>CAWUHX010000048.1:0-600000 GCA_963922205.1 Romanomermis culicivorax
TATAGGGTTTCCTGTCCGGAGATGCAATTTTATGCGTTATAAAATGGAAAATAGTGAAAATTTTCCGGCGCTGCGCGCTGGATTTTAATTATTTAATGATTTTCCTATATTATTCCAGTGCACGGTTAGAAAATGTCATTCTAGCTAACGCTTACTACGTTTAATTATCAACATATAAGGGATAAATATTTGATCCTGTGTTGTTTTTTGACGAATTTAACGAAAAGAAAGATTTTTTTGGTTATATTTTCCCCGAAATTCTTCTGCGACCTTTGAAAACATTTTGACATTTCTGCGATTAGAACATTTTGAGTCTGAGCAGAAATTCTTGCTGGTTGGAGAATCGAAATTCTTGGTTGCTTTCCTCTGGAACTGCAGAGTGCCCGACTGAAAATTCATTGAATTCACTGAAAAATTAAAGCCTTCTGTCTTGGAAATAAAAGTTGAAAGATTCACTCTCCAGCGTTCTAGAATATCAAAATCCTAGAAAAATTTTCGGCGCTACGCGCCGAAGAAGTTACTCATATCACCATTTTAATTTTCTCTTCAAGGCTCAGAAAATTCAGTTTTTAAAGCCTAAAAGCCACGCTATTCAGATGAAATACGAGAAAACTAGCTTTTGGTGGTTTTTCTGATAAAGTTAAGCTAATTTATTGATTTTAGAGTGAGCAACTAAAAATTTATCTGTGCAACCAAAATTTTTCCCCAAGTTGCACATTGCAACCTGGCCTGTGCTAAAAAACCTGCTGCTCATGCTGTATGTCCAGCAGTATGTCCAATCATGTAATTGACGGACATTTACTGATCAGTCTAACCATAAAGTAGTGCACAAAATCAGCTTGTATACCGTAAATAACAGAGCAAGATCAAAATGGTTTTATATGAAAATCTCAATTGACCCTATATCCTATTCGACTACATCAATTATCGAGAGGCGGATATAGATGCTTCATCTTTAAATTCAGTGGCGATTTCCTGTGCCAAACTCTGTTTTTTTGTACTCGACCCATTTGTACTGGTACAAACGACGGTCTAGAATTTGTTTGTACTTCATTGGTTACACCGTGATTGATATATCAAATTGAATTTTCATACAAAAAAATTGTTAATACTGGTACAAAGAAGGCCCAAATTTTTGTTTGTACTCAAGCCAAAAAGTTTGTAAAGTACAAAAAAACTATGGTGCCAAAATGAGATTTTTCCCGAAAAGACATGCTTGGATTAATGATTTTGGAATCTATAGTAACAAAAACTTATTTTTTCCAATTTCCGGACTATTTTCGGTTATCAGTACGTCGCAGGTTTGATAGCATCCGCGCCTTTAACCAGTTCACCCAAAAATTTTGTTCCTATTATTTTTCTTATGTTTTACAGATGAAAATTTCGGCTTTCAAAGGTGGAAAAGCGGCCGACAGCGCCAGCCAAGGTTTCAGTTTGATTTGTTTTTTGTACGTCACGTTTTTGATGACCGTTTTGACTAGCGGTCACGAAGAAAAATCAGCCGATTCCTAGTCTCATTGATACGTTTTTGTTTGTCGTTCAAAATCTGCAGTAACCGTTGTTTCTATTGTAAATCTTAAAATTTTGGACACCGCTATTTTCTATATATTTTCTCGCTATTTTGGTCGCAAGTCGTTACTAACTTGTAAAGATTTTTTTGAATAACTAATAAAATGAAAAATAATGTTCTAATTTTTTCTTAATTTTTATTCTGTACCGGCATTCTATGCTGCAAAATTTGCCCATCCTTTGGAATATCAGTCCGTAATTTTTTAAAACGGAAGTTAATAGCCCATTTGATTTAAAGTGAGAGACGCAATTTTTACTCATTGGGTAACTGTAGAAAAGCGCTAAATTTCATGAGAACGGGAAAGACCAAAATCAGTGAAAAACATGCTTATCCATCGTCTACTTGGAGAGAACTGCATTGACTGAGTGCTAATGGAAAGGTTTTGATCACTTAACCGGATTAATGATGAAAATTTTCTGCTGCCATTTTTGGCGCTCATTAACGAACAATATTCCATTGATTACAGTAATAAGTTTACTATACTCCATTAATTTTGATACGATCGATGCAGCGAAATCGCAACTAAATTTTCATTTTTAATTATATCGGACTCTTTGGACTATTCAATAAATTTTTTTCCATGATTCAGACTACTTGATGATAACGCTCTTCAATCATCATAGGTGGCACTATAGCGTCAACCGAAATTGGCCCCCAAATTTCATGCCCCCCCCCCCCACCCTAGAACCAAAACGGTAATGCTAGAATTTTCGAATTTCGGGCATAGAGGCAAACTATAGGGTGCCTTTTGTCTTTTCGCCTCTATCTGCAAATGGTACTAGCATGCAAAGAACGCACTTTTAAGGCCCCCCAGTTTCACCATGCGCAGCAATCGGTGGGCCATATCCAACCTCCATACTTCGACCCATCTTGGGAGCGCAATATCAAATCGATTTTTTATTTTTTTTAAATATGGCCTCAATTCAATTATATGGTAGTTCAAAGTCCCGGAAAACGTCAAATTCCCCAATTTTGTTATATAATACTTACGGCTTCAAAAAAAAAATTTTTTGTAGCACAATGTTCTAGGATGCCAGAATTTTTTGCACTTTCAATTGAACCGGTAGCCTTATTGGGATTTTTAAGCTTCAAGGGTTTTAGACCATTGGGAATTCGATGGACACGACCACTTTACACGAAAAATCTTCCCGAGTGTAAACAAGCGTATTTGCGCAATTTTTCAGTGGAGAGAGTGTTCGACCGCCGGGAATTCAATAGATGTGGTCACTTTACACAAAAAACTATACCGGGTGTAAACAAGCGTATTTTCGAGATTTTTTGTTAGAAGAGGTTTTCGACCGCGGGGAATTTGATGAATGCGATCACTTTACACAAAAACTTATCCCGGGTGTAAACAAACATATTTTCGTGATTTTTCGGTCGAAGTGGTTTTCGACCACGGGGAATTTGATAAATGCGATCATCTTATATAAAAACTATCCCGGGTGTAAACATGCTTATTTTCGTAATTTTTGGTGGAAGGGGTTGTCGACTGCAGGGAATTCAATGGATGCGTCACTTTACACAAAAAAATTAACTCGGATTTAGGCAAGCCTATTTTCGTGATTTTTTTATGGAAGGGGTTTTCGACCACTGGGAATTTAATGAATGACTTTACGAAAAAAAATTATCCCGGGTGTAAATTTTTTTCGGAAGGGCTTTAACGAATGTGACCACTTTACACACAAAATCAAAGTGAAAACAAATGTAATTTCTGCGATTTTTGAGGGAAGATGTTTCTGACCATGGGGAATTCAATGGACGCAGTCAGTTTACACGAAAAATACTCATTTGTGTAAACAAAGGTATTTCTGCGATTTTTTGAGTTTAGGGATTTTAGACCATGAGGAATTCAGTAGATATGGTCACCTTTCAGTCTGTTTACAATGTTTTTCAAGTACTATGCGGTGTCACATTAAGTAGAAATTGGGAGCCATGTCACATTAAACGAAGTGGTGATCAGTCACATTGATGGGAAACCCATACCATATCCCATAGGTAATATGGCCATGTCACTGGAAGTGGCATGCTGTGACCCCGTTGGGTGGCTCCGTTATAGGTCTTCTACTTCGGGAACCCAACCCAGCTGGTACTACCACAGGTAAACCATAGGTTTACCTGTGGTAGTACCAGCTGGGTTGGGTTCCCGAAGTAGAAGACCTATAACGGAGCCACCCAACAGGGTCACAGCATGCCACTTTCAGTGACATGGCCATATCACCTATGGGATACAGTATGGGTTTCCCATCAATGTGACTGATCAGCACTTCGTTTAATGTGACATGGCTCCCAATTTCTACTTAATGTGACATGGGGAGGCTGGAAAATCGACCTTTAAGTCTGACTTCACAGTCCTTGGGAATGAACCTTTTACCCTTTTGAGTGAGTTACCTCTTCCAATTCGGTAAATTTTCGGTTTGAGTAGGGGAAACCTCCATCAGATCATGAGAATCGCCACTTGAGTGGGGAAACCTCTCTCAGGTCTGCTGATTCGCATTCCGAGTGGGATCACTGACCCTTAGGATGAAATTTTTGCCCTCATGTAAGTGGATACGCCTGTAAGAAGGTACACTGCCCCTTAGGTTGGAATAGGCCCTTATGTTCGAGTTTAATGCCAACTCAGATAGCACTGCATTTGAGTACAAGTTTAATTACTGTAGGTCGGGATTTGCCCCATGTGTGATTAATTTAATGATTCTTGCGCGTAATTTAATGCCTTATGAGTATAGTAACTCCCCTAAGCTTTAATTCATCCACTAATGTGGATTTCTCCCCAGATTTAATCCCCAAGAGTCATATAATTCCCAGAGTTGAGTAAATAGAGTATTCTGCCCAAAATCTCCTCTGAGCTTTCATTCTCCTTTTTTTTCTTTCCATTTTTCTCTTCAATTTGAGCCTCCATTCACTGCATGTGATCAGATGGGTTACTGTAGGGCTGTAGGCCTTTTGGTTACAGTACGACTGCGATTTGCACGTACTCTAACTACAGTATACCTGGGTACGGGTACTTGAGTATCACAGCCCATGAGGTTTTCACAGCCCCTGAGAGTTTCGGGATCTCCGATCACGAGGTACAGTACACCTTCCACTCTTGATTCTGGACGTCAAGTGTGGTCGTGATTTGTTATCTGTGTCCGGTATGTGTGTCAACACACTTTTTCAAACTTTTCTTATCTTCACTGAGCACTCGCCAAGTTGCTCATTTTCCGGCCAAACAAGCCAAAATTTTCCTGTTGACACATATAACACCGTACTTAGCAGATCACATCGCTTATCTCTTGAGCCTCAAATTTTAGTTTATTTACTTTACTTTTATTTTCCAGTCTTCTATGCGTAACATGTGACCCAATTATGAAAACTTTTTCACCCAATAAATTTTCTTATCTCAAAAATCAACTCAAATAAATTCTAATAACCCATTTTCTCTCCTTTTTCTAAACAAACAAATTAAAATTTATCCTTTCTTTCTCCTTCCTACCAAAAACAAATAATAAAAACATTCTCTTTCACTTCTATTCAAATTTATAAAAAAAAACAATTTTCTCTTTACTGGTCACACATACGTCATAGTTGGCAACCGTTCAGTAGGTCATTTTTATTATTTTTTCCACTACTGTACGGTCTTCTCCTTCTCCTCTTTCTCTAGGTGGTTGCACGTGGTGACGATCTTACCGATTGTGACCACTCAGGTCAGCAACAACTACTTTTGGGTTGTTGTTCTGAGGTGATGTGTCTTGGCGACCCTCCCTCTAACGTCCGCAACTACCTCACATGCTGCTGTTGCACTGAGGTGTGACTAGCGGGGTCATGCCTCTGACGTCAGCAATGGCGGCTAGCATGTGGCCATTTAAGGGGTTGATAGTTCTCTGTGTCCTCCCCCTGCGTCTGCAACAGCTGCATCCCTTGCTATTGCTTTAAGGGGTGGGTGGCCCTCGGGCTCTACTTCTGACATCAGCAATGGCAACGTAATGGGTTGTTATTGCGGGATGGTGACCGTATGGCACTATCTTTCTGACGTCTGGCACAGCAGAGGCTCGTGTTGTTGCACTAGGATTGGTCGGCTATTCTGGCTTCAGTCCTTGACATCAGCAACAACAATGCACCGTATTGTTGTTCGTAGATGTGGGGCCTTACAAACCCACATCTGGCGTCTGCAACAACTGCATCTCATATCATTGTTGTAGGATAACTGAGACTCAGCTATTACCTTTTGACGTCAGCAAAGGCGATGCTCTGTGTTGTCGTAGCAGGGTTGCTGGCCTAGGGCCCTATCTACTGATGTCCACAATGATAAATCTCTATTCCAGTATCGGAATTAAGACCTTACAGTCTTATTCTGGCGTCAGCCACGGCCATGCTCCGTATTGCCGTAAAAAGTCTGTAGCCGTAGGCTCTTACTTTTTGGCGTACATACTGCAACATGAGATTATGGCACTTACATCCCAGTTGCCTGAGGTCAGCACCGAGTGTGTGGTGGTGTATATCACATCTTTTGATGTCAGCACCGGGTTACTGTGGGTTTCCAAGATGCCACTTGAGTCTTAGGTGATGGTTGTAATATTACTTTCTCACCTACAGCTCTTTTTTAAGGGTTGTGTCTGTGTGTCACTGATGCCTGGGAAACATCAGCTGACATGCTCACGCAACCTGAGATGCACTCGGTCCATGATACTGATCAGGTTGTCCGCCAGGGTAGCGGCACTGATGGATCAGCACGTGACTACCTTCTAAGCATTAACTGCAGTTTCGAACCGGTTTACACTCGGCCTCAGCTGGGTTGGTTGTTCAACATACGCAACTGTTGGGCATTTGCAGTCGGTACTGCCTGTGTCTAACAACTGCAAGGGTTGGCAACCTTCCTGTAAATTTCTTATCTAAATTCTCGCATTTCTTTCTCATCTATGATCTTATTTAGTGTCCCCACCAGAATAATTCCTCAGGAATTACACCACAGCCACTGGTTGGGCCTAAAGTGTAAAAGACCCCCCTCTAATCATTTCTTTACACTCAAACGCCTTCATTATCTGGCCTAATAATGTCCGCACTAGAGTCACCCTTAATCCCGAGTACACCTCCGTTGGTTTGTCCCTTAGCATAATATGCCGCTAGTCCGCCTAAGCGAAGGTGTTCGAGTCCGCCTAAACACATTACAACTAAGTCTGCCTTAGCCCCTCACTTTACACTCATTTATTCCAGACAGACTGTACCCCTGATCTCAAGATGCGTTGAGCCTAGCCTCGATTCATAGGAGGAAGCCTGCATTTCCCCACCTCCATTTAAGCACACAGCTGGGCCAAGGACCCCCATGCCACCCATTTACTGACTGAGTGTGCCAGAATAGCACCTCCATACCTGGTGCTCTTTATTTCCGACTGGTGACCTGCAATCCTCACTTCATCTCAGTGATTGGAAACCCGGCCACCAGCTGTATATAATACTCCTGGAGAGTTCCCATTCTGTTCAAGATGCGCATTCCCGTTTTGGGCACGGTTGTAGAATATATGCCAATGACATCTTCCCGGGATCCTCCTGTCTAGTCATCACACTTTTCAGAGTTCGCAATTGCTCCTAGTGAGTGATGCCAGTTGCCTAATAGCACGTCCCCTTTGCGTAGTCCAGTTTTGTAAACTAATTTTGTCCCTACCCATTAAGTTTACTTTAAGTTGTCCCCCTTTACTTATTAATTCTTAAGCTACTCCATGCGCTACTCCTGGTGAGTAGGACTTTGTCAGTTACGAGCCCTCCCATATCCAAAGTTTGTAAACTAGCACAACGGACTTAACCTCTAAATAAAATTCCCTTTTGAGTGGGTTTATCCATACATCCTCATGTCGTCCTTTTTTTTACAGTTGGAAATCCACCATTTCATTCAAATTTATTTACTTTTGGTTCAAATAACTGGGTCCAGCCCCATTAATTTCTAAAGTTTGGGTATAACCTCCCCTCTCTTTACACACGGGTTAGCCCCTCTCTAAGTACATAGGTGACCAGATAAATTCCCTTCTGAGTCAACCTATCTTACCTTCTGGCCGTTCTGAGAGCTAAAACCTTGTTTCTTTCTAGCCCCATCATTGAGTGGCTGCTAGTTATTGTAAAGAACAAGAGTTAAAGTCTCAAAAAACGCCGTCCCGTAAACGATCTCGTGATTCCAGCACCTCTTCGCCAGGGGACTACAAAAGTAAGGCTTACTTCACTTCTACAAAATAGAGACACCTAGACATTCCTGTGGCCTTAGTACTAAGCTTAAGCAGACAAGTGAGCCTCTCTCTATTCAGTTTGATGGAATAACTTCACAGGCACGATCATCAGTCTTAGATACCTTACAGGAAGACGAATTCTCATCTATAAAGTCAGAAATTGATTTACCTTCACAGATTGAGAATAAGGTCTAAGCTGCATTTGAGAATGCCCTTGGACCACTCAACCAAAAGCTGGAGGCTATGAATGGCAGAAGGCACCCTCCTGTGTCCAGCTTCATGGCCCCTCCTGCCTTTTCAGGTGCTTTTGGTGAGTCCATAACGGATTTTATATCCCACTTGACCCATTTCTTTACACTTCAAGGGGTAACAGAAACGGATCATGCATATAAAATTGCGTTCTTGGAGTCTTGCCTCACAGGTCCTGCTCTGGCATCCTACCGGGACTTTAGCAGTGGTACTCCGCAGCCTACCCACTACGAAGAGTTCACGGCTTTTCTTAGGAAAGGCTTTCCGGTAGGGCGTGACTCAGATCTGCATCAGCAGTTGATCCAGGATCGTCTGCAGAAGCTGACTGAGTCTGCGATAGTTTATCTTGAGCACCTTAAGAGACTGTCCAGGGTGGCTTATCCGGATCTCCCGACTGACGTTAGGGATTCAATTGTAAAACCTATCTTTCTGAGAGGGTTGAAACCAGTCCTTCGAGATAGTATTAAGTTCAGGGAGTTCACAACTCTTGAAGAGACTCTCAAAGCAGAATGTTATGCAGAATCGCAAATTTTTCGGGACGAGATTAGGTATACTGTCCCATCTAATGCTGTTTTCTCTTCAGAACAAAGGACCGCCGACAACGTCAGGTCAATGTCGAATCAAAGGGGCACCGCTCAACGTCCGTCGGTAACGCCGTCCGACGAAATTCGACGTTTACAATCGGAGATGGCCTGGCTTACGGCTCACGTTGCTCGACTTACGGCTCAGCAATCGGCGCCACCTTCGAGAAATTTGACACCATCATCGACGCCGTCAATGCGTGTCCAGACCGCCGGCGACGGCCCGTCAGGGGCACATTTACAGATGTGCTCCTACCATGGACGCTGCACCCACAACGACGCTAATTGCCGGGCCCAACATCCCGATAGCGCCGGCCCTAGCACTACTACCGCCACCGGTGCCAGCCGTTGCTATTTTTGTCGAATGAGGGCGCACCCGACCGACCGATGCGACAGACCCTGCTCACATTGCCCAAAGTTACGAGTGCACCGGGCTTCGGCCTGCCCAAATCGAAGTTCGACATTGCCTGGTGAGACTAACTTTGGTAATTCTGGTTACTCTCTTCAGGGGGCAAGTGGAAATTTTCGGGGATATGCTAATCTAACTCCTCACGGGACAGGGAACCGATATCGGTCACCCCCACGGCAAAATAATGCTGTAGGGGCTACCGACGGTCTTCTTCACCCAGATCTCTTTGATCTGGATGATGAAGTTCTGGCTGAACATCTGGCGGATCACTCACAACTGTGTTATCCTGTCTGTATAATCAGTATTGGGTTTTCAGCTGCTGCAGTGGTTTCGGCAATGACTCCGTCGTCAGCCTTTCCACCACCGCCACCCAAATACGCGACACTGGTCAACGTAAACCCATCAATGACACCCAAAAAGGACTGGCAACATCAGCATAATCGCGTCGTATCGAGGTACAACAGCACCACGGGCACGTGTTATCAACCAGGGATTGCCGCCCGGAATTCCTACGGACTCCGCATTGGAGGTCATCGGTCAATTGGAATCGATGAATCTAATAGGTAAACTACCTTCATTTTCTGAAGTTTCAAATCTGGAAATCAGATGTCCTTATAAGTCACCGGCTTTAACGATTTCTTGTTTACAGATTCCTCATCCATCACCGATGCGATGCGGGCTGTTTGGTCAACTGATTTGGCCAAAAAGTATCTGCACCTCCCCTGGGCACTACTCAACGAGCCTTTTGAGGTTGAGGCGCTTACGGCTGCCGACGTCATGCTATCGGCGCCGAGGGTGTTGCGAGTTTTGGGACCCGACGTCGCTCGACGGGCGCTCGAGTTTATCGCCGACGGAACTATTCGCGCCACCCCGGTGGACAAGATCCTGTTGGACAGTGAACCGTCGTCGCCGGCAGTCGACGCCATCCCCCACGCTGTGGAGGAGGCCAGTCGCAATGTGCGGCCCACAGCAGTTGTTGCCACGTCACCAACAACAACGACGACGGGAGCCCAAACACTGGCGGCGCTTGCCCAACAGCAACCGGTCGCCAACGCCTTTGGAGAACCATTGCCCGCCGTTAACAACGCCGTCAACGTCACCGAGGCGTCGCCATTTCGGACGGCAACCGTCCCGCAGTCCCCGAAGATTGGCGTTCTTGGCGAAGTCCACCTGTGCGGAGGCTTGGTCATTGACTTCCCAGGAGAGGACCCGATATCATCCGACGACGATGACGACGAAGAATGAAGCCGCCCGATGGGTGAAAACTGTACATTTTGGTGTATATTTACGAGCACCATTTGTAAATATTTTGCATATAATAAATTGGGCTTTTGTGACACTACTGTTCTTAGGAATGAGCTCCGCAACACATGCTACTCAATACCAATTTTGTGGTCTTTCAAGAAGCGGTCATCCACTTGAGTTACCTCAAAAAGTTGAATGCAAACCACCAAAATCTTCGTGGAGTCCACGACGCATGAATGTTACTGTATATGTACCTATTTCTGATCCAATCAGGACTAAAGCATGGAAATGTACCTTGCGGAATCAGAAGGTGCACAAATACTGGTTTTTTCGGATCTAGGGGCATTACTGCAGACATCATAACCACTCAGCATCTCGGGCCTGCGGCGTGTGCACTGGCACATCGCACAAAGGTGTTTGGTTTACAAAAGCTCGTGGAAATACGTCCTGGCTTTTATAGCACTAACCAAACACTGGAGGTGATGTACTCATGGTGCTGCACTGACGTCTGCAAGACAGTGACTAACCTCTTCATGGAGGAGGGACAGGTTGCTTCGTGGGATGGCACTACAGCTCTAAGTACCTTAGGAGATGTAGGTGGATGCAGTCCCACTGCAGGTCAATGCACTACTCTTGACGGGGTAATTGTTTGGCCTGCCACAGACTTTACAGCACAGTGTCATTATCGACCTCAGGGTAATTACACTGCGTCTGTATCAGGAAACCATATCATCATCCATGATTTGCAGGTTGCCCTGAAGATCCCGGGAAACTCTCGCCTGTTTCGGTTGTGTCCTGACCTCCGGTTGAACACAGTGCGAACAGATCAGGGTCTTCTTCTACGCATCCACGGAAGATTCAATTTGACCCAGAGGTTGTTGGGATTGAGGAAGGACTCCGTCCCTGACCCCCTCAATGCCAAACTGAACTACCTGGCTCAGCAGATCAAAGAATCAGAAATTAACAATTTTCAGTTCATGTGGCTTGAGTTGAGTTCTTACGCTCAACACTACCTTGATCTGACTTGGCAGTTGCTTCGTTTTGACCCCACATTAGGAGCCCGGGCATTCCTGCAAAGGAATGATCTGACGGCCGAATTTACGGGTGAAGCACTGACGATATGGCCATGTCAAAAGGTCAACACCACTTATGTCTACCATTCGTACCGAGTGGGGGACAACTGTTACAAGTATCTGCCCATACAGGTTGGTGGTACCATTTATTTTGCCACCCCCGATGGCCCAGATCTCACTAAATTCAGCCCAAAAGTGCCATGTGACCATCACTTTACAGGGATTTTCCAAAATTGCTCCGGCTGGTTTACTGAGTCTGGCAGGGTACATGTGAGCCACATTCGGCTTGAACTGTTCTGGAAACAGCACTTCAACGTCACTCACTTTGACGCTCCTGCACTATTTCACAATCAGTTGGTGATGACCCCTTCCAGTTTTGCTTTCTTTAAACAATACGTTTACAAGACTGAGCAAATTGAAGCGGTCTTAAACCGGTTGGTCAATTACACGGCTGGTCTATCCCTCCAACCAGATACTATTTATCAAGCGGTTGCAGGGGTAGGGACTGACATCAAAGCCTCACTGGAAGGTGTTAGTCTGGCCGCAAACAACGTGATTACTGGTCAGCAGCACAACCTCATATAGGGCCCACAGTCTCTCTTGAGTGGACCAGTGCAGTTGATCTTTAACACACTAGTCATGCTGGCAGTGCTGGCCAGTACAGGATTTCTCATCTACGTTGGGGTCTCCTATTACCTCAGTTACCGCCTGTGAAAAAGACAGGTTCGGTTTGTTAGCCAATACTCTCCGTTGAACTTCCTCCGGAAAGTTCAGCGTTGGGTAGGTTTTCACTACATGCAGAACAATGTGCCAACTCAGTTAGACAGGATCACTCCGTGCTTTGTCATACTGGTTGACCACAAGGAAACTCCTGCTTTCCTTGACACTGGTTGTCCACGGACCATCATTAGTCAACGCCTTCACAGAGCCTTGATTAAAGAGAGTCTGAAGGCGGCGATGGCTTTCCAGCAACATCATGACTTTAACCCATTGATGAGTATTAATGGGAAAGCGGTCCATACTCTTCTATCAGGACCGTATGAGATCATGTTGCCT
The DNA here is from genome assembly GCA_963922205.1 of Romanomermis culicivorax. Taxonomy (NCBI): domain Eukaryota; kingdom Metazoa; phylum Nematoda; class Enoplea; order Mermithida; family Mermithidae; genus Romanomermis; species Romanomermis culicivorax. The sequence continues at coordinate 12,381 of CAWUHX010000048.1, forward strand.
GGAACCCGTCAACCACACACTAGAGTGGATATACATCTCAATGAGTGTAAGACCACGTCTCCTTTCTGGGCACCAGTTGATCTGATTCTCGGATTGGACTTTCTAGAACAATTCCAGAATTTCATGTTTGATTACCAACAACAAGTCTGTTGATTGAATGCGGTAGAACTGCCACTTCTTCTGACAGTGGCTGAGATTGATCAGGTCGAACCCTGGTGGGAGAACACACGTTCACTATCAAGGGCCTCCCACAGGTCAGGGTCTCGATCGAGATCAAGGACTTCATCCATTTCTCAGCCACCCTCGCGAGCTTCCTCAGTTGCCTCATCATGTGGGTAAACCAGAGGTAGCCGGACCTCTTCTAGACAGGCTAGTGGTCATTTTATGGCCAGGTCAGGATCAAATTGTTCTCCATACCCCGCCTGGAAATTTTCCAGTTACACTAGAGAAAGGCTGTTTTCGTGATTCTGATGCGCCTGCATCCCCTGTACTAGAGGTGCCACCACTCTCTGATGTTGAGGTCAAATCACTGGGAGCTACTCAGAGCTCAGGAGAGAGATGGGATCATGTACTTACTGTTCAGGTTCATCCCACTCCTCGGACCAATCCGGAAGCCTCGGTTGGTTATGCTCTGGTAGGATTACTCCAAAGCACTGGTTTGCCAATACCAAGGCGAACCAATGCGCCAGAGTCGAGTTTTGATGACTCCATGCCTGACCCAGGTCATGTGGTGTCAGCTTTCTACCCTACTGAAATGAGGAACCCTCATATCAGAGTCCTACTGAACAATTGGGTGGAAGCCAAAGCTCTGATTGATACAGGAGCAGTTTTCTTGCTCCTGGATCACAAGGTGGCGGTTCAGTTACCCAACTTGGTACTCACAGAGACTAGGGCTCGCCCCATAGCAGCCAATTGATCTCCGATTCTACTGCTCGGCGCTGCCTACGTCACGGTGACAGTGGCTGATGTCTCTGAACGGATTCAGGTCCAAGTTCAAGAGAATTGAACGGCTGAACTAGTTTTGGGGACGAACTTCCTCCGACGGTTCAATTGTGTCAGCTTGAACTGGGAGAAATCCTTTCTTCAGTTCAAGGAACTTCGGGTTCCGTGTGAGGGCCTCATTCACAATCCTCCTTCCGCTTGTGGGGCACTACCCTTGCAGGAGTTGATTGTCCTTGAGCCTCGCTCGTTGATGCAATTTACTACACCTGTACCTGCATTATATGCAACTGTCCCCGAGGTAGCTTTCTTTCCTAAGCCTCTTTTGGGACAAAAACGCAGCGTGTACTTTGCTGGTACTGTGAGTACTGTGACCAATGGTCGCATACCCCTACAGGTAGTTAACCCGAGTACACACTCTACCCCCACACGACCATCGGTCATGTGTAGATGCACACTGATTTGTCACAGGGATCGGCGGTCAAGTCTGATACCATTCTTGACTGTAAGTGGGTTGGAGCAAATGCTGTGATATCTTCAGATATCTCCTTACAGGATAAAATGGCGTTTCTTGACCTTCTGGTTGCATTCACTGACCTCTATGCTATTGATGAAAAGGACACAGGTTCCACTGACCTCGTGCACCACGAGATCAGCACGGGTGATGCTCGCCCAGTCCGCCGTTTCCCTTACCGCACCGCCCCCAAGGAAAAGGATCTCATCATACAAGAAGTCAAAGCGCTCCAGGAAAAAGGCATTATTCGGCCTAGTACCTCACCCTGGGCTACTAATACCGTCCTGGTTCACAAGAAAAATGGGTCACACCGGATGTGTCTTGATTTTGGTGGTCTTAACGAGGCCACAGAAAAGGATGTTTATCCTCTCCCACGGATTGATGACATCCTCGACACACTCAAGGGCATGAAATACTTTACTACCCTTGATCAGGCTAACACCTGCTGGTCTATACCTATTGCTGAGGCAGACAAAGAGAAAACGGCATTTAACACGCCTATTGGACTTTACAAGTTCAACTATCTGCCTTTTGGTCCTTGCAATGCACCTGGGGCGTTTCAACGTCTCATGTACCTGCTTCTCACAGGATTGCAGTGGCGCACGGCACTGACCTATCTCAATGACGTCTTGGTGTTCGGGAACTCTCACACCCAGATGCTTGAGCACCTGACGGATGTGTTTACGCGTCTCCGTCAGGGTGGGATGAAGCTCAGACTGAGCAAGTGCAAGTTTTCGCACTCTGAGGTAGAATATCTAGGTTACCGTGTCTTACAGAATGGTCTAGAGCTGGATAAAGCCAAATTGGCTGCTATCCAGGACCTACCCATTCCACAAAATGCCAAAGACATCAAGTCTTTTCTTGGTCTTGTGTCTTATTACAGGCGTTTCATCCCTGGTTGCGCTCGGCTCAGCGAGCCGCTGACCAAGCTCTTACGGAAGGATGTTATCTTCTTGTGGTCAAAACCTCAGCAAGCGGCATTCGACGAACTTTGAAGGCTGTTGATGAACCCTCCTGTTCTGCGCCATCCGAACTTTACGAAATCCTTCATACTTCAAACTGATGCAAGTATTTCGGGGATAGGAGCAGTTCTGAGCCAGTTAGATGAAAATGGATACGACCATCCTGTTGCGTATGCCAGTAGAGGGTTAACAGCAGCTGAGAAGAACTACACTATTATGGAGTCAGAGACTCTCGCTGTTGTCCATTTCGTCAAACACTTTCGACCTTATCTCTTTCAACATGAGGTGGTGGTTCAGACCGACCACACTGCTGTTAAGGCTGTGTTGGAGAAACCGAACCCATCGTCCCGGATAGCTCGGTAGGGCCTCGCATTAGCTGAATTCAAACTGACAATTCGGCTGCGAAAAGGTCGGTCTAACGGTGATGCTGATGCATTATCACGCCTTCCTGATCCCAATTCCCTTGCCGGGGAAAGTATGGACGCTACTCCCCTATACAGACCCGAGGGAGAAGTTATGATGATCTCCGATGGTGCTCAGCACCTGGCGAGAACATCTCAAATGGTCTCTGATGGTGCGCAGCGCCTGGCGAGATCATCCTAGAGGACCACTGATGGTGTGCAGCACCTGGCGAGGTCTGAGTCTTATGCAGAGATATCACAGGATGCCCAGCACCATGACTTTCTCCCAACTCAATTTGAGGATCCGGACTTAGCCACCATTCTTAGGTCACTAAAACCCTTAGGTGATCAGAATGATCTTAATGGCTACCACCTGTTGGATAACATCCTTCAGAAGTGGACAGGCGAGTCCAACAAGATCGTCGTCCCTCGATCAATGGTTACTACCATTATTGAGGCTCACCATAACGACATTCTTGCTGGACACTTTGGTGCCAAACATACCGCGAGGCTTATCACCCGCAGGTACCACTGGCCTTCCCTCAGTGCGGACGTCAAGTCCTTTTGTCAGCGGTGTGATCTTTGCCAATGGAATAAACCCGCGAGACAAAAGACCCCTGCAACTCTGAAACCGATTACCATTACTGGACCGTTTCATCGAGTCGGTGTCGACTGTATGGGACCAATGACCACTAGTGAAAGTGGAAACCGTTTTATTGTAGTCTTTATAGACTACTTCACTAAATGGGTCGAAGCTTTGGCTACTCCGGACATTACTGCGCAAACCATAGCACGACTTTTTGTTACACAAATTGTCTGCCGACATGGGGCACCGCAGATTCTTCAGTCTGATTGTAGCACGGATTTCAAGTCCAAACTGATGACTGAAATCTCTGCCATTTGTTCAACTAAGAAAATCCACTCCACCGCTTATCACCCGATGACAAACGGAGAAGTGGAAAGAGCTAATCAGACGCTAGCCACACGGTTACGTATGTATGTCCACCAAGGTCATAGTGATTGGGATGAACACCTGCCGTATTCTGTGTTCGCCATCAACATTAGCATGAATGAGTCCACAGGATATTCACCCTTTGAGCTCATGTATGGTCGCACGCCCATGCTACCTGTTGATGTGGCGCTCTCATTCAACCCTCCGGCCCATATCATAGATGTTTCTACTTATGATATGGAGGTCAAATGGCATTTTACAAATGCCTTGACCTTGTTCCAGAGCCGAATCGAGAGATCACAGGCGGCTTATGCCAGGTCATACGACCGCATGGCACGAGATGTCTCATACAAAGTCGGGGATCAGGTGCTCAAACTGCGCACTACCAGCAAACGTGGCCTAATGCCTAAATTGCTGCCCATTTATGATGGGCCCTACTCTGTAACAAATGTGGCATATCCTAATGTCACCATTCGACTTGAGACTGAAAAAGAAGATACTGTGCACGTCAATCAGCTCAGATGCTACGTGTCACCTGCTCAGCCTACTGAAGCAGAGGAGGTACCTTCCACTTCCCAGGTCATCGAGACGGCACCATTGTTGATTCCATCAACAAACGGAGATTTTACACAAGATCTCATTGACCCACATCTTGATGCAGAGGTCTCTGACTCCTAATCAACAACTCTTCTCTTCTTTACTTACGGACAGGGTCGTCCTTTTTCGAAGGACCCCCGTGCCCCCCACAGAATACCCACTCCTGTTCCATGCTGGAATAGCAGTGTAAAGAAGAGAATGAGCAGCGATCAATGCATCTAAACTAGGGTATTGCCTCATATCACAGGCGCATCCGTGCGATAGCGTATATCTCGCCCCTAAAATTTTTCTCTTAGTCTCGTTTCAGATTTCACAAATTAATTGACAATTGGAAACTTCACCAAATGGATCAATTGACGTCAGCAACTCCACGCATCTCCAATTGACGTCAGCAATTCCACGCACCATTGACATAATTCAACAAGCCAAAACGCACTGAAAAACTGCTGGACCATCGACTGCCTGCTATCACCATTACCTGAATGTTTGACCTCCACAGACATGCGCACAAGGACGAGGACGCCCTTTTTCGAAGGACCGCCGTGTCACGTGCCAATGAATTTCGTCGAATGTCACGTGATTCACATCACAACTTTTCGTTATGTTTTTCGTTACGTTTTGTGTTACAGTAATTTGCATCAATCTTGTGTTTCGTTTTTATAATTTTTACATGCAACTTATGTGTGTACTTTTCATGTTTTATTTCTGTTTCATTTGCGCACATTTTATTTCCGTTTGGATTTATTATTTTGTTATACACGTAGACTACGGTATGTGCCCGCTAGTCAAGAATTTCCATTAGAGATAAGCTCTCCGAGCTCATCGCTGTAATTGGAGCACAACGTGCACCTCTTATCAGTAAAAACTAGTGACGTTTCACAACGTGAAACGACTAGTTGGAAAATCTCACTAGTGACGTTCCTATGTTAAGCATGGAGAGTGGAAACTCGCCCCAATGCTTAACGTTGTGAACTGGAAAATGTCTATGTGACCATAGGCATCTTCTGCAACAATTTCCGCTGCAGAAGTTAGCTTGGGGGAGTGTTAAATCCACCCAAGGCATACTGTAGTTTATGGAGCCCTTTAAAAGGGCATGTTTCATTAGTTTGTCACTCATTATTGGGCCTAACTGGTGTTGCATTTTTTAGCCTTGCATCTTGCGTTTTGCCGTCGTTGTTATTATTATATTATTTTTATTGTCAACTGCGTTCGCTGCTCGTCGAATAAAATTTACATGTTCTCGCCTCCCGCCTTCATATACATTACCACTACAGTAACCTGACGGTAGGAACTCGTCCCCATCGCCGTTAACTAGGAACCCTGTCGCCCTCGCCGAGGAAACGTTTGATACCGCCGCCTGCCAATCTGCAGCCGCCTAACCCCACGCCGAATCGCTCGGATTCCCATTCCCGTGTATCGCCATCCGTAGGACCCCCGCTTTGACCCCAGAACCCGTCGCCCAGTGCCGAGTAGGTTAAGAAGAGGATTAGTAAGTCTTCTCAGGGGTTATTATTGTTGAGGGTATATTTGTGGGAGTCTCCCCTAAGCTAGTTTCCGTCGGAAGTACCCTCAGTTAAGAAAGCCCTCAGACCCTTAAGGTCAGGGCCAATAAGGGAATTTAGGTTAACAATCGGGTCCCCTACAGTATGTCATTCTCCGAATGGCACCGTCCCTCATTCCCAGTGAGTGAGGATTAGGGATTGGCACCCCTGACCCGGCTGCGTTGTCCATTATTCTACAGCATAACCCTAGGACAAGGCCGAGGTACACCATAGGTTTACCTGTGGGAGTACCAGCTGGGTTAGGTTCCCGAACTGAAACCATAAACGGAGCCACCCTACGGGGTCACAGCATGGCACCTACAGTGTCATGGCCATATTTCTTATGGGATATGGTATGGGTTTTCCCATCAATGTGACTGATCACCAATCTACTTAATGTGACATGGCTCCCAGCTTCAGTTAATGTGACAAAAACATATTCTGTAGCTGAGTGCATCAACACACTTTCTAACCAAACATATGCATCTCTGAAATTTTTAGGAGGGTACAAGGGTGGACCTCGGTTTTTTGGCGTTTTTTGAAACAAAAAATTCAAGAAAAGTTGACCAAAAAGTTTTTTGCATAAAAAGTTTTCCAGTTTCAAAACCCTTATGGAAGTTTGTACCCCCATGTCCCCTCACACATGTTTGCTTCCAACTGTGTTAAACATTTTTACTGAATTTTGTGTCAACAACGGGAGGTACATAAAATCCCACCCAGCTTTTTTGGAAAAGCTACAGCACAAAGTCTTCTAAGAACTAAATCGATTGTGCAAGATACGTTTCATTCACTCATTTTATATAACATATCGTATAGAATTCACTCTGTAGGTTCTACTGATTACAAACTATAAACAAATTTATTCTTTTTTATTTAACTATTCAACAAAATAGCATCATTCACACTTTTTGGATTTAAACTGAAATTTGCAGAAAGAGCGCTTTTCGCGGGATTGCAGACGGGAAGCAATTTCACCCATCCCTGTCACTCCCGTCCTGCTTTCAAAAAAGTGGTACCATTGCCATGGGAGTTCCAGTAGAGTCGGGGAGAACTGGGTACGGGATTTGGCACACACCTCTAATATAGGCATGGCTGAATCAGGAGCATTTTTGTATGCTTTACCCTGTTCTCTCATTTGCAGATCGGTGCCCAATGACTGTAATCAAGGCCCAGTTGCACTAAAGGGCCCGAGCTCAAGATAATGTCCAACAAAAAGCCGACTCGGTTTGATCTCAAGTTTGGTATCATCTGAATGTCATCAGCATTATAATGAGCTCAATGTCGAGATTATTCCCAGCTCGAGCTGTCGGGTTTCACTAACATTTTCGTATAGTTTTCTTATCACTAAAGCAAATAAATATAAAAATATTTGCGATTCCCAAACTCGAACTTAAAAATCAGTATTAGTTGATCCTGAAGTGAGTGTTGTTTGTGCATTGGAAGAGAATAATTTCGACATTGCGATTAGCTCAACCTCAGGATCAGCAATTAAATCCCGATGTTGAGATCATCCTCATGTTGGGTTAGTGCAACGAACCCCAGGTTTCTTTATAGTTCTGAAAATGATTATAATATGCCTCCCTCACTATTTTTCAGCTAGTGTGAGAGGCAGGAGTTTTGAATTGATCGGGAGTTAGAATGCTATTGTTTAGCATTTCTTTACATTTTAAATCATGTGCATATAATTTTCATATAGAAAAATTTTACTGAAGTTGATGCCAGGGGAAGAACAAAATTCACGATGCTTCAGAATATACTTTTTCACAGACGTGGAAAACTTTTTGAGAAAGAGTGAAAATCCAATATAAAGAAAGTTGATTTTTTTAAACCTTAAGCCAAGTTTTCAAAAATCTAGTCCACTTCTTTTTCTAGCATGGCAACTATCGCGGCAAGTATATTCATCTTTTTTCTGCCCATCAGGGCATTTTCTAATAAACTAGTTTTAAGATTATCGAAGTTGATTTCCTGATTTTTCTAGGCTGCGTTTACCACCAAAACTCCGACCGCTGCACCGATTATTTCAAAAGGTGTGGAGTATAGTAGATCACCTTGCTTACTGCAATTACTTTACGTGCAATTTTTTCGGTTTAATTAGCTTTCTAAGCGAAACAAGATTTTGCAACATTTAGTTAGCCATTAGAGCATGAACTTATTTGTTAGCACATGTGGAAAGCCGACCTACACAATAATCTTTTGAACGATCGACGATAAAAATGTGAGCATGACTTCGAGGTAGTTTTGCTATGGGACGCGAAAAGATGAAACCTCAGACCATTAATCATTACTGTAGAAATCTACTGGACCAAAATTTCCCACGTGACGATCATGGTCTTACGATACATACTGCTTTTCTTGTTTTGGATTAAAAACACGTCATTCAAACAAAGACATTCTCTCTTTCTCCTTCAAGTTTTCCTGGCGCCGTTTCATTTTTCCTCCCAGGTCGTCAAGAAAACTCCTATAAAAATCTTCGGACCACGATCCTTCGGTGATGATCTCGTCAGTTACCATGGCTGATTCGGTAGTCGTATTCATCAAATCTGGTTCTTCGGGGATAGTTGTGTTATACAACGAAGAACTGCTAGTTTCTATTACAGCCGTTGTCTCTGTAATGCCCGACGTGAAATTTCCAGCAATGGTAGTATCAGTAGTGGTAATTGGCAAGGTATGATGATCAATTGTGGTAAATTCTGTCTGCGTATTTTTGACCTCAGTGCCGGACACGGTCGAAGTCTCGCTGATTTTTTCTTGTTTCGTAGTCAAAATCGACGTGATATTTTCGGCCGTGGTGTTGTCGGGAGGATTAGGGAATCTGATCGGCCAATTCTCCAAATGATCTGGGGCCGAACAAAGAGACACGCAAGACATTGACTTGTCCAAATTGATTTCCATATTTTCTCTGGTCCACTTCCTCATCCAGTCCAAATATTCGTCGCATATCCAGTGGTTTTCTGTGGAAAAGCAAAAGTATTGGTTTGCAACTTCCGAAAAGCCCTACGTACCACATATTCTCGTCTTGAAAACATGCCGAGTTTGGTGTCACTCGAAGGTTGTCTTTCAGATACATTCAAAAATAATAATTTTTCCAAAATTTAAGGATATTTGACTGATCTGAACCAGTTTCCCTCACTAATACTGAAAATTATTCAATAATTTTCGGTTTTTGCTTAGTCCCTACCAAACAGTGATCACTTTTAAAATTTACCACAAAGATACAACGAAGCCAGCATTTTCGGAGAATTGATAAACGATCCGTCGAAGGTATGCGGTTCTAAAGTCTTCAATCGATTGAAACTCAAATCCAAATGTTTCAAATTGGGCAATTCGGCGAAAGTACCGTCTTCGACAACGGAAATTTGGTTGCCGCTCAAATCGATACTGTAGACGTTGGTTAGACCGAAGAATGTACCTTTGAATAACCTTGGAAAAATTTTTGAAAAATTTCTGAAAATGTGATTTCGAAAGTGGATCGGCAAATACAAATCCGATTTTTCAGCATTTCTTAAAATGTTTGTAAATATTAGTGGAAAGCAAGAATTATTTCATATTTTTATCATTTCCTGTTAGGTATATGTGACATAGGAAATTTGTGAATCTACTCAACTATTCATCAATCAAGCTATGTATCACTTAGTCCTGTCAATTAAATTTCAAAATTCGACGACCAAGAAATACTTACTGTGGTAATTATCGTGGTCAAACCATTCAGTGCAAGTTTCCATTCTTATAGTAAGATAGTGAAACATTTTTACATGAGGATCAGGCGGATATTTTCTCACTTTTTCAATCGATTGTTGTTCAACAAAACCGCGTACAAATTCTTTGCTCCTTCAAAAGCGTTTTCGTTCAAATATTCCAAAAATCCGTGCGGCATTTCGAAACGTATTAAATTTTTGCAATGGGTCAAAGCACCGGCGGCCAATTCCGTAATGTGGGGACTACTGATAGACAAAGTTCTCAAATTTGGAAGATTTTTGCACAAATTTGAGTTCCAACCGGGCAATTTATTTCCCAATAGATACAAATAGTTCAAATTTTGATTATTTTCACCCAAAAAATTTCCGTCCAATGACGTCAAATTGTTGAACTCTAAATTCAAAGATTTCAAATCATTCAAATATTCTAAATTTTGAATATTAGATATTCTATTCGACGCCAAATTTAAATTCAACAAGGAGTTGTTGTGCATTTTGAAAAATTCGTCCGGGATTTCGGTCAAATTATTACCGGCCAAGTTCAAATCGCGTAAATTTTCGAATAAAATTTCTGAAGCATCGAATTTCGTCAAAAAGTTCCAACTCAAATCTAAACCGATCAACGATGATTTGACTGTCGTTTGTGAAATATTGCCGTCGCTGATTTCAAAAGAACGTATTCTATTTTTCGCCAAGTTCAGAAGTTTTAGTTTTTTGAAGCAGTAATTTAAAACATTGGGCGTGTAAGTCAAATTATTTTGGCTCAAATCCAATTCGATCAAGTAATCTAAGATCGTTTTCGATTTAAGGAAATTATCCAAATCTAAAAACTTATTGTTACGTAATCTTAATTTGAATATTTTGTACGCAAATTGTTGTACGTTGGTAAAATTTTCGAATTTGGCATCGTCGATGGTCAACAAATTAATGGTTGAATTTGGTCTTAGAAGGGCCAAACTGGACTCCAGGTCACGTGACTCGGCGTGCCGACACGTGACAATTACCGGTTCTGCAAATGAACTTTGACAGAAACAGGGTGGCTTCAAATCCGGACATTCGTCAGACGCGGAAAAACTAATTTGCGTGATGAAAAATAGTATAATTTTTGGACCCATTTCAAAGATAGTTCAAAAAGATTATGAATTTTGTTGCTTCTGGATTTCATCGTTGTAGAAGAGGAAAAAAGTGGACTGGCACGGGTTCGTCCTGGAAATTTACATCACGTTTCTCAATATACGTGAATCGGTAAATTTTCTTATATTTCACCTTGACTGGAGAAACTTTGTTTGCGCAAAAACAACTCGAAGACAAAGCTAGGGAGCCAAAAGTACACAAAAATGTTTGTTTTTCGATGGAGCCAAAGTTTATCGCACTAGCGCTAGAATACAAGTGAATCATTGTCAGGTTCATGATTTTGGTTAACTGTAGTAACAGAAAACTATTGACGTTGTTGATCTAAATGATTTATATCATTAACTACGGACTCGCTTTGTCAAAAACTTTTTTCATCCGCAAAATGCATAAAACAAAAATAAATATACAAGCAAAATGACAGAATGTGTACGAAATATCAGCTCTTCACATGAGAGGGTTCTTTAATGCCTCGTCAGACTGCAACCAAATTGTCGAATACTTTCTTGAAATGCGTCGGCAGCTTCTTGGCCGCAAGATAGTTCAACTTTGACAGCGTTGCAGTCGAAAAATTGCCTGATGCTGGAGCACTTTGTAGCTGGACATGACATGAAATAGTTTAAATTCAAACTGTTGACATGAAAATTTACACTTCATGTAGCATGTTTTTAAGAAAATGGTTGCGAATTGAACAGTGACAAAAATTGGGATTGTCGTCAGGCACTTACACCAAGCGTTTACTGAAGGATACGTATTTCACGCAAAGAACTTTCAAGGCCCGCCTATACTCGTTAGCGGTGCTCAGGAATCCTTAGAGGAATTCACAGCCGATGAAAGTGTTTAGATTTTTTTTGCATATTCATGTAGAGGGTCATCAGTATAACATAGCCATGAAAATATTTTCGTGGGCTCTGTTGACATACTCAGGAATCGACTTGGCGCTTGGCACTCCTACGCTCAAGCTCCACCAGTGGTATAGACGGGGCTCTAGATTTTGGTCTATTCATTTTCAAATAAGCCTCGGAAAGCAAAATAAACCGTAGATATCGGTCAGCAATAATAAACCGGCATTATAGGCCAATCTTTTTTCTCAACTTGTTCGCCAGAAAAAAGGTGTCGGTATACGCAGGTTGTGTATTATTTGAACGAACATCCTTCTGCGCGCCGAGGCACATTTCGAAAAAATTGACTATACATGATTATGCTCAATTTCCAGTGATATGACATAATGGTTCGACGGACAATCGTGAAAATATGAACGTACTTAACCCGATTATTTAGAAGTATAAAAAAGCAGACTATAACGTTAATAAAGACTACAGACTATTCATGTTTATCGATCTAAATTAAGATCGAATATTGTTTCCGATTCCGAATCTCAATGAAATCTGTTCAAAGGAAAAAAATAAACTGATGCAATCCAGACGAACAGTAATTATTCTACAGGTTATTTAAAATAGTTGATGGAAACTATTATGTCACATTATTGTGCGACGAATGATGCAAATAGAGACACGACCATTTTTGATCCAAGAGATTTTCATACATAAAACATGATGATTACCTCATTGGTGTAGAGTGTCTGATTGAGATACTGAAATCCTATAAATTCTCTAGTTCTTCGCAATGTAGAAGAGATAGATATTGTAAAGTTAAATCTCATGCATTTAAATTTATAGGTAAGAATAGCGGGGAAATTTCCCACTGTAATCAAAGATACTTTGAAAACTTGAGCGTACTTCAAGTTCCACAATGTTCAAAAACTTACCCGTATCGCCAAAATCACTCGTTTTATTTTCGTTCGTCGGGCATCGAGGCTCGTTATCCTTGATCGCCCGGGCTAAACACGGGTGGAAGTTCATGAAGGAACCGACGTTTTGGGGCGAACAAACGTATCCCAATAAGGAATTGGCAGCAAAAACTGCCTTGTCCCTCAAACAGCCATGGAATTGGCCGAAAGGGCAAATCAAAAAAGCCGATGCGTACAAGTCGCACAAATCCAACAGGTCCGAAGTCTTGTAATGGTAAAGGGCGAAAGTCAAATTTCCTAAACGTCGCTGGCGGTGGACTTCAGACCAATGTGTGAATAGTGGTTCCAGGCAAGCCCTGACATGTTTTCAAAAAGTTTGTCAAAAAAGTTATACAGTAAAATATTCGTGTGTTAACGATCACACATGCACAGCATAGACATTCTGGGGCCGGTTTCTCAAAAAGCGTCTAAAGTTACACGCGTATAACTTTAGACGTGTCCAAGTTGAACGAACTCTAGACGCATCTAAACTTAGACGGAACTTGTAGTCGTTTAAAGTTAGACGGGTGAAATAGACGACATGCGTTTCTCGCCAATAAATTAGACGCGTGGAAATTTCAGTAAGCATTGATGTTTATGTATATGCATTTGTGTCTTTCCCAATCGGAAGTAGGGATCTCCACGGGCCGCCCGGCCCGAGAGTGAGCTGGGCTTCGGGCAGCGGAAAAACATTATTGGGCGGAGCCGGGCCAGAGGGTTCAGGCCCTTAAAAGTCCGAAAATTTAAGCAACTATTTACGCTTATAAGTGAACTTCCGACAAACGTCTATTTACTGTATGTTTCCTAATTTGAAATTTGCCAGGATTTCACTGCTATTATATTTAGTGTGTATCTAAAAATTTAGATGTTATCGTCAGCATAATTACTATTTGTTTCAGATGCAGTTTTAGCTATTAGCAATACTGTTCATCATTCTGACGAACTTGGAGACTCCTGCTACCAGCATGCATCTCTTCTCTGGTCAAATTTAATTGATAAGTTCATCAGAAAAGGAGATAAGGCGTCTTATGCACTGCTTTTTAGCATGACTCGTTTCGCCATTTGGCGAAAGAGGTCAAAATTGCCTTTTCTTCATTTTCATTTTTCAGCCATTTTCTTCAAGTCACCTTTTTCACTCAAAAAGTCCACAGATGCGTTATTCATGCTTCTTTGGCTTTGAGAAATTAAATATATACGGAGGGAACCAAAAATTAAGAAAAATTGACTTTTTTGAGTTCAGATAATGGTAACAATGAATTAAATGATTTCTGAATTTTCAAATGATGATTTTCAAATTACCTAAAGCTTAAATAATCAAATTCCGAAAAAAATTGGCCGCAAAGTGCAAACACCTGAAATGGATTCGAATATCACTATTTCCGGTGCAAAGTGCCGGAAAAAACTTTTGAATTTTGATATTCAACAACGCTAGCACAATTCTAAATTAGCAGCCATTCAATCGTTTTCCGGTCGGGCAAAATGGAAAAATCATATTGAAAACATGCAGTCAAAATTCTAAAATCAGGCAATCAATGAAGAATTGGGATTCTTCAACAACTTCCGGTATTGTCCCTTGCTCATGATGTTTTACTCATTTTCCAAGTGCAAATGCTTCATTCCTAAATTCAAACATTTTTAAAGACTACGTACTGCAAGTGAGTACAATCAGTTCTAGAAAAAATAATAGTTTGATATATTTTTATTTAGCAACTTAAATTTGATTTGGTTTTGGTTAATTTTTTTGCATTATCATAATTTTTCATCACATTGTGACATACTTTTAAAAAACGAGCTTCGACGGACCGGGCTCAGGCTGAGAAGTGAACCTGGGCGGGCCGGGCCGCATCCTTGCGGCCCGTGCAGGTCCCTACTATGCACCCAATAACACATCCTCCACATTATCTATAGATTTAGCATATTTTTCTACGATATTTTTTGGTAAATAATCCGTCATTTTTGTCACAATTTCGAAACTGTAGCTTTTGGATACAATCAAAATATGGGCCGTCCGTTCGATAAAAATTCGAAGTTACAGCTGTCACGTGCCGCTCAATTCTCCAACGTCACGTGATTCCGATCATGCCGACACTTTGTTATTTTTATGTTTTGTTTATTACCCGATCATGCTTTTGTTTATTTCATTTTTACACATGCATTTTACGTTCGTTTTTTATATTTTTCATGCATTTCTATGTTTCGTTTTGTTGTATTTTTATTTCTTTACAAACGCGGGCTACAGTAGGCCCTTTAGCTAAAAACTTCCGCCAGTCGTGCTCCACGAGCACATGGCTATTTTTGGTGCGCTCACGCACCTCTTATCATCAAAAATTAGCGTCGTTTTTGTTACGCAAAACGACTAGCTAAGAAGTTTTAGCTAAAGACGTTCATATGCTTAGCATAGGCACTGCAGCCGGCCTCAGTGCTAAACGCATGTGAATGAAAAAATGTCTATGTGCTCATAGGCATCTTCTGCATCGCGTCTAGCTGCAGAAGTTAGCTTGAGCGCCGAGAAACTCCGCCCAAGCTGCAGCTGTAGCCAAACATGTCCTTAAAAGGACATGTTTCTTTAGTTTTTCGCTCATTCTTGGGTTCACCAAGCTTTCGTCCAGTTGTCACTCCGCGTCCGCCGCCTTCTCGTCAAATTTGCATAATTTTATTATATACCTGTGCGTCCGCCGCCTTACTATCAATAAATTTGCATAAATTTACCCGTGTTCATTGCGTCCGCCGCTTAACGTCCACAGTACCCCCGCTGCCCATCAGTGCCAGGTGTCCGACCGCCCCGGTTCGTGAATTAAACGTTGGAGTTTCGCCTCCCGCTCGCTCCCGCTCCCTCCCGCTCACCGCCGCTCGCCGCCGCTCGCCGCCTAGGACGTTTGAGGATCGCACCCCCCGCTCCCAGTGCCAGAAGACCGAAAGCATCCAGGGACTTGCCGCCCGTTGCGTCGTAATCGCTTGAGAAACAGGACTAGGTGAGTCTTCTCAGGGGATTGTTGTTATTTGTGGGTTATTTGTTGGGAAATCCTTCCTGAGTCGGTTTCCCAAGGTCTCCACAGATAAGTAGGGCCTCCACCACTCAGGTTCGGGCAGAAAGGGGCTGTCTGGTTCATAATCGGGCCCCATAATTTAGGTCATTTTACGGGTGACCCTGTCCCCACTCTCACTGAGTAGGACTCGGGGATTGTCGCACCTAGCCTGGCCGCGTTGTCCATTACCCTACAGCAAGACCCCAAGGACAACCCAAAAGAACCAACTATAGACCTCTCTCTATAGCCACCCATTGCCAGGTTAGGCCCCAACGCCATTTAGGGAATCCTGGGGAAAATGCCAGTATCCATCAGGAGTCACAGCCTATTACTCACTGTAATAGGATCAATCTGATATGGTTCACCATCAATGTGACGTCTAAAACACGGTATCACCTGATGAGATACCCAAACCTCCCCAGCTCTTCCAAATCCACATGTCATACACGTGACATGGATGGCGCAATATGTGACATGGCGAGGCTGGAAAATCGACCTTAAGTCTGGCACTCGCCCTTAAGTGTAAAACTTTACCCTTGGGTCGGATCTACCCCCAGGTCGGGTCAACTCCCATTTTAAGTCGGACAAGCCCCCTTAAAATTGGGCACTAGCCATCCAATAAGTCGGAGACCCCCCAAATTCGGGTTTACTGCCTAATGGGTCGGGAATGCCCCTTATTTCGGATTAACGCTCCTGTAGGTCGGATACCCCCACCTCACGTCGCGTGTTATTACTGTAAGTCGGAAATTTTTCCCGTGCCACCGAGAGTTATTACTGTAGGTCGGGAATTTATCCCTGAACATCAAATTTAATTACTGTAAGACGGGATTTGCCCTTACGAGTGATCTAAATGTGATCTATATGTGTAAATAACTATCTCATGCGTGTGTATTACCCCCTATGAGCAATAAATCCCCTCTGAGTCGAGTTATTTATCCCCAGAGTCGCGTTATTTGTCCCAGAGTTGAGTTATATATCGAGTATTCTGTATTTCTCCTCTGATTCATTCTGTACATTCTGCATACTTAATCTGTGTTGTAAACTGCCTTATCTGTTTTCTTTTCCCTTATTCCCACCCCTCTTCCCCTAATCCTGGGTGGTATACTGTAGCCCTCCGGGTGGGTGCCATTACAGTACGCCTGTGCCCATTCCCGTACTGTAACTACAGTATACCCATACGCGGGTACTGGTATCACAGCTGTAGGGGTTTACGGCCTCTCCTGACTGTTGGTGGTCCTTGACCCCATGATACAGTACACCCTCCCCGTATGATTCTGGACGTCATACGTGGCTGCGATTTGTTACTTGTGTACAGTCTTTTTTGTATGTCGGCGGAAACTGTCGGAACTGCTCACTTTTCCGGCCCCAAAAACACTTTTACACCGACTGTTTACACCTTTAACACGCGTATGCCCAAATCCCGAATTCCCCGTCTTCGGTTCTTTTCCTTTCCCTTTTTCCCTTTCTAAGTCATCTGAGTGGTGGCAAAAAAAAAAAAAAAAAAAAAAAAAAAAAAAAAAAAAAAAAAAAAAAAAAAAAAAAAAAAAAAAAATTTTTTTTCGGATGCCACCGCTACAGTATGACACCCTTACTAAGTTTCTCTTTTCCACATTTCTACTTACTGTAAGGTCTGTTTCTTCTACTTTCCGGTTGTTGCATCTAGACCATAGACTTTACGGGTCATGTTCTTTGACGTCAGCAACAACAACGTTACGGGTTGTTGTTGTTGTGTGGTTCAGCCTCACGGTTGCAACCACTAACGTCTGCAACAGCCGCTTCACTTGCTGTTGCTTTAAGGGGTGGGTAGCCCTCCGGGTTCTACCCCTGACGTCAGCAACCGACACTACGTGTTGTTGTTCAAGTTAACACTCCAGCAGTAATGACTTCTGACGTCTGCAACAGGTGAAGCCAACGTTGTTGTGACAGGTTCGGCTGGTTCTCTGCACCCCATCTGTGACGTCAGCAATGGTGACGCACCGTGTCACTATTCGAAGATGTGCAGGTCTTACGGGTGCCACATCTGACGTCTGCAACAACTGCATCTCATGTCATTGACCAAAGGTATCAGACCCTCGGTTCCACCTTTTTGACGTCAGCAACGGCACCATCACGTGTTGCTGTATACCGATAGCTGGCTTCAGGGCCCTATTGCTGACGTCAGCAATGACAATGTATCATGCTCTCGCAGCAGGAATTGAGGTTACATGATCCTATTTCTGACGTCTGCAACGGTAACATTACGTGCTACTGCAGGGGTTTGCTGGCCTTAGGCCCTCACCCCTGGCGTCTGCAACTGCGACGTGATACTTGAATACTCTTATCCCAGGCACCTGCAGTCAGCACCAAGGTTGTGTGTTGGTCCATACCCCCTACCTTCTGACGTCCGCACCAGGTTACTGTCGGCCCTATGAGTATTCCACTTGAGTTGTAGGTGGTCGCTGGCGCATGGTCCCATCACCTACCTCTCTTGTTCAAGGGTTTGTGTGTGTCTGGGGGCTGATGCCTGGGAAACATCAGTCCACATACATACACCACCTGAGATGCTCACTAGCCTACGTACTGATCAGGTTGTCCGCCCGGGTAGCGGCACTGTTGATCAGTATGTGGCTGTTTTCAAGCTTTAACTGCAGGTTTGAACGAGTTACACTCGGCCTCAGCTGGGTTGGTTGCTTGACTCGTGCAGACGATAGGCATTTGCAGTCGGTACTGCCTGTGTCTGACGTCTGCAAGGGTTCGGCAATCTTCTTGTAAATTTCTTATCTAAATTCACTCATTTTCTTTCATCTCATCGAGCTGCCATACATAGATCTTCTTTAGTGTCCCCGCCGTAGTGGTTCCCAAGGGGCCGCGGCACAGCCTCCGGTTGGGCCTAGAGTGTATAGGACCCCCTGTCATATTTCTCTCACTCGAACGCCTTTGTTAACTGGCTTAACGATGCCCGCGCTAGAGTCGCCACTGACCCAGAGTCCGCCTCCGCGGTCTACCCTTTATTAGTCATGTAAATAATAGGCACCGTTGAGTCCGCCTCAGCGAAGGTATTGAGTACGCCTCGATACATACTTTACACTCATATTCAATCAGGGACACCTTGTACCCGTGATCCCTTAGATGTTTTCGGGTGCGCCCTCAAAACATCCAGAGATTTCATTTTAACTGACTGAGTGTGTCAGAATAGCACCCTTGGTACCCGTGCTCCTTCCCTCTTCTACTGTGTGACCTGCGAACCTCACTTCATCTCAGTGATCGGCAAACCCGGCCACCAGCTGTGTATAATACTCCTGGAGAGTGTCCGTTCTGTTCGGAATGCGGGCTCCCGTTTCGAACACGGCTGTAAGTTATTTGCGAATGTCGTCCAGCACGGAACCTCCTGTATAGTCCATCTCACTATGCAGAGATCGCAATCGCTCCTGGCGAGTGAGGCCCGTTGCGTAACTGCGCGACCCCTTTGCGTAACTGGGTTTGTAAATTAGTTTTGTCCCTATTTATTGCTCCCTTTTAAGTTCACTTTCAGTTGACCCCATCCTTTTCCACCTCATGCCACTTTATGCGCTACTCCTGGTGAGTAGGATCTTGCCGGCTACGAGTCCGCCTCGCCCCAAGGTTTGTAAACTAGTACAGCGGTCGAACTTCCAGGAAAAATCCCTCCTGAGCGGGTTTATCCGTCACCCTATTTCTGGGCAGGAAAAACCGCCTCTTCTCTTCTTTCTACATGATCTTCTGTCCTCTTCACCTATTCTAATTGCCGGGTCCAGGCCCCAAACTCTACATTCTGGTCGGGATCGATTCCCCATATCTCAGGCCAAGCCTCTGTCCATCACGGGCGACCAGATAAATTCCCTTCTGCGTCACCCTGATGTACTCTGATCTTACATCTTATAATCCTATTCCATTCTAGCTCCCTTTCCGTGGTCGCTAGTCTTAAGCTAAGTCAATTTACGTCTTAAACACCGTCGCACACGCGTTTTCCCGAATTCACGCGCTCTTTCGCCGCGAATTCAAAAGTAGTACTCACTTTCATTTTACACAATAGAGACACCCCGTCGTTCCTGCCGTCTCAGTACCCAGCCTGTACAGACCAGTGAGCCGCTCTCTATTCAATTTGACTTAATTGCTTCACGGGCAAGGACGTCTGTTCTAACCACCTTACGGGAAAACGAACCCTCGGACATGAAGTCGGAAACTGATCTCCCTTCACAGATCGAGAACAAGGTCCAGGCAGCATTTGAGAATGCTCTTGGACCCCTCAACCAAAAGTTAGAGGCCATGAATGGTCGGAGGCACCCTCCCGTGTCCAGCTTTATGGCCCCTCCCACCTTCTCCGGTGCTTTTGGTGAGTCTATCACCGATTTTATGTCGCATCTTACTCGTTTCTTTACACTCCAGGGTGTAAGCGAAACGGATCATGCGTATAAAATCGCCTTTCTGGAGTCATGCCTCGCGGGTCCTGCTCTCGCCTCCTACCGGGACTTTAGCAGCAGCACTCCAATACCTACCCGCTACGAAGAGTTTACGGCTTTTCTACGGAGAGATTTTCCGGTAGGGCGCGACTCTGATCTGCATCAGCAGCTGATCCAAGATCGACTGCAGAAGCCGACGGAGTCCGCGATAGTCTACCTTGAGCACCTCAAGAGACTATCCAGGGTAGCGTATCCAGATCTCGCGACGGATGTCCGAGATTCTATCATCAAACCTATCTTTCTGCGGGGACTGAAGCCGGTCCTCCGAGATAGTATCAAGTTTAGGGAGTTCACGACTCTTGAAGAGACACTCAAGGCAGCCTGTTACGCAGAATCCCAAATCTTTCGGGACGAGATCCGGTACACTGCTCCATCTAACGCCGTTTTCTCTTCAGAACCTAAACACGCCGGATATAATCCCGATATGCCTAACAGAAGCGCAAACGGTCGTCAGAGCAACGCTCCAACGTCGTCATCCTCCGCCGATGAGGTTCGCCGCTTGAAACAGGAAATGGCCAGGCTCACGGCCCACGTAGTGAAGCTCACGGCCCAGCAACGTGCACCCGCGCCAATCCAACAGACGCCGCCTCCACAGCCGTCGACACCAAATCAGTCCGCCGGGCGACGCTCGTCGGGAGCACACCTTCAAACGTGCTCCTTCCACGGACTGTGTACACATAGCGACGCCGACTGCCGGGCCCAGCGTCCCACCGGTGCCGCTCCCGGTAACAACGCCGCTAACGGTGGTCGCTGTTATTTTTGCCGTACACGTGCCCACCCCACGGACCGATGTGACAGGCCATGCCCTCATTGTCGTCAAGTGCGAGTGCACCAATCAACTGCCTGTCCGCAGCGCAATCCGGCAAACACGGGTGAGAATGTCTACCAAGATACTGGTTATTCTTCCCAGGGGACAAATGTGTATCAGCAAAGAAATGGTTATCACCCTCCCAACGGGACAGGAAACCATTATCGGCAGCCCATACGCTGCAACAACGCCGTTGGGGCTACCGATAGCCCTCCTCATCCAGATCCTCTTGACCTGGATGATGAGGCACTTGCTGAACACCTGACAGATTCTTCACAACAGTGTTATCCTGTCTGCGTAATCAGTACTGGATTTTCAGTGGTCCAAGCAGCCCAGGTACCCGTACCGATGAACGTATCGGACATACCGCTGCCACCACCACCACCAAAGTATGCGATGCCGGTCACTCTGGACCCCTCGACGACACCGCAGTTTGTTGGCCACGCTAACATCCTCGCATCGTATCGCATTCCTAAACTCAAGACTGCCGAGCCAGCTCCAGCCGCGAATACGACGTCTTCGGCGCCACCGGCCCGCACCGTCCCTCCAGGACCACCGCCTTCGATCCCCACGGATTCGGCTACGGAAGTCCTCGACCAGGTCGAGCCCATGAATTTGTCAGGTATACTACCTTCTTCTTCAGGTGATCCTAGAGTAGGAACCAGGAATCTATCTCAGTCCACGACTCTATTGATTTCTCGTTCACAGCGCCATCGCCCGTCCAAGACGCGATGTTGGCCATCTGGTCAGTCGACCTGGCCAAGAAATACCCGCATTTGCCGTGGACTCTCCTCAACGAGCCATCAAATGTCGAAGCGCTCACGGCCGCCGACGTCGTGCTTGCAGCACCCGTCTCGATGCGCCTATTACGACCCGACGTCGCCCGCCGGGCACTCGAGTTCATTGCCAATGGGACTATCACCATCTCGCCCGTCGAGAAGTCCTTATTGGACGGGGAGCCATCCTCGCCTTCAGTCGACGCCGTCCGCCGAGCAGTCGAACAGGCCAGTCGGATCCTCCTGCCTGCTGCCGCCGCTACATCACCGGCAGCAGCACCACCTGTTGCCGCGACATCGCCAACTAAGATGGACATTACTGCTTCCTCGCCCCCGGCCAAGGAACCCGCAAATGATCCTACACCGCCGGCAACAGCCCAGGCCAAATCGCCGGCACCAGCCCAAACGACATCTCCGACCGCCGCGACCAAGTCGCCCGTCGTCGAACCCATGGCCGTCGACGAGACCTTACGTCCAGTTAATGAGGATGTCAGCATTGTCGAAACATCACCGTTCCCAACGGCAGTCAACCCACGGTCGCCGAAAGTCGGTACCCTTCGGGAAATCCTCCCCAGCGGTGAATTGGTCCTCGATTTCCCCGACCAGGAACCAATCTCGTCCGACAGCGACGAAGAAGAAATCTGACACTGCCCCTCAGGCCAGATTTGTGAAATTGAGTGAACACTTACAAATCACGTTTGTACAGTCGTTTTTGACAATAAAATTGACCTTGGTAGCATCACTGTTTCTAGGGGTGAGTTTGTCAGCACCGGCGGCTCAGTATCAATTTTGCGGTCTCTCAAGAAGCGGACATCCACTTGAGTTACCCCAGCGTGTAGAGTGTAAACCACCGCAATCTTCATGGAGCCCGCGGCGCATGAATGTTACGGTGTATGTCCCTAGCTCAGACCCGATTACAACCACAGCGTGGAAATGCACATTGCGCTCCCGCAAAGTCTGCACCAACACTGGTTTCTTCGGCTCTAGGGGCATCACTGCAGACGTCATCACCACTCAGCACTTAGCGCCTGCGGCATGCACGCTAGCACATCGCACTAAAATGTTTGGTTCACAAAAACTTGTCGGCATTCGCCCTGGCTTTTATAGCACAAACCAAACATTGGAAGTGATGTACGAATGGTGCTGCAGCGACGTCTGCAAGACAGTGACTAACCTCTTCATCGAGGAGGGACAAGTCGCTTCGTGGGACGGCACTACGGCCCTAAGCACCTTAGGCGATGTAGGTGGATGCAGTCCCACTGCAGGCCAGTGCACTACCCTAGACGGGGTCATTGTCTGGCCTGCACAAAACTTCACGGCGCGGTGTCATTATCACCCCAAGGGAAATTACACTGCGTCCATGTCAGGGAACCACGTCATCATCGATGATCTGCAGGTTGCCCTCAAGATCCCGGGAAACTCCCGTGTCTTCCAACTGTGCCCAGAACTACGTTCCACCACAGTCCGGACGGATCAGGGTCTTCTCCTTCGCATCCACGGGAGATACAATTTGACCCAAAACATGTTCAGAGTGGCAACGGACAGCCGTCCCGATCCTGTCAATGCCAAGCTGAACTATCTGGCTCAGCAGATCAAGGAGTCGGAAATTAACGGTTTCCGGTTCACGTGGCTTGAGCTTTGCTCTCACGCTCAACGCTATCTTGATCTGACTTGGCAGCTGCTTCGCTTCGACCCTACCCTGGGTGCCCGGGCATTCCTCCAGAGGAATGACCTGACGGCGGAATTCACAGGCGATGCGCTGACAATATGGCCGTGTCAGAAGGTCAACGCCACCTACGTTTACCATTCGTACCGGGTGGGGAACGTTTGCTACAAGTACTTACCTGTGCAGGTTGGCGGCACCATCTACTTCGCCACCCCCGGTGGTCCGGATCTCATTAAATCTAGCCCCATTGTGCCGTGTCATCACCACTTTACAGGGATTTTCCGAAATCGCTCGGGCTGGTTTACTGAGTCTGGCGCGGTCCATGTGAGCCACATCCCACTGGAACTCTTCTGGAAGCAGCGCTTCAACATCACTCACTTTGAGGCACCAGCGCTCTTCCATGACCAGTTGGCGATGACCCCTTCAAACTTTGCCTTCTTTAAACAGTACGTTTACAAGACTGAGCAAATTGAAGCGGTACTCAACCGGCTGGTAAATTTTACCGCTGGTCTATCCCTGCAACCAGACGCCATCTACCAGGCCTTTGCAGGGGTAGGAACCGACATCAAGGCCTCTCTGGAAGGTGTCGGTTTGGCAGCAAACCATGTTATTACGGGTCAAGAGCACACCCTCGCCCAGGGCTTGCATGCTGTCCTGAGCGGGCCGGTCCAGTTGATCTTTAACATCCTAATCACCCTGACAGTGCTGATCGGTGCAGGATACCTTGCCTATCTTGGTGTATCTTATTATCTCAGCTACCGTCTGCGGAGCAAACAGGTCAGGTTTGTTAGCCGTTTCTCCCCGTTGGGTCTTTACCGCAAAGTCCAACGCTGGATCGGTTTTCACTACGTGCAAAACGATGTACCCTCCCAGCTTGACCGAATCACACCGTGCTTTGTCGTGCTGCTGGACACCAAGGAAACTCCTGCTTTCCTTGATACGGGTTGCCCACGCACTATCATTAGCCAACGCCTTCATAAAGCCTTGGCTAAAGAAAGTCCGAAGGCGGTCATGGCGTTCCAGCAACATCATGACTTTAACCCATTGATGAGCATCAATGGTAAAGCCGTTCATACCATCCTTTCGGGACCATATGAAATCATGTTGCCCGGAAACCGCCAGCCGAACACACGGATCGATGTACATCTCCATGTGTGCAAGACTACGTCTCCCTTCTGGGCACCTGTTGACCTCATACTCGGACTGGACTTCTTAGAACAGTTCAAGAACATTATGTTTGACTACCAACGTAATGTTTGTCGGCTGGACGCGGTAGAATTACCCCTCCTGCTGACCACGCCGGAGATTGACCAGATCGACCCCTGGTGGGAGAACACCCGTGCTCTCTCGCGAAACTCACACAGGTCGGGATCACGATCGCGGTCCAGGGCTTCGTCCATCTCTCGGCCACACTCACGGGCCTCCTCAGTTGCCTCATCACGTGGGTCAACTAGGGGATCCCGGGCCTCTTCTAGACGGGCAAGTCGTCATCTGTCGACCTTGCACGGGTCAGGTTGCCCTCGACCTCCGCCTGGAACCTCTCCAGTTACGCTAGAGAAGGGCCGATACCGTGAGCCCAGTGATTCAGATGCTCCGACATCACCCGTGCCAAACGCGCCTCCGCTATCGGACACCGAGGTTGAATCACTAGGAGCTACTCAGAGTCCGAAGGATCACTCAGACCACATACTAACGGTACAGGATGAGTCCACCCTTCTGAATGACCCGGAACCCTCCGTCGGATACGCTCTAGTAGGCCTCCTACGTCGTACGGGACTGCCGATTCCAAAGCGGTCCGGTAAGACCAAACATGTTAGTGGTGCCACCACACCTGATTCCGGTCATGTGGTCACGGCTTTTTACCCAAATGATATTCGGACACCCCATATCAAAGTTCTCCTCAACAACTGGGTAGAAGCCAAGGCACTGGTCGACACAGGAGCTGTTTTCTCACTCTTGGACCACAAGTTAGCGGCCCAGCTGCCCAACTTGTCACTATCACCAACCAGGGCACGCCCTATCGCAGCCAACGGGTCCCCGATCCCACTGCTAGGAGCAGCCTACATCACAGTTACAGTGGCTGATGTCTCCGAACGGATTCAGGTCCAAATACAGGAGAACCGTTCAGCTGAACTGGTCCTCGGAACCAATTTTCTCGGCCGGTTCAATTGTGTCAGTTTGAACTGGGAGAAATCTTTCCTCCAGTTCAAAGAGAGTAGAATCCCCTGTGACGGTCTCATCCACAGCCCACCTTCTGCCCGCGGCGCTTTGCCCCTGAAGGACTTGGTGATCCTCGAGCCTCGCTCCCTGACACGATTCACTGTACCTGTCCCACCAATCTATACGAACGTGCCTGAGGTGGCCTTCTTTCCGAAGCACCTCACCGGATCTCAACGACACGTATATTTTGCTGGAAGCGTGAGTACCGTGACCAACGGTCACATACCACTTCAGGTAGTCAACCCGAGTACTCACTCCGTGGTTCTCTACCCGCACACGACCATCGGTCATGTGCAAATGCATAGTGAGCCCTCACGGGAATCACCGGTCGACTCAGACACCGTCCTCGACCGTCAGTGGGTCGAGGCCAATGCTGTGATCTCATCGGACATCTCCCCCCGGGACCGGGCAGCCTTACTCGATCTACTGGTTGCATACACCGACCTTTATGCTCTTGATGAAAAGGACACAGGTTCCACTGATCTCGTCCAGCACGAAATCAGCACGGGTGATGCCCGCCCAGTCCGCCGTTTTCCTTACCGGTCCTCACCTAAGGAAAAGGATCTCATCATGCAGGAGGTCAAGGCGCTCCAGGAGAAAGGTATTATTCGGCCCAGCACGTCTCCGTGGGCTACTAATACTGTCCTGGTGCGCAAGAAAAACGGTTCTCATCGTATGTGTGTTGACTTTCGTGGTCTTAACGAGGTCACGAAAAAGGATGTCTACCCTCTCCCACGGATAGATGACATCCTCGACACACTCAAGGGTATGAAGTATTTCACTACCCTTGACCAGGCTAACGCTTATTGGTCAATCCCGATTGCCGAGGCCGATAAGGAAAAGACGGCTTTTAATACGCCTATTGGACTATTCGAATTCAATTATTTACCTTTCGGTTTATGCAACGCGCCAGGGACATTTCAACGCCTTATGGACCTCCTCCTTACTGGAATCCAATGGCGCACGGTTCTGACTTATCTCGACGACATTTTGGTGTTCGGGAACTCTCACACCCAAATGCTTGAGCGCCTGGCAGATGTGTTCGCCCGTCTTCGCCGGGGTGGAATGAAGCTCAGACTGAGCAAGTGCAAATTTTCGCACTCGGAGGTAGAGTACCTAGGCTATCGCATCTCACAGAGCGGCCTAGAACCTGACCAAGCCAAGCTGGCCGCCGTCCAAAACCTACCCATTCCACAAAACGCCAAAGACATCAAGTCCTTCCTAGGCCTCGTGTCTTACTACAGGCGTTTCATCCCTGGTTGTGCCCGGCTCAGCGAGCCACTCACCAAGCTCTTACGGAAGGAAACTACTTTCCAGTGGTCCAAACCTCAGCAGGAGGCGTTCGATGAACTCCGCCGCCTGCTGACCAACCCTCCTATCCTGCGCCATCCGGACTTTTCGAAATCCTTTATCCTTCAAACTGATGCAAGTATTTCGGGGATAGGAGCGGTTCTTAGCCAGTTAGACGAAAATGGATACGACCATCCTGTCGCGTACGCCAGCCGAGGGTTAACAGCGGCCGAGAAAAACTACTCCATTACAGAACTGGAGACTCTCGCTGTTGTCCATTTCGTCAAGCACTTTCGACCATACCTCTTCCAGCACGAGGTGGTCGTTCAGACTGACCATACCGCGGTCAAAGCAGTGTTGGAGAAGCCTAACCCCTCTGCTCGGATCGCTCGGTGGGGACTCGCGCTCGCCGAATTCAAACTGACAATTCGGCCGCGAAAAGGTCAGTCTAATGGTAATGCTGACGCATTATCACGCCTGCCGGATCCTAACTCCCTCACCGGTCAGAGTATTGATGATACTCCCCTTTACAGACCTGAGGGGCACGTTATGATGATCACCGATGGTGCGCAGCACCTGGCGAGATCAAGGACCTTGACCGATGGTGTGCAGCACCTGGCGCGTTCAAGTAATTCAGCACCGATCACTGTTGGCGCGGAGCGCCCGGTACGATCAGAGTCTTATGCCGAGATATCCGTCGGTGCGCAGCACCCCGACCTTTTCGCTGCTCAGCTGGAGGATCCGGAATTAGCCGACATCATTCGCTCTCTTAAGCCTCTGGGCGACCAGAATGATGTGCGAGGCTACCATCTGTTGGATAACGTCCTTCAGAAATGGACAGGCGAGTCCAATAAGATCGTCATACCCAGATCCATGGTTACTACCATTATCCGGGCTCATCACGATGACATCTTAGCTGGACATTTCGGTGCTAAACGTACTGCGCGGCTCATTGCTCGCAGATACCACTGGCCCTCCCTCAGTCGGGATGTCAAGTCCTTCTGTCAGCGGTGTGATCTTTGCCAACGGAATAAGCCCGCTCGACAAAAAACCACTGCGACCCTGAAACCTATCACCATCACGGGACCGTTTCACCGGGTAGGTGTCGACTGCATGGGACCAATGACCACTAGCGAAGCTGGCAACCGTTTCATCGTAGTCTTTATCGACTACTTTACGAAATGGGTCGAGGCTTTCGCTACTCCGGACATCACTGCGAACACCATAGCCCGGCTGTTTGTAACGCAAATTGTCTGCCGGCACGGGGCACCGCAGATCCTTCAGTCAGATCGTGGCACTGATTTCACATCAAAACTGATGACTGAAATCACTGCGATCTGCGCAACGAAGAAAATCCACTCTACCGCCTATCACCCGATGACCAACGGCGAAGTGGAAAGAGCTAATCAGACGCTAGCCACACGGCTACGTATGTATGTTCATCAAGGACATACTGATTGGGATGAACACCTACCATACGCTGTGTTTGCCGTCAATATCAGCATGAATGAGTCAACAGGGTACTCGCCCTTTGAACTCATGTACGGTCGCACACCCATGCTCCCTGTTGACGCCGCGCTCTCATTCAACCCTCCGGCCCATATCATTAATGTTTCCTCATATGATATGGAGGTCAAACGTCATTTCACGAATGCGTTAACCTTAATCCAGAGTCGGATTGAGAAAGCACAGGAAGCCTATGCACGGTCGTACGACCGGAGGGCACATGATGTCTCGTACAAAGTAGGGGATCAGGTGCTCAAACTGCGCACCTCCAGCAAACGTGGACTCACTCCTAAATTGCTGCCCATCTACGATGGACCCTACCTTGTAACAAGTGTGGCATATCCCAATGTCACACTTCGTCTCGAGATGGATCAGGAAGACACCGTACATGTCAACCAGCTTCGACTTTACGTGTCCCCTGAACAACCGAGTGAAGCAGAGGATACACCTCCCACTTCACAGGCAACAGATTCGGCACCCTTATTGTATCCCTCAATAAGCCGGGACTTTACACCGAATCTGATTGACCCACATCTTGATGCAGAGGTCCCCGACCCGTAACTCAGGATGCACTCTCTTCATTGTCCCCGCTTACGGACGAGGACGTCCTTTTCCGAAGGACCGCCGTGCCCCTCACGAAGTATCCACTCTTGTCCAAGCTGGATCTTAGCGGATAGAAGAGAGCGTTCAGCAACCTAAGCGTCACGCCTTAGGCGCATCCTCACGCGATAGCCTACACCTCTCAGGGTGCATCCTCTGCGATAGCCCGACAATCTGTACCTCACTGGGCGCATCCTCTGCGATAGCCTACATCTTGCCCTGAAAATTTTTTCTTTTCTGTGTTCCAGACCTTCGCACAGGATATTCAATGTCGGCAACTTCACGCATCAACGACCCCCGGTCACCATACCACCGGACAAATTACGATCAAAGAAGGCCTCATCCACCGACAACCCAACGGACCTATTCGACCACTCTCGCCATCACACCTTGGAATGCCCTACGACCACGGACACGCCGCATAAAACCTCACTACTGACCACTGCAAGGACGAGGACGCCCTTTTTCGAAGGACCGCCGTGTCACGTGCCGCTCAATTCTCCAACGTCACGTGATTCCGATCATGCCGACACTTTGTTATTTTTATGTTTTGTTTATTACCCGATCATGCTTTTGTTTATTTCATTTTTACACATGCATTTTACGTTCGTTTTTTATATTTTTCATGCATTTCTATGTTTCGTTTTGTTGTATTTTTATTTCTTTACAAACGCGGGCTACAGTAGGCCCTTTAGCTAAAAACTTCCGCCAGTCGTGCTCCACGAGCACATGGCTATTTTTGGTGCGCTCACGCACCTCTTATCATCAAAAATTAGCGTCGTTTTTGTTACGCAAAACGACTA
Source organism: Romanomermis culicivorax (assembly GCA_963922205.1). NCBI lineage: Eukaryota > Metazoa > Nematoda > Enoplea > Mermithida > Mermithidae > Romanomermis > Romanomermis culicivorax. The sequence goes on from CAWUHX010000048.1 coordinate 42,054, forward strand.
GCTAAGAAGTTTTAGCTAAAGACGTTCATATGCTTAGCATAGGCACTGCAGCCGGCCTCAGTGCTAAACGCATGTGAATGAAAAAATGTCTATGTGCTCATAGGCATCTTCTGCATCGCGTCTAGCTGCAGAAGTTAGCTTGAGCGCCGAGAAACTCCGCCCAAGCTGCAGCTGTAGCCAAACATGTCCTTAAAAGGACATGTTTCTTTAGTTTTTCGCTCATTCTTGGGTTCACCAAGCTTTCGTCCAGTTGTCACTCCGCGTCCGCCGCCTTCTCGTCAAATTTGCATAATTTTATTATATACCTGTGCGTCCGCCGCCTTACTATCAATAAATTTGCATAAATTTACCCGTGTTCATTGCGTCCGCCGCTTAACGTCCACAGTACCCCCGCTGCCCATCAGTGCCAGGTGTCCGACCGCCCCGGTTCGTGAATTAAACGTTGGAGTTTCGCCTCCCGCTCGCTCCCGCTCCCTCCCGCTCACCGCCGCTCGCCGCCGCTCGCCGCCTAGGACGTTTGAGGATCGCACCCCCCGCTCCCAGTGCCAGAAGACCGAAAGCATCCAGGGACTTGCCGCCCGTTGCGTCGTAATCGCTTGAGAAACAGGACTAGGTGAGTCTTCTCAGGGGATTGTTGTTATTTGTGGGTTATTTGTTGGGAAATCCTTCCTGAGTCGGTTTCCCAAGGTCTCCACAGATAAGTAGGGCCTCCACCACTCAGGTTCGGGCAGAAAGGGGCTGTCTGGTTCATAATCGGGCCCCATAATTTAGGTCATTTTACGGGTGACCCTGTCCCCACTCTCACTGAGTAGGACTCGGGGATTGTCGCACCTAGCCTGGCCGCGTTGTCCATTACCCTACAGCAAGACCCCAAGGACAACCCAAAAGAACCAACTATAGACCTCTCTCTATAGCCACCCATTGCCAGGTTAGGCCCCAACGCCATTTAGGGAATCCTGGGGAAAATGCCAGTATCCATCAGGAGTCACAGCCTATTACTCACTGTAATAGGATCAATCTGATATGGTTCACCATCAATGTGACGTCTAAAACACGGTATCACCTGATGAGATACCCAAACCTCCCCAGCTCTTCCAAATCCACATGTCATACACGTGACATGGATGGCGCAATATGTGACACAGCCAAATTTGTATCTATCTCACATCAGACACGCCATTATCTCAACTGTGGTACTAATGCTCGAATCCTTGCGAACGTAACTTTTGAAAATGCAAAACTTTACTAGAATTCATTATCGGTCAGTGGAAAAATGATCAATTGAAAAAAAAGTTCGCTTTAAAGCCTAATTCCAAATTGATTTACAAAAGCCATGTATTCTCATCACCGAGTACAACAATAATATAAAGAAAAAACGTGCAAGCATAATTTGAAAAATTTTCACATTACTTAAGCCAGGGTCCCACCCCGTCTAAATTTTTCGTCTAATTTTAAACATGTTTAGCTTGAACGTCTTTTGAGAAACATTGAATAAACATATGACGTCATTTTAGACGTGAGTTAGACGCGTTTAGCGTTGAACGCTTTTTGAGAAACCGGCCCCTGCTGGGGGTCAGCCAGGACAGGGGGTGGAATACAAAATTTTTTTCTCATTCTTGATAAGGAAGAGAAAAGTCTCTGAAGAGTCTTCTAACATGCATATTCTCCAACCTATATTAGTCAGATATGTGAAATTATTTGCTTAGACCGCACATTTTAAAGTTTTAATGTTACTTTTTTGGAATCAAGTATGCTTTGTTTAGAAAAATTGTTCAACTACTGCATTATTCCCATTTTTATGACGACTTTTTCTTCTCTCCTTGCTCATTTTCCTTCATAATCTTTGGGGGAGTCAGATCTGAGTCAAATCCTTTAGAATCTTCTGGGGAAGTCAAATCATTACTGGGGGAGTCATATCTGCTGGGGGTCAAACCCCCCAACCCCACCACGTGCATGTATGTTAACGATTCTGAAGAAGTACCTGTTCTCGTCATTCTTCAATTCACAAGAATTTTAGATCAATGTACTCCAGGTACGGTAAACACCGTATTCACCGTGTAAATATCAGTATATGATTACTGTAAATACGGTAAACACTGAATTTACTGCGTGAATACAGTATACAATGTTTGTTTTCAGAAGAAGCAGCTTTCCTCAAACTAACGTCACTTTACGTTACCTGACAGCTCTTTGCTTCTCGACATCACAGTCATCGACAAATTTTTCGATCTTGACGTTTTTTTGTTTCAATTTTTCTTTAAAATCGAGAGCGGCGCCAGCTTTGGACTGCGTTTTCTGGGTGGCCGATGGGGCGCCGACGGCCAATTGGGCTAGCGATTGTTTTTGTCGCAAAATGGCTGTCGACGAGTCGTCGTTGGCGAATTTCACATCGGCTACTGTCGACGATTTTTTTACGGCAGGCTGGGACGATTCTAGCTGAGCGGCCAGATTTGCGTCCCCGTTGGCATTGAAAGGCGACGAAAATGCATCCACGGAGGCTATGATTTCTCGGAGTCCGATTTCCTGGCCGAACTGCGCCACTTGGGGTTTTTTGGCTAAAAATTTTGAGGAAAATGTTTCGCGATACATGCTAAAAATTGTTGACAAGTAAAAAAATAAAATCAACTCGTGAAATTCAGAGTAAGGAAAGCCCGATTCCCATGGTCGACCAATGATTTCAATATTATGTCCAACTCGAAATGCTAAAAATGAAATGTTGAACTTGTGACTTACTTGAAGGCGAAAAAGTCAAATCCAAATCATCGGTTGCGCAACCGTACTGCTTCAAAGTTTGAACGAACATTTCGAAATCGGATTTCGTGCATGTAGAACTAATGTGCTCTTTTACGCATGCGAAATATTGTGGTAATCGTAAGCAGAGTTCTCTGAAAAGTCACAAAAAATGGAGAAATTGAAAAGGAACCAGAACAATCGAACATCAATGAGCAAAATTAGTTTGACGATGTCTAAATTTTAAGTTTTTTTTCTTTTTTGATAGAATAAGCACAAATTTCAATTTCTTCCCAATCTTTATAGTAAAAGTCTTCAGATTCTTTTTCCCGAGATATCTATCAAAATCATTTCATAAATCAAAGGTCTGCTTTAGAATTTTCATTGCTCACTTATGTTTTGAATTTTTTTAGTCCAAAAAGTGACAGGCAGAGTCTCATCAACGGAAAAATGATTAGCTTCCAATTGTCGATTATCACTGTCTCACTGTAGTCTGAAACGTAACCAGATTTTTTGAACATAGAGAAAAATTTGGAGAAATTCAAAACGAGTGAAAGGTTTTTAGAAATGAAATTACGAAGGACATTGTAAGTTGATGACGTACAATAAATTAGCATATCGCTAAGCAAATATTGTACCTCCGTGCTTTAAATTATTATCTGTGAAAGAAGTGAAAAGATTCCGCTAGGCGAGCTGACAAGTTTTTAAGATAAATTTTGGAGAGGTACCAAAGTCACGTGCAATATGAAATCGAAGAATTAGAACCAACTTGTGTTTGCCGGAACTGGGCGACCAAACACCGGGTATCAATTGAGCGCAGTGCCTGGCGTTGTTATTCAACGTGCGACGCAGACAATCGTAGTTGGTCAAAAATTGTTGCTGTTTGGTGCCGCAGGCCACGCCCAGCAAGGCGTTGGCGAACTGGGGCAGTCGGTGCGACGGGCATTGGCGAATGGGCGGGCATTCATCCTTCAAAACCTCTACCAAATCGCACATCCTGGTTACGTCGCCGTTTTTGAAATAGTATAAGGGGAAGTTGGTTTTGGACAATAGGCCCGTTTGGTCCTGGCGCAAAGTTTCGTCCCAAAGTTGGGTCAGTGGCTGGCAAAAAATTTAAAAGTCAGTCGGTTGCTGGGGCTCATTTGCATGTCACCAAAATCGCAAAGACGTTTGAATTTTGGTAGGGATTACAACATATTGGCTATCAATCGAAAAATCTCATAGAGTTCCAAAAGTTATAGACCGTTTAATTTAAATGACAGACGCAGCGAAAACCGAAACATTAGATCTATAGTCTGTTTTTCTTGAAATGCTTCCAAATAATGAAAGTGGAAAGCAAGTAGTATTTCAGATTTTCACGATTTGTTAATGAACAGTATATCATTTAGGACTAGAAATTTGTGGGCATTCTTAACTATTCTTGAACAATTTTTCAAGCGAAAAATTTTACAGTAAGAGCTCTACGTGCACGATTTAGACGACAGTACTGATTTGTGTCAGTTTTTTATTGGGAAGCATTTTATGAAAAACAGACTATAATTTGATACACAATTTTTGCTTAGCAGAAAACTTAATACTGTATGGAGATTCTAAATTTCTTCATGAGAATGGGAAAAGCCAAGACCATTGGAAAACATGATTCTCATCTACTGATTTGGACAGAATAGTACTAGTCGGGAAATTTTGCCGTCATGCAATGTTCGTTTTTTATCTACACAGAAAATTGAGAGGTCAGGAAAAAGTTAAAACATGATATTCACATTCACAGTGAATTTTCAGGGCATCTACCTGAAAACAAATATCTATGGCACTTTCGTCTTCCAGTTGACAACGTTTTTCCGAATTCCTCAATTCTGAAAAATATTAAATTCTTTAACAATGAGTAAAAAATATTTATCAGAGTAGTGGAGAAGATGTAGGTATATCTTGTCCTACGGTTTACAGTTTTCAATGCCGAAATGCAATTATGTGGAAGCTTGATTTGGTTCCAGTTCATGCAAACTGGATGGCAAAAAGTTCGCAGTATACGTCAACTCTCGATTTCAAATTTGTCAACACCTCATCTACCGTATATTCATTTTCAAATGAGCCTCGGATAGTAAAATTATCTGTAGAAATTGGTGAGTAGACGATAAACCTGCATCGTAGGTCGAAATCTTGCTATCACATTTTGTTCGCTTAACTGTTATAGTCGATTCGAGAACGAAAAGATGTGCGTATATGCAGGCTGCTTATTATTCACATGAACATCTTTCTGCGTGCCGGGGCTCATTTGTAAAAAAATAGACTATATAATATTATAGAATCGATTTTTGAAAATTCAATATTCAATAAACTATCAGATTCCAAAATGGGAATCGTATAAGAGACCAGCTATCCGATCACTATTTCGAATCACGTAGAGCTGGAAAAAATATCGAAATTTTGAATGGCTGCAAACTGAAACAAAAAATTTCGTAATTTAACCCATTGAGTTTTCGCTTGCACAATATTCCAAAATGTCGTTTTTGTGTTGATCTACGCAGCAACTTTCAAGATGTACCGACTCAGGATAAAGAAGGCCTCTAAACCGCAAATAAATGATACCATTTTAAAAAATACGTTTTTCGGTCATGACAATATGGACAATATTATCCATATTCCACTTCAATTTCTATAAACATATTAAGTTTTCTTTTGCTCTCCAGAATTCTCATACCAAACTACGAACTATAATTTTGAAGCGAGGAACCCAAATGCAGCATGAGAATCAACTCAATGTGTGGATGACGATGGACAAAAAAATAATGTGTAGGATTCAGTGTGCGGTAAGTTTCATATCAATCTACACATTCCGTAAAGTCTGATCTGAAATGTTATTACTAATTTTTGTATTTCGATTTACATCATACAGATACTATACCGCATTTATTCTTTAAACGATAAACGCAGCGATCGCATGAAAGTGAGTTCAACGCAGAAAAACTAACGTGGTTATCACTGTAATCAATGGAAAAAATTTTCTCGTCCATGGGCGACAAAGTTCTTTCTACAGTTACAACGTGATAATTGCGTGTCAAGCTGAACCTGCTTTATTCGGTAGTTGCATGTATCTATCATTTTAAGGTAAATGGGCTATAGTGTCGCAACAAACTTTCATCCATCGTAGCTTTTTTGTTCCACAGTCATCTTTACAAAACTTTCACTGTAGCACGTTCACTCAGAATTCATGATTAGTTTAGTGATTTCAATTCCATGGGCAAGTCATTTAACAGAAAATCGCACAAAAATGAAATATACTGTAGTTCTTCCATTCACAACGGACAATTACCATCTGTTTCAACTTCAGCCGTATCGCATCCGTAATTTTCTATCAAGTGAACCAAAGCTGCTAAACCTTTGGCTTTGCAACTTTGCTGCAACAATTTTTCTAGGCATTTATAAAATTGGTACAATCTTCGGCAATCTTGGTTTTTTTCCGCGGCCACCAGTCCATCGGCCGCGGCGCCGCTGCCGGCTTTCCTCAACAACAGCAAACACTGTTGCTGGGCACTGGACACCGTCCACAAGCATTGGCCGCTGCTGTCGTAGTCGGAACCGCGGCGGCACGCGTGGCCGAACGTCTGGATAGCCCATAGGGCAGCGCCGTTTTCTTTGGCGCATTGTTGGAGCAACGAGCCGCACCTAAGGTTAGAAGTCACATGACTATCTAGGATTAGAGCTGAGAATTTTAGGGTATTCCATTGACCTAATTATTTCTCGAGTGAAAAATTCCACGATTTTGATGATACGCTTGATTTTTTTCGTTTTTCAATTTACATGAACTTAATAAGAAAGTCAGCCTGTAGTGCCAACCTATAATATACTTGGACCCCCAAACTTATAGTCACCGGTCCTAGAGCAAAAACGGTTAGATGGAGGGATGCGGTTTTTTGCATAATGTCCGGCATGAGGGCAAACATCGGGATGTCAAAAGTCATTGGGGCTCTATATGCAAGGTTCTAGGACAATTCGCCCCCAGCAATTCGTCCCCCACAATTCGCCCCTGGTAATTTGCCCCCACTGCAGTTCGCACCCGGACAATTCGCCCCCAACACAATTCGCCCCTGAGCAATTCGCCCCCAGTAATTTGCCCCTGGTACTGTATACATAACTGGTTTTAGATTTAAAAGCAACTCCATAATATGCTATGTAATATATCTCCAGATTTTCTTTTTCCAGCTTCATTTCTTGTAACTTTTTATCGGGATCTATGGAGAGCAATGAAGATTATGACAAAGTATTACATTTATTCTACGTGTTACTCTATTGTGTTCTTCACTATCTTTTTCGTGACAACTTTCCGGTGTACCAAAAACAAAAAGAATAAAAATAGAAAAAACAGAAGAAAAATATAAAGGAAAAATCAGAAAAGAAGAATGAGTAAAAAGTAATCAAAAAAATATAGAAGAAGAAACTAAACAAGAAGGATGAAAGACAAAAAAGAGGAATGCAAGAAAAAAATTAAACGAAAAAAGGAAGAAAAAACATAAAAAACAAATGCAGATCGAAGAACATAAATGACTCGCAATCCTGCCTATGATATCCGTGTTACAAATTATCTCCCAGTTATTCACGCCATCAGACTAAAATTTGGCATCGTTTCTGGGGATTAGGACATCATCATTACAAACTTGAAAAAATATGAATTTGTAAATTGCCAGTGTTGAGATTTTTCACAAATTTTTGGTCGAAATTGATTATTTTCAGTCAGATTAACTTTAGCTGCAAGCTTTCATTTTGAACTCGGCCACACATTTTGTTTCAAGTGGAAAAACAACCGGCCACTTTAATTCTAGGCATCTACTGCTCAAACGCCTGTATTGCTAACTGTACGAGTAAAAAATGCTTATACTGACTTATAGTACTAACCGCACCAGTAAAAAATCTTATATTCAAAGAAAATTTAGAAAAAAATTATTTGTGGACCTTTATTTGCTGTAAATTGTTGTAAATCTTTTTCTTCTTGTACAAAATACTTGCACTCTGCGTGCAGAATTCATAAATAAGCATGCTATTTCGGCTGGGAAAAATTTCTATAGTCTGTTTTTCTTGAAATGCTTCAAATTATGAAAGTGGAAAGCAAGTTGTATTTCGGATTTTCACAATTTTCTAATGAACAGTATATCATATAGGACTGGTAATTTGTGAGCAAACTGACCTAATCTTTAGCGATTTTTCGAGTGAAAAATTTTATAGTAAGAGCCCTATGTAAACGATTTTGATGACAGTACTGAATTGTGTCACTTTTTTATCGGGAAGCATTTTATAAAAACCAGACTATAGGTATTGTGAATGAATGTGTAGGAATGCTATCCCATAACTGCTAACAACTTAGTGGAATTATTTCTAAATCCGAATTTTTTAAATTAAAAAACAGTGAATCGGGGGCCAATTACTGGAGGAGAATTGTGGGGGGGGGGCGAATTGCTCAGGGGCGAATTGTCCGGGGGCGAACTGCAGTGGGGGCGAATAACCAGGGGCGAATTGTGGGGGACGAATTGCTGGGGGCCAATTACTGGGGGCGAATTGTCCGTATCCCATATGCAAATGAGGCTCGGCCGTGCGCCAAAAACACGCAAAAAACTGCCTTTTTCTAGGCCTTTAGTTCCACCATGTTACACAATGGGTATGCAACCTTGAACCTTCATACTTTTAATCTCGCATGTACCAAGGGTCACCTCGGAAGTTTTTTTATTTTGTTGAAAATTTTGATTTAGTCAAATGAATGACCAAAGTCCGAGAAATCCTGCACCATTTGGGTTCAAAAAATTAATTTTTTAAAGAAAAACATAAAAACTGTTGATCCCTGTGAGAAACAGGGTTTCCATAATGCTTGGATTAAAGGTAGTTTGACCTTAGGAAATTGCCGGAAATTGCGATTTGTCTGACAAATCGTGCAGCATATTGCAATACGGTGCCAGAATTTTTTGCAGTACCAATTGAACTAGTAGCGTTATTGGAATTCTCAGGGTGTAGGGTTTCCAATCATGGGGAAAATCAATGGACGCGGTTACTTTATACAAAAAACTATCCTGAGTGATGGTGGAAGAAGTTTTCAACCGCGAGGAATTCAGTAGACGCGGTTACTTTACATAAAAAAATATGCGTGTAAAACAAAGGTATTTCCGTGGTCTTTTTTGGGGCAGGAGTTTTCGATCATGGGAAATTCGATGGACGCAGTCACTTCGCACAAAAAAATAATACTGAGTGTAAACAAAGTATTTTCGTGACGTTTTAGTGGGAGGGGTTTCGAACCGCGGGAAAATCAATGGACGCGGTCACTTTACACAAAAAGTTATCGCGAGTGTGAAAAAGCGTATGTTTGGAATTTTTTGGTGGAAGGGTTTTCGACCGCAGAGAATTCAGCAGACGCGATCACTTTACACAAAAAAATTGTCGTAAGTGTAAGCAACTGTATTTCTGCGATTTTTTTGGGGAGGGGTTTCGGCTATTGGAAATGCGATGGTAGCAGTCACGTCACACAAAAAATTATCCAGAGTGTAAACAAACGTATTTCCGCGGTTATTGGATGAAAGGGTTTCTGACCATGGAGAATTCAATGGACGAAGTCACATTACGCAAAAAATTTGCTGGGCGTAAACAAAGGTATTTCTACGATTTTTCGTGTTGAGGGGTTCTTGACCTTGGTGAATTCAATGGATATGGTCAACTTTACACTTTGTTTCCAACGTGTTTTAAGTACTATGCAGTTTACACATCTTTCCTCTTACCGAAAGTGAGCATTCGTCGCTTTAAGATTATTATTGTTTATTTGATGTGAAGATGGCCAAATTTAAAACTTCAATGTGCTTCATATGGAAATTTTGATGCATAGTCAAGGCCCACTGAAATGGGGTGGACTAGTTTATTGGAAAACGCCCCGATGGACCAGAAAAAGGAGGATATACTTGCTTGGATAGTTGCCAAGCTGGAAAAAGGGGTGGACTATGTTTTTGGGAACCTGGGTGAGAGTTTAAAAAATCTAGCTATGTAATATGGGATTTTCATTCTTTCTCATTAGAAAATTTTCCATATCTGTGAAAAAGTATATTCTGTTGCTGAGTGGATCAAAAAACCTTCCAATCATACATATAAAATTGTGCTGATGAGGAAAAATCTGCAATTGTGTCAATGTAAAATAAGGACCTATACATTGTATTATAGGCTTGGCTGAATTAAGAGTTTTTTGTATGTTTTATCGTGTTGGTCCATTTGCACATGGTGTCCAATGACTGTAGCCAGAGCTCATTTGCACTAAACGGGTCTGAGCTCGAGCTCAAGAGAATCTCGAACAAAAGGGCGATCACCTCAGTTTTAGTGAAAACTAGATCGAGCGAAAGTTTACAAGAGAGGTCTTTTAATGGGCGATTCATTTATCGTTTTACGTTTTACTGGTTGGAGGCACGTGAAAAAATTTTCTCGCAATACATTGTAACTTTGATCACAAAAGTTTCTACTACTATTTTACATCTCGCAGAGAACAATCATAAGCATTCAAAATCAAATTAGTTTACACTTTAATTCTCAAATTTAACCTCGTTTAAAACATTAAGATTGGAAACTTGGTTTGTTGCTACACGATGTAGGATATCAAATTTCGTGTTTGGATGTATCCAAGGTCATGGCTTTGCTTTTTTGTGTTTCATGCACATGATTTATAGCGCACTGTATCTTGACCCGGAAATTAAGTGTAAGAAAGAAATGTTTTTGATTAATTTGGCGGTATATCGATTCAATCAGATGTGACGTTATCCCGACCAAAACAGAAATTATTTAGCTTATTTAGTCACTTGTGGAATTCTGGCCATACAACTTCACCAAATCAAATTTTACCTGGCTTGTGCGTCCAAATATTTTGGACAAATTGAACTTTTCAATTCATTCGGTTCCACCTGCAATGCCCCAAAAGTCAAAAGTTTCAATTGTGGTTTTTGACGAAGAATTTCCGACCAAGATTCGTTCAACGGTTTAAGGCATTCCTCCAAAGCTCGCTGATTCTCGAATAATGTACACGGTACGGCTTCTAAACAAATCACATTAAAAATTTTTTCCCAGGCACCCTGTTCCACAGACCAGTAGAATATTACCGGCGCTAAACAAACAAAGAAGAAAAACAGAACCGAAAACGATGTGCATAATTTCGGGGCAAAATCAACTAAAATAATTAAAGGTCTTTTCAAAGAAAATTATGAAACCGAAAAGAAGAATGATGTGATAAAGGTAAATAAAAAAGAAACTTTTTAGGCCGACATTGGCGCCCATCGCCGGCCTATTTCCCCGAGAAATGCGGGTCGCCGGTCCAATTTTTGTCGTTTTTGGAAAGTTTTGCAATATGATTAACCGTATTTCATTTCACAAGGCCAATATAACATAATATTACGTATTCCGTTTTTGACCCATAAATTCTTATTTTCAAAACGGGTATATTATAAGAAAGTGTCAAAAAATCTGTTACGACCTGCTTTTCCACGTACGAGTAAAGACTGTTCATCAGCAATTGAGTAAAATAGTATTGGTAGCAGTGACCTATTAGTGGTACATAATTAGTAATACTACAGTTTGTTTTTCTGTAAATGCTTCCAAATAGGGTATGTTCCCAAGTGAGCGACTTCCCAGTGAGCGACTCCCAGTTGAGCGACTCACATGTAGGCGATTCTCAATTTAGCGAATTTCCAATTGAGCGAATTCCCTATTGGGCGATTTCAAACAAGCGATCGAGGATGTATTATACTTTGTTCATATTTTCATTGCTTACCTTATATTTTTCTTTGTATGTATTTTTTTCTTTCGTTTTCTATCTGTGTTGTTTATGTTTTCGTGTATATGTTATCGTTTTCATTGTTTGACTCTGCTTTCTTTCATTTTCTTCCTTGTCATTTAATTTTTTCCTTTTTGCTCATGATACCATACATTACAAGTTGTCATTTTAAATAACCATAGTATCCCATATGATTATTGGACAGTTCGGCATGCCTGAGTCTTTCCATCGTTGTAAGTGGGAAAATGTTTTGTAAGAAACAAAACATCAACATAAAGGAAACGTCAACAAAAATGAAGACGGTAAAAATAATAAAGCCCCATTCAGAAGATAAAAATCCTAGAATTTTTGTTGCCGACAATCGGCGACTGCACTTCTGAATTGGGCTTAAGTGAACATAGTTCGAAAGGCATTAGAAAAAGAAAAAAACATGAAAGAAGGTGACAAGAAACAAGAAGCAACATAAAGAGAGCAGCAAGAAATAAAAAGTAATGTGAAAACAACAAAAAAAAGAAAGAATCAGGAGAATAGAAAAACAGAAAGATAAAGAAGTAAAAGCAAAAAACTAAGATGAAAAGTAAATAAGAATTGAGAAAAAATCACAAAGGACAAAATTAAATAGGAAATAGAACGTGCCGAGTTGTATAACAATTATACGAGAGCCTATGCTTATTAAAAATGGCAACTTGAAATGTACTGTTTCACGAGCAAAAATAAAAAAGTAGATAACAAGAAAAAATGAAAGAAAGCAGAGACAAAAGATAAGAACGTAGAAGCATACACAAACGAAAACATAGACAATACTCAGAGAAAACAAAGAATAAAAAATACATACAAAGAAAAATATAAGGTAAAGGAAAATATGAAGAATGTGTTACTACATTATTGATCGCTCGTTTGGAATCGCACAATTGGGAATTCGCTCAATGGGGGATCGCCCACATGGAAATCGCTCATTTGGGAATCGGTTACTTGAGAATCGATCACATAAGAATACCCCAAGTAGGAAACTGCAAAAAAAATTCCAATTCTATTCTTACAATTTTCTTTTCAACAATATGCCACAGTTGAACAAAAATTTGTGATAATTAGTAGTAAGGCCGGCCCGTATAGGTCATACGCTTAAGGATACTCCTATCTTTTGTGTACGACCTATAATTTGTCACTTTTGACCGATTTATAGGTCGTACAGTAAACATACACGATTGGCTTTTGTCGGATTTACAGGTCATACAGTAAACATATACGGTTAATTTCTTCGTCGATTTATAGGTCGTACAGTAAACATATACGGTCGATTTATAGGTCGTACGGTTAAAAATGTATGTTCTAGAGTTACCGTAATAGTAGAATTACGGTAATTTTTCGATTATGGTAATAAATGTGTTACTGTGGGTTGAAAAGGAAAATCAATGATGAACGCAAAAAGGAAAACTAAAATGAACAAAAAATGGAAAAGAAATAAAAAGTGATTGTGTGTAAAAACGGCTTCCCCTCTGGGAAGAGGAAGCCCTCAAAAATTTGCACCCCGGACCCCCTTTGTCAAAAGGGTGCCACCTGCAGGTGTAAATATATTTCGGAGGTCCCATTTTCTGAACGATCGTTCAAGTCAACAAATGTCAGAACGGTCAATCTGGTCAGTAATGGTCTGTTTAATGAGTAAAATATCGGGAGAGTCATTACGCGATGAAACATTATCCTTACGGGTGCATGCGTATAAATTTTGATGTTCTGCCAAAAATGACAAAGAAGGTCTTTTATAAAAATGACCAGAGCGAGCTGGCCGTAAAAAGTATGTAGACAAATAAGGTCTTTTATAGAAAGATGACCAAACGAGCTGGTCGTAAAAAGCGTGTAGAAAATTTGGAGAGTTGACGCACAGTAAAGGATACAGATTCGGGAATTACCGTAATAGTAGAATTACGGTAAATTTTTCTATTATGGTAATGGAGGAATTAGGGTAATAGATGTGTTACTGTAGATGAAAAAGGAAAACATAAAATGAACAAAAAATGGAAAAGAAATAAAAAGCGATCGTGTGTAAAAATGGCTTCTCCCGTGGGCAGAAGAAGCCTTTCAAAAATTTGCACCCCTGGACCCCCTTTGACAAAAGGGCGCCACCTGCAGGCGTAAATATGCTCGGAGGCCCCATTCCTGAACGATCGTTCAAGTCAATCTCAAACGGTCAAATTGGTCAGTAATGGTCTGTTTAATGAGTAAATTCTCGGGAAAGTCATTACGCGATGAAACATTATCCTTACAGGTGCATGCGTATAAATTTTGATGATCTGCCAAAAATGACCAAGAAGGTCTTTTATAAAAATGATCAAAAAATAGTCGTAAAAGACATGTAGAAAAAAGAAAAAATCTTTACATATCAAAAAGAAAAATTTTTAATTCGATGCAACATTCTACTTTATTGTAAAATTATTTAGTCCAACCATAAGGAAATGTACAAAAATTACGTTTCAAAATACGTTTATCATATACTATACGAAATTTTTTCAAAGTTTTACGAGTAACAACTTTACGATCTTGCTGACGCTCTATACGGAGACTATGTACATCTACTTCTTCTTTTCCATTGTTTTTTACAAAAGCAAAAACCATTCGACGAAGCGAATAAAAATTAACTTTTTTCATAGTATCTGATGACAAAGTGATACCGCGGACTTTGATTACGTGATGGTATTGGTCTGTAGAGGGACTGTACAACCTGTAGGCGTAATTTTTAGGACCTCCACTAACAAATTCGGTAATGTAAGATCCAGAACCATATTCACGTAACTCGTCAGTCATTTCACCAAGACACCAACCAGTGGGTACTTGATATTGTTGTTTGTCAACTGTTGACAGGTAAATAATACTATCCGTGTCAAAATACAATACTCAACTTTTTAATCGCTCAATGTAAGAATATAACTTTAATCGAGCTTGAGCCGTTGTATAAGCTGCAATAACAGCGTTAGTATTTCCCATGACTTCGGCAAAATCATCATGTTGACAATATGTTGTTGACACCAATTGTTCATTGATTAGTCTAACATTCTTAATAATATTGGCGACATTCATCACAAGTTCAAAATATTCTTTGGGTGCATTGTGGATAACAGTCTTATCCATATTGTTTCGTTGACCAAACTAAAAAAACATAAAAATAATTAAATGAAATACAAAAAACTATGCATAGTTACTTTTCCCCAGAAAGAATTTAGCATTAATTTAGCCAAAGCCCTCTTTCCAGGATTTTTTAAAATTTTTGAAGAATCCAATGAAATATTCTCACGATTGTAGACCTCCATCTCGTATTCACGTTTTTGCTCATCTGTCTGAGCTTTAGCAGGATAGCCTTCACTCTCCTATAAAAATTACAATCAAATTCTGTCACATTTACATAATATAAAATTTACTAGTTTCATTTTCATAAAGGTATTGACGTATTGAGTAAATAAACCACCAGTGGGGTTTTTGGTTGGATGATATTGCTCAATATTATCATAATGCCAAACCTCGAAAATCTTGAGGATCTGAAACAAAAATAATATACATAGAAAAAGAACCATTACCGTAACAATATACCTTATATCCCTTCTCTAAGGCTTTATATAATTCTACCGTAACCCATGTACCGTCTAATGCTCTGTCTTGGTCGTTATGCACGCATGCGGTCTTTTGTGAATCATGCGTGCAAGTTTTGCATAAAGGAAACAATAATTTACCACCATGTCCATACGGTAAAACAGGATGTAAGAGTTTGGGAGGTGGTAAAACCTTACACTTGATTAACCCCTCATAAGGTTGTGACGTTGAACTGACCTCTTCAAAATCTTCAGTAAAGATTTTTGGATGACCTGTAGGGTATTTCCCGTATTTGTTGACAAACGGGTATAAACTGCATACATCTACATAATTGATCTTTTCTGCAGGTGTACCATCTTCATTGTACTTAATTTTATGATACAGTTTTACAGCATTAGTGCGACCGCCAAAGAAAGCTAAAACAAACTTTTGACAAAATAAAAAAGAACAATTCAAGATTTTACCTTCTCGAGGATTTATAGGTTCCGGTATTTTGACTGTATCAAAAAATGTTTTCATTTCGGGATCTGAGTGAAGTTGTTGTAAAAGTTCGCACTCCCACATTTCGACTACGCTATAACCGAGTGATTGAAGTTCCATAACACGGTTAAAAGTGCGCTCATATGCATCGACTGCTTTTGTATTATTATCGGCTGTTAATTGATATCTATTTTTCATACATTTAGGGCAACCATGCCAATAACAACTGTGAAATTCATAAATTGTCGTGTCTTAATGAGCAAACATATAGATATTAAAATTTCAAAAATTTGAACAAAATTACCTGATAAACCATCAACTCTGTATCTTCCAATTTGAACTTCGCCACCATTAAGTTTATGTCGAATATACAGTTTTTCATTTTTATGGACTAACCACTTCAACCATTTTAAGGCTATAACAGATTGTCTTTCTTCTTTACCATAACCTTTGTATGGTATTACACCAATAGTATCTGGCTTCAAAAATAAACGTCGGAAAACTAAGTTGCAAGCACTAGCAATGGTTATTGAATTTTCAAAAGGATCGACATTTGTTTCTTCCATAAAAATATCGCGAAATTTCATACAACATTGTCGTAAAACTTGCACATCGCTACGACAGTAGTCAATTAACTCATTATCAAAATTAAATTGACAACCCTAAACAATGATGCATTTAAATGCAAAACTTTATACTTTTGCAAACTTACTGCTTCAAGCTTTCGATTATACCACTCCAGAAACGTGGCACGAGCCGCAGGTTTCATAGCATTGTAACCGTACATATTGGGTGATGGATATGAGCCAATATATCCGTAATTTTCTTTTCTGTTAAAGAAATGAGGGAAATATCCTTTACATATTTCACTTATTCCAAATGTTTTCGGTAAAGCCGCCAAAGGCATCGGAAGAAAGTTCAGAGAATCAATAATTTTTATCGACCCTACTTTGATACACATCAACTCTAAACCTAAAAATAAATAAATAGATGAAAATGAAAAACTATAAACAATTTACTAATTCACCCTTATTAATGATATGTAGTTTATGATGTCCATTACAATACAAAAACTGCATTATAAATTGTCCATCGAATCCTCGAGAATTATGCGCTATTGCAGTAATGTTTTTCATACCTTTTGCAAAAAGGTATTCGCAGAAATCATTTAGACATGTAGATCCTTTGAAAATACGTTTGCGTTGACCGCATGTATTGCAGCAAAAATTTCCCTCGTTTTGACGACACTGATCGCATACAGTATGCACAACACATAAATTTGGTTCATGTTCGAACACATCCCCTAATTCGCTTTGTCGTAGAATTTTTTCCTGTGTAGTCTCAAAATCATAAAAAACAAATTTTTGATTAACAGGACATTTATCGGTAATTCCTGTTTCATTATCATCTAGACACTCATCCTCATCAACATTTGTTTCAAATATATCTTCTTCCTCTTCAATTTGCTCGCTACCAACAGGTTGCATAAAACATAAATGATCTAAAATAAAAATTTTCATATAAAATAAAATAAAATAAAATAATTACACCATATCTAATACCTTTTTTAGGTACGCTTTTCTAGCATGTTTTGCATTCAAAATAGCCGCAATTATGAGGATTAGAATGTGCTCATCGAACCAGTGTATCACATTGTTCGCACACTTTGAAACGATCGCAAATAGATAAACCTGTTTTTTGACATTTGGATTGACCTCTTTGAGTAAAAACAAGCTTGTGTCGAGCAAAACACTTATCGTTTTTAAAATATTGCAGACAATCTTTGCATTTTCGAGCATTAAATTGATTACATGGGGGTGTATTGTAACACAGAGGACAAACGTTTCTGCATCTGTGTTCCATTTTGTTGTTGTAGGCCAGATCGCAATGAGGACAAAAGTAGCTGCGGTCAAAAAATCCAGGCATCTTTGTAATGACGGAGTAATGGTTATCATGGTGGTAAATATTTAAAACATGCGTTGCTTCAGGTCCTTAAAACTCTAAATAGGTACACAATAACAGAAAAATAAAAAACTCTAACCTCTAAATATTAAATCTTTAAAGCGTTCTCTGCTAAAAACTTTGATTTGATAATCAGGTAATAAAACAGTTTGCAATTGTTCCCACTGATGAAAACCGCAAGCTCCTTGATGATTAGCTAAGCCTGCTAAGGTCATCAGTTCTTTAGCAACCTTTGTTTGCAGCAGATGTGACTTGTCAGACTTTCGAATACTTTCCCATTTGTGCTCAGCATTCTTATCTTTTTTATGAATGTAAGCTCTAGCAACAACTAGAGCTCTAGCAAAACATAAATCATCCATGTTGTTGATTTGAATAATACAGCGTTTATCTTTTAGAAAATCATTATGTTTTAAATATTGATGAGCATTGTGAATACCTTAAATAAATAAATAAATAAAAATCTTACATAAGTAATTTTAATCAGCTTACCGCTACCCGCAGGCGGTGTTACAACAATGGTACGAATTGTAGACTGACGACTATGAATTTGTATTTGCTCGTTTGATTGAAGAACAGTGTTAAGAGTGTTTACAATCAACTCTCCAGTTAAAGCATGTTTCAGTCTAAAAGGTATCAAAACATGACCTTTCGTCAAATCTGGATGGTCAAAGGAAAACCCTATAAACGCATTATCAGTGACATTCTCAGAAATTCGCTCTACTATACGTTGAAATGTTGGCACTATTTGAGCATTTAAATCATCCATATGTTCAGTATTACGAAAGTTCACAGAGTACTCGCGACCTTCAGTATTAAAACGCCTAATATTTACGGTACTGGGTTGACCTAGTTCGAAAAAATCATCCGCAACAAAAGATGCATTCGTTACGCCTCCACTACCCCCACCACCACCACCAATTTGAGCTGTTTCATAAATTTCTTCCTCATCAGAACTGTAAGGCATATAACTTTTGTATTGATCATCTTCATCATCATAATCTAAAACAGTTCCTTTTTCTTCTTCTTCCAAAATATTATTATTATTATCAAGTGTTTCTTCTTCTTCTTTCTCAGAGGTAATATTCTCTGAAGACTCATTCACTATTGTTTCATCGTCTTCATCAGAAGTAATATCTTCTAAAATTTCCATAGGCATGTCGTCTTCGTCCGAAGTGATATCCTCATAAATAGGTTTCATTATAAAAATTATCTAAACTAGAAAATATAAAAACTATAAACTAGAAAAATAGAAAACAACCTATTCATCAAAAACTTATACAGTAATAATAATAGAAAATTTTTATAAATCAGCAAAAACTATTAATTTTATGGTAGAGATTTAATTATTGTTTACGAGGTTAATGTAGTACTTTTCTTTTTTATGATGGGAAAGCTTTAAAGACCTCTATAACTCATGAACACATGCCCATATCCTTTCTTTAGCTTATTTTATTAGCATATAACCAGTTAAAACCAGTTGAAAACCTGTTTTACTGTACAACCCTAGTATTTTTGTTTTGATTCTTGAAGCTATAAAATAACTGTAATAGCTGCTTATAACCCTGTTGCACCATCTTTTCTTTTTATGTGGAAAAGCTTTAAAGACCCTTATAACTCATGCGCATGTGGCTATATTGCTTCTATAGCTTTGACCTTGATAATTACTATAACACATAAAACACATATATTTTTCTAGCTTTGATCTCAAAGGTTACCGTACCACATAAACACATTTTTATTTTATTTTTGTAGAACATAGCTCCTCCTCTCATATACTCCTCAGAATAGTAGAATACTGTAGGATATATGTCTTGAATATTTATTATGCTTATAACTCCTCCTCTTACAGCTATAAGCTATATATCTTGGTTATTTTATTATAGCTATAACCTCCTTTTACTCTAAAATTTTGAACACTTTATACATTTATCTGTTTTGTTGCTACAAAAACTACTCGCTTCTTCTCTCTCTCTCTTTAATATTTCTTCAAGAATTTTCAAAAATGGAACACCAGTTTATGTTAGACGAAAACATGGCATTATTTGTAGTGGTTGAAGGTAGATACGTGTCAATATATTTTCGTAATGTCAACCCTAAAACAAAAGAGGCGTACGGTCGCGGATTCAAGCTCATTTTACCACAATACGGTATACTAGGTCGCAATGTCAGTATTATTGAAAAGACATTTTCACATGGAGGTCGATGCGGCATCAACCTTGGTTATAAAATGCTGGTCGAGAGCGACTGGGTTAGAGTACGATTTAACAATTTGTTTAATGGAACGACATGGTGTTTATCTAAAGAAGTGAGTTGATATATGAATTCTTTCTTTCTTTCTTTCTTTTAAAATATAATGTTTTATTCTTTAGCAATTTTGGCGCTGGACCAATATGATACATGAGATAGCGCCAGCTATTTCAAACGAGTACAACACTTTAGCAGCAAATTTCCAGCTAGCGATAAAACGCAAAACAAACGAAAAAGACGACGTAGCTGGAAAAAATGGTTCTACCCCGAAAATCGTTAAAGAAGAAGAAGAAGAAGTCGGTGCAGATAAGAAAATTATAAAAGAAGAAGAAGGGATTCATGCTACAAAATTCGCCGGAGAACAAAGCAATGCTCGTGAAGATCAAAAGGAAGCTAGCGTTCAAACGTCGTTTATTAATGATCTCTTCATCAACTGTTTCAATGATCCTGACTACGATTCAACGTCGGATACCAATTCGTTAGAAGCCGAAACCAAGCGTATTTGTGAGTTACGTGTTCCGGGTTTAGATATTCCATGGTTTTTTGATGAGCAAGTAGTAAAAGGTGAAAAATTATTTATAATTATATGTGCTGAGTTAGTTATACAAGACATCTTTAATGGGTGTATTTTTGATTGTTATTGCGTGAAAGAGGTAGGAATTGTTGAGGATCATCAGTGTCCAGCTCATAATTCCATATATAATATCGCAATTACACCAACAGTTAATCGTTTATATGAAAAGATGGGACTTATCATTGACTGCTTTGAATATGTTATAGGTGAAGTTCAAGGTTATTACTGTCTTCGCGCTTTTAAACAGATGATTGACATATTTAGATGTATACCACTTACAAGTACTGGCCGTAAAATTCTTAAGGATACTGTAGCTAGTTTTATTGATGAAGGTTATCATTCTGATTTTGATGATGCTGTTGTTATCAAAACACTACGCGATTTTATTAACAGTAAATTGTAAAAGTTTTGCTTACATTCATTCATTCATTCATTCATTCATTACAGTTTGTATGTTTTAATTAGCTATAGTTTGCTTGCTTATGTAATTGCTTACGTATTTGCTTGTTATATAATTTCATACATACATTGCGCGTATATTTTGCATTCAGTAATGCTATTCTATTTTATATAATCATCTATCTATCTTTATATTTTACATGTGCACTGTTTTATATTGTAATTTTGATAATTATGTAACATTTTGTTTTAAATAATAATAAAAATCATTTTAAAAATTGTTCAAGTAAAAAAGTGGTTGGTTTTTGTTGTTGTCAAAAAGAGATGTCAAATGATGATGATGAAAAGTTTTATATATGGAAACATCCATTTAACTGTATAGTTTCTGCTCCAACAAAATCAGGAAAAACACAATTTGTTAAAAAAACCTGTAATTTTTGCTAAAGAAATGCTTCACCCAGCTCCTGTGAAAATTTATTCTTGTTATTCGGAATGGCAAGAAGCTTATGATGAATTAGTTCAGAAATGTTCTTATGTAGAATTTATTCAAGGTTCGCCTGATTTGAATGAACTTCAAAAAAGTAAAGATACACCTAAATTATTAATTATGGATGATATGATGCAAGAGATGAAGAATGATCAAAGTTTAACTCAACTTTTTACTAAAGGATCGCATCATTGGAATATATCAATTATACATATAGTTCAGAATGCCTTTTTTGATGGAATGCGTACGAGTAGGATAAGTGCTCAATATTTAATTCTTTTAAAAAACCCAAGCGATAGATTACAAGTCCGCACACTGGCTTGACAGATTTTTCCAACTACCTCAAATTATTTCATAGAGGCGTATGAGGATGCTACTAGTAAACCATACGGTTATTTATTAATAGATCTTACACAGACATGTCCTGAAAAATATCGACTTAGATCTAATATATTCCCCGACAATGATCATATGATTTTGTATACACCTAAATGATTCATCATTTTTACAAAAAACTTTATACAGGTTAGTCGGATCCTATTATTTTAGCGATATGATATACAGTAAACACATTTTTTTAAACACTCTCGCTGTGATCCTTTTCATAGCTGTTTTTATTGTATGGGTACAATACCCTTTTCAATTTTATGAAAATGAAGAAGAACCTGTAAATGTTACAGATTTTACGATACCAAACACAAAAAATGTTACAGATCAGTATCATTATTACGGGAAAATTATAAATTACATATAATACCCTTACTACGTTATGTAGAAAAAATTTTACATTGTCCTCAGAATGACGGACAATTTATGCAATTACGAGCGTGTTTCAAAATATATATTTTCAATCCTGTCGTATTTTCTTGTTGTAGTTGAAGCAGTAAATTTCAAAACTTGTACATCAATGGAAGTAGATTACGATATATTGATACGATAGCTTTATTACATAATCAGAAAAAAATATTATACCCTTCATCAGTCTAGTCGAGAATTTTGAAGAGGTTGGTCATTTTTCTATAATTCGTTTGTTTTGTGACAATTACGATGTCAGCTGCATTTGAAGTTTTTGTCAGAATGGTGCAAAATAAAGTAAAAGGTAAAAATTTTATTTCTCTTTTTGTTCTTCTTTAACTATTTATTAAACTATAGTATTTTTATTTAAGGTAAAATACTAAACAACAAACAGAAACGCGAAATAGCTGATTTGTTTTGGACTCGTTTCTCACCCGAAGCCAAGATTTTTTACAAAGACATAGCTAAGGCGTGCAACCATTTACGGCGTGAAGTTGGTTTACCTATGGGACATAAAAAAGTTACACAATTTTGGTGTTTTGCTAGACTATTACTGACGGAGTTGGATATGGTCGAAACTCGCGCTATTTTTGTAGAAGATCTTTTTTTAAAACTAGATACAGCTCATAAACTATTTTTTATGAATATGAATAATTTGTGTGCTTTTTCTAGACGTGAAGAGTTAAATATCGTCATACAAAATGAAGCTTCATTACTATCTTAATGTAATACAATAAATATTTCAATGTTTACTCATCATTTGGTCATTATTGTAAAATTTTTTTGTACTGTACGGTCTGTTTTGTATGGCTTCTAGATTAAAGAAATATATTCACGAGCTCAATGTGTTGAAAAATTCAAATCGTGTTCAAAGATGTGCTTTTCTTCAACATTCTTCCTCTGATTTGATTTGTTGTATATGTGAAATTTGTTTGAACATTTTGAATGGTAATATTCCTATTAATTCAAACTTAAAAAAGAAATTGGCCAAACATAAATTATTGCTCAGAGGTTTAGCTACTAGACACGAAAAAAACAAGAAAAAAGATTTACATAATAAACGTGTAAGAATTGTTCAAAGCGGTGGAGCATTTTTACCTCTAGTACTACCCATTTTATTATCTACATTAGCAAGTTTTGTTACAGAGAAATTATTATAGAATGAAATTTGCTAATAAATTTGCTCTTATACCTCAGGAGGTTCTGAATAAACTGAATAACTCTCAGGTTTCTTCTTCTTCTTCGACGACGACGAGTTCAAATGAAAAGACAGGTATAGCTAAGCAAGTTGACATGTATCGTAACGAGCTAGAGCGCATTTTGAAAGATAATACGTTAACACCTGAAGAACAATACAAAATGTACTCGCAACTATTTTCACAATATTTAACTTTTGAACATGAAAAGGCTCAACTTACTACAGTGATTTTAAAACAAAAAGTTATTGATAACGAAGAAGATGAGAAGGATAGTGACGATTTGAAACAAAAAGAAAAAAATTGGTTGAACGATGAAAAGTTACTTAGCAGTATTCCTAAACAGTTTAAACGCTCGGCATCCTTATTATTGGAGCATGTGCGACGTAACCCTAGTATAAATGCTAATAAGCAAGGTGAAGTATTAATTGATGGAAAATTAATTGAAGGATCACATATTATTGATTTATTACATGATTTGTCTCGTAAACGTTCAAAAATTACGCAAACGCTTGGAGTAGATGAGTTTGTTAATGCTTTGAAAAAATATAATGTACCATTAGAGGCTATAGGAAACCCATTATGTAAAATGTTATTCACTTTACCTCGGAAACTCTCCTACCATACACCTCCGGAAGAATCACATGATCATGCAGTTAGTAGTGTCAAGCGGTTGAATAAACCACTTGTGAAAGGTGTTGATTTATTTTCAAGTGATGCCGAGGAAGATATCAAAGACAATTCATTCTTTAATAAAGGAAACTCGACAGAAAAGAAGATATGGCGCAAAGCTAGAGCACTTAGACGGTATACTCCTTTGTACTAGAGCGATGAACACCTTACTTTCGAAATTATACAAAAATTTACACGGAAATCCCTCAGCTATTTCTAGTATTGAAAAATTATATGCTGAAGCTAGAAAGCACCGTAAAACAATTACACGTAAAAATGTTAAAGATTGGCTTTCAAAACAAGATAGTTATACTCTACATAAACAAGTCAACAAAAAATTTTCACGTAATCGTATTTATGTTACAGCTATGGATCAACAATGGGAAATTGATTTGGCAGATATGTCTTCTTTAGCAGATTTTAACGATGGATACAAATTTATGCTTACATGTATAGATGTATTAAGTAAATACGCATGGGTTGAACCCTTAAAATCAAAACACTCAAAGTGTTGAGAGTGGCCAAAGCAGCCACCTCAACTACGAATTGTTGCAAAAAGAGAGCGCCTTTCCCGCTGCTCGGGTAGCTCAGTTGGTTAGAGCGTGCGGACGGTAGCCGCAAGGTCCTGGGTTCAAGTCCCAGACCGAGCCTAACTTTTACTGAAGTCCCGAGTAGCGGGAAGAGGTTGCCTCAACACTGGTGGCCCTTGACGGTCCGTCAAACTCGACGGCGGAGGGATGTTGAGAGTGGTCACAGCAGCCACCTCAACTACGAATTGTTGCAAAAAGAGAGCGCCTTTCCCGCTGCTGGTTGGCTCAGTTGGTTAGAGCGTGCGGACGGTAGCCACAAGGTCCTGGGTTCAAGTCCCAGACCGAGCCTAACTTTTACTGAAGCCCCGAGTAGCGGGAAGAGGTTGCCTCAACACTGGTGGCCCTTGACGGTCCGTCAAACTCAACGGCGGAGGGATGTTGAGAGTGGTCACAGCAGCCACCTCAACTACGAATTGTTGCAAAAAGAGAGCGCCTTTCCCGCTGCTCGGTTGGCTCAGTTGGTTAGAGCGTGCGGACGGTAGCCGCAAGGTCCCGGGTTCAAGTCCGGGACCGAGCCTAACTTTTACTGAAGCCCCGAGTGGCGGGAAAAGGTTGCCTCAACACTGGTGGCCCTTGACGGTCCGTCAAACTCGACGGCGGAGGGATGTTGAGAGTGGCCAAAGCAGCCACCTCAACTACGAATTGTTGCAAAAAGAGAGCGCCTTTCCCGCTGCTCGGTTGGCTCAGTTGGTTAGAGCGTGCGGACGGTAGCCGCAAGGTCCTGGGTCCAAGTCCCAGACCGAGCCTAACTTTTACTGAAGCCCCGAGTGGCAGGAACAGGTTGCCTCAACACTGGTGGCCCTTGACGGTCCGTCAAACTCGACGGCGGAGGGATGTTGAGAGTGGCCAAAGCAGCCACCTCAACTACGAATTGTTGCAAAAAGAGAGCGCCTTTCCCGCTGCTGGGGTAGCTCAGTTGGTTAGAGTGTGCGGACGGTAGCCGCAAGGTCCTGGGTTCAAGTCCCAGACCGAGCCTAACTTTTACTGAAGCCCCTCAACAAAAGAATGTTTGCGATGCTTTTCAAAATATTTTAAAAAGAGGTCGAATCCCTTGGAGAGTGCGCAGCGATAAAGGAAAAGAATTTGTCAACAAAGATTTCCAAAAATTATTGAAAACTAACGATATACATTTTTTTACTTCTCAAAACGAAGACATTAAATGTTCAATAGTGGAACGGTTTAATAGAACTTTAAAAACTAAATTATTTAAATATTTTACAGAGTTTACCACTTATAAATGGATTGATATTTTACCCGCAGTTGTTTCCAACTACAATCACTCTGTTCATAGATCTATTAAGGAAAAACCTATTAATGTAGATTATTCTAACGAAAAAATTATATGGCAAAGACTCTACCCTGAAAGATTATAGACTAGAAAGTCTAAGATTGATATAGGAGATTACGTGCGAATTAGTAAACATAGAGGTGTATTTGACAAAGGTTATTTACCTCAATGGAGTGAAGAAGTTTTCAAAGTAAAACATATTGTGAAGACCCGAAATCATATACTTTATACAATTCAAGATCTGGAAGGCGAAGATATAGAAGAACGTTTTTATGAAAAAGAACTACAGAAAATCGATTTTAATCCTAATATCAAAGAATACAAAATTAAAAGGTTTTGAAGACTAAACGATTACCAGATGGTCAGAATAGAGTACTTGTGAAGTGGTGGGGTTATCCTGAAAAATTCAACAGTTGGATTTTAGAAAAGGATATACAAAACGACAACGACGACGAGGATTACGATGAACAACTTTGAATTGACATATTATGCGCAACAAGATGAGCTATTATCACAAAATTTTTTAGGAGTTTTTGCTTGAGATACTCTACCGAAGATAGTTAAAAGACCCGCGGCTTTAATTGCAAACACCGATACATCTTTTCAAAAAGGAAGTCATTGGATAGCTATGTATTTTGATAATGCTAACTCTGTATATTATTTTGATTCTTATGGCTTACCACCAGTTATTCCTGCTTTTATAAATTATATTAACAAAAATGCTTTAATAATATATACAAATAAGAAACATTTACAAAATTTTAATAGTAGGGTTTGTGGTATATATACTTTATATTTTTTGTATTATAAAGTGCGACATGTTCCTATGTATAAAATGTTTAAAAGTTTCAGTAACACAAATTTTGTTTATAATGCTAAATTGATTTGTAAGTTTTTTCATTGTAAATTTTCTGTAAAAGGTCACTTGCGAAATAAATTATGTACACGTTTGTAAAAAGTTAACTCCTTCTATATGTATTTATATATATATATATAAATTTTACTTCACTTTGATAGCTCCGCCTCCTTTATATTTTTGTATAATTTTATTGGTTATTTTAGTAGCTCCGCCTTTTTATAAATTTATAACTGAGTGTTTAGTTGTTAAATAAAAATTTTTTATTTTGAAATGGATAGTAGTAATAGTACGCATTCAGAAACGTCTTGCATTAGCATTTGGGAGTTTTTTGGAAAACGTCTACCTCGAAACGAAGTGGTTTTCTTCAGTCAGGTCATACTAATATACATTGTAGTCATTACAGCTATAATAAATTTATCTCTCTACAATAATAATACACAATTGTGGGTTGGTCTTTTGTGCGCTTGTATAGGATATTTATTACCTAGCCCCGTACTGACCGTATTACAGTCATCTAATTCATTGAAGACCGTACCTATAGCAACAGCAAACAACATTATAAATAATGACAACCTTTGAAGATCAATTTTATATCACATTACCTAGTAATAGCAAAAATGGAAACAAACCCTCTGATTTTTCAGCCCATCTACCTTACCGTTTAAAACTAGATGGAAGCTGGGAGGTAGGACTAAGTGAAATAATATACCCCTATAGTTGGGCTACATTTACCAATCATGGTGGAGATAATGTAATAACGTTAACTACGGATGGTGTCGGAAATAAGGTCAAAAAAATTAAAGTAATAGTTTTTGAAAAACATTACTTTACTATATCTGAATTAATTGAAGAGTTGAATGCAAAAGTTGGAGCAGCTATTGCCGGAACTAACATGGAAATCATGTTTTCATATGATGAACATAGTAGAGGATTAGTTAATTTGAAAATAAAAAGTGGTACAATCTTACGTAAAATCGAAATAAGCAAACGATTAATGGAGCTTCTCAGATTTAGCGCTACCAATACTGAGGCCTATGCAACTGCTGATGATTTTTTAAATAGAGCTGTGAATATTAACTTATATACTGTTGGAGAGAAACCTCCAAAAAATTCTAACACACATATTCCACCATCCAAAGCTGTTTTTCTTGCCAAGCCTGGAACTAATCATTTATACATGTTAGGTATTCAACCACCAAATTTGAATGATTTACAGAATTTTTATGTTTACTGTAATATTATTGAAAATCAGATTGTTGGAAATACTTTAGCGCGGCTTTTACGTATAGTAAATGTTCAGGGAAAATACAAAGATAATGTGAGTCGATTATATGAAACACCTCACTATATACCCATTCAATTGAAAGAAATTACAGTACTCGAGATTAATATAAAAAACAGTATGAATGAGCTTATACCCTTTCAGTTTGGGAATGTTATAGTTAAATTACATTTTCGGCGACATACTCCTCTATTCCTATAATCATAGTATCAAATTTTTATTTACTCATTCATTCATTTGCATTTGGACACGTTGTCGTCAGGTTGAATTTTCGCAAACGCTCTTAATTAATTAATTCATTTAGTTGTTGTTCCTTTTGATTTTCAAAGCAAAATATGCATACCATATTTATTCCTGAAACCGTTGATTACTGGATCAAAATTTATCAACATAGTATTCAAGATAATCAATTTCAATTAGGTGGTACTTTAGAAGGTTTTCGAGCAGCATACCCGTATTATTATAGACATCAAGGAGCTGGAGTTGGTAATTTTTTTAAGAGTTTGTGGCATCTAGCTATGCCTTTGTTAAAATCTGCAGGAAAGCATGCACTTGCTGCAGGTTCCAAAATTGCAGGTGATGTTGTAGAAGGTCGTTCTTTTAAAGAAAGTGTTGCTGAGCATGGACGAAACGCAGCTGGTAGCTTATTACACGAAACGGGTGAGCGCATTCATAAAGGAAAAGGTTTAGGGAAGCGTAAACATATAAATTCTACAATACATATAAAAAGCAATAAAAAGTTAAATGATGGTCAGCGTCAACAACATCAACATCAAAAACAACATAAACGTAAACACCTGAAACAACGTTCCTCATTCTTAAAAAAGACTCCACGTAGAGTAGTCGGTTTCAAGGATATCTATTCAAAATGAGTAAATTTATTGATGCTGCGTCGTCTCTCAGTAGTAAAACGGAGTTAAATTTATTTACCGTACCTCCAACACAAGTTGCTATTCGTAGAAGTTTTTGGTCTGAAATTCAGTTACAAAATCCTTGTACTAATGAAGGACCTTACGAGTTTGTTATTTCACCTGATTCATATATGTTGGACTTATCAAAAAATTTTATATATTTTACTATTCGAATTACGAAAGCTAATGGCGCTGCTTGCACTTTAACAGCAGATGCCAACAATAACCTTACTGGAAATGTTGTAGCACCAATTAATTTGATCGGCAAAACATTTTTTAAACAGATCAAGATGTACTTAAATGGAAAATTAATATCTGACAGGTAAGTTTTATAATTAAATGTATGTTTACCTTTTTTTAATTTTAACATTTTAACATTTCAGTGGGGATAGATACGCTTACAGATCTTATTTGGAAACGGAATTGAACTATGGTCGTGATGCCAAGTCCACACATGTTGCAGCTGCTGGTTATGCTTTTGAAAATGGCGATGTTCTCGATATAAAGAAAAACAAGGGTGCTTTGGAAAGAGTTCAGATGTTCAAAAACAGTGCAGTTGTTGAATTAATGGCTCCTATACACGCCGATCTATTTATGCAAGAACGTTTTCTATTGAATCAATGTACTTTGAAAATTGATTTATACAGACATAGAGATGATTTTTGCTTGCAAAAATTTATATCTACTGACAACGAAGCTTATAAAATCGAGGTTAAAAGCATGTCTCTATTTATTAAAAAAGTTGAAGTTGCGGATAATATCAATCTAGCTATTGAATCCATGTTACAAAATACAGCTGCAAAATACCCTATTCGTCGATGTCATGTTACAAGTCTATACATAACAACTAGTCGTCGCTCAGCTCCTCTGAACTCATTGTTCACAGGTCCTTTACCTCGTCATCTCGTTGTGGCGCTCGTTGATGGTTCGGCTGCTAGGGGTGATTATAATCAAAGCCCCTTCAATTTTAAGCATTTCGGATTAAACGAGATTAAAATAACAAGTGGTACTACAACCTTACCTACAACACCATATATGCTAAATTTCAAAGAAAACAAATATTTGCCCACTTTTGTACAATTATTTGAGGGTGTAGGAATCGGTACAGATAACAAGGGTAATGAAATTACTCGAAATTCTTTTACAACGCATAACACGGTTTTTGTTTTTGATTTGACTCCTTGCGGTATGGATGGTAATTTTTGGGAACTCGTACGTGAAGGAACCACTAGTTTACAGATGAATTTTGGAGAGGATATACCAGATGGCGGTATTGAAGCACTTATATACGCAGAATTTGACTCTCTCGTAATGATTGATAAAAATCGTGAAACCTTTACAGATTATAGTATTTAAATACGTTATATTTATATGTACATTTCATCTCATTTTTTTATAATAAAAAATCACTTATAGTTGTTGTTTATACACTCCTTCTCTTTAGCTATTGTTTAGAAATATTCTTTCAATTTATTCCTAATTATACATAAACTTCCTTTTATTACTCCTTCTTTTCTTTATTTTCTCCTTTAATTCTACAGTACTATGTAATTATCTTGTACGTTCCTTTTACCTTAAGACCTGTTTGTGCATATTCTCTACATACCTTTTACTCGTACATCTCTAAATATCTGACTACAGTAAACCCTTTTTTATATTCCAGAAGTTGACACACAGGCATTCATAGTAGAACTCTAAAGAAATTACCTTTACTATTAAACACATTAAATAAAAATTTTTATTAATTCCAATTCAATTTAATTTATTTGAAAAATATATACAAAATTTAAAACAAAATGAAATATATACAAAATTTAAAACAAAATAAAATATACATAAATACAAAATTTAAAACAAAATAAAATATACATATTTATACAGATTTTACCTAAAAATAAAAACATTAAGTTTCAAAAAATTTTGCAAAAAATTTTTACTTACATAGATACTATATACAGGGTGAGGCAAAAAAAAGTGGTAATGATTGTTTATGAATTTTTTAAGCCTATAATTAAAAACCCGAGGAACAATACTAATCACATAGATGCAGAATTTAATTCTGAACAAAATACATTAAAAATGAACAAAGAAGAACTCAAATTAAA
This sequence comes from Romanomermis culicivorax, assembly GCA_963922205.1. Classification (NCBI taxonomy): domain Eukaryota; kingdom Metazoa; phylum Nematoda; class Enoplea; order Mermithida; family Mermithidae; genus Romanomermis; species Romanomermis culicivorax. The sequence goes on from CAWUHX010000048.1 coordinate 72,989, forward strand.
TTTACAAGAAAAATTTTTCACAATGTCCTCCTGAAGACATCACAACAAAGCGCATACGAGTGCGAAAATTATCAATGGCTCTGTTAATACTTTCCTGGGATAACTTCTTCCAACAAAAACGAATATGATTTTTTAAACATGCCAGATTCTTAATTGGGGATGCATAAACCATTGACTGTAAGGCACCCCAAACGTAGTAATCCATGACGTTAAGGTCAGGCGAACAGGGTGGCCAATTTCCTGGTTTCAAATAATTTTCAAAATTCTCATTCAACCACTGAATTGTTTTTTTAGAAGTATGGGACGTTGCACCATCTTGCTGGAACAAATAATTTCCATCTGGATACAATTTTTGAATGTCCATTTTGGCGGATTTTAAGATAGAAATATAGGCGTCACTGTTGACTTTCGACTTCGGCTCCACAAAATGAATACTGGTCTTTCCACGTTTGGAAACACCAGCCCAGACCATAATTTTTTTCGGAAAATGTTTTCTTTCAATTATCAAGTTGGCAGGTGGAACATTTCGTTTCAATTTTTCTTTCGAGTAAACACGGCAATTTTGAGTATTAACAGGTGGCGTGTCAATGAGAAAATCTTTTTCTTCTGTAAAAATGATCTGATCCATTTCCGATTTCTTGATCAAACGCAGCAATCTTTTGACTCTGTTCAAGCGCTTTTCCTTGGTTTTGGCATTGAGTTCCTGAAGTCGAACCCGCTTGAATACATGGACATCATTTTCCTTCAAAATACGTTGAACTGAGCGCTGAGAAATTTTAAGCTTCTGAGCAACTTTTCGTTGTGACAAATGGACTCCAATCTTGTTTTTTGGGCTGATCGCTAATTTTACGGCTTTTCTTGAATTTTGCTTAGTTCGAGCACTTCTTGGACGACCACTGCCCACAATTCTCTCAATTGATCCGGTTTTATGAATTTTTTCGACCAATTTTCGAATCCCGGAATATTTCCAATTCGGTTGTTTAAAAGTTTTAAATATGCGCATGGCACCAAAACCATTGTTCACTAATTTAAGCACAAAGGCTTGGGATTTTGGCGATATCTTCCCCATTATAAAACAAATTAGAATAAAACTTCGGTCATAGATTGCAAATTGGTTACTTTACAACATGTTAAAACCGCGTTACGATGTGACGGTTTACACTGAAGTTATTGTGTAAATTATGCATTACCACTTTTTTTTGCCTCACCCTGTACATAGGCATCCACAACCGCTACCGCCGCCACCGTCGCAGCCCTCGCTAGAGGCTTTACGCCTATCCACTAAAATTTTACAAAATTTAATAACTATTTTAGTTAAACAAAAATTTTTACTCTAATATATATATATATATCATTTAACTGTTAAGTAATAGGTACAAGATCTATCAATAGTCTTTATTTTATCGTAAATTTTTATCGTATAAGTCGTGTAAATAATTGAAAGCTTCTAGAATATTCTAGAAATGTTCTTTGTTAAGTTTTAAACAACTCAGCTATACACCATACATTAATATACATGAATTAAAAATCTGTAACATACAGCAGTTAGCACATTTTAACCTACGCATATTTATCTTGAAATATTGTAGTAAAAGCTTATAATAATAATAATTTTTACTCTCATTAAATATAAAATTTATATGTCTACAACGTGTTTGAACTATAACATCTGAACTTACTAGAAACGCGGCAGCGCTAGTTTTACCCTCTCCTCGACGTAGGGACCGTCGGCATTTTCCCATTCAACCCTCGCACCTGGGGGGAGGATATTCCACAGGTGCGAGGCTAGGTGGCCGTCAACCAGCGAAGGTTTTTCAAACATCCGGCATAGACGTTTCATAAAACCCCAAAAGGGTTTCTGTCTAGCCGGATATTCAACCCCTCGCTGGCTTTTCCACCAGCTCTTGAAGTCCGTCGAGGCCTCCTCCCAAAAGACGGACGCCCACGCGTCAATGTCGGCCGTCGTTAAAAACGGCTCTAAATTAATAGTAATAAAAGAGTATACATATTAATTTTAAATCAAAATATTTGTAAAATCAATGTACCGTAAGCCTCGTAGGCGGCTCTCAACGTCGAAATAAACGTAATGAATAGGGCCTCCATGGGTAGTCTCGGGTGTCGCGCGCAAGTACAAAAATAAGAATGATTCTTCTTCTTCTATTTTTTCTATTTATACCTCTTTACCCTCATTAAACCTTTTCCGGTTTTTTCTGCTTTTTGGTTGAATCTTTTCGGTTTTTCTTTGAAGGTTCTATCAAAATAACAATAATCACCACCTTAATTGTTTTAGTATTGCGTCTCTTTAAAGGTTTTAGGCTCTAGGTTATTCTAGAAAACTATCAAAATAACAATAATCACCACCTTAATTATTTTGGTAAAGCGTCTCTTGCTACCGTGTTTTATAGAACCTTTGACCTTTTCTAGCATTTCTAATTGGTTTTATGATCTAAATGGCTTCAGCTGTCTAACCTTTCTATGTTTGCTCTGGGAAACACTCTGTATACAAAACCGCATCTACCTACATAAATCATCCAATATAATGTATTAATTTCCGATACGTAGAATAACGTTCATGTATTGATGATTTAGTTCTTTTCTTTTTTCTTTTTCTTTTCTTTTTCTTTTTCTTTTCTTTTCTTTTCTTCAAATATTTTCGAGGTATCAATTACTTTTTACATCTAGAATATTTTTCATCTCAACTGTTCACTTTTCTACATGCGCTTTATGCCCATTCTTTTGGGTCATTTTTCTATAAAAGAATTTGATCATTTACGATTTTATAAGTATAAACCCGTAGGAATAATGTTTCAAGTTTTATAGACTCTTAGAGTTTTTATATGTGGAATTGAGCATTCTGATCTAAAAGACTGTTCTAATTTGGACGATCGTTCAGTATGCAGGACTTCCGATTAGCTTTTCTGTGAACCTGCAGACGGCGCACCTCTTATTTTGGAGCCTGAGGGCGCGTTTTTTGAAGGACTTCCTCCGTGGGCAGAGGGGGTCAATTTTATAAATGAATTCTTTCTTTTATGTTTTCCATTTTTTGTTCACGTTATTATTTTTGTATTTAGACTACAATATTTTAGTGATAAACAAAAATAAAATAGTGTTTCAAAAGTTTTATAGAATGTTGCATTGAATTAAAAATTTTTGATACGTAAAGATTTTTTAACTCTCCAAATTTTCTACACGCTTTTTATGACCAGCTCGTTTGGTCATCTTTCTATAAAAGACCTTATTTGTCTACATACTTTTTACGGCCAGCTCGCTCTGGTCATTTTTATAAAAGACCTTCTTGGTCATTTTTGGCAGAACATCAAAATTTATACGCATGCACCCGTAAGGATAATGTTTCATCGCGTAATGACTCTCCCGATATTTTACTCATTAAACAGACCATTACTGACCAGATTGACCGTTCTGACATTTGTTGACTTGAACGATCGTTCAGAAAATGGGACCTCCAAAATATATTTACACCTGCAGGTGGCACCCTTTTGACAAAGGGGGTCCGGGGTGCAAATTTTTGAGGGCTTCCTCTTCCCAGAGGGGAAGCCGTTTTTACACACAATCGCTTTTTATTTCTTTTCCATTTTTTGTTCATTTTAGTTTTCCTTTTTGCGTTCATCATTGATTTTCCTTTTCAACCCACAGTAACACATTTATTACCATAATCGAAAAAATTACCGTAATTCTACTATTATGGTAACTCTAGAACATACATTTTTAACCGTACGACCTATAAATCGACCATATATGTTTACTGTACGACCTATAAATTGACGAAGAAATTAACCGTATATGTTTACTGTACGACCTGTAAATCCGACAAAAGCCAATCGTGTACTGTACGACCTATAAATCGGTCAAAAGTGACAAATTATAGGTCGTACACAAAAGATAGGAGTATCCTTAAGCGTACGACCTATACGGGCCGGCCTTACTACTATAATTACTCAATTGACCTTTAGCAATTTTTTTGAGTGATAAGTTCTTTACCGTTTCATGATACCCCTAAATTTTGTAATTTTTGCCGTGAAACCATTCTGTTGAAAACCGACTAAAGAATAGTAGTTGCAGCAATACGAAACTGTCAATTTTTCCTGTTTGTTGAGCACATGTGCTACCCATGATAGAAATTTTTTCAGCTGTCTTACGATTATTTTCATTGCATTTTGGCATTTTTTCTTGCAAAAAAATTTTATTTTGTCATCATCTTCGAAAAAAGCTCACAATTAAATGTAAAATAAACCGAGTCACTGTAAACTGCTGAGTATTGATAATGATGAAGTATAGGGCTATACTTTATGGTGAACCTATCGTTTACGCGTAGTACTGACGATACATCATAATAAAAGTGTGTGAACAGGGGCGAAAAATAAAAAAGAGAAGCCTCTATTTTACTGTATTAGTACAAATAGTTTGAATTTTGAAGCGTCTCCCATGCGGCAGCACCGTTTTTTTTCCTCAAATGGGGTCTTTTGAGGAAAAAAATTTCGAAATGAGGAAAAAAATTTTGGGTATGGCTCTCATTGTGGAAAAAATTTTAGGGAACTTTAAATCGAAAAGATGCGTTTTGGTGGACTTTAAAAGGTCGAAATCTCAAAATTTTCCGGCGCTTCGCGCCGGTCATGGGTATAATGATAACTATATTCTATCAGGCGCGGCCGTTAGCATATCTACTTCGACTTACTAATTAATGCTCAAAAGTTTCTATCAATCAAGCTAGCTCGTTTCATTTTCTAATCGTTTACAGTCAATTAGGTCGCCGAAATGAGAGATTTTTCATCAATTCTCTCAATTTTTTTCTCTCGATGATTGGAATTTTTTAAACGTTTGCAATCTGAACTTTTGCGTTTATTGAAAGTGGAAATTGAAGACATCATTTTAGACTGCGATTTTAAAACTTTTGTTCACGAATTATCTGTTGGAGAGATTTATTTTTCAGCGTTTTAGAATATAAAAACCCGAAAATTTTTCCGGCGCAGCGCGCCGGAATGGGGTGCAAATTACACTTCATCCGTCTGATTTTAATTTATTTCCCAACGTTATAAAGGTTCATTTTCCAGCGTTTTAGAAAGTAAAAATCCAAAAATTATAACTAAATAAAATTAGATGATTCTAATCGGAATCAGAGTAATGTTGATAGCGGATAAATTCATGACAACTACATCGTTAACTTGCTTTATCCGCTCCTATAGAACACCAATATATTCTTCATGGGCTCTTTTTGACTAACATAACCATAATTTTCTCAATTTTTTTCCTCATTTTTACAGGTTTCTGACTACAAATACAACAAAATGCTTGGGTATGCTCATAAAATGCATAAAAAAGCATCCATAGTCACATTATAAACGTTTTTAAAAGCGAGGAAAATTTTTGGAAAATGAGGAAAAAAATTTTGGGTCCGGTTCTTATGTGGAAAAAATCTTCGAGGAAAAAAACGGTGGCTCCAGCAGGATTTTTTTTGCACTCAGCAACCTAATTTCGGGCTGTGTAAGTGTAACCAAATTTTTTCTGCCAAGTTGCACAGTGCAACTTGAGGCCTGACTGCTCTTTTGATTAGGTGATTGGGTTTTCTGTCCGGAGATGCATTTTTATGCATTCTAATCATACCTGTAAGACCTCCGACCAGTTGGGGGGGGGGGGTAAATCCGAAATTTGGGGGAAGGGGGTCGAAAAAAGTCGAAATTTTTCCCAAAAAACACACTTTTTTGCAAATTTTTTTAATTTTTTCCAAATTGGGGGGGGGGGGTTGGGTGATGTTGGGTATGTGGTTGGCCAAGTTGGGGGGGGGGGTCCCCCCAAATACAGGTATGTTTCTAAAATAGAAAAAGAGTGAAAATTTTCCGGCGCTGCGCTTCGCACCGGGTTTCAATTCATCTATGATTTTTTATATTATTCTAGTGCGCGGTTATAAAAGGTCGTTCTAGTTAGTGCTTATAGGTTCTAATTATCAACATATATGGAAAATGTTTAATCCTGTATTGTTTGTTGACGAATTTGATGAAAACTAACATTTTTCTCGGTCATTTTGCCTAATTTTTTTGCCATCTTCATGAAAATTCCGATTTTCATGTGATTAAAACATTTTGAGACGAGTCTAGAAAATTTTGCCGATTGAAAGATCCAAATTCTTAGTCGCTTGCCTAGTTTTTGAATTTTAGTTTGTCCGACTGAAAATTCATTAAATTCACTGAGAAATCAAACCTTCTGTCTGGGAAATAACAGGTGAAAACAGCGTTTTTTTGTGCACGGACATTTGTGCCAATTGGCACAATAGGCCAAAAAAAATTGTGCCAATAGCACAAAAATTTTTTTCTCCCAGAAACATACGGAAAACTGCGGGAAGGTTTTAGGCCAAAAGTTTGATAAAAATATAACCCAATCAAAGCTACGTTTAAATTGAAAGCATTAATTTTTTGTTGAAATTATGTGCAACCTATCTTTCAGCTAACCATGTCAGTAAGATAAAAAAACTGTGCAAGAAAAAAAAAACTCTAGAATTGTTGGAACTTAATCTAGAAACTCATACATATATTGATTCAATTTTCGACTACGACGAGAATATCTAACCATGTAAAGACTAGAGAAAATAAAGTCGAGAATTGTGTGAATTTTCGGTCGGAAAATCGTATACCAACGATATCGATTTTTCTATTTGAATCAATCAAACACAAAAAGTAAGAGTTTTTTGAGTTTTATCAGGTGTTTTTTCCAATTTCACATAATAAATCACAATCATAGTAAATCACAATATTTGAGCAAATAGAATGGAGGCGTATAATATTTAGGAGCTAACTAGGGAAAGAAAAACTTTGTTGAAACCTAAATTTTTCTTCAACAATTTTCTTCAAATCCTGAAATAATTTCTCTTGATCCAAAACAGCAGTTGGCAGGCGCGTGAATTTGGGTTCCCTGATTTCATTGAAAAATGTCAGATTAGTCGAAAAATAGTAACTCCATTCATCCCATCCAAGGTCTGGCCCCCTACATCTCACTCCCAGTTAAGGACAAATGGAGAATAGTCGTGCAAAACAGGGCATCACAGTTGACATTACTAGAACTTATTCATCTAATCCAACTAGAACTCCATTCATCTCATCCCCTTAAGTTTTTCGTTGTTAATGTTATGCTGAACCCTGCAGTTTTTCACTGTTAATAGTTAATCTTATCTTTCCCAAAATAGCAACTGATGGAAGAATCTTTGTCCTTTACATTAGAAGAACTGAATTAAACAGAAAAGTCATACAAAACAAACTGAATCAAATAGGGCTAACAGCTTCTTGAATTGAACATTTACGAAGCATTTTCACATCGATACAAATGATAGATTAATAGTTCATGTTCCGGAGGCACTGTGTCTTCCCCCAAATCGTACTGTTTGAGGAAAAAAATCGGAAAAAAAATTTCCGATTTGGAGAAAAAAATTCAAGTCTAAACTTTTTGTCTCTTAAGTCAAGTCTCTAAACTTTTTGAAGCAATTATTCCGTTCTTTACGTAAAATCAATTCAAAAGCTTGATGAAAGTAGTTTTGTGAAATTTGTTCTATTCTTACTCACATATTTTCGGCCAAGTTCATTAGAGTTTACAAATAAATTACTGGTTTCAAAATTTTTCAAATTATAAAATTTTAGAAATTGTTCAGAAAATGAATTTTCAACATATAACAGAATGTCAATATGATACCAAACTAATTTTTTTGAAGCTTTGTGCTGGAATAACAAACATATTTTTTGGGCTCTCACTTGTCATCATAGAAGAATTAACTTTCAATTTCTAATGTTATTCAAAGTCATTATGCTCTTGGATAGTTTGCTGTAAAATTTGTTATATATATGTACTTCAAACTTGGAGATTTCACTTTTTTCTCAATTTTCACATAAGTTCAAACCTAATCTGGGTTATTGTCAGTCATGGATGGGTATTTCAAGAACAACTGAAAACTAAAGCTCGACAAAGGTTTACTCAAACGCACAATAGAATTTTGCATCAGGAAAGCATAATTTTTCTGATGCCATGCATTTTGGTGTAAATTTGTAATAAAATGAATAGAACTAGAAAAATAGTCTGAAATGGTGCAAACCTATCAGAAACTGAAATCTAGAGTAATCCGAAATTTTTTCTAAAGCACAAAACTTCTGTTGTAGTAATCCATTTTTCATGATTTATAGCTCAAATTGAAGATAATAAGATTTTTGACAAACTCAAAGAAGTTTTTTTGGATAGAGTCAGTATTCCAGCCATAGATAAGAGTTGAACAAAGGCTATCATGTTTTCAGCAGTTTACATTGAACTCAATTTTTTACATCAAACTGTTCATCTTTTTATCCTATGCAACGATAGAGAATTAGAAATGTTATTGAATAAGCTATCATATGCTTTTTGAAGTGAACATGGAGAGAAGTTTTGTAAATTTTAAGATTATATTAGATTTGGGCTATCAAGTCAAGAATCAAGATCAAGCATGAGCAGCAGATTAAATCAGGGACACATCAAACAAGCTCCAGCCACATCTATATTAGTATTACTGTGCTGGATCAGAAATGAAAATGTATCATTTTTAAGCATGTCTTCTTTTGGTATGCCTCAACAAAAACTCAAATTTCATTTTGATGGATATTACTTTCGTACTTCATGTTCTAGGTTCTATGGAATACATGGATTGATCACTGTAACTCTTTAATGGGCACCAAAATCCACATGAATGAATTATGGCTCTGAAAACACCAGAAGATTTGAAAAAGCTCATCAAGAAGTAAGAACACTTAAAGAAAGTGTCCTTGAGCATTTTTAGGCGAAAAACTGACTACAGGAAAATGGGGGAAAAATTTTGACCCCATTTGGAGAAAAACACCTGACCCGGGGGGAAAAACAGTGTTCAACTCCGGAGTAGCTCTAAAAATACAACACATTGGACAGAAAACAGTAGAGCATCCTTTTTTCAACCAGAAGAGCAAAGTTTCATGTGACAGAGTTCAGTTAGACATAATCTGATTCAGGCAAAAAAAATGAAGAAATCCACTCTGAAGGGTGTCGTCATCATAACATTATCCACCGCAGAATTTGAAATTTCTGGCTACAGCAAACCATTATACTGAAATCAGAAAACATGAATGATGTTTAACTATGGAAACATTATGTTGAAGACAATAGTTAGTTATGCAAGATTCACTATCATACACTGAAATTGGTTGCTTCCTTGCTAACTGAAACATATGTAATTAACCAAATTCATTTTTATTTCCTGATTACTGACTACTGAAGCAAGGCTGTTGCTGTAAGGAATTCTAATTTCTTGGCTGATGAACTGAATTTACCTGTTTGATTTGTTTGTTGTGTTGTTGTGTAGCAATCTCATCTCAAAAATCTAATCTGTTGTCATGTCAGTTTCAGAAGAAGAGACTGAATTGCAGCAGTTACTAGAGTTGGCTCGACTCTCAATTTATTGTTAGTTTAATTCAGGTAGAAATTTGTATTCTTGAGAAAAGATAAAAGAAAATGATTTTTTTTAAAAACCCTAAAATGTCAAATTTTCCAACCCAAAAATACCTATCAACCCAAAAACCCAATGCCCGCCAACCCTCGCTCGAATGAATGATATCATTGGGTAAGGAATTCCAAACATCAATATTTTGCAAGCAAAAATCATGTTTTAAAGCATTAGAGTTATATTTCGATTTATACAATTTAAATGAGTTGGATGCGAGATAATTAAACGAACTGAAGGTGAAAAATAAATCAGGTGGAATAACTTTAAATTTCAAAATTAGGAACATGTATGTTAAGTCAATAGACGTACATATAAATGCAAGGTCATCAAGGCCAGATTTGTCGAGGCGCTCCTTATAGCTTAAATCTTTATAACCAAAAAGTGTTTTTGTAAACCTTTGTTGAACTTTTTCTACCAATTTAGTATTCCCAACAAGACAAAGATTCCAGAGTGGTGAAACATATTCCAGAATGGGGAGAACATAGGATTTAAAAGCCTTGATTTTTAATTCATTGAAGTTAGAGTGAAAACATTTTAAGATCAAATTTGCCGCCCTAGATACTGTTTTAACCACATAATTACAGTGGGCAGTTGCTGACAATTTTTCATTGAACATAACACCAAGATCCTTCATCTCTGGAACAGTAGGAATCAGAAAATCGTTTATATAATACTCAACTTTGGGGTTATTACTCCCAAGATGCAAAACAGCATTTTTCCAGAGAAATAGATAATTGCCATTTCAATGACCACTCATAAACTTTGACAAGATCGCCTTGTAATACTTCAGCATTTTCTGTAGCATTGAATATTTTCACATCATCAGCAAAAAAATTAATTTCACTGCTGATACCATCAAATATGTCATTTATGAAAATTAAGAACAATCTTGGTCCCAATACACTACCCTGAGAAACCTCACTAGTAACCTTAATTGGATTAGAGAAGCAATTGCCAATTTTTACCTGTTGAGTCCTATTAAATGAAAAACCATGTAACCATTTCAATAAAAAAACAGATATGCCATAGGAAGCTAATTTTCCGACCAGTTTTTCATGAGAAACAGTATCAAATGCTTTATGAAAATCGATATAAATTGAATTTTGAATTGAAAACCATTTCTTGTCGAACAATTATGCAATGGAAGGGTAAAATTGTCAATATGAGAAAGATATCCATACTGTTTCAAAGATGGTAGATTAAAATCTCCAAGAATTATACATTTGGAATTATCTGCAACACAAAATTCAAAAGGTAGTATAAATTTACCCATAAGTTCAATATCATATCTGGGTGGTCTATAACAGATTATGCATTTAAGTTTGACACCGGTCAAAATAGCTTTAAATGTTACAACATCAGGTAGAGATTTTTCAGGGGGTATTTTTGACACTTTAACCTTTAAATTTTTCTGATTGTACAGCAGCAACGCCACTTCCATTCTGACCTTTTCTATCACAGCATAATACCTCATAATTGGCGTCAATACAAATCAGAGCATCTGGGATCTCATTAGACAACCATGTTTCAGTTATGAAAATGATGTCAAATTTTAAGGACATCAGTAATTCATGGAATTCTGTAAGCTTATTGACAATGCTATGAGCATTGAATAGAATGTATTTTAGTTTTTTTGATTCAATACTATTTCCATTTTTTCCTATCAAAAATTCTGAGTTAGATCCAGGGGCTACTCACGCTATATAAATATGAGGCTTTTGAATTAGAATACCACGTGTATAGTCGATTTTCCAATTATGATCACCAGCTTTATATTTATCATCAAGCTCATTACGTAAACCCTGACCCTGCTCCTTTTCTGCAAATGTTAAATTTGGACTAGCACATATGCGGTTATTGCGATCAACTTCCTCCCATTGGTTTTCATTCACAGCTTTTATCAAATCGCTCTTTGCTGATGATGAAGTACATTTAACTTTAATGACATGTGGTAATTTAATATTACTACATATTATTTCTGCGCCAGAACACCTAGCCCCTACAATGTCATGGACTGGAAATCCTACCTCAAGTGCAATGGATTTAACGTCTTCCAATATGGTTGAATCATCATTAGTGCAAAAGTTAAGCAGGACAGCAGTGTCCTTTTTTGCATCAGCTTCAATATTATTTTTATCAACTGAGATGATCCAATCAGTGTTGATGAAAGGTGGTCATGGTGATAATTTAGAATTCTTTGTAGTAAAATCGATAACAACCTGTTGAATTTTGTTCATTGTTCATTTTGGAGAGCAAATTTGACTCCATTTTCTTGATGTAATTTTCCAAATCATTAAAACGTTTATTTAATTGAAGGAAATTTTTTGCTGTTGGCAAGCAGATTGGACAAAAACAAAGTTAAGCCAAATCTTTAAGGCTGTCAATATTCGGGCAAGTTGTGTGGACCCAAAGTTGACAATAATCGTATTGTATTGCTCGATCATCTTTATTGACAGTTTTTTGCACAAGATGCATGGACAACTAAGTTGAGCCTGTGAAGATGTCGTCGAATTTTTACATTCCATGGTGAATTCTTGACGTTGAAGTTGAATAATAATAAATCTTTGACAGTCGATTGCAAGATGTCAGCGTGCTCTTAATATTTCAGGGTAAAAGTTAGGAAGGAAGCCGAAAAGTAAAGGAAAACTACAGGACAAAAAATCTATAAAAATATCTGAATTTTCGCTGCATTCAATTTCTTTTTGGATCGTAGAAACTATTTTTTAGATCAGCTTTTCTTTTCTCGCTGGTGTGGTTAGAGAAAATAGAGCAGGCACGATTTTTATGCAAATTAATGCAGTGAAAGTATCTTTAGTTAGTTTTTATCGAACTTTTGGCACAAAACAATTTTATTCAGTACGTTTTTAGAGTGAAATTTTTTTTGCCCTTGGCACAATTTTTTGGCCCTTTGTGCCAATTGACACAAATGTCCTTGCACAAAAAAATGTTGTGCCTCACCCCCAATGGCACAAAATTTTTTGAGTATTTGTACCAATTGGCACAAAATTTTTGGCTGATCAAATATTAAATTTCCTTAGTTTTTAGATGTTTTAAGGACTGAAAATGCAAAAATTTTTTGTGCCGAGTGTCAATGAATATAATAATATTTTCTACTTGTATATTTGACCTGAACGCGAACTATTTCAGGGTCCCTCCAACCCCCCAATTACAGGTATGGGTCTAAAATCTTTCCACAGTTTTCAGTATATGTTTCTAGTAGAAAAATTGTTTTGTGCCATAGGCTTAAATTTTTTTGGCCTCTTGTGCCAATTGGCACTGATGTCCATGCACAAAAAAAAATGCTGGTCGCACCAGCACTATTCTTTTCCACATTTGCACTAATCTTCAAGAAAGGAGATCACTCTCTTACCTCTAATAACAGGCCTATATCCCTCTGCTGCATTAGTTGTAAAAATATGGAATCTATCGTGAATGATTCTCTGATCAGCTATCTGAAATCTATTTCTCTTTTTTTTTACAAGCATTGTGGAACAAATTTTCCAGCAAACTATCCAAGAACATAATGACTTTGAATTACATGAAAAATCGATGGTTAAGTCCTCTAGGATGACAAGTGAGAGCCCAAAAAAGCTATTAATCTTTCCTGCCTGAAACGCCGGAAAAATTTTTTGGGTATTGACATTCTGCGATGCTGGAAAATCATTTTTCCAAACACTTATTCGAAGAATTAGATTCGAATTTCCTGTTCAAAGGTCGTAATTTCTAGAATTTTATGTTTGAAAAATTTTAAAACCATTAAGTTATTCACACACTCTCATGAACTTGGCCAAAAAGATATGAGTAAGAAGAGTAGAAATTTCCAAAAACTACTTCCGTGAAGCTTTTGAATTGATTTTACGTTAAGAAAGGAATAATCGCTTCAAAAAGTTTACAGACTTGACATATTGATCTTTCTCAAAAAATGTGTCAAGGGAAAAATGTGAATCTTCATTAAATATCAACATGAAATATTGAAGATTACCAATTAAAACATGAAATAATACGTTTAAGATGATTAAAACTCTTAAAGATTAAATGATAAGTGAAGGTAGACATGTTAGGAGCGGCTGAGCTAGGAAATAAATAATAATGCTTATTTAAGTTATAACCGGCGCGAAGGGCCGGAAAATTTTGAGATTATGACCTTCTAAAATGCACCAAAATGCATCTTTCCTGTATCCGATATGATCAAATACATGACTCAAAAAATTCTGACAAGCCATTTTGTCAGTCCAACAAGCCATGGCTTGTAAAATGTTTCAAAAAATTATGTTTGACTCAACACCAATATGGTTTCCTGCTCAGTAAATCTTGTGAACTACAGCTTCTAAAATGTAAAAATGAATGGACCAAAAATACTGATTATGGTATTCCTGTTGAAATGAGACTTGGAGTTGGAAGTTGAGAAATATAATAAAGGAATTGGTATCAAAAATAGACCTAATCAGTCACTAGCTAATTCACCTAATCAGGCCGAAACCTTAGGTAGAATCAGTTTGCAACAGTTCGGTCAGTCTCAAAATCAACAAAGATCTGCTTTCGTCCCGAAGAACTGCAGAAGATAAAATAACACCCTGAGCTCAAGTAATTTCAAACCAGGGGCAAAATCAGAAGTCAGGCCGAGAACTGAGTTGTAAATGTAGACTTGCACGCTGGGTGGCTCTCCAGAAGTCCGGGGTCTAACCTGCGTTCCCTCGGCTGCGAGAAATCCAAAGGCTGTCGGCCGCGGGTCGTTGTATTTTAGGCCGAAGTGCTCCACCACAAATAAAATAACAAAATAATATAATATTATGCCCTACTTGGCCGCCGATATCTTCTTTAATAAAGACAAAAAACAATAATCAATGAATGACCAAAAACATAGACGACCGGCATATTTATGCATGGTGTCTATGCAAATCAGCGTCGGCGCAAAACGCGTCGACTTTGGCTATTTCTTCACAACCTGGAGATAGACTATGTCCATCCCTGACATCCCTCGAGCCTCGAAACTGACCAACGGGAGGTTAAAAAGATTCATATTACGCCGCAATGACAATTTTGGAATTTTTTCAGGCCCTAATACAGTCAAAGCAGTTTTCTGAACCTTTTTGGTCATTCATGCCCCCTTGCGGAAAGCTTTCCGAATGACCACCCTCTTATGTCAAGTCTTTTACCAGGTATACCGGAATGTCCACAAGGCCGTCCGGGTGCGCTACCTCTTGGTCTGGACGCCGACGGATCGACGACTCCGCGTCGGCTTGACTTTGCTGGCGTACCGCCGAAATCCAATTTGACCTGCACCAGGGCCGAGGGTCTTCAGTTGCCGTCCATCCGGTGACCTTTCATTTCGTGCTTTACGCTGGATGCCAGGGACAGAACATTTGTCTGTCTATCTCTTTCCGGTTGCGTGTTTCGCCGTGAAGTTTCCGCCTTTTTTTCCAACGTTGCCCTCGCCAAAAAAGATTTTCTATTATATCTAAATAATTTACAAAATATGTACATTAGTATGCATATCACAAAAAAAAATCCAATATCCCGGCGTATCGATTGAGCAAAAACAAAAAAAGAAAAAATAAGGCGAGATTATAACCGAGATTAAGTGAAAAAATAAATTTTTGTACATGCCCGTTTTGGCGATGCAAGGTACGAAAACAAATAAAAATTTTAAAGCACGCAACAAATAAGAAAGAAATTTTTTTGTATTTTGTATTTTGTATTTTTTTTTGTATTTTTGTGGTTTTGTATTTTTTTTGTATTTTGTGTTTTTTGTGAAAAATAAATGCGAAAACAATATTTTTTGGCCAAAATTATGTGGCTAAATTACTGTTGCGGCCCACCGCCTCCTTGCGCCCCTCTCTGGGCTCCTCCACGACCTCCGTAAGGTCTCCATACCCATTGGCCCTGCTGGCCTTGCACCTGAGGCACGGCACCTCTGCCACGCACTGCTCCACGACCACCCCTGTTGGGGTTGTGGAACTGAAACTGGCCTCGGCCTCGGTTACCAGTCTTTTGCACCTTTCCTTGCGTACTTGGAGCTATTTCCTGGCTTCCTTGGCCTTGACCCTGGCCTTGAGGTCCAGGAACCTTCAAAGTAGCACCAGTTTTTCCGTCTTGAGCTTTACTGAACTTAACAGAGCTTTGCAAGTCTGAACTGGCGCTTCTTTTGGCTCCCATCACTCCGACCTGGTGATTGCTACTAAGCATCACAGATCGAAAGGCCAAACTCTTTTATGTGCATTTTCGAGACCCTTTATAGAACTCTTTGGGTAAATTTACCCACTATTACTCCTTTAACCTTTGGGGAAAACTCTAGTACCTTTGTGCAGAACACCGTTTAACTTTTGAAACTTTTGAAATTTTTGGAGCGGGAACTTGATTTTTAGCCTTTCTGGCCATTGGGTGTCCCTTTATAGAAACCAAAATTGATAGGCAAAAATATGTGAAATTAGGTGTTTTTCACTCTAACCCAACACACCTTTGCTACTCAATCAGCGCTTAATCGATCACAACCTTGATCTCCGCAACTAACTCCTGCTAATCCCCTTCTTCGCCGCTTTGCGGAAACCAGAGGGAGCGGGAATGACAAAAACCTCCCCTAATCGGATCACCTAATTCGACCGAAGTCTTTTTCGGATCACCTAGGTTCAGCCCTTGCCACCCCCTTCTACCTAATTTTTTGTGTTAAATTCTCAACTCCCAGTTGGTAGCTCGTCCGAGAAAGGGCACAGAAGCAGTCTTACAAAACACCCCTGACGAGCGTAACCTCCGCTCATTTTCTTACCTAACTATTTACAAATATAAAATGGTTGCTTACCGTCGACCAAAAAATAGCGATTATTCTGCCGCGGGTGCGGCTCCCCAAATTGGACTTCATCGTCCGTCGCGTTGTACGTCCGAGTACAATCATTCGGCGTACCCATTCGGAATTTTTGGGCCCGATTTCTTGCACCGAAATAATTTTAAAAAACTTTTTAAACCGAATTTGCAGCTGTGAAAAGTAGACAGATGTATAAAACATTTACAGTCTATTCCCTTGCGGCTGCAAATTACCTTACGGGAGGGTTCTTCCGTTCACAATTTTTCGAAAAAAGATTTGAAAATAAAGAGCAGACGCGGGACACGACTTTTGAAAGTTTTGAATGATTTGGAGTTGTTAACCAAGAAGTTGTAAAATGAAAAATTTACGAAAACGGGTCTTTCGCTTTAAAAGCTTTTCCCCCGCTTCGTTAAAACACAATCCTACATTTCAAAAAATATGAAAACGGATTTTAACTGTTATAAAACACGATTAGAATAAATATTTATTAAATATACAAAATAAACACACGCAAATCGGCAGATTTTGCCGCTACGAAACTACACCGGGCGTCGCACTACTCTCCGCTAATTGCGAAGGTACAGTAAGACGATTCAATCAATTTTTTACGTAGTTCTGCCATCGTGTAGTCTCGTAGCGAAAAATTTTCAGCCTACTTGCTGAAACCTTTTGCCGTAGCAAAAGATTATCATAACGTGCAATTGTTATGACATTATCTTCTAACCTGGAAACATCAGTTATAATGAAGGGTCCTTCCCAAGTTAAGCCTAGTTTCTTTTGCTTATCAACTTTAAGAAGTACCCAATCATTTTCTTTAAAAACCGAGGTTTTAATTTTCTTGTCGAAATATCTTTTGCTAGCTTCCGCTGCTTTCTGGATATTTTCGGCAATAATACCATAAAGCCTGGTTAAGTGGTCCGTTAGGATGAATTTGTATGCCTCATAATTCATGGGCATTACTATTTTAAGGGCTTTTGACAAATTCATCCCGAACTTTGCCTCATGGCCCCGTAACAACGCAAATGGCAAGGCCTTCGTCACTGCGTGTGGGGTAGCATTGTAGGCAAAGACCACTGATTTGAGATATCTTGGCCAGCTATCGGGTTCACCGATAGCTACTTTTCTCATTTGTTTTATTAGAGTTTGGTTGAACCTCTCTACCATACCATTACCCTGAGGGTGGTAAGCAGTAGTGAAGATCTTCTTACACTCCAATAAATCACAAACTGATTTCATTAAGTCCGAAGTAAAACAAGATCCATTGTCACTTAGGAGTTTCGTTGGTGTTCCATGCCTAAATATTATAGTTTCTTAGAACGCATTCACAACTGAATTTGCTGATTGATCTGGGATCATTTCAGCTTCAACCCATTTTGTGAAATAGTCCTGAAAAACTATAACATAAGGCATTCTTTCTCCCAAAGGCGAAATTCCTACTATATCCACAGATACAATATCGAATGGACCTTGTGGCACAATGGGTATCAACGGAGGAATGGATGGCTTTCCTGCAGTTGCCATTTGACAGACAACGCAGTATTTTATCCATTCCCTGACATCTTTTTCCATGCCAGGCCACCAATAGTGCAATTTCATGACACTCAGAGTTCTTTTGAAACCCTGGTGTGTCATTATTACAGCACCATAATGCTGATGCAGTACAGAGTCCCTGAGGTTTGGGGGTACGACCAATTGGTCTTCGCTTTCTGCCTCAGTTTCCCTATACAATACACCATTTTCTTCGTAGAACCCAGTGTGATACTTTGTAGTGCTATTTGCACCTAATCTATCCCAGATTGGCTTTAAGCTTTCGTCTGCTTTTTGCAGTTTGCTCATCAAGTCATCTGGGATCAGGCCAATAGATATCTCTTTTTCTCCTGATGTTCCTGGTTTATCAAATTCCTCTTCTTTTCTCGGGTGTAACCACTGCACATTGTCTTGTTTCTTAGGTATCGCAGATTTATCAGTTTCCTGATTTTCTTTCTGCACCTTTTCCGAAACATGAGCTTTGCTTCGGGTTACTACCGCTTCTACTCCTTTAGAATGCTCTCTTTCGTCCTCAGGACTAATTCGAGCATCCTCTTCTTCCTTTTTATCCTTGTGGGATTTATTCTTTTCGGGGATGTTGTTCCTCTCGGCCATCAAGGAAATTTGTTGTTGTTCTTGTTGTTCTTTTATTATTCCTTTGACATCAGAGGAAACAACATCCGACTTGAACATACTTTCCCACTTCGGTGGTGATTTCACCACATCCTCTGGCTCATCTTTTCTAGAGAGAAAGTCAGCCATAGCATTTTGTCTACCTGGCACATATTCTAACTTGTGGTTGTATTGATTTATGATCGCATACCACCGTTTCAATTTGTCATTTGTTGTAGTGTTGACTTTCATTGATAACAGTGGTCTGTGATCTGTCTTAATCAATACTTTCTGCCCCAATAAATAGTGCCGATAGATTTTGAGGCCGTAGATAATCGCGAGGCACTCCCTTTCGGTTGCGCACCACTTTTTCTCGTCCTCCTTTAGCACACGGCTATTGTATGCTATGACCCACTTGTCGTCTCCAGACTCTTGATACAGAACAGCCCCTAGTGCTGTTCCACTGGCATCGGTTTGTAGAATGAATTGGGCTGAGCCATCCATTACTGGGTACCTAAGGAATGGAACCGATACCAGTGCCTCTTTCAAAGCATTAAATGCTTTGTAATGATCCTCTGTGACGAGCCATTTATTCCTTTTCTTGGCCGTCAGCTTATACAAAGGTTCTGCGTGCTTTGCCAGATGTGGTATAATTTTTTTACACCACTGGAGCATTCCGAGAAACCTTTGCATACGCTTGACCGAGTCCGGGAATTCAAACTCTTTAATAGCTTGCACTTTTTTCGGATCAGGCGAAATTCCATTAGAATCCAAAATGTGACGAAGAAAATGAACCTTCTTTGGTAGGAATTCACATTTTTCCGGTTTAAGTGTAAGCTGGGCTCGTTTCAGAGCATCTAGGACCAATTTCAAATTTTCAATGTGTTCCTCGAACGTATTCGAGAACACTATGATATCGTCTATGTAAACTAGACATATCTTCCACACATGAGGATGAAGGATTCTTTCCATCATCCTCTGGAACTCGGCTGGTGCATTTTTCAGTCCAAAGGGCATTACTTTGAACTGAAACAACCCTTCTTGACACAGGAAAGCAGTCTTTTCTTTACTGCCTTCTTCCATTGGCACTTGCCAATAACCAGACTTAAGGTCAAGAGTCGTATAAAATTTTACTCTCCCGAGGCAGTCCAGATAATCATCCATTCTGGGTATTGGATATCGATCATCCTTCGTAACCTCGTTCAAGCCTCTGAAATCAACAACCAGCCTGAGCGACCCATCTTTCTTCCCTACTAGGAATAATGGTGCCGCCCAGGGCGATCTTGATGGCTCTATGACTCCTTTGTCTAACATTTCCTGCTTATGTTATCTGATATATGGTCGACGTTCAATGGCAGCTCTGTAGTAATGTTTCGCCACAGGGCTAGCATCACCTGTATTAATTTTACAAGTAAGATGGGGAGTAGTTGTCAGAGGATCATGAGGTAGGCTAAATACATCCCGGTATTTCACGAGTTGCCGTATCGCCATCTCTTTCTGTTCCTCTGACACTGTAGCTTTAGAGGTCATTTTGTACAATGCTTCCAGAAACACAACTCCATCGAATTTTGATTCTTTGGCATCGAAAATGCCCTCTAGGCTATTTTCTCCACTATTTCCTGCCTGTAAAATTGATACACTTGATTCTCCCCGAAATATGGAGTTACAGTAGCCAAGAACTTGGTTAGGTTCTATCAGGCAACCGGAACCCGTATTATTGGAGATCATCAATACAAAGTCCTCCTTTGAACCATCAACTATAGTATCATCTACTCTGAATCTCGTTTCTGAATCATCTCCTTCTACGATGATTCCATTTATTCTATTTGCCGAGGATTTATTCCACAATTTAGCTTTCACTAGTTGATCTGTTCCATGTGGAATGTAAATTCTATTACAAGCCACTACTGGAACTAGATCTTCCAGCTGCTCAATTGTCGAACATTGATCTTCTTCAATAGAATTTTCCTGTATTGATTCTGCTATCATCAGATTATGCATCCCCACTATTGGAATTGCTTTCTTATCAGATGTTAACAAATCAATACTTTTCTTTACACCCATCATAGTCATTGAACCTTTTTCAAAATCTATTACTGTATTGACTTTTGGATGCGCCAGGAAGTCTGTTCCCAATATTAAATCCTCTACGGACCCTGGTATTATGATAGCTTTAACTGGAAAACGGCCATAATCACATTGTATTTGAAATTGAACGTAACCATGTGCACTAACTACTTTACCATTGGCGACAGTGACTTTTAGGATCTTAGGGTATGCTGTATACTCCAGTCCAAGTGATTTTTTCAAGAAATCACCCGACATCACCGAACACTGAGCTCCCGTGTCAATCAGTGCCTTTGCAGTAGTCGAACACACAGTTACTTTAATGTGAAATGGCTGTGTTCTAGGATATCTTGCTAACATATCCAGTTCCTCTGCAGTTGCCTTTCTACCATACTCGGCACTGCATTCCACTTCTGGCACATTCTCCTCTTTCTCCATGGCACAGTTATGTAGACCACACAACTTCATCTCCATCATTGGTTCTTGCTGTACACTATTGATACCACTACTTGGCGGTTGGTCTGTCTGCCCGGAGGCTTGCGACGGACTAACTACCTTTTGCGGAACCAACAGGGTATTTGAACTCAGATTTGCGATTACTGGTTGTTGGTCCATTAGATTCGGTCCTGGTAACATCAGTTGGGTGGTCGCCTGTAACAATCTCATTTGCTCCCTGAGCTTCTTCAACTTTACGTATTCCTGAAACTCGGCATATTCTTGCAAATTTTCCGCCTCGTCCTCAGGAAACGAAACTTGATAAGCTCCCCTTTCGCCTTCGTTACCAAAACCTCCTCTACTTCCTCCGTAATTTCCTCTGAAATTACCTCTGAAATTTCCTCTACCTCGGAAATTTCCAAAACTTCCTCTAGGACTTCCTCTTCCAAAGCCTCTTCCACTATTTCCACCCCTTCCACGATTTTGCAGACCTTTATAAAAATTCAAGGTTCTACAATCAATCGTGTTGTGAGTGTTATTTTCGTGGTAAGTACACCATTTTCGCTGCTGAACCTCTTGTTGACTTTTCGCTTTCGCTTTATCAACTTTCTGAGTTAAAGCAGTTATGGCTTCCTCTTGAGCTTTGGTCGAGTTCCTAATCTCTTCATAACATTGTGCCATTTTGATAAACTCCTTAGATAAAGCCACCATGAGGGAGTCCTTTTTTGGCTCCTCAACAGGCTGTTGCCGAGGCATTATGGCCTGTTGCGGAGGTACTTCAAGTACTTCATCATCTGCTATATCTATTAATTGATTTTGCGAAGATTGCATTGGAGTTTGCCTTTCTGTGTTTGGTCTTCTAAAGTCCCTATTGCGTTTTTGGGCGCTTTCATAAGGTCTTTGGATTACATTCACATCGGCTTGCTGCTCCTCAGCAATTTCCGCTTGTGCCGTATTTATCATCATGGGCTGCTCTCTTGGCCCAAATGTCCTAATCGCATTCCAGTACTTTAACTCTATCTCATAGACTGCCTGCGAAAGATCATACCAATTTTTGAATTTTGCTATGTCTTTCTGCAGTTCTAATTGATAAGTCAAAGAACTCCTATAGAAAAAGGTTTCAATGATTATTTTATTTTTAAACTCTTTTGTTTCACTCTGATAAACGAGATTCACATGTGCACGAACCCTTTTTAAAAATTTGGTTGCTGCTTCATCGGGTTCCTGTTTAATATCTAATAAATCCCGTTTGAGCATGTCCAGGTTACAATCTGGAGCACAATAATTCAAAATCTTGTCTCGGGCCTCCCTATATGTCGTTGACTCTTCGGCCAATTCTTTCGGCAAGTCCCTTGACAAGCGGGTTAATGCTTCTAGTTTCACCTCATCGGGAGTATTCTTTCGAAACTCACCTTCTAGCTCCACTAGAAAAGCAAGAACCTGTTTACTTGGCATGTCAGATTGCAGTAATTTCGGTTTGATCGCCCTTTCAATATCATAGACAGTTGGGCCTACTTGAGCCGGATTGACCCATAAAGCTGGATCAATCGGAATCATTGTAGGCATAACCTGCTGCCTGACACTTGGGGTCTCTCCCCTAATACAACTGCTCTGTTGTGAGATAGTTGGATTTATCAGACTTGGGTTTTTTAGGCCTTCGTCAAAACCACAACTACTCACTCTCTGCTCCACCTTTGAGGTAGTGGGCAAGTGAGACATATACTGCTCTTTAGGACCGAGACTTGACTTTTGGTCTTTCCGTCTGCAGTCTTGCTGAAGAGTGATGCCATCATTTTGCCACGCTAACTCTTCCTGGCCCTGCTCAAACTTCAATGCACCGCCTTGTTCCAAACAGCCAGCATTGCTTTGCCTCGGTTCATTTGCCTTACTGGCTTTCTGTGAACCTGTATTAGCAATGTTGGCGAATATGCTATCATAAACATCTAACCTGTTCATGATCTGGTCCAGTTTGTCTTCTAATGAGCTCTTTCGAGGATTTTCTCGATGTTCCTCCCGCTCGTTATCCCAATATAATCGATGGTAAGTATCGAATAATTGGGCGGGTTTATTAATTGGCCGGCGCTGCTGTTGATCCAAAACCGGAATGTTCATCTTCGGTAATGGACGCGCCGATCCCATAATAGGCGGATGTAAATATTCGTCTCTCTTCGGGAGGTTTGTCGACGACGGAATTTTGAATATTTGATCTTCGTTGGCCGATAATATCGCGTCGTCGTCCTCCCTCTCGACAGCTGTCGAGGTCGTAGGTCGGTTGCCTTCATTTTCCACCGATAAAGGCCTATGATCTGAGCAATTGTCCTCTTCGGCTGAAGTTTCAGCTGAAGTTAGGACAATTAACTTTTCTGTATCACGGGCCTTTTTTCCCGGTGGTGTTCGGGGCAAACGGGAACTCTTGAGGCCATCTAGGTTGTCTTTACTCATTTTGTAACCTCCCAGTTCTCTATAAAAACCAATAGGTTTTTTGACTCCTCGAGTTTGCCTCTGATTTTCCGTTACTTTGAGAGTCAGAAGCCACCACTTGTTGAAATGAGACTTGGAGTTGGAAGTTGAGAAATATAATAAAGGAATTGGTATCAAAAATAGACCTAATCAGTCACTAGCTAATTCACCTAATCAGGCCGAAACCTTAGGTAGAATCAGTTTGCAACAGTTCGGTCAGTCTCAAAATCAACAAAGATCTCCTGCTTTCGTCCCGAAGAACTGCAGAAGATAAAATAACACCCTGAGCTCAAGTAACTTCAAACCAGGGGCAAAATCAGAAGTCAGGCCGAGAACTGAGTTGTAAATGTAGACTTGCACGCTGGGTGGCTCTCCAGAAGTCCGGGGTCTAACCTGCATTCTCTCCGCTGCGAGAAATCCAAAGGCTGTCGGCCGCGGGTCGTTGTATTTTAGGCGGAAGTGCTCCACCACAAATAAAATAACAAAATAATATAATATTATGCCCTACTGGGCCGCCGATATCTTCTTTAATAAAAACAAAAAACAATAATCAATGAATGACCAAAAACATAGACGACCGGCATATTTATGCACGGTGTCTATGCAAATCGGCGTCGGCGCAAAACGCGTCGACTTTGGCTATTTCTTCACAACCTGGAGATAGACTATGTCCATCCCTGACATTCCTATGGATTGTGTCTACATAGATTTTCAAAAAGCCCTTGAATCTGTATCTCACTCTAAATTATTACTCAAACTAGCAGGTTATGGAATATATGATTCCCTAAAAAGTTGGATTTCTGCTTTTCTTTAAAAATGCTACAATGAGCTAATATAGAAACTAATTTCTCTGAATTCTCTTCTGTTACAAGTTCCACAAGGCAGCATCTTAGGACCAACACTATTACTGTTGTAAAATGTTCTTCCTGACAACATCAAGTTCAATATGTTTTTGTTTGCTGATGATGTAAAAATTTTCAACTCCTCTACTAATAATCATATTCTCCAAGCATATCTTGATAGAATTCCAGCCTGGTCTGCCCTCTGGCAGCTTGATATCTCTACCTTGGTTCTTCTAATCCAATACATACATTGTTATCAGTTGGATAGCCGATATTTACCCCATGAAGAGCAGACTGTAAAATATCTCGGTGTGCTTATTTCTCACAATTTATCTTTCAAAAATCATATCAACTCAATTGTGAACAGAGGTCACCAACGGAGTTCCTTTATCCTGAAAGCTTTTACTTCGAGAAATAAATCGGTTCTAATTAAAGCCTTCAATACATATGTCAGACCTATACTTGAGTACTACTCTACCATGTAGAATTCTTTTCTCATGAATGAAATTCTGCTGATCGAAAATGTACAATGGAAGTTTACCAAGAGATTATTTAGTAAAGACTCTAGCCTTTCTTATGAGGAACATCTAAAAGCTCTTTATCAAGAACGACTTGAAACCCATAGATTAATAGTTGCTCTTTCTTTAATGTATAAAATTATCGAAGATCAGATTTGTATTGACAAAAATGATTTCTTTATGCTAAACTCTAATAACAACACACATCGCCAACATGACTCCAAGCTTATTACTAGTGAAGCAAAAATGAATTTGAGATTATATGATTTTTGAAACAGGTATATCAATAATGGAATAACCTTTCTTCAGTTCTATCATTCCTTCTATCAATTCTTCCAGTCTGCAATGTTTTAAGAACAAAATTATGAAAATCGATTTTTCCAAATTCTGTGGGGAGCGCGTTAGTTCATTACACTTTGTAATCTGCGCTTCCTAGACTAATCCAACTTGTCTTTACTCATTTCGAACTTGCATTACGTTGAAACTTTCATATTTCCATTTTTTAACCTTGTCCAATTTCTGGATATTTTTTCTCGCTATCTTTGTGTATTTTCTTTTTACCTTTGTTCGGTCATAAAAATGTTTTTAGTGTTCCACCACAATACTCTCTGGATTTTTATATTTGCTTTCTTTTGTCTTCGACTAGTAAACATCATCATCATCAAAAAAAAAGTTTATAGGCTGTCAATGAATGATGAATGTTGACAAATTCTGGATATTCTCTGTTCATTCAGCCGCATTCGGATTTAAAACTGAAATTCTTACTTTTTGTGCTTGATTTATTCAAATAGAAAATGCAATATCGTTGGTGATGGTACATTGTTTGGACTGAAAATCTACACAATTTTCGGCTTTATTTTCACTAGTCTTTACGTTGTTTTTAAATATATATATTATATAAGATCCGTAATCGAAAATTGAATCAATTTGAACTTCATGAACAATTCTAGAGTTATTTAAATTTTCTCAGCATTTCAAATCTTTTCGATTCACCACGGACTACTTGCACAGTTTTTTCTTATCTCACTGACATGGTTAGCTGAAAAACAGGTTGGGCACGATTTTTACCAAAAATTAATGCATTAAACGTTAACTTTTTATTGAAATTTTGACCTAAAACCTTTCCACAGTTTTCAGTATGTTTCTAGTAGAAAAAATTTTTTTGTGCAATTGGCACAAATTTTTTTGGCCTCTTGTGCCTATTGATACAAATGTCCGTGCACAAAAAAATTACGCTGATGTCTACCTTCACTTACCATTTAATATTTAATAGTTTTCATCATCTTAAACATATTATTTCATGTTTAATTGGCAATCTTGAATATTATATCTTTATATTTAATGAAAATCTGCATTTTTTCCTTCATAGAGTTTTTGAGAAAGATCAACACGTCAACTTTCTAAAATTGTTGAAGCATTTGTTCCTTGTTAACGTAAATTCAATTCAAAAGCTTATTTCTACCCTCCTGACTCATTCATAGCTTTTCAGTCAAATTTATGAAAGGTTACGAACAAATTAATGGCTTCAAAATTTTTCGAATGATGAATTTCTAGAAATTATGATTTTTTGTACTCGATCCATTTGTACGGGTACAAACGACCTCTCAAAAACGGTTTGTACTCCAAAATTTGCGAAAAATTGCTAAAAAAGCATTCATTGTTTTAAAATGCAACAAACATGATGTGAAATATTAATATGTTGGCTATTTCTACGAGACACATGAGAAGGCTACGAATTCAGACACATAAAACACTTGATCATGAGGCACAGAACATGCACTAGTGAAATACTTCACAAAAAGCTTTTATTATTATGCTATAGCTGCTAGTTTGTCGTTATCGATGGGAAGGCATTACAAACAAGTCCATTGATACTGAATACTAATGGCTGTTGAGTGACAAAAAATTTTTTTGTCTTAAAATTTTCGTTTGTACTGGTACAAACAAAGCCAAAATTTTCGTTTTTACTCTGGACCGTTTCGTTTGTAAAGTAAAAAAAAACACTGATAAGGGTTGGAACAGTGCTTCAAGTTTAAAGTGCCGATGCTGAATGTGGCTTTAGTATTATTAATTCCATTAGATTATGAACCACGAGTTTGAAACCAGATACCACTCCTGATCCACGTCAACAGACCTCACATGTCTCAACTCATAGCAGGAAAGTATGCCACAGCTTGGGTAACCATATGCGCATAGAAGACCCAATGCAGAAGCGGGAAAAAGGAAAGGAGAGCATGAAGAGGAAGAATTTTAAGAACATAATGTTTTCCTTCCCAAGGGGCGATTTTTTGATAAATCACATACATAAGTCATTATTTGATCTCCCAATTATATATATAATGATTTCCTACAAGTAGTATATATTAATGTGCTGATATCCTTTCCTAAAAGTCGCTATATTGCACAGAAGTTGTATACTTTCCCATTATCATTTGCTCAGTAAATGTGTCAATAAGACCAGTGAGTAATTCCTCTCGAGCACACATTGTGCAATTTTGCTCGAATTACTATAACCTACGGAGGAGAGGATGAGGTCTACCAAATTTTTTTTGTATAGTGAGCTGTTTTTATGGGGGTAGTAAATGAATTTCCAAATCTAAGACCAGGGTAATACCCCCCATACACCCCATAGGGTGCTCTGGGTTATGAACAAATTACTGGTTTTAAAATTTTTCGAATGATAAATTTCTAGAAATTACGATTTATGAACACAAAATTCAAATCTAATTTTTGAGTTCATATGTTCAAAAAATTGATTATCAGAATGCTTTAAAAAGCTCAAAAACACTCAAATAAAGCGTGTATGAGCATTTCTAAGCAAAAAAACGAGTTCTGAAAAATGGGGAAAATTTTTTTGACCTTATTTCCTATTTGGAGAGAAGGCCGACCAGAAAAAAACAGTGAGATAAGGCGTTTCGTTGTAATTTCTAGTTATATAGGTAAGTCTTTCTCTAGTAACTTATAGGATTTGAAGACGAAAACTTGTTGTCAAAAAATTTCCCACATGTGGAAAAAAAATTGATCTCTTTCCACGTTTGTGGAAAAAAGTTCGTGGAAAAAAACAGTGACTATGAGTATACCATTACCTGCATTTATTTGCCTTGAACGTGAGCGAATTCTCTTCAGATATTTGTATCATGAGCGTTAACATATCAACTTCTACTTACTAATCAACCCTCGACAGTTTCTATCTATTGAGTTACCTTGTTTCATTTAGTTATCGTTAACAGTCAATATTTCGCCGAAAATTGAGATTTTTCATTAATTATCGCAATTTTTTCTTCCAGGGCTTGGAATTTTTCAAACATTTCAACATCAACTTTTGAACTTATGGACGATGAAGACTAAAGATATCATTGTGGACCCTAATTTTAGAGCTTCTATTCAGGAATATTTGTTGCTTGCAGAGATTCATTTTCCAGCGTTTCAGAGAGGTATCCAAAAGTTTTTTGGACGCTTCGCGCCGCACTAAAAAATAAGTAAAATCCCACAACTCTAATCGAAACATGTTAATACCAGATAAATTCGTGAAAACTCTATCGTTAATATGTTTTCAGCTCCTGTAGAACACCATTCATCAGTTCAATTTGACTGACCTGACTAGAATTTTCCAAGTTTTGTCCTAATTTTCGCAGGTCACTGACTCCGAATACATTAGAAAAAAGAAAAAAATATTTTCTCCTTAGAAACATACTGAAAACCTCGAAAAAGTTTTGACTAAATTTAGCCTTCCATCTTGTTTAGAAAATTATGCTGATCATTTTTCACCTATGCCAAATAAGAATTAGCAGAAACGATTCCTGAAGGTGTGGGATGCTGCTGAACATTGACTGATTTCAATACAAGAAATTACTTTTTAATAAAATTAACATAAATGAACTGGAATGTTGTGCAGGTCTTTCCTTAAGGGTTTAAGAAAAGATAGAGGCTTCTGGTCTGAACTGACCTGTTAGAGCTAATTCCTTGGCAATGCCTCGGAGGTCGCGCAACAGTCCGGTTCCCCAGACCTGGCAACAACAAAGATAAACTTACCTTAAATACGGGGCCTCACACAGAAACCTCCGCAGTCTCCTAGAAGGGACAAGGAATCCCCTCAGGGATAGACTTACTTTTCTGGATCCCCTAGTGGGTCTTCCAGAGCTTGCAGTCCGCAAGCTGGCGCCTGGGCCTTTGGCCCTTCGCTCCGATCGATTGCTCAGATCTAAATAACAAATAATATGTAAAGCAATAAATACCGACAAATAACAAAAAGAAAGTGGAATGACCACTAATGAAATTATGCAAATAGAAAACGGAAATGCTGGGAATATTTTACTGGACGCCAGCTGTACTACGAAAAATATAATATAAAGTTGACAATGAATAATCACTATCACTTTTGGTGTTTCTGTGGCGCTCCATTTCTATGCAAATGTTTGCGCCGCTGGTCATCCAATTTGTCGATTTGCATGGCGATTTCCCGACGCAACTTGCCATCAACAGGGTGCCCAACAAGGACAAGCCTGAGCCTAAGCATTAAGTAGTGTAAACATGTTAGTGTAAAGAAGACTATCTGCCCCAAAGTAACAGGTACTACAGTGTATTGCTTTTCATTTACCTACTTAATTCTTAGGCATTGGCTTTGGGCGGAGTGAAGTGTAGCCACGTAGGCAAGTGCGTAGCACCCGTGCCTGCAAAGGCATCTTCAAAACGGAAACCATTCTGATAGATGTGCATGGAGTGTACAAGGATGGCTGCTGAAATTTGACTTTAAGATTAAATAAATATTATTTTCATTCCTAACGCATCAATTTACCCCATTTATATCATTATCTCCGGATAAGAAGCTAAATTTTCCCAGAAGTACATCTTGACTTAACCAAAATTATACCTGATTAGGGTCATATTCCTAACTTTACATGAAACCTGCCAGTTTTTGATGCATGTTATTAAGTTGGAATGTATGAATATATCGATTATCATTGAAAATCTATGTTACACGACGATAATCCAGTGAAAACTGCTTTTTCAGGAATCTTATAGAAATCTACCACTGTTCATTTAAGCCACTAGAACAGTTAATTATTTGAATTGATGCCACTCAAGAATGTAAAAATCATATATTTATATTTTGTACCAAAAATATAAAATCGTCCAATCATCTACATATGTATTAAACAAAATAGAAGAAATAATTTTGGAGTAGTTTGCACACATGAAGATTTTGATATCTAAAAATTAGACACATCTCAAAGGTCTGTTGTTGATTTTAAACTGCATCAGTCTCAGAACAATTTAGTCGATAACAAGAGATTTCATGAAGTAATTGTCTGTCATTCAGCATTTGTACGTATGCGTTAATATGAAGTTTTTATTTTACTACGATTAAGTATGTTTCCGTCACTGTTTTTTACCACGGCGCTAATAAAGCTGCGCTAAGAAAAAGTAATACAAACTGAAGAAAGTTAGCGGCTACGCTAATGTGTGTGCCACTGAAAAACAGTGGTTTCTTTTTCTCTGAAAAATAGTGGTTTCTTTTTCTCTGATTTTTCTTTTTCATATAGGACGTTCTTTTTTTGCTTTTTGGTTTCTTTCATTATTTATCGATTGTTCCTTCTGTTTATTTATTTTTTGTTTCTTTCTCACTATACAGTGTTGTTTTTTCCATTCTATTTCCTGTTGTTGTATATATACTCATATACACTCCTATCCTTATAATATGGATTTTTTACAGCATAAAGTCTTAATGCGATTTATTAATACTTATATAAGACAAGAATGATAGAAGGAGGGTTTCCAGCACTTTTTTAAAATTATATTGATGTAGTAAATATTTTAAATTAAACCAGAGAAAAACAAAAAAATCGAAGTAAAAATCGCTTGCGTGCATTCTTTGTCGAAAAATTATAGATAATGGGCTTTAAATATTTCGATCGAGTATTTAACTAATATCTAAGAACTGTACAAGCAAATGCGACCCAGTCAGACTTTTGGAGTATCGATTTAGCCTGATAGTCTTTAGTGTCTTTTAGTGAAACGTTGCTGAAGCTTTTTAGCAAAGTTCTGTTCGATTCAATCTGCCGACTCACTGTGTGCAATCTCCTCGTGTGTGTGTGCAAAAGGATCTATCTAATGGAGACATTTTTTGTTAGAGGAATTTTACCGGTATTTACATCAGGACGTCGCCATTCCGTATAGATATATGCGCTTCAGTCCTAGACGTGTCATTATTTATTTTTGTATACTCTTCATTCTATGTGCAGTGGTATTCACTTCTTTCATCAAATCCCTCCAAAATTTTCGATTCACCAAAATTTCTCTCCTGTACGACGATTCAACTAGTACAGAAGAAATTCAAATTCTATATTCGTTGTCGGAATCGTTTACCACGATTCGACGAATGAATACAGTTTTGCCGACATCGACGCCGTCGATCAATTATAACGTTCACATTTTTTATTATCCTTGGTACGGCGATTTAGAAATCGACGGGAAATATTTTCATTGGGATCATAATTATTTACCTCATTGGAAAGCAGAAGTGAACGAAAAATACGCCGATTTGATTGGCAAAAAACATGATCCGAAAATCAACGATTTGGCATGCAATTTTTACCCCGTTTTGGGACCTTACAGTAGTCGTAATCGTTTAGTTATCGAGCAGCATATGAAATGGATTCGATCAACAGGCACAGGTGTTGTAGTGGTTTCTTGGTATCCACCTGGAAAGGCAGATGATAATGGAAAGCCGTGGGACGATCTGATGTCGGTAGTAATGGGTAGGTGAGTGCATAAATTGTAAAATTTTCAGTATCGGCAAAGTTGCTTTTTGACTTTACCATGAAAAAAATGAATCTAGGTCAGTGGATCTAGGTCTGTGCTCGTCTCCGCAAACGTTATACTTTTCCTCTAACAGATTCTTCTCTTTAAAGATATTGCTGCCAAATATGACCTCAAAATAGCGTTTCATCTGGAACCGTATCGAGATCGTAGTCCAGATTCGATTCACGGAGATATAAATTATATAATAGAAAATTACGCGAATCATTCCGCTTTCTTTTACTATTCGTCGACCAAAGGCCCCAAGAAGCCAGTGTTTTACATTTACGATTCGTACTTGATTGAAGTTGGTCAATGGCGAAGATTTTTTGATAATCAGGTATCATGGATTTTTGAGAGTCTCATAATATTGAGATTAAGCTAAATCCAATTTCAATTATAAAACCGACACAAAGGTTGACTCAGTTCAATTTTCAATTTCAAAGCTCTTTATTGTGTGTTCAGATTTTTCGACTGTGTTTTGCTCTTGAGATATTTTGAGTAGATTTTGGCAACAACTGACAAACTTCATAGCCAATTTGATTGACCCGCGCGCAAGTCAAGATTTTCTCAATTTTTTATGGACATCTGCGGTGCTGATTAATTGCATATGTTCCCGCGTATGAAAAGATCCACGTTTTTACTTAGTTGTCTGCTTTTTGACTTTCATTTCCTATTTTCAACTGAATTTTGTAAGATTTTTCGCTCGTTTTTCGAATTGGTCGAAAAAAATTTGATTTTTTTCTCTTCTAGTTGGCAGAGAAATTATCTACCTACCTGATTAAAACGTCAGCGCGGTCCCGGATCAAAGCATTTGCACATTGTCGAATAATTTCGTGTTTCGTGTTTTCAGGACCAAAAGTCAGACGCATACTTTTTGGGACTAATAGTGCAATCTGGTGATGAAAGAAAAATTTTAAATAGTGGCTTTCATGGCTTTTATACGTATTTCGGCGCCGATGGGTTTTCTTACGGGTCGAAGAGAAGAAATTGGATTAAATTGTCTAAATTTTCCAAAGAAAATAATTTATTGTCGTCGTTCAGTGTTGCTCCCGGGTATATCGACGAAAGAGTTAGACCGTGGAATAAGGTAAATTCGTTATCACCACGAAGTTGCAGAAAAATGAATGAAGACAAAATTTGAAAGTGATAACGTTGATGTTTGATTAAATTGATTTTTGATGAGAATCGGATCAATCTACTCTTGATCTGGTTGAAAGTATGTAGCATTCAAAATCGAATTTATATTTTTGTCATAATTTTTATCGAAATTAAGTCGTTTGGTACTTACTAATCATATCTGTAATTGCTTCACATTTTATTAAATCTCAATTTTAACCTTGCATTTTAGGAAAATACTCGTCCAAGACAGAATGGATCCTATTACGAGCAAGGGTGGCGTTTTGCTTTGAAAAGTAATCCAGATTTCGTTTCAATTACGAGTTTCAACGAATGGCACGAAGGAACACAGATTGAACCGAGCATCACAAAAATTTCGGGAAATGGATTTGCTTACGAAGATTTTTCGCCTAATAAACCTGACTACTATCTTCAGTTGACCACTCTGTATGTGAAAAAATTCAAAAAATGATGTCCCGGGTTGCAATTTATTTATATTTATTACGACGTACTACACGTGGACGTTTGTCTCTTTTAATTTCTGGATCAATGTTCGCAAGTGATAAAACGTGCACGTGTATTTGTCAAATACTGTAGAACTATTTTTTCTGTATCTGCCGTATTTCCACGATTTAAGCAAAAATGGCGATGTCAAAAGGTTCAAACACTTATAATCGCGTCAATTGGGAGGATGCGGTAATTATGTCAATTATATTTATTGTTTCTGTTCCTAATTAATTTGAAACACAATTTGTGTACCTTATTTTTCCATCATCGGTAGCAGTGTTTTTTTTTGTGCACCAACATCTGTGTCCTGTCAATTGGCACAAAGGGCCAAAAAAGTGTGCCAATCGTACCTGTAATTGGGGGAGGCCCAAACCATACCTGCAAGAGGTCCGACCAGTTGATTGGGGCGAAAAAAGGGAATTTTTACGGATGGCGGTGGCCACGCCGAAATTTCTCTGACGCCGGTTTTTGGGGGATTTCATGATGAAGGGAAGAAAGAACAAGTGAAATTATGCATGGGAAAAGCGCCAAAATTTGGAAGAGCCTCAACAGCGCTGCGCCCTTGTGGGGCCGCTGCTGTACCCTAAGCCTGAGCCTAAGGAAAATTTTAAAGGAAAAATAAACTCAAATTAGATTTCCAAATTCGTTGACTTTCGACAATAAAGCGCGTCCCTAATCAGTGTTTTTTTGTGCCAAAACATGGTTTTTGGCACACAAAAATTTGCGGCGGCCACTGCCATCCGTAATTTACCCGAAAAAAGTCGTAATTTTTTCCAAACTGGGGGGGGGGGGGGTTGGGTATATGGTTGGCCAAGTTGGGGGGGGGGGTCCCACCTCCAACCCGCCCAATTACAGGTATGCTCCCCATTTGGCCAACCATATACCCAACCCCCCCCCCAGTTTGGAGAAAATTGGCAAAAAAGTGTATGTTTTTGGCCTTTTTTGGGCAAATTTCGACTTTTTTCGACCCCTCCCCCAAAATTTCGGATTTACCAATTTTTCTGTTCCGAATCAAACACCAAAAATAAAAATTTCAGTTCCCAATCACACTGAATGAACAGAGGAAGTTAACAATTTCTATTCATTCATCAGTCATTGACAATCTCAATGTGTGTTGCGATCATGCAAATATACTATTTGAATACAATTCTCTCACGTTCTAGACAAATAGAAGTGAGAAAATTTTGCGTTTCCAGTCCCTAAAATGACTAAAAATCTAGGAAATTCAGCCTTAGACCAGTCAAAAAATTTGTGACTATTGGCACAAACGTTCAAAAATTTTTGTGCCATTCCAAATTTCTTTGTGCCAAAAACCATGTTATGACACAAAAAAACACTGATCGGTAGGACCAGTTGAGTACACGATAAAAGCCACTTTTCAGAGAGGGGTCCAACTTTTAGTTTTGGAGGAGGCATACCTGTAATTAAGGTTGGGGTGGACCCCTCAACATGGTCAACCCATATACCCAACCCCCCAAACTCGGAAAAATCGGAAAACAGGTAACTTTTTTTGCGGAAATTTTCGACTTGTTTGCGATTTTTCGCCCCCCCCCTCAATTTTGAGTTTACCCCCCTCAACTGGTCGTACCTTTTACAGGTATAGGAGGACGATGTCAACAAATGCTTCCAAAATACGTTTTTTCCACAGAAAATGGTCAAAAAACGCCTGTGATCAACATGCTATAAGAGATCCGCCCAGTTGGGTACCCACTTTTGAGGAGAGGGATTAGCCAACTGGGCTTAAAAATGCGTTTTTTCGACCAAAAAAATGGACGAAACACGCCTGTGATCAATGAATATTCGCTTTAAACGTGATGTTGTGCATTATTTCGGCGCTTAGAGCCGAAAGGTTAGCGGGAAGAAAACAGTGATGGGGGAAAGTGTCCTCCAAAATATTCAGTGGTGTAGGCAATGGTCGACGACCTTCTCTCCCAATTTGCAGTCGACAGCTGCCGCTCAGTCGGCCAGAAATCGACGAAAAATGTCAACGTTTCGGTCGAAATCATACCTGTACTTGGGGGGGGGGGAACCCCCAACTTGGCCAACCATGTACCCAAATTCATCCAACCCCCCAACCCCCCCCCCCAGTTTGGAAAAAATTAAAAAAATTTGCAAAAAAGTGTATGTTTTTTGGGAAAAA
Organism: Romanomermis culicivorax; assembly: GCA_963922205.1. Classification (NCBI taxonomy): domain Eukaryota; kingdom Metazoa; phylum Nematoda; class Enoplea; order Mermithida; family Mermithidae; genus Romanomermis; species Romanomermis culicivorax. The sequence goes on from CAWUHX010000048.1 coordinate 108,309, forward strand.
TTTCGACTTTTTTCTACCCCCCGCCCAAAATTTCGGATTTACCCCCCCCCCCCCCCAACTGGTCGGAGGTCTTACAGGTATGGTCGAAATATGCTTTTTTGAAGCACAAATCGGTCAAAAATCGAAAATTTTCTGCGCTTCGCGCCTAATCAATGCTCACTATCACTTTTAAAGCGAATATTCATTGATCACAAGCGTGTTTTGTTCATTTTTGGTCGAAAAAACGCATTTTTAAGTAGTTGCTGACTTCGTCCCCAAAACTTTGGAAAGTCGGCAACACCCTCTCCTTAGAAATGGTAGGGCAACTCATTGGAACTCTTACAGTTATGTTTTTGGTACGTACCAAAAATGATAGCATTGTGGAAATTTTTTTGAATTTTTTGTGGATCATGTGGCCAACTTGCTGCTAGCCATAAGAGCATCATCAATTTTTTGACAGAGGGAAACAAACTGAAGAATGTCTATTCTTGGTAGAAAAGAATCGTTTTTGAACAAATATTGTATGTCTATCGTCGTGGTATCAATTTTTATAGTTTTCAACACAATGATCATGATTTTGGAACAATTATTCCGACTTTTTAGACGAAGAATACGGATTTTTTTTGTCATTGGCCTCCTACAATTTGAAGCAATTTATGACGCCCACCCTTAGAAAAATCCGCCTGACTCTCAAACTTCGGAGCCTCGTTACATGTATGATCACTAGTCAACTGAAATAAGACAATAATGCGATGCGATATTTCGAATTGCATTCGAAATTTAGCGAAATTAGGCTGAGAAAATAACATCAATTTGTTTGTTACATCAGATCTGTAGATTTCGGGCTAATTGCTCAACTGCAAGCTTAAATACAATGCTAAAGGCAATATCTACCGTTCTGGCGCATAACGCCTTACAAATTGTCATAACTGGCCTCATGTGACCAGAATCAGATCATTCCAACTTAGAAAACAAACCGACCAACCGGACAGGGAATCATGAAATGGAAAAGAACAACCGAACCAGCCTATAAAACCTTTTGACAATCTGAATTTCGTGTGGAGGTTTTCATTTATTGAATGATGTGTTTCGTTTTAGGAATTTCCCATTCTATGCCAAACATGCTTGGGGACAAATCCTTATCTTCGAATGGTAATTGCCGATAAATCTTTTCTTTTTATTTTCCAATTTATATATAATCCATCACTTTCTAGATGAAGGATAAGTACGGCAAAGAATGTAAAATCTGTGCTCGACCTTTCACCACATTCCGCTGGTGTCCGGGTCGCGGAATGCGCTACAAGAATACTGAAGTTTGCCAAACGTGCTCCAAGTTAAAAAATGTCTGTCAAACGTGTCTGTTGGATTTAGAATACGGTAAAATTATTCTTCAATTCGCTTTATTCCGATTCTGTATCATTTTTCTCTCACAGGCTTACCAGTACAAGTCCGCGATTACGCTTTGGGATTGCAAGATGATTTGCCCAAAACCGGCGCTAACAAAGATTTTTACATACAGAATGCAGAACGAGAGGTATGAAGACTCCACAGGTTTCATATATAAGAACATATAGACAGAATGTCCTTAATATTTAATTGTCTTTCCTTAATTTCTTTTTTAGGCAGCGGCATCCGACGGTACGACACCCGTAGGTGCTTTGGCGCGTCTGGGAGACCAAGGACCTAATGAGTTGCTGCAAAAACTAGCTCGAACGCAACCATACTACGAAAGAAATCGTCCGCACGTTTGTTCATTTTGGGTCAAAGGCGAATGTAAAAGAGGCGAAGAATGCCCTTACAGGTTTATTCTATATAAGGTTTCAGATTTTCGACAAAAATATACTAATAAACTGAGGAAAAGAATTTGAATTTTCGTAGCGGGAAAATTATTTTCTCATCGTTTAGGCATGAAAAACCTACCGATCCGGACGATCCACTATCTGACCAAAATATTAAAGATCGTTATTACGGTTCGAAAGACCCCGTAGCCGAAAAATTGTTGAATCGAGCTCGGGCTTTACCTTCGTTATTGCCTCCTGAAGATAAAACCATCACGACGCTTTACGTCGGAAATCTAGGCGATAACGGCGAAGTTTCAGAGAAAGATTTAAGGTAAGTTCTGGATTGTTCAAATTATCCGACTGGTGAATAGACTATGGCCATTCATATTTTGTTTCAGAAATGTTTTAGTGAAACTTCCATAAAAAAGGAGCTTAACTATTCAATATTGTCATGATTCATTCATTTTAATATTAGTTTAATGTTTGTCTTTAAAAACCGTAAAAAATGTATTCATGGCCGCGAAGCGCCGATAACATTGACATTTTTGACCATTTTTTATTCAAAAATTGGCATTTTCATAAGAAATTGACACTTTTCAGTATTTTTGTGACCAAAAGTATGAGGTATGATTAACAAATCCTGCGGGGAATGCCCAACAGCTAGCTAGGTATGGTCGATGATTTCTGGGGCGTTCTTATGGAACTTACCCCCAATTGTAACATGTATGATAAAGATAAATAACAAATCCTGTGGGGAATGCCCAACGGCTAGCTATGTATGGTCGATGATTTCTGGGGGCATTCTTATGGAACTTACCCCCAATTGTAACATGCATGATAATGATCGAGGATTAACATATCCTTTGGGGAATGCCCAACGGCTAGCTATTTATGGTCGATGATTTCTGGGGGCGTTCTTATGGAACTTACCCCCAATTGCAACATGTATGATAAAGATCGAGAGTTACTAATTTTTCAAAAGGTTTCATTTTTGCGTCGTTGGTAAAGCCAAGATTTTTGAATTTGAATTTTGAGACACATTCAAGACTTTTTGGACTCATTTTGCGATTTGCAGTTGGAATTTTCCACAAAATTTTAGAGATTATTTCTACCAATTCGGCGAGCTGCGCAGCATTTCCGTCCTACCGGGAAAAGGCTGCAGTTTTGTACAATTCACGACTCGTCAAGCGGCCGAAACGGCCGTTGAAAAAACTTTCAATAAATTAATATTGAACGGGCGTCGAATCGCCATTCGTTGGGGTCGAGCGCAAGCTCAACAAAACGTGATCGGATTGATGGCTGACGACTCTAACATCGGCCGACATTACGAACCGGTGCCCGGTTTGCCACGTGGTAATTTTATGCAAAACTTGTTTTGCCTACTGAAATGATCTGGAGAAAACAGTTTTTTGAAAGATTTATTCGAAGCGAAAAATATCTTAGTACATATGTAATTTTAAAGCCGTTATTGATTCATGCATCACATAATTGACACATTAGCATCTCATTTTACAGTTCTGCCCACAGTGGACTATTTCAATCTCGGAGATGCCGATGGTCCAGGAAAGAAGAGACAAAAAACGAACAATATAGCGTCTGCGGGACCGTCAGGAGTTGTTCCGGCGCCTCCTTTGCCACCTTTCATGTCAGCACCTACATCAAGTGGTATGTTTGTCTTTTTTCCCGTGTCATTAGCATCAGTTATTTTTTTAGTTTTTCTCCAATTCTACAAGTTGTGTGTAGAATTCAAAAATTTATCTCATTTTAGCTATGTCGGTACTACATTATCCTAGCCAGGATCCTCAACATCTCGGAGCGAAAGATTTCGGAAACTGACGATACAAACGTTAGTTTTTTGCAAATATTTAAGAAGAAATGTTGGTCATCGAGCGTAAATTGTATCTAGTTGGATCATTTTGGAGTTATTGTCACAAGAGCAACAATTTTTAAATACGTTAATTAATTTTTGTGCTTTGTATGATCGCTGTTGAGCAAATAAGAGGATAATGAAAAAAGATGATATTCCTGCAAATCTTGACTATGCCTCAAAAATGTGTACTTTCCTTTTTTTACCGTGGCGGAATGAACAATTTAATGCGTGCTCGACTATTTGCTGTTTTTCTTACTACGAGTCGTTTTTATTCGATTTGCTTATTTTATCTTGGTGATGCAAGATCAAGATAAACCGGAAACACCACATCCGGAGAAGGGATCCAACTCTGGAATACTCGCATAAACGCCATCAAGAGCCAAACGAGTCAGTCGAAAGTTATACTGTAACTTTTATTGCAAAATCAGCATGAAAAACGGTCTCAATACAACAACGAATGAAATAATTCAGAAGTTTACACGCCAACATACATATAACGCTATTTTTGTGTGAACATGTACACAACTAAACACGCAGAAAAAGCTATATATCGGGGAAGAAAATCGGCGCTCGCTCAAATCGGAAAATAGTGGCAAATGGGATTACGACTTTCAAAGTTAAATTACAACTTATTTTACATCGTCACACAATTCCGGGCTATTAATTTTTTGGACTGTGAATCGTCGCTACTCTCAAAATTATTTCATATTTTTAATGTGTAATAAAGATCGCGGATATTTCACCTTCTCTAACTCTCTAAACGAAGATCCTATCGGCAACGAAACGCGTCCAACACGAAATCAAAAAATAAAAACAAAAGAAGGAGAGAAAGACTCTCTTTTTCATTTACGTAATATACGGAGCATCCCTAAAATCCGCCGAACCTATAAAAAGTAGTCGGGAGTACGACGGGTGACATGCGGTTCACCTCTGCGTGGAGCTGGATCGAATTGCAGGCTGAAAATGCGTAAAATGAATCATACAGCTTATGTATAAGTTTTACAAAACAGAACAAAGACATAAATTTCGCGACAATTTAGTGAATCAATTACGCTTGTTATTTCTTTTAAACCTAAAGTCTCATGAAAATGTCATCAAGTTCAAAATCGGAGTACACCAAACGACATCTACATAATAGAATAGAAGCATGGAATCCTATGATTAAATTTAAATTTCTTCCTGAGGCTTAATTACGTTTCAATTGTGTAGAAATGTTCGCAGAATCATATAACGTTATGCAATATTGAGTTCTAAAATTCGATTTTCAACTTGTATATGAGAGTGTGATTTGCATTAGTCTATACTGTAATCCAACGATAAAAACTCCTTAGAACATGATAACTTTTCGTCTAAGCTCTCCGGAAATTCTGAATGCCATAAAAAAGGTTTGCTCACAATGAATACTGTAAAGAATCGTCCATTTCCATTATAGCCGCCTGATTTCCGCATCTATAGCAGTAGTTAGGGGCCGAAAACACGGTAACAACATGACGTTCGTGCGCCCAATTGTAACCCTAGAAAATACTAAATTATCAATATCAAAAAACATAGTCAAGGATTCATTCAAAACGATTAGATTTATCGAATTCATTTTTGACATTTTACAGAGTTCTTACTTCCATGACTAACTGATGCGCTCGGGATACTAAATTTATCGAATTTGTGTGATTAAACGTTTCCGATATATCCTGACCGAACGTATAACCAGCGCCACGAGGCGATATACCCCAGCCACTGCGGTCATCTGGGTCGGACCAAAGCAGATCGCACATTGGACCCTAGAATTTTGACTATCTGTACGCTTTATAACTGCAAATATGTACCTACTCAAAAATTTGGAAGCGATAAATTACGATTTCGAAAAGAAAACATTAGGCAGATGGAAAAAACAACTGGAAATGCACGTCGAAAACATGTATTCGGCCATACCATAAAGCTCTTACACCAGACTAGGACAGTGTAATGTACACTTGCTCACATAAGTCAAACTGTGACATTATGAATTGAATGCTGCAACCTGATCAGAGCGAAAAAATGGCGATCATGATTGAGAAAATGTCGGTACACTCGCAAGTAAATTAATGAACTGAAAATTGACACGGAATTTCGCCGATTATCTATTTCAGTACGGCCGTCAAATGTAAATAGGTTTCCGATAGAGCTTACTTCGTGGGGCACTTCTTGGATACGATCTAATGCTCTGATATGGTCCAAAGTGTCGATGCTTGGTGAAAGACCGCCATGCAAGCAAAAAATCTTAAATAATTCAGCCATAATCTAAAGCTAAATTGCAGGCATAAATTCAAATATACTTGACGATCAACTAAAGCTGTTAACGGCAAATAATCAAATAGATCGGTAAAACATTTCCACACGTTAGAGTTACCGTACTTTCTGAGACATCTGCACAGAAGCGAAGGAAAAAATGCAGAAAATTATATGTTCATGGAAACAAATCTGGTGTAGAAAGTTTCTATGTAATGTCTTACTCGTCATAGAAGCCATAAACTTGAGTAATTTGTCGACTTTCGTGGTTTCCACGCAATATCGTAACTCGTTCTTTGTACCTCACCTGAAACATTTTGAGCAAATATAATCTTCAAGGTTAATGGATAAGCGAGCACTATATTTTACCTGTACGAATAGTACTGGGGTCCTCATAATTACCGTACATGGCTATCCATATGATTGGCTAATCCTGAGGAGGGTCACTAACAGAGGTCATCAAGGTCAGATGTTTCAGGTAGGGGTAAAGTTGGAAATTTGCAGGGGTAGTATAGCTAAATGTCCATTAAACACTTGATTTTGTCTCAAAATTAGGCAACCAGTGACCACCTTTTTGGACTTAAGGTAGGGGTAATACCCCCCTCATACCCCTGCCTATGGGGCGGTCTGGTCACTGTATATCGCTAGTCACATGACCGATGATTTCTGTGGGCGGTTCTTATGGCACCTACCCCACGTGTCACAGTTGACTAGTTTTTTAAATCGAATTTTCAAATTTCAGAAGAACCAGAACCGGAAATAACGTTTTGGTTCGGTCCTTACTCTGTACATCTCATTAGAAGAAAATAGTGCTAATGGCATGATCCTAGGCACATCACAGATGTCCGCAACCGGATCCGAAACTGGTTGATTTTTGGTTCGGTTCTCACAATTCTATGCGCACAACATGATAGTAAATAATTCTGGCAAATATGTTTTCATGACAGGGAAAGTTCGTATCCCTTGTTATCCAAAAATGAATGATGCAATTTTAATTGTAAAATTGAACATGGAGAATAACAATTTTTCGGTGGTTTTGCCTTTCAACCATCGTCATTGCAGCTTGAATGTTAGACGTGTTTCGCTGAAAACCCGATCAAAAAGCATGCTGGTACATAGCAGGGGTAGCTTTTAGTTTTGCGAATACAACGTTCAAATCAAGCGCTGTAAAATTCCAATAGATGAGTCTCAAAACAAGTCCAAAAAACTGTCAGGTGCCGATCATGCATCGTAAGTCAACATTTTGTTTGAGGTTGTAGACCTCACTGCCACACTGAGAAAAAAGACGGCCGCGTACTGTTTTTACCTTTCCCCTGCCCGAAGTTCATTTGGAAAATATTGAGCCGGCTCAGGCATCGGCAGTGTGATCCCACGATATTTGCTCTCAACGTTTGTAAAAACTAAAATAACTAACTTTTAGGCAAACTAATAGAGTGACCGTCTCGACGGAATAATAGCCACGGTCGACGTAATCACCCATAAATAAATAATTAGTATCGGGAGCTTTTCCGCCCATTTTGAATAATTCCATCAAATCGTGGAACTGACCGTGAACGTCGCCGCATATCGTTACGGGACATTTCACTTCTTGTACGTTAGATTCTTTCGAAAGAATTTCTTTGGCCTGAAAATAATCGAAATAAAAACACAATAAATATAAATTAAGAAAAAGTAGTCATCAAGAGGATTTGAATCGTTTGTTCTGACGTTCAAAACAAAGCACCATACTTTATCACAAAGAACTTTAACTTGATTTTCACTGAGTTGTCTACATTCGTACAGCTGTTCGATCCATTGGTCCAATTCTTTTAAACTCGTATGATCTATCGACTCGGTCATAGTCGACAAAAGTTTAACGGTAGGATAATTGACAACTAAAAGAAAGAATTCTGACTAGGGTTCGCCAGAGGGATGCAGACAATTTTAGAACCTACAAGAAAATTTCAAAGAATGTTTCCCCCCACAAGTGAACGAGGTGTGAACTCAAAAAATCCCAAAACCCTGACAAACAGCAAACACCCCATACATGTAATTGGGGAGGGGAGTGCAATTGGAAACCCCGTCAGAAATCGTCGACCATGCTAGCCATTGGGAGACAGCCCCAGGATGTTCCAATCCTATGGCTTATGGTAATCGTTGGGACCCCCATATTTTTGGTCGGAAAAATACTGAAAAATGTCAATTTTTTGATGAAAAATGTTAATTTTTGAACAGAAAATGGTCAAAAACGTCAATTTTCCCAGGGCTTCACGCCATGAATACATTTTTTCGATCATTTTAGAAAAAATTACTATTTTTTGAACTATTTTTCGAACCCCCAAAATTTTGGGAATCATTGACCCCTGTCCCAAAAAAAGTCGCCCGGTCCTCCCCAGACCTCGGGGCCCCGTTACATATATGATTTTTATTATCGCCGAAAATTTATGGATTGTCCATGACTGACGAATGAATATAAATACGGAAACGCCCTTCTATTTTGAGTGAGATAAGGAACAGAAACTATAATTTTTTGCGAATTTGAATAGAAAAATTGGCATTGTTGGCACAATTTTTCAGCCAAATATTTCGAGTTCATCTTTGTCAGAAAGAAATTTATAGCCTTGAATTGAGAGGAAACTGTACAAACTTCCTGAACAATTATGTGACGATATTTGAATTCTCCCAGCATTCTATTTCCTTGTGGACACATTGTATATTCAGTGCGGTGAATGTAGTTTCAATTACATTTTTACCAAATTTTTAACTAAAAATGTATAATAATTAGTGATGTTCGTCGGACATTCGAACAAGTAAAACTTTTAACACATATGACGAATAAAAATAGTCGTTGAACAGGAGATGATGAAATCCAATCAAACTATTTTTTAGATGACATAAATGTGATATGAGCAACGGTAAAAAGTTGAGATTTAATGGCAAACATGTTATGCTTTTATTGACAAAGTCGCAGTTTTTTATTTTCGATTTATCGTATACAGTGTTTGACACTTCCTGCTTGCTTTTTAGGTGTTTTATACAGATTTCCTTCATCTGACTACATTAACAGTACAATATCTTAGAAGAAATGAATAACTCACAGAATTTAAACAAGTAAATATTTTTTCAAAGGTATCTTTGCAGACTCCTCTGAATTAATTAGATCCCACTCGAAAAACAGTCTGCTGTCTCGGTAATAAATTTTCAGCACATTCAGTTCAAACCGTAAATAATTTCCTATTATGTCCCGTATAATTCTTGTATATTTGTCAATAAGAAACTGAAATGAACAAAAGGATCAGTTCAATTTTACCCATCACATACAAATTTCATCAATAATGTACTCTGTTATTTTGGAAAATTTTTTAAAAATTTGTATAGCTATGTAATTCTTTTCCTTTTTTAATTAATATTTTTCATTGATCTATCTATTGAATGTACTTTGAAATTTATAAATTAAGTTTTTACCATCACATGGACCCTAGGTTAAAACGCAAGGCCCTAAGTACGAGGGACGCCACGTATGTAGTGGTACATACAATCGTTGAAATTTATAAGTTGATTTTTTTTCTTGCACTACGACCAGTGCCATGCCGAATTGCGATACAATCGACTTGACGTTTAAACAAAGGTTCATTTTTTTTTATTTACACTTGTGGCTTTTTCGAGGTTTTTTCACAAATGTGTAAGAAAAAGTCGGCCGTCAAGAACATAGAGGTGTCTTATAGTGCGTTTTATAGAACATCAAAATCCTTGCATTTTACAGCGTTGCGTACTAATATTAGGCATAGTTATCTTTATTCATTATTAATTTAAATTTGGCTCAAGCGCGGCTCTCGCAGCTCTCAGGAAGTCAAGTAACGTTACTCAATCACTAACACATTCACAATCAATAATGTTTACCAATCATTGATATCCAACGTTCAGTTTTTAATTCTAACTTTTCTGAGGATTTTATTCTAATACTTTCTCACTTGATAATTGTTAAAGTAAGGCAGTTTGAAATAGAAAAATTTTTATCAGTAGTGCTTCACACCGGGTACCCGGGTAAATTTTCTGAATGAAACCCGGGTGCTACCCGGGTACCCGGGTCTCAACAAGATATTGTATAAACGGAATATTTATATACTATTACCTGTATTTATGTGCAGTTACAGTGAATGAACCTGTTTTCCTTAATTAATTCAGTGCATGTACCTATTCAACGTGTTAACAACGCCGCTTATGGCTCTCAAAAAGTCACTGTAGCGTATTTTTAGCAACTAAAAATCTATGTGTTTTAACAATGAAGCACGAAACAGAAATATAAAAAAGTCTTCGAGAAATTATGCCTGTGTCAAATATTGGTACTCGATGCAGTATAAGAAAACAATGAAAGTTGGAGAGATGCATTATGTATAAGATTGAAGAGGCATAAAAACCGATGATGATGAATCGGTGTAGAGATGGTTAAACCCAGGCCTAGTGGGATATATCGACGGTTGAACCCAGACCTAGTGGGATATCTGGCTTCATCAAATAGTTGTGATGCGTGACCAGGTCACCACAATTTGCTTAAAAAAAGTAAAAAATTTTGAAATATTCATTTTCCTCAAACGAAAAGAAAATTTTTTTTGAAAAAAACTTTTGTTTGAAGAAAATGTGTTATTGGTTTTTCCTAATTTTTGTTTCTTAGCACTTTGCAAGGGTCATGCTCCAAGATTTATGAGTTTTCTGAAAATTTTCATGGAGTGTGTTCATTCACTGACTTTTTTAATACTTGCATGGTTTACCCGGGTCCTAAAATTTTGAAAGTGTGAAGCACTAATCATCAGTGATAACATCAGAAGCACCTTAGTTTTCATAAAATTTAGTAACAGTGAACACAAGGCAATTCACGCTATGATTATATTTTTTACGATTTAAAAAAAAACAAAAATTACTATTTTTCGAACTGTTTTAGTGAAAAAATCGAATTTTTAGACCCTTCCCCCTAAATTTTTGGGAATTAGTGACTCCCATTCCCAAAATGTCGGCTGACCCCCTCAGACCTCGTGGCCCTGTTATACATGTACAACTTTGGTAAAGAGTTCGACTAAGTTGGGGATGGAGGTCCTCCCCCACTTACAGGTATGGTTACGTACCTGTAAGATGCCCGACCAGTTGGGGCATACCTGTAAGAGGTCCGGCCAGTTTGGGGGCGGGAGTAAATAGTAAATAGTAAAATAAACCCCAAATCCTTGGGGTGAGTGTACTAAGTTTTCCAAAACTTGCGGAGTCCCCAAAATCACAAAAAATCGGAAGTTTTGCCAAAAAAACCGTTTTCCAAATTTTTTCAAGTTGGGAATGGGGTCCCAAAATTTGGGTACCATGTAGGGTTCGAACACGCTGGTGGTGGAGGCCCCCGACCTCCCCCACATATACAGGCATACATGTGACGGGGCACCGAGATCTGGGAGAGGAGGCCGGGCGACTTTTTGGGCGGGGTCAAGTGAGTCCCCAAAATTGGGGGATGGGGTCTCCGAAGGGAAAAAACTATTTTTTTTCACTAAAAAGGTCAGAAAAACGGTTAAAAAATAGTAATTTTTGTCTAAAAAACCTGCAAAAATCTATTCATGGCGCGGCGCGAAGGGCGAGAAAATTGACGTTTTTGACTATTTTTTGCTCAAAAATCAGCATTTTTCGTCAAAAAATTGACATTTTTCAATATTTTTCCTACCACAAGTACGGATATCCTTATGAGTCGCCTACCATAGGATTGGAAAATCATGGGGGGGTCACCCAATAGCTAGCCGTATGGTCGACAATGTCTGGGGGCGTTCCTACAGCACTTCTCCCCTCATTACCTGTATGATTACTACAGGTATGAGTTGGGAGGAGCAGTGTTTTTCGTCCACGGACATTAGTGCCGAAGGTTCAATGGAAATTAATATAGTTTTTATATGTAATTTTTGGCAAAAACGACCAAAAGAATTTGTATCGGCACAAAAAAAACTTCTCTCCCTAAAGACATGCTGAAAAGCTCCTAAAAGTTTTACAGTCGAAGGTTTGATGGAGAAATAATTGAAGATACTTTCACCGCACTAATCCGCATAAAAATCGTGCCTACCCTATTTTTATCTAAACACGTCAGTGAGATAAGGAAAATTGATCGAGAAAACGGTTTATACGATTCCAAAAGAAATCGAATGTTGCGAGAATTCAAATATTTCTAAAGCATTGGTCAGGAATTTTATATTTTCCTTTAATTTTCGGCTACGAGATTTATTTAAATAACGATGTAACATTATTAAGGATGCCTCTAATTGCTCTCTCCTGACAAAAACTAAGCCGGAATGTTTTGTAAATTTTTGGTAGAAACAAAAAATTGCCAACAACGTCGATTTTTCTGTTTGAATCAAACGCCAGAAATGAACATTTCAATTTCCAATTCCACTGAATGAACAGCTGAAACTAAGAATTTCTATTCATTCATCAGTCATTGACAATCTCAAAGTTCGAATGGCTTGCGTTCGAGACAAATAAAAGTTAGTCATTTTCAGCCCCTAAAATTTCTAAATATCAAGACAATTTAATCTTCGACCACTCAAAAAATTTGTGCCAATTGGCACAAACGCTCAAAAATTTTTGTGCTATTATTCCAAATTTTCTCGTGCAGACTCAACTAAAACTTTGAGAAAAAAGTTCGAAACGAGCCCAAAAAATTCTTTTTTTGCTAAATTCTTCCGGGCAGGGCAGGAGGTGTTTTTGGCGAAGGGATTGCGAGATTTGGGTAGAGAATTGCGGAAGTTGAGGGGACCCTCCATAATACACAGTTTTTTCCTCAATCGACCATTTTTAAGGAATTTTTTTGAAATTGAGGAAAATTTTTTTGCACTTAGAAACCGATTTGAGGAAATATTTTTTGACGCTGTTTGGAGGTGCATTTTACGAGTTATAAAATTGAAAATTGTTGAAATTTTCCGGCGCTTCGTGCCGGATTTTAATTATTTCATAATTTTTCTCTATTATTCCAATGCGCGGTTAGAAAATGTCATTCTAGCTAATGCTTATAGCTTTTAATTATCAATATGTTATGGATAAATGTTTGATCCTGTGTCGTTTTTTGAGAATTTGACGAAAAGCAAGATTTTTCTCGGTTATTTTCCCAAACTCTTTTTGCGGTCTTTAAAAAGATTTTGAAACTTGTGCGTACCTGTAAGAGGTCTGACCAGTTAGGGGGGAGGTAAACCGAAAATTTGGGGGTGGGGGTCTCGAAATTTCCTAAATTTTGGGGAGGGGTTCGAAAAGACCCCAAAAAGTCGAAAAAATTTCAAAAATTTTCCCAAAAAAGGCCAAAAAGCCACTTTTTTCCTAATTTTTCTAGTTTGGGGGGTTTGGGTTTAGGGTTGACCAAGTTGGGGGTGGGGGTCCCAACATTTGGGTAAAGGGTTCGATCAAGTTGGGGGTGGGCTCCCCCCCAATTACAGATATAAATTTGTGTGATTAACGCATTTTGAGTCCAAGTGGGAATTCTTGTTGGTTGAAGAATCAAAATTCGTGGTTGCTTTCTTAGTTTTTGAATTGTAGTCTGGCCCATACCTGTAAGAGATCCGACCAGTTGGAGGGGGGGTAAACCCGAAATTTTGGGGAGGGGTCGAAAAGAGTCGAAATTTTTCCCAAAAGAGGCCAGAAAAAAGGCACTTTTTTGCCAGTTTTTCAATTTTTCAAGTCTGGGGGGGGGGGGGGGGTTGGGTACAGGGGGTATGGTCTGCCCGACTGCAAATTCATTGAATTCACTAAAAAATTAAACTTTCTGTCTAGGAAATAAAAGTTGAAAAGGTTCATTTTCCAGCGTTCTAGAATATCAAAACCCCAGAAAAATTTTCGGCAGTAGGCGCCAAACAAGTCACTCATATCAATCTTTTTATTTTGTCTCCAAAACACAGAAAATTTGGTTTTAAAAGCCCAAAACCGACGCGAATCGAATGAAATAGAAGAAAACTAGCGTTTGATAGTTTTTCCGATAAAATTAAGCCAATTTATTGATTTTAGAATGAACAACCAAAAATTTATCTGCGCAACCAAAATTTTTCCCCAAGTTGCACATTGGAACCTGGCCTTTGCAGAAAAAAATCCCAGTGATCAAGTTCATACCTCTATTTCAGATTGTCAGCTGTTGTGAATCGGTTTTAACATTTTATTTTTGAACCTGATGGTCTGTGCGCCTACTTTTCGAAAAAGTTACACCTTGTTCTTGCTGAACCTCTGAGGTTTCTTATAGAACTGGCAAATTACCCGATTTATTAAAAAAATCATACATTGTTCCAGAGGTCTCCAAGATCAGATTTTCCAGGTAGGGGTAAAGTTGAAAATTTGCGGTGGTAGTGTAGCTAAATGTCTACTAAACCCTTCATTTTGTCTCAAAATTAGGTGCCCAGTGATCAATTTCTAAGACTTTAGGAAGGGGTAATACCCCCCTCATATTCCTCCCAATGGCGTTGTCTGCGTTGTTTTAATCGTCAAAAAAGGGGACCGTGGCAAAGTTAAGAACTACAGGCATATCACTTTGTAGTGTACCATGCAAAATCATGGAAGAAATAATTAATAAGGATATTGTAGGTCATCTTGACATATGCCTTATTCAGTAGTAGGCAGTTTGGATTCAGAAAGAATAAATCATGTGTCTTAAATAGGGTTGTCCCGGGGCAGACATTTTAGCCGGGGCCGGGGCAGCTGCCCCGGTGCCGGGGCCGGGGCAGACATATAACATATTAACATATACGTCACTAGTGGTACCATACTTCATGTATCACATCGAAAAATTTTTAAGGTGATTCTTTTTCTTTTTATTTCATGTCAGCTATGATACTGCATTGGTTGATAGGTTAGATAGGGTCTGATGCAGACAAAAAAATTAAATTTTTAAGATAATTGTCATTACTAAAACATAGGAAATTCATTCTTTTCCCGAAGAAACTGCATTGCATACATGAACTTGTATCAATTCATCTGCATGGTTTTTTAGCATGGTGCTATCGATCGTAATCACTGTTTATTAGCATAGGTAATCATAATAATAAACAGTCTTTTCAGATCAATGAAACCACGAGAATTAAGGTTGCGAAAAATTGAGCAGCAACTTTCAGTCTTTTAGTCGAAAATTTTTCAAATTTCAATGTTCTAGAATGCAGGAAAATGTATCTTTCTCAACATCTTTAATACAAAAATTATGCACGCACCCGATAGTTTAGATTCCCCAAACAGATGGAATATCTGTCATTTTTCTGCTGCAAAACAGTAAAATATTCAAACACTGCAAAAGAATCGAGAAAAATCTTGATTTTTTCAACTATGTCAAGAAACAAAAAAAAGAAGAAAGTTGGAGATATCACAAAATTGTGGTGAAAAATCAAAAATCACCATTTTCCCAAATAACAACTTTGTCAACATCCTCATTCTCTTTGTCACTTTTGCATAGTGAATGACTGTGGCTCAAATCTGAATTCCCTTCAGCTCTAACTTCTTTGACACTACTTAGGTAATTTGAAAACATGTTTTGACATGTATGCTGAAGTTTAGACAAATCAGTAATAGTTGAATAGCTAATATAATCGTACGTTTTCTGGAAAAATCAATTGAAGTTGAAGTGCAGTTCCGGATATAATGAAAACTTTTAAACTTTTATTCAAATAGAACATGAATTTAGTGATTCCTAAAAGTATTACTGTCGAACTAACAACTGAATATTTACTTGTCACAGCCTAAACTTCAATTTTATTATAAATCGAGCTTGTTACACTATCAAAAATACTAATTTTTTGTAGTCTTGCCCCGAACCGGGGCAACCCTAGCCCCGGCCCGGGGCCGGGGCAGCTGCCCCGGCGCCGGGGCCGGGGCCTGGGACAACCCTAGTCTTAAAACTTCTTGAATGTAAAACTAAGTGGGTTAAGAAGTTCGATGATCAAGTTCCTGTTGATGTTGTATACATCGATTTAAAGAAAGTATTTGATACTGTCTCACATTCAAAGCTCTTACAAAAACTAAAGGGATATAAAATTTATAAATTTACAATGAATTGGATTTGTGACTTCCCTACAAATAGAACTCAATGTGTAAAACTAAGTAATACCATTTCTGCTCCAACTTTAATAATTAGTGGTGTTCCTCAAGGAAGTGTGTTACGTTCAACATTGTTCCTCATATTTATAAATGATCTGAGTGATACAATTAAAAGTGATCTCTATCTATTTGCAGATGATGCTAAAATTTTTAATGATGCATGTAATACAGTATTAATCCAGGAAGATTTAAACAGTTTCTATAATTGGTCTGAAGAATGGCAACTTAGTATGTCATTGAATAAATGTGCAGTCTTACATTTGGGGAAAAATAATCCATCAAATCAGTACAAAATTGGTGAATGTGATCTTGATGCTGTTACTGAAATGAAAGATCTTGGTGTTTATGTTGATGAAAAACTCAGTTTTGTTCCGCACTGACTACATGATCAAGAAGGCTTCTAGGGTATCAAATCTAATTTTTAAATGTTTCAACTCAAATATAAATGAATTGAAAATCAGGGCGTTTAAAACTTATGTTCGCCCAATCCTTGAATATGGTAGTCCTATTTGGAATCCTTATCTAATGGGTGAAATACAAAGGGTAAATAAAGTTCAGAGGTGGTTCACAAAACAATTATAAGGCTTTAACTCTAGGGATTATCAAGAAAAATTGGAGTCCGCCAGTCTGCATACTCTTGAATTTAGGAGAACTAAACTGATTTATGCTATGTTTATTGTATAATCTGTAACGGCATTTTGGACTCAAATAATTTTTTTGTATACAGTAATTTTAATTATCGCATTAACAACCCATATATATTGCTGTTAATGTTCATATATTGAAAAAACGATGTATTGAGTTTTTGAGCTTACATCCGCGCGATACTAATCGCCTCTAAGCTCGTTATAATATTTTTTCCTTTATTCTTTTGAGTTTATTTTTGTAATGACGAATAAATTTGTCTTATCTTATCTTATCTATTGTTATTTTTTATCAAAGTTTACTGTTTGATATCATACATGTAACGGGGCCCCGAGCTCTGGGGAGGGTTGGGCGACTTTTTTTTGGGGCTGGGGTCAGTAATTCCCAAAATTTCAGGGGGAGGGGTCTCTTAAGGAAAAAAATCGATTTTTTGACGAAAAGATCCGAAAAGTAGTCCAAAAATAGTAATTCTTTCCCAAAAAAGACTGAAAAAATGTATTCATAGCACGAAGCGCCAAGAAAATTCAAATGTCTTATCATTTTTTGTTCGAAAATAAACATTTTTCATCAAAAAATTGAAATTTTCCAGTATTTTTCCGACCAAAACTATGGGGGTCCCTACAGCTACCATATGGCTAGCCATTGGATTGGAAAATCCTGGGGGAGGGGGCGGTCGCCCAATGGCTAGCCATATGGTCGACGATTTCGGGGGGGGGGGGTTCCCATAGCACTTCCTCAACCATTACATGTATGATTTGATTTATTTGTTATACCAAAATTAGGTTGTTTTATGTTGTCAAAGAAATTTCAGGAATAAAGATTATGCCGTTGAATTATTCTCTTGCTTGGCTCATGTAAACTCACTTAAATATTTATTTACAAGCCAGTCATAGCTCGAAACTTTTTGCAAAAAATGTCGTTTTTTTGACGGGATAAGATGCAAGTTAATGAGAAATGTTCAAAAAACACATCAGAAATGATTTAAAGCGATTTTTAAGCAAGGAAACTAAAAAATTGATTTCACCTCATAAGCAAAAAAATTCTGGAGTTTTTCCTCAAATGAGGCAAAAATTTTTCAGCAAAAAAATACACTGCATACATATACATGCGAGATGTCCGACCAGTTGGGGGAATACCCATAATTTTGGGCTGGGGGTCCCAAAAATTTCAAAACTTCAAAAATTTTGAGAGGGGCCGAAAAAAATCAAAAAAGTCAGAAAAAATTCGAAATTTTTCCTAAAAAAGGCCAAGAAGGTCACTTTTTTCCCAATTTTTTTCGAGTTTGAGGAGGCGTTGGGTATGTAGGGTTCATACCTGTAATTGGGGGGAGGGGGGAGGTTGGGGGGGACCTCTATACCCAACCCCTTCAAACTCAGAAAGTTGGACAAAATTAGGAAAAAAGTAGTTTTTTTTTGCCTTTTCTGGAAAAATTTTCGAAATTTTTTCGACTTTTTTCGACCGCCCTCCAAGTTTTTTTTTGCACACAGCAACCAAATTTCGGGCTGTGCAAAAAATTTTTTGTGTCAAGTTGCACAGTGCAACCTGGAACCTGACGGCTGTTATGATTAGGTTACAGTGTCTTCGGCCCGCAGATGCATTTGTATGCGTTATAAAATGGGAAATAGTGAAAATATTCCGGCGCTTGGCGCCGGGTTTTAATTATTAAATAACTTTTCTATATTATTCCAGTGCGCGGTGCGAAAATGTCATTTTAGCTAATACTTATAGCTTTTAATTATCAACATATTATGGATAAATGTTGGATCCTGTGCTGTCTCTGGCGAACGAAAAGGATGATTTTTTCCATTATTTTCCCAACATTTTTTCGGCGATATTTAAAAACATTTTGGCATTCGTGTGATTAGAACATTTTTTGAGTCAAACTTGAAATTCTAGCTGGTTGAGGAATCGAAGTTCTTGTTTGCTTTCCCCTAGTTTTTGAATTGTAGTCTAAAAGTAGTCTTTCCGACTGAAAATTCATTGTATTCCCTGAAAAATTTAACCTTCTGTCTTGAAAATATAAGTTGAAAAGATTAATTTTCTAGCAATGTAGGATATTAAAATCCCAGAAAAATTTTCGGCGCTACGCGCCGAACGAGTTACTCATACCAACGTTTTCATTTTCTCTTCAAAACTCAGAAAATTGGATTCTGAAAGTCTAAAACCGACGCTATTCGAATGAAATACAGAAAAAATAGCTTTTGCTATTTTCCCCGATTAAATTGAGCTAATTTATTGATTTTAGAGTGAGCAACCAAAAATCTATCTGTGCAACCAAAATTTTTCCCCTAGGTGCACATTGCAACCTGGCCTGTGCAAAAAAAACCCTGCCCCCTCCCCAAAATTTTGGGACCCCCACCACAAAATTTTAGAAAGCATTGCGAAGCGAGATCTGTCATCATTTTGATTGGTCGAAAAAATTTATTGATTTTTACAGTTGTTTCCGGCAAATTTTCCGGCTTAGGTTTACGCTTAGGCTTAGGTTTAGTCTTAGGTTTAGGCTTAAGCTCAGGCTTAGGCTTGAACTCACGGTTAGGAAGAAGTAGACTACATCTTTTCGACCAATCAAATTGAAGATATGAAATTTTTCCACCAATCAAATTGATGACAGATCTCGCTCCCAAATGCTTTGACAAAATTTTGGATTTACCCTCCCCCCCCCCCCCCCAACTGGTCGGACTTCTACAGGTATGGTAGGGTTAACCAAGTTGGGGGGGAGGGTTCTGACAATTGGGTATAGGGTTCGACCCAACACCTCCACAATCACAGGTATGCCTGCATATCCAAAACTAATACCTACAAAACTAACTACAGGGATTATTGTACGAAATGCAATCACCGTTTTTTCCCTCAAATGGGGTCTTTTGAGGAAAAAAATTTCGAAATGAGGAAAAAAATTTTGGGTATGGTTCTCATTGTGGAAAAAATTTTGGGGAACTCTAAACCGGAAAGATGCGTTTTGGTAGACTTTAAAAGGTCAAAATCAAAAAATTTTCCGGCGCTTCGCGCCGGTCATGGGTACTAATTATAACTATATTCTATCAGGCGCGGCCGTTAGCATATCTACTTCGACTTACCAATTAATGCTCAACAGTTTCTATCAATCAAGTTAGCTCGTTTCATTTTCTAATCGTTTACTTCAATTATGTCGCCGAAAATAGAGATTTTTCATCAAGTCTCTCAATTTTTTCTTTCGATGATTGGAATTTTTTAAACGTTTGCAATCTGAACTTTTGCGTTTATTGAAGGTGGAAATTGAAGACATTACTCTAGAACGCGATTTTAAAACATTTGTTCACGAATTATCTGTTGGAGAGATTTATTTTTCAGCGTTTTAGAATACAAAAACCCGAAAATTTTTCCGGCGCTCCGCGCCGGAACGGGAAGCAAATTACACCTAATCAGTCTGATTTTAATTTATTTCCCAACGTTATGAAGGTTCATTTTCCAGCGTTTTAGGAAGTGAAAATCGGAAATTTTTCCGGTGCTCCGCGCCGGACCAGGAACTAAATATATATAACTAGATGATTCTAATCGAAATCACAGAAATGGTGATAGCAGATAAATTCACGAGAACTCTATCGTTAACTTGCTTTATCCGCTCCTATAGAACACCAATATATTCTCCATGAGCTCTTTTTGACTAACATAACCAGAATTTTCTCAATTTTTTTCCTCATTTTTTGCAGGTTTCTGACTACAAATACAACAAAATGCTTGTGTATGCTCCTAAAATGCATAAAAAAGCATCCGTAGCCACATTATAAGCGTTTTTAAAAACGTGGAAAATTTTTTGAAAATGAGGAAAAAAATTTTGGGTCCGTTCTCAATTGTGGAAAAAATCTTCGAGGAAAAAAAACGGTGAATGCAATTAATGGGTGGTTAAACAAACACAATGAAATGATACAGTAAATCGTACAATATCGATTGATCAGCGATTCCACACTTAATATTATGGCAAGGTAAACATAATCAACTGTACTAAAATAAGACAAAAGAGCGAATTATACAAATTTGAAGATAACAATTTCATCAACCGGAATGCTCGAATCGCGAGTCCAAGATTTGCTATAGCAAAAAACACGGATGTATTCCAGGCACAGACATCAAGAGCGAATTTTAATAGAGAGGTTCCAATATGTTATAAATGGTGGTATGGCTATACAGGGTGAGCCAAAAAAAAGGCGACCGGTACTGACTTCCGTAGCTTTCAAGTGGGTGAATCTTTTCAATGCGGTTTGCTACCGTCGGTAGGCAAAGCATCTGGCATGAAAACTGCAAAGTTTCGGCCAGATTGATCGAATATTAGCTGACTAGAATCCAAAATACAATATATCGATTTTTCGCAAATAAATTTTGAAAAATTGACAAAAGTTGGCAGAATCAACATGTTTTAGAACAGAAAAGTACAATAGATCCAATCATAAGAAACATATAACAGCTGAAAACTACGAGAGAGCCTTTTTAGTGTATCCTACTTTCTATTTCATCAATAATTTTGATGGTTTTTCGAACTGGCCAATGACAGAATTGACTTTGTTTTGATTCTTCTCTTTTCTACTTTCAAAACAAAAGCTCTTGATTTTGGTGAAATTTTTCCCATATTGATACAAGAAGTTGATGACTTTAAATTACGTGTAAACTACAAATCTGGGTGATTTTGAAAGTATTATTGTGTAAACAGCTTTACAAAACTTTTTTAACAATAGGACAACTTTTTCTTTGATTTCACAACTTTTACTTTTTGAAAAATGACCAGTTTTGCTAAATTTATATTTGTACAGTAACCATAGAAACTAGGAGCATAAAATTTGGCCCTTGTAACACAGACAAACAGAGCATTCTAATGCGGCAATCCGCATAAAAAAAGCTTCATCCGTTAGAAAGTTATGGAAGTCAGCAGCGATCGCCTTTCTGGCTCACCCTGTATACTTAAAAATTTATTTGAAAATTGACCATCAGCATTAAGTGATCCAGGCCGTCGTCATCAGCAATTCAATTTGTTTTTTCGAATAGCAATCAATCATGAATGCCCAGAAACTTCTGAGTGAAATGATGCACAAGTTTCAGATCGCAACGAGCTTCTGTCCACTGAAATATTGAATTCACACTGCTTTACGATCTGTTGGATTTGCTATGCATTGTGAAATGGAAATTCTCTTTTTAGTCTGAATTGTTTGAGTAATGAAAAAGGGCTGCCTCGAAATTCAATTTTTCATTGCAGTCTGAAACGTGTGCGTCATTACCATACATGCACAGCATAGCAATTCTGCTACAGGGCTCAGCCAGGACAGAGGACGGGCATAGGAATTTTTGTCTTTCTTGATAACCAAAACAAAGATTGTCTAACATCCAAGTAGCAAATTCTTACATATATTAGTCAAATATGAGAAACTGTTCGCTTGGTCAGCACTTCTTAACGTTAGTGTTACTCTTTTGAAATCATACACGTAATGCGGTAGCAACAACCTATAAAAAAAACACCCAAGTTCGCGCCGCCCTCTAGAGCCAAAACTGTAAGAACTAGGAACCTTGGGTTTTTTTCATAATTTCGCGCGTAGGAACAAACTGTGAGGTGCATGTGATCATGTACCTCACAGTTTGCAAATCTGCAAATGGCGCCCGGTAGTACCCCAAAAACAAACAAGAAACGGCCTTTTCGGGGCTTTTAGTTCCAGCATGCTCCACATTGTGTGTAGCATTCCCGAGCTCAATATTTTGCCCCCTCCCCCGTGTCCCTCAGATTACACTTTTTCCTTTTTTGAAGTCCTGTAAACCACCAAAACTCTACAATTTTGTTCCAAATTACTTATGGCTTCAAAAAAAAACTTTTTCCAGCGTAATGCACTACGGCCCAGAATTTTTCGCAGTTCAATTGAATAACTATAGTCTGTTTTTTATAAAATGCTTCCAGATGCAAAAGTGGCACAAATCAGTACTGTCGTCGAAATTGTTTACATAAAGTTCTTACTGTAAAATTTTTCACTGGAAAAATCGCTAAAGGTCAGGCCAGCATGCTCAGAAATTTCCAGCCCTGCATGGTATTTTGTTCATCAGAAAATCGCAAATATCTGAAATAATACATGCTTTCCACTTTCCTTATTTGGAAGCATTTCAAGAAAAACAGACTGTAGTAGTGTTATTGGATTTTCGAGATAGGGTTTTCGATCATGGGGAATTGAATGGACGCGGTCACTTTACAAAAAAAATTATTCTGAGTGTAAACAAACGTATTTCCGCGAATTTTTGATGGAAGGGGTTTTCGATCACTCTCAACACAATGGACGCGATACACAATAAACGCGATAATGTATTTCTGCGATTTTTTGGAGGAGGTAATTTCCGGCTATGGTGAATTCAATCGATGCAGCCACGTCACACAAAAAATTATCCTGAATGTAAACCAACGTATTTTCTCGATTTTTGGATGGAAGGGTTTCCCAGGATGGAGAATTCAACGGATATGGTACTTTACATGAAAAAATTATCCTGAATGTAAACAAATCTGTTTCAACAATTTTTTTGGGGAAGAAATTCTGGACCATGGGGAATTCAATAGACGCAGTCACTCTACACAAAAAATATTTCTGGGTGTAAATAAAGGTATTTCTGCGATTTTTTGGGTTGAGGGTTTCGATTATGGGGAATTCAATGGATATGGTCACTTTAGATAAGATAAGATAATTTGTTCGTCATTAGAAAAAATAAGTTCAGAAAAGAATAAAGAAAAAAATATTATCACGAGCTTAGAGGCGATTAGTATCGTGCGGATATAAGCTCAAAAACGCAATGCATCGTTTTTTAAATACATGAACATTAACAGCAGATGTAACATGACTAGGTAACATATTCCACGTATCAATATATCTATTTCAAAAACCTTTTTCGAGTAAATGTGTACGAAATTTCGTCTTATATAATTTATATGGGTTGTTAATACAATAATTAAAATTACTGTATACAAAAAAATTATTTGAGTCCAAAATGTTGAGAGTGGTCACAGCAACCACCTCAACTACGAATTGTTGTAAAAAGAGAGCGCCTTTCCCGCTGCTTGGTTGGCTCAGTTGGTTAGAGCATGCGGATGGTAGCCGCAAGGTCCTGGGTTCAAGTCCAAGACCGAGCCTAACTTTTACTGAAGCCCCGAGTAGCAGGAAGAGGTTGCCTCAACAAAAATGCTGTTACATATTATAGAATAAACATAGCATAAATGAGTTATAGTTCTCCTAAATTCAAGAGAATGCAGGCTGGCGGACTCCAATCTTCTTGATAATTCCTAGAGTTAAAACATATAATTGTTTTGTGAACCACCTCTGAACTTTCTCTACCCTCTGTATTCCACCCATTAGAGAAGGATTCCAAATAGGACTACCATATTCAAGGATTGGGTGAACATAAGTTTTAAATGCTCTGATTTTTAATTCATTTATATTTGAGTTGAAACATTTAAAAATTAGATTTGATACCCTAGAAGCCTTCTTGATCATGTAATCAGTGTGGAACAAAACTGAGTTTTTCATCAACATAAACACCAAGATCTCTTATTTCAGTGACAGCATCAGGATCACATTCACCAATTTTGTATTGATTTGATGGATTATTTTTCCCTAAATGTAAGACTGCACATTTATTCAATGACATACTAAGTTGCCATTCCTCAGATCAATTATAGAAACTGTTTAAATCTTCCTGGATTAATACTGTATTACATGCATCATTAAAAATTTTAGCATCATCTGCAAATAGATAGAGATCACTTTTAATTATATCACTCAGATCATTTATAAATATCTTGAACAATGTTGGGCCTAACGCACTTCCTTGAGGAACACCATTAATCAGGGCCGTGCCAAGGATTTTTGCCGCCCGGTGCGAAGTAGATTTTTGCGGCCCTATTTTTTAAAATTAGTAGGTATATACATCTATACAGTCCTAAACGTCTATGCAATCATTTTCACGTGAAATAAGTCTTAAATGGGAAATTCTATTGGTGTTGCACATCTCATATTGCAGAAAAAAGTTTTTTTCTTGCATCACGAATCAGGATACATAAAGAATAGCATAGGCGAGGCAACGAAATTTTCTATGTGTATTACGTCCAACATTATTATTTTTATTCGTGTTCGCATTGTCTAGCATACATATAGTGTACAATATATGTATACAAAGTACAAACTTAGGTCAGTTAAGTTTTTGCGGCCCCTAATTCTTTGCAGCCCGGTGCGGCTGTACCCTTCGCACCCCCCAAGGCACGGCTCTGCCATTAATTATTGGAGTTGGAGCAGAAATGGTATTACTTAGTTTTACACATTGAGTTCTATTTGTAAGGAATCCAATTCATTGTGAATTTATCAATTTTATATCCTTTTAGTCTTTGTAAGAGCTTTTAATGTGGGACAGTATCAAATGCTTTCTTAAAATCAATGTATACAACATCGACAGGAACTTGATTTTCCAACTTCTTAACCCACTTAGTTTTACGTGTAAGAAGTTGTAAGACACATGATTTATTCTTTCTGAATCCAAACTGCCTACTACTGAATAAGGCATAACCTACAATATCCTTACTAATTATTCCTTCCATGATTTTGCATGGTACACAACAAAGTGATATGAGCCTGTAGTTCTTAACTTTGCCATGATCCACTTTTTTGAAGATTGGAACAATGTATGATGTTTTCCATAAATCAGGTAATGTGCCAGTCCTATAAGAAACCTCAAAGATAATACTAAGAGGTTCAGCAAGAACAAGGTGTAACTTTTTCAGAAAGTAGGCACACAGAAAATCAGGCCCAAGGGAAAATTTGGGTTTTAGATTTTTCAGTGCCAACAAAACTTTTCCGAAATCAAATTTAACTGACTTGAGATATTCAAATCCTTTACCAGGAAAAGGAGGACTTTTTCCATCATCAACAGTAAAGACAGTTGCTTTGTTGAAAATATCACATTTGTCAAAGTCACTACTAACTTCAATATTATGATAATGCAATGTAGGGATCATTTCTCGCTTTACAGTTTTGCTGTTGACAAATTCATAAAACTTTTTTAAGGAGGGGGATTTCAATAGAGTTTCTTCTTCTTTAGCATAATGAATATTCATTTTGTTTTTAAGTTTCTTTGAAATTAACTTCAACCTGTTCTTGTTTTCAGTATTTCTGTTGTTGGCATATACAGTCCACAATTTACGTTTTCTCTCTTTTAGCCTTCTCAAAAATAAAGGTAGTTTTTCCCGTTTCACCTGGTCCTTTCTTCTTGATACAAATTCATCAATAAAACCTGCTAAAACTCCTAGGAAAACTTGATAAAAATGATTGGGGGCAATGCAATTATTGAAAAGAGTATTCCAATCCACCTTTGCTAGTATGATCTCAAGAGATTGATAATCAGCATGGATAAAATCATAAGGTTGAAAATTAGATATATCCTTTAATTTTGACTTGTGCTTTAGTCTCTGAAGAATATCAAATTTAACCATATTGTGATCACTGGTAGAAAAGTTTTCCGCAACAGTAACATTGCCTATCAAGTTTTGATGATTACAGACCACCAGATCAAGAAAATTTTCTCCTCAAGTAGGGTCTAACACTAATTATTCAAATCCCGAAATTGAGAAACTATTATTGATGACTTTAGAGAGATGATCCATTTTGTCTTGGTAGCCATAATTTTTCAGCAAGAGAAAATTGAAGTCACCCAAGATAATATATATATTATTATCCAATACAAGGGTTTCTACTAATCTGGCTAAATTATTCAATATATTGATATCATTTCCAGGTGGCCTGTAGAACAAAATGAATCTCATTTTATCTGAAAATAAGGTTGTTTCAACAACTAGTACTTCAGGTAGAGAAAGTTTGTGTGGTATATTTACAAAACTCAAGTTTAACTTTTTGTGAGAAACAATAGCAACACCACCACCAATCTGATTTATCCTATCACAGCATAAGATATGATAGTCAGAACTTTGACAAATGAGAGCATCTGTGAAACACTCTGATAACAATGTTTCAGTTTAGAAAATCATTTAGTAATGACAAGTATTAAGTAGATCTGTAAATTCAGTTAATTTGTTCATTATGCTATGGGAATTGAATAAAAGACAATGAATTTCCTCAGTTTTTGAACATTCAGTCTTCAGAGCTTTAATCCGCAATGCTTCTCATGCATGATAAATTTTGTTACCTCTGTTAAAAAGTACACCTCTAGTATAATCAATTGCCCAAAAATTTTCGCTGATATCCTGCTTTTCTTTCAACTGTTTGCATAATAATTGGCCCTGCTCTCATTCAGTGAAGATCAAATCTGGACAGGTGCGAATTAATTTCAATTCTTTCAATTTTCTTTTGCGACATGTTTACATTCCTGATCAGGTCGTTTTTCGCAGTAATGGACACACATTTAACTTTCAGGATTCTCAGCAATATCACATTATTATGGGTAACTTCAGGACCAGAGTGTTTGGCGTGGATAATCTCCTTTGAATTGAAACCAATTGATTTTGCGAAGTCCTTAACTTCACTCAATAGGTCATAATTGTTGTCCGTTCTAAAATTAAGAAAGACGGCTGTATCCTTCTTTGCCTCAGCTTCCAAGGTATTTTTTTCCAGTGGAAACTAAAAAATCAGTTGAATAAACTGGAGGCATTGTGCTCTTTTGTTGAGCAGCTGCTAATTTTTGTTCCAGGCCAGTAATTTTAGCAACAAGTTCTTTCTCAAGGCTAGCAATACCATTTTCCAAGTTGTCGAACTGTTTGTTCAATTTAAGAAATTGATTGACCACAGGTAAACATTGACACATATTGGATAAATGCATTGCCATTGTAACCATCGCCAAACACTGATTGAAAAATAATGCTCATCCAGGATTCGAACCTGGGTCTCTGTGACTATAGTGCAGCATTCTTCCATTTGCACTGCCGAGCCAGTGTTGCGATTGTTACGAAGGGGTGATGTACGGCCGAGTGACACGTGACATTCCCCCCCTTGAAAGAAGGACGACCTCGTCCGTTGAAGATGCAGGTTCCTGCAGCCCACCAATGTGGGACCATCCAAGCCTCGCCATGACACGTATTGGATAAACGCGTTGCCATTGTAACCATCGCCAAACACTGATTGAAAAATAATGCTCGTCCGGGATTGGAACCCGGGTCTCTGTGTCTATAGTGCAGTGTTCTTCCATTTGAACTACCGAGCCAGTGTTGCGATTGTTACAAAGGGGTGATATACGGCCGTGCGACACGTTACAACATGATGGGCAAAACGACTGTTGATTTGATGCTTTTAAGTAATCATAAACTTGATCCACGATGTTGGCACACTTGCAATGGAACCAATTGTTGCAATAGTTGCAAAATATTGCCCTGTTGTTATCCTGAACAATAGACCCACAAATTGTACAATTTGCATCATTAACTTGATGATCATTAATTGCCGATTGGGTGGCGGTCGAACCATTTCTGGATTTTGTATGAGCCATTGATCTCTCTCTCCTTGTTAATATGTTCAACAGTACCTTAATATTTTAGGGTAAAAACTGGCTTTTTACACTTTGTTTACAACTGTCACATTTTACGCCATGCCACGTGTGTGCCATGTTCAATTGGGAGAGCTGGGGAGGTTTGGGTGTCACATCAGGTAGTACCCTGTTTTAGACGTCACATTGATGGTGAACCATATCAGATTGATCCTATTACAGTGAGTAATAGGCTGTGACTCCTGATGGATACTGGCATTTTCCCCAGGCTTCCCTGGTTGGCCTTGGGGCCTAACCTGGCGAATGGTCGCTATAGAGAGGTCTATAGTTGGTTCTCTGGTGTTGTCCTGGGGTCTTACTGTAGGGTAATGGACAACGCTGCCAGGCTAGGTGCGACAATCCCTGAGTCCTACTCAGTGAGAGTGGGGACAGGGACACCTGTAAAATGACCTAATTTGTGGGACCCGGTTATGAACCAGACAGCCCCTTTTTAGCCCGAACCTGAGAGGTGGAGGCCCTACTTATCTGTGGAAAACTTGGGAAACCGACTTAGGAAGGGTTCCCAAACAAATACCCCACAAATAACAATAATCCCCTGAGAAGACTCACCTAGTCCTGTTTCTCAAGCGATTCGACGAAACGGGCGGCAAGTCCCTGGATACTTTCGACCTTCTGGCACTGGAGCAGAGGGATGCGATCCACACGAGTCCTAGCGACGAGTTTCGGCTATCGGGAGGGGATTCTCCAACATTTCTCTGCGAACCGGGGCGGTCGGACACCTGGCACTGATGGGCAGCGGGTACTGTAGACGGGTAAGCGGTGGACGCAGTAACCGGGTATAAATTTATGCAAATTTATTTCATGTAAGGCGGCGGACGCAGTGAAGGTTATTCAAATTTATTTAAATTAGGCAACAGGCAGCGGACGCTGACAACAAAACAGACGCAGGGGTAAAACCCAGGAATGAGCGAAAGACTAAAGAAACATGTCCTTTTAAGAACATGTTTGGCTACAGCTGCAGCTTGGGCGGAGTTTCTCGGCGTCCAAGCTAACTTCTGCAGCTAGACGCGATGCAGAAGATGCCTATGAGCACATAGACATTTTTTTGTTCACATGCATTTAGCACTGAGGCCGACTGCAGTGCCTATGCTAAGCATATGAATGTCTTTAGCTAAACTTCTTAGCTAGTCGTTTTTGCGTAACAAAAACGATGCTAATTTTTGGTGATAAGAGGTGCATGGAATGCACCAAAAATAGCCATGTGCTCGTGGAGCACGACTGGCGGAAGTTTTAGCTAAAGGGCCTACTGTAGCCCGCGTTCATAAAGAAATAAAAATACAACAAAATGAAACATAGAAATGCATGAAAAATATAAAAACGAACACAAAATGCATGTGTAAAAATGAAATAAACGAAAACATGAATGAGTAATAAACGAAAACATGAATGAGTAATAAACAAATCATGAAAGAAAAACAAAATATTGACATGATCGGGATCACGTGACATTGGGGAATTGAGCGGCATGTGACACGGCGGTCCTTCGAAAAAGGGCGTCCTCGTCCTTCTGGTGGTTAGTAGTGAGGTTTGTGCGGCGTGTCCGTGGTTGTAGGTCGTTCCAAGGTGTGACGACGGGTGGTCGAATAGGTCCGTTGGGTTGTTGGCGGATGGGGCCTTCTTTGATCGTAATTCATTCGACAGTATGGTAACCGGAAATTGTTGATGCGTGAAGTTGCAGACATTGGATATCCTGTGTGAGAGTCTAGAACACAGAAAAGAAAAATTTTCAGGGCAAGATGTAGGCTATCGCAGAGGATGCGCCCGGTGAGGTACAGATTATCGGGTTATCGCAGAGGATGCACCCAGTGAGGTGTAGGATATCGGGTTATCGCAGGGGATGCACCCAGTGAAGTGTAGGCTATCGCGTGAAGATGTGCCTAAGATGTGATGCTTTGGCTGCTGCACATTCTCTTCTATCCACTAAAATCCAGCATGGATAAGAATGGATACTTCGTGAGGGGCACAGCGGTCCTTCGAAAAAGGACGTCCTCGTCCGTAAGCAGGGACAATGAAGAGAGTGCATCTTGAATTAAGGGTCGGGGACCTCTGCATCAAGATGTGGGTCAATCAAATTCGGTGTAAAGTCCCGGTTTGTTGAAGGAAACAACAAGGGTGCCGAATCCGTTGCCTGTGAAGTGGGAGGTGTATCCTCTGCTTCACTCGGTGGTTCAGGGGGCACGTAAAGTCGAAGCTGGTTGACATGTA
Source organism: Romanomermis culicivorax (assembly GCA_963922205.1). NCBI lineage: Eukaryota > Metazoa > Nematoda > Enoplea > Mermithida > Mermithidae > Romanomermis > Romanomermis culicivorax. Next base: position 138,645 of record CAWUHX010000048.1, read on the forward strand.
CAGTGTCTTCCTGATCCATCTTGAGACAAAGTGTGACATTGGGATATGCCACACTTGTTACAAGATAGGGCCCATCGTAGATGGGCAGCAATTTAGGAGTGAGTCCACGTTTGCTGGAGGTGCGCAGTTTGAGCACCTGATCCCCTACTTTGTACGAGACATCGTGTGCCCTCCGGTCGTACGACCGTGCATAGGCCTCCTGTGCTTTCTCAATCCCACTCTGGATTAAGGTTAACGCATTCGTGAAATGACGTTTGACCTCCATATCATAGGAGGAAACATTAATGATATGGGCCGGAGGGTTGAATGAGAGCGCGGCATCAACAGGGAGCATGGGTGTGCGACAGTACATGAGTTCAAAGGGCGAGTACCCTGTTGACTCATTCATGCTGATATTGACGGCAAACACAGCGTATGGTAGGTGTTCATCCCAATCAGTATGTCGGTGATGAACATACATACGTAGCCGTGTGGCTGGCGTCTGATTAGCTCTTTCCACCTCACCGTTGGTCATCGGATGATAGGCCGTAGAGTGGATCTTCTTTGTTGCGCAGATCGCAGTGATCTCAGTCATCAGTTTTGATGTGAAATCAGTGCCACGATCTGACTGAAGAATCTGCGGTGCCCCGTGCCGGCAGACAATTTGTGTTACAAACAGCCGGGCTATGGTGTGCGCAGTGATGTCCGGAGTAGCAAAAGCCTCGACCCATTTCGTAAAGTAGTCGATGAAGACTACGATGAAACCGTTGCCAGCTTCGCTAGTGGTCATTGGTCCCATACGGTCGACACCTACCCGATGAAACGGTCCCGTAATGGTGATGGGTTTCAGGGTTGCAGTGGTTTTCTGTCGAGCGGGCTTATTCCGTTGCCAAAGATCACACCACTGACAGAAGGATTTGACATCCCAACTGAGGGAAGGCCAGTGGTATCTGCGAGCAATGAGCCGCGCAGTACGTTTAGCACCAAAGTGTCCAGCTAAGATGTCATCATGATGAGAACGGATAGTGGTAGTAACCATGGATCTGGGTATGACAATCTTATTGGACTCGCCTGTCCATTTCTGAATAACGTTATCCAACAGATGGTAGCCTCGCACATCATTCTGGTTGCCCAGGGGCTTAAGAGAGCGAATGATGTTGGCTAAATCCGGATCCTCCAGCTGAGCAGCGAAAAGGTCGGGGTGCTGCGCACCAACCGATATCTTGGCATAAGACTCTGATCGTACCGGGCGCTCCACGCCAGCAGTGATTGGTGCTGAAATACTTGATCGCGCCAGGTGCTGCACACCATCGGTCAAGGTTCTCGATCTCGCCAGGTGCTGCACACCATCCGTGATCATCATAACATGCCCCTCAGGTCTGTAAAGGGGAGTATCATCAATACTCTGACCGGTGAGGGAGTTAGGATCCGGCAGGCGTGATAATGCATCAGCATTACCATTAGACTGACCTTTTCACGGCCGAATTGTCAGTTTGAATTCGGCGAGTGCGAGTCCCCATCGAGCGATCCGAGCAGAGGGGTTAGGCTTCTCCAACACTGCTTTGACCGCTGTATGGTCAGTCTGAACGACCACCTCATGCTGGAAGAGGTATGGTCGAAAGTGCTTGATGAAATGGACAACAGGGAGAGTTTCCAGTTCTGTAATGGAATAGTTTTTCTCGGCCGCTGTTAACCCTCGGCTGGCATACGCGACAGGATGGTCATATCCTAATTCGTCTAACTGGCTTAGAACCGCTCCTATCCCCGAAATACTTGCATCAGTTTGAAGGATAAAGGATTTCGAAAAGTCCGGATGGCGCAGGATAGGAGGGTTGGTCAGCAGGCGGCGGAGTTCGTCGAACGCCTCCTGCTGAGGTTTTGACCACTGGAAAGTAGTTTCCTTCCGTAAGAGCTTGGTGAGTGGCTCGCTGAGCCGGGCACAACCAGGGATGAAACGCCTGTAGTAAGACACGAGGCCTAGGAAGGACTTGATGTCTTTGGCGTTTTGTGGAATGGGTAGAGTTTGGATGGCGGCCAGCTTGGCTTGGTCAGGTTCCAGGCCGCTCTGTGAGATGCGATAGCCTAGGTACTCTACCTCTGAGTGTGAGAATTTGCACTTGCTCAGTCTGAGCTTCATTCCACCCCGGCGAAGACGGGCGAACACATCTGCCAGGCGCTCAAGCATTTGGGTGTGAGAGTTCCCGAACACCAAAATGTCCTCGAGATAGGTCAGAACCGTGCGCCATTTGATTCCAGTAAGGAGGAGGTCCATGAGGCGTTGAAATGTCCCTGGTGCGTTGCACAGACGGAAAGGCAAATAATTGAATTCGTAAAGTCCAATGGGCGTATTGAATGCCGTCTTCTCTTTATCCGCCTCGGCAATCGGGATTGATCAATAAGCGTTAGCCTGATCAAGGGTAGTTAAATACTTCATACCTTTGAGTGTGTCGAGGATGTCATCTATCCGTGGGAGAGGGTAGACATCCTTTTTTGTGACTTCGTTAAGACCACGAAAGTCAACACACATACGGTGAGAACTGTTTTTCTTGCGCACCAGGACAGTATTAGTAGCCCATGGTGACGTGCTCGGCCGAATAATACCTTTCTCCTGGAGCGCCTTGACCTCCTGCATGATGAGATCCTTTTCCTTAGGTGAGGACCGGTAAGGGAAATGGCGGACTGGGCGGGCATCGCCCGTGCTGATTTCGTGCTGGACGAGATCAGTGGAACCTGTGTCCTTCTCATCAAGAGCATAAAGATCCGTGTATGCAACCAGCAGATCGAGTAAGGCTGCCCGGTCCCGAGGAGAGATATCCGGTGAGATTACAGCATTGGCCTCGACCCACTGACGATCGAGGACGGTGTCTGAGTCGACCGGTGATCCCCGTGAGGGCTCACTATGCATTTGCACATGACCGATGGTCATGTGCAAATGCATAGTGAGTTCGTATAGATTGGTGGTACAGGTACAGTGAATCGTGTCAGGGAGCAAGGCTCCAGAATTACCAAGTCCTTCAGGGGCAAGGGGCCGCGGGCAGAAGGTGGGCTGTGGATGAGACCGTCACAGGGGATTTTACTTTCCTTGAACTGGAGGAAGGATTTCTCCCAGTTCAAGCTGACACAATTGAACCGGCCAAGGAAGTTTGTTCCGAGGACCAGTTCAGCTGAACAGTTATCCTGTATTTGGGCCTGAATCCGTTCAGAGGCATCAGCCACTGTAACCGTGATATAGGCTGCTCCTAGCAGTGGGATCGGTGACCCATTGGCTGCGATAGGATGAGCCCTGGTTGGTGAAAGTGTCAAGTTGGGCAGCTGGGCCGCTAACTTGTGGTCCAGGAGTGAGAAAACAGCTCCTGTGTCCACCAGTGCCTTTGCTTCTACCCAGTTGTTGAGGAGAACTTTGATATGGGGTGTCCGAATATCATTTGGGTAAAAAGCAGAGACCACATGACCGGAATCAGGTGTGGCGGCACCACTATTGTGTTTAGTCTTACTGGACCGCTTTGGAATCAGCAGTCCCGTACGACGTAGCAGACCTACTAGAGCGTATCCGACGGAGGGTTCCGGGTCATTTAGAAGGGTGGACTCATCCTGTACCGTGAGTATGTGGTCTGAGTGGTCCCTTGGGCTCTGAGTAGCTCCTAGTGATTCAATCTCGGTGTCTGATAGTGGTGGCGCGGTTGGCAGGGGTGATGCCAGAGCATCTGAATCACTTGGCTCACGGAATCAGCCTTTCTCTAGTGTAACTGGAGAGTTTCCAGGCGGAGGTCGAGGGCAGCCTGACCTGTGCAAGGTCGACGAATGACGACTTGCCCATCTGGAAGAAGTCCAGTATCCCCTGGTTGACCCACGTGATGAGGCAACTGAGGAGGCCCGTGAGTGTGGCCGAGAGATGGACGAAGCCCTGGACCACGATCGTGATCCCGACCTGTGTGAGCTTCTTGAGAGAGCAGGGGTGTTCTCCCACCAGGGGTCGATCTGGTCAATCTCCCGCGTGGTCAGCAGGAGGGGTAATTCTACCGCGTCCAGCCGACAAACATTACGTTGGTAGTCAAACATAATGTTCTTGAACTGTTCTAAGAAGTCCAGTCCGAGTATAAGGTCAACGGGTGCCCAGAAGGGAGACGTAGTCTTGCACACATGGAGATGTATATCGATCCGTGTGTTCGGCTGGCGGTTTCCGGGCAACATGATTTCATATGGCCCCGAAAGGATGGTATGAACGGCTTTACCATTGATGCTCATCAATGGGTTAAAGTTGTGATGTTGCTGGAACGCCATGACCGCCTTCGGACTTTCTTTAGCCAAGGCCTTGTGAAGACGTTGGCTAATGATAGTGCGGGGGCAACCCGTATCAAGGAAAGCAGGAGTTTCCTTTGCATCCAGCAGCACGATGAAGCATGGTGTGATTTGGTCAAGCTGGGAGGGCACATCGTTTTGCATGTAGTGAAAACCGATCCAGCATTGGACTTTACGGTAAAGACCCAACGGGGAGAAACGGCGAACAAACCGAACCTGTTTGTTCCGCAGACCGTAGCTGAGATAATAAGATACACCAAGATAGGCAAGGTATCCGACACCGATCAGCACCGTCAGGGTAATTAGGATGTTAAAGATCAACTGGACCAGCCCGCTCAGGACAGCATGCAAGCCCTGGGCGAGGGTGTGTTGTTGACCCATGATAACATGATTTGCTGCCAGACCGACACCTTCCAGAGAGGCCTTGATGTCGGTTCCTACCCCTGCAAAAGCCTGGTAGATGGCGTCTGGTTGCAGGGATAGACCAGCGGTAAAGTTTACCAGCCGGTTGAGTACCGCTTCAATTTGCGCAGTCTTGTAAACGTACTGTTTAAAGAAGGCAAAGTTTGAAGGGGTCATCGCCAACTGGTCATGGAAGAGCGCCGGTGCCTCAAAGTGAGTGATATTGAAACGCTGCTTCCAGAAGAGTTCCAGTGGGATGTGGCTCACATGGACCGCGCCAGACTCAGTAAACCAGCCCAAGTGATTTCGGAAAATCCCTGTAAAGTGGTGATGACACGGCACAATTGGGCTAGATTTAATGAGATCTGGACCACCGGGGGTGGGGAAATAGATGGTGCCGCCGACCTGTACAGGTAAGTACTTGTAGCAAACGTTTCCCACCCGGTACGAGTGGTAAACGTAGGTGGCGTTGACCTTCTGACACGGCCATATTGTCAGTGCATCGCCTGTGAATTCCGCCGTCAGGTCATTCCTCTGGAGGAATGTCCGGGCACCCAAGATAGCGTCGAAGCGAAGCAACTGCCAAGTCAGATCAAGATAGCGTTGAGGGTGAGAGCAGAGCTCAAGCCACGTGATCCGGAAACCGTTAATTTCCGACTCCTTGATCTGCTGAGCCAGGTAGTTCAATTTGGCATTGACAGGATCGGGACGTGTGTCCTTTGCCATCTTGAACAAGTTTTGGGTCAAATTGTATCTCCCGTGGATGCGAAGGAGAAGACCCTGATTCGTCCGAACTGTGGTGGAACGTAATTCTGGGCACAGTTGGAAGACGCGGGAGTTTCCCGGGATCTTAAGGGCAACCTGTAGATCATCAATGATGACGTGGTTCCCTGACATGGACGCAGTGTAATGTCCCTTGGGGTGATAATGACACCACGCCGTGAAGTTTTGTGCAGGCCAGACAATGACCCCGTCTAGAGTAGTGCACTGACCTGCAGTGGGACTGCATCCACCTACATCGCCTAAGGTGCTTAGGGCCGTAGTGCCGTCCCACGAAGCGACTTGTCCCTCCTCGATGAAGAGGTTAGTCACTGTCTTGCAGACATTGCTGCAGCACCATTGGTACATCACTTCCAATGTTTGGTTTGTGCTATAAAAGCCAGGGCAAATGCCGACAAGTTTTAGTGAGCCAAACATCTTAGTGCGATGTGCTAGCGTGCAGGCCGCAGGCGCTAAGTGCTGAGTGGTAATGACGTCTGCAGTAATGCCCCTAGAGCCGAAGAAACCAGTGTTGGTGCAGACTTTGTGGGTGCGCAATGTGCATTTCCACACTGTGGTTGTAATCGGGTCTGAGCTAGGAACATACACCGTAACGTTCATGCGCCCTGGGCTCCATGAAGATTGTGGTGGTTTACACTCTACACGTTGGGGTAACTCAAGTGGATGTCCGCTTCTTGGGAGACCACAAAATTGATACTGAGCCGCCGGTGCTGACAAACTCACCCCTAGAAACAGTGATGTTACTATGGTCAATTTTATTATCAAAGACAACTGTACAAACATGGTTTGTAAGTGTTCACACATTTTCACAAATCTGGCCTGAGGGGCAGTGTCAGATTTCTCCTTCGTCGCTGTCGGACGAGATGGATTCCTGACCGGGGAAATCGAGGACCAACCCACACACGGGTGGATTTCCCGGAGGATACCGACTTTTGGCGACCATGGGGCGACTGCCGTTGGGAACGGTGATTCCTCAACAATGCTGACATCTTCGTTGACCGGACGTAAGATCACGTCGACGGCCATGTGTTCGACGACGGGCGACTTGGTCGTAGCGGTCGGAGATGTCTCTTGGGCTGGCGCCGGCGATTTGGTTTGGGCTGCTGCCGATGATGTATTTTGGGCTGGTGCCGACGGTGTATTTTGGGCTGGTGCCGACGGTGTGGTTTGGGCTGTTGCCGGCGGTGTAGGATCATTTGTGGGTTCCTTGGCAGTAATGTCCATTTCTGTTGGCGGTGTAGCGGCAACAGGTGGCGCTGCTGTCGGTGATGTAGCGGCGACAGCAGGCAGGAGGATCCGACTGGCCTGTTCGACTGCTCGGCGAACGGCATCGACCGAAGGCGAGGATGGCTCCCCATCCAATAAGAACTTCTCGACGGGCGAGATTGTGATAGTCCCATTGGCAATGAACTCGAGTGCCCGTCGGGCGACGTCGGGTCGTAAGAGTCGCATTGATACAGGTGCCGCGAGCACCACATCGGCGGCCATGAGCGCTTCGACATGCGATGGCTCGTTGAGCAGAGTCCACGGCAAATGCGGGTGTTTCTTGGCCAGGTCAACTGACCAGATGGCCAACATCGCGTCTTGGACGGGCGATGGCGCTGTGAACAAGAAATCGATAGAGTCGTAGACTGAGATAGATTTCTGGTTCCTACTCTAGGATCACCTGAAGAAGAAGGTAGTATACCTGACAAATTCATGGGCTCGACCTGGTCGAGGACTTCCATAGCCAAATCCGTGGGGATCGAAGGCGGTGGTCCTGGAGGGACGATGCGGGCCGGTGGCGCCGAAGACGTCGTATTTGCGGCTGGAGCTGGCTCGGCAGTCGTGGTTTTGGGGATGCAATACGATGCTAGGATGTTAGCGTGGCCAACAAACTGCGGTGTCGTCGAGGGGTCCATGGTGACCGGCATTGCATACCTTGGTGGTGGTGGTGGCAGCGGTATGTCCGATACATTTATCGGTACGGGTACCTGAGCTGCTTGGACCACTGAAAATCCAATACTGATTACGCAGACAGGATAACACTGTTGTGAAGGATCTGTCAGGTGTTCAGCAAGTGCCTCATCATCCAGATCAAGAGGATCTGGATGAGGAGGGCCATCGGTAGCCCCAACGGCGTTGTTGCGACGTATGGGCTGCCGATATTGGTTCCCCATCCCGTTAGGAGGGTGATAACCATTTCTCTGATGATACACATTTGTCCCCTGGGAAGAATAACCAGTATTTTGGTAGTCATTCTCACCCGTGTTTGCTGGATTGCGCTGCGGACAGGCGGTTGATCGGTGCACTCGCACTTGATGACAATGAGGGCATGGCCTATCACATCCGTCCGTGGGGTGGGCACGTGTAGGGCAAAAATAACAGCAACCACCGTTAGCGGTGTTGTTACCGGGAGCGGCACCGGTGGGACGCTGGGCCTGGCAGTCGGCGTCGCTATGTGTACACAGTCCATGGAAGGAGCACGTTTGAAGGTGTGCTCCCGACGTGCGTTGCCCGGCGGACTGATTTGGTGTCGACGGCTGTGGAGGTGGCATCTGTTGGATTGGCACTGGTGCACGTTGCTGGGCCGTAAGCTTCGCTACATGGGCCGTTAGCCTGGCCATTTCCTGTTTCAAGCGGCGAACCTCATCGGCGGAGGATGACGACGTTTGAGCATTGCTCTGACGACTGTTAGCGCTTCTGTTAGGCATATCGGGATTATATCCGGCGTGTTTAGACTCTGAAGAGAAAACAGCGTTAGATGATCCAGTGTACCGAATCTCGTCCCGAAAGATTTGGGATTCTGCGTAACAGGCTGCCTTGAGTGTCTCTTCAAGAGTCGTAAACTCCCTAAACTTGATACTATCTCGGAGGACTGGTTTCAATCCTCGCAGAAGGATAGGTTTGATGATCGAATCTCTGACATCCATCGTGAGATCTGGATATGCTACCCTGGACAGTCTCTTGAGGTGCTCAAGATAGACTATCGCGGACTCTGTCGGCTTCTGCAGTCGATCTTGGATCAGCTGCTCATGCAGATCAGAGTCGCGCCCTACCGGAAAATCTCTCCGTAGAAAAGCCGTAAACTCTTCGTAGCAGGTAGGTATTGGAGTGCTGCTGCTAAAGTCCCGGTAGGAGGCAAGAGCAGGACCCATAAGGCATGACTCCAGAAAGGCGATTTTATACGCATGATCCGTTTCGCTTACACCCTGGAGTGTAAAGAAATGAGTAAGATGCGACATAAAATCTGTGATAGACTCACCAAAAGCACCGGAGAAGGTTGGAGGGGATAAAGCTGAACACGGGAGGGTGCCTCGGACCATTCATGGCCTCTAACTTTTGGTTGAGGGGTCCAAGAGCATTCTCAATTGCTGCCTGGACCTTGTTCTCGATCTGTGAAGGGAGATCAGTTTCCGACTTCATGTCCGAGGGTTCGTTCTTCCGTAAGGTGGTTAGAACAGACGTTCTTGCCTGTGAAGCAATTAAGTCAAATTGAATAGAGAGCGGCTCACTGGTCTGTACAGGCTGGGTACTGAGACGGCAGGAACGACGAGGTGTCTCTATTGTGTAAAGTGAAAGTGAGTACTACTTTTGAATTCGCGGCGAAAGGGCGCGTGAATTCGAAAAACGCATGCGCAACGGCGTTTGTGACGTAAACTTGATTTAGTTTAAGACTAGCGACCACGAAAATGGAGCTAGAATGGGAATAGGATTGTAAGATGCAAGATCAGAGTACACCAGGGTGACGCAGAAGGGAATTTATCTGGTCGCCCGTGATGGATATAGGCATGGCCTGAGATGTGGGGGAATCGATCCCGACCAAAAGGATGTAGAGTTGGGGCCTGGACTCGGCAATTAGAATAGCTGAAAAGGACAGAAGAATAGATATAAGAGGAGAGAAAAGGCAATTTTTTCCTGCCAAGAAATAAGATGACGGATGAACCCGCTCAGGAGGGATTTTTCCTGGAGGTTCGACCGTTTGTACTAGTTTACAAACCTTGGGGCAAGGTGGACTCGTAGCCGGCAAGATCCTACTCACCAGGAGTAGCGCATAAAGTGTCATAAGGTAAAAAGGATGTGGACAACTGAAAGTGAACTTAAAAGGGAGCAATAAATAGGGACAAAACTAATTTACAAACCCAGTTATGCAAAGGGGTCGCGCAGTTACGCAACGGGCCTCACTCGCCAGGAGCAATTGCGATCTCTGTACAGTGTGATGGACTATACAGAGGTTCCATGTTGGACGATATTCGCAAGTAACTTACAGCCGTGTCCGAAATGGGAGCCCGCATTCCGAACAGAACGGACACTCTCCAGGAGTATTATATTCAGCTGGTGGCCGGGTTGCCGATCACTGAGATGAAATGAGGCTCGCAGGTCACACAGTGGAAGAAAGAAGGAGCACGGGTACCAAGGGTGCTATTCTGACACACTCAGTCAGTTACGACGAAGTTACTCTGGATGTTTTGAGGGCGCACTCGAAAACATCTAAGGGATCACGGGTACAAGGTGTCCCTGGGTGAATTATTGAGTGTAAATAACTGAGGCGGACCCAGTTATGTATCGAGGCGTACTCAATACCTTCGCTGAGGCGGACTCAACGTTGCCTATTGTATTACATGACTGACAAGGGTGGACCGCGGAGGCGGACTCTGGGTCAGTGGTGACTCTAGCGCGGGCATCATTAAGCCAGTTAACGAAGGCGTTCAAGTGAATAAAATATGACAGGGGGTCCTATACACTCCAGGCCCAACCGGAGGCTGTGCCGCGGTCCCTTGGGAACCACTACGGCGGGGACACTTAAGAAGATCTATGTATGACAGCTCGATGAGATGAAAGAAAATGAGTGAATTTAGATAAGAAATTTACAAGAAGGCTGCTGAACCCTTGCAGACGTCAAACACAGGCAGTACTGACTGCAAATGCCTACCGTCTACACGAGTCAAACAACCAACCCAGCTGAGGCCGAGTGTAACTCGTTCAAACCTGCAGTTAAAGCTTAAAGGCAGCCACATGCTGATCAACAGTGCCGCTACCCGGGCAGACAACCTGATCAGTACACGGACTAGAGAGCATCTCAGATGGTTCATGTATGGGGACTGATGTTTCCCAGGCATCAGTCCCAGACACACATGAACCCTTTGACAAGAGAGGTAGGTGATAGGACCATGCGCCAGCAACCACCTACGACTCAAGTGGAATACTCATAGGACCGACAGTAACCTGGTGCTGACGTCAAAAGGTAGGGGGTATGAACCAACACGTGACCTTGGTGCTGACTGCAGGTGCCTGGGATAAGAGTATACTAGTATCATGTCGCAGTTGCAGACGCCAGGGGTGAGGGCCTAAGGCCAGCAAAACCCCTGCAGTAGCACGTAATGTTACCATTGCAGACGTCAGAAATAGGATCATGTAACCTCAATTCCTGCTGCGAGAACATGATACATTGTCATTGCTGACGTCAGCAATAGGGCCCTGAAGCCAACTATCTGTATACAGGAACACGTGATGCTGCCGTTGCTGACGTCAAAGGTGGAACTGAGGGTCTGATACCTTAAGTCAATGACATGAGATGCAGTTGTTGCAGACGCCAGATGTGGCACCAGTAGGACCTGCACATCTTTGAATAGTGACACGGTGCGTCACCATTGCTGGCGTCACAGATGGGGTGCAGGGAACCAGCCGAACCTGTTGCAACAACGTTAGCTTCAGCTGTTGCAGACGTCAGAAGTCAGTACTGCAGGAGTATTAACTTAAGCAACAACACGTAATGTCACGGTTGCTGACGTCAGGAGTAGAACCCGGAGGGCTACCCACCCCTTAAAGCAACAGCGAGTGAAGCGGCTGTTGCAGACGTCAGTGGTTGCATCCGTGAGGCTGAACCACACAACAACAACAACCCGTAACGTTGTTGGTGCTGACGTCAAAGAGCATGACCCGTAAAGTCTATGGTCTAGATGCAACAACCCGAAAAGAGAAGAGAACATACTTACAGTAAGTAGAAATGAGAAAGAGAGAGAAACTTACGTAAGGGTGTCATACTGTAGTGGTGGCGAAAAACAGAAAATTTTTTTTTTTTTCACTCAGATGACGGACGAGGAAAAGAAATGGAGAGAAAAGATAACCAAAAAAAAAAGAACGGGAAATGCGAGATTTGGACATACGCGTGTTAAGTGTGTAAACAGTAGGTGTAAAAATTTTGGGGCCGGAAAAGTGAGCAATTCCGACAGTTTCCCCCGAAATACAAAAATACTGTACACAATTAACAGATCCCAGCCACGTATGATGTCCAGAATCATACGTGGAGGGTGTACTGTATCATGGGGTCATGGACCACCGACAGTCAGGAGAGGCCGTCAACCCCTACAGCTGTGATACCAGTACCCGCGTATGGGTATACTGTAGTTACAGTATGGTAATGGACACAGGCGTACTGTAACGGCACCCACCCTGAGGGTTACAGTATACCACCCAAAAGGAGAGAGGGGGGGAATAAGGGGAAAAGAGACAGATAAGGTAGTTTACAACACAGACTAAGTATGTAGAATATACAGGATTAATCAGAGGAGAAATACAGAAAACTCGATATATAACTCAACTCTGGGGCAAATAACTCGACTCTGAGGACATTTAACTCGGCTCGGGGGATAAATAACTCGACTCAGGGGGATTTATTACTCATAGGGGCGATACACACGCATGAGATAATTATTTACACATATAGATCACATTTAGATCACTCTAAGGGCGATGTTCGTCTTACAGTAATCAAACCCGAGGTCAAGGGATAAATTCCTGACCTACAGTAATAACTCTCGGTGGCACAGGAAAAAATTCCGACTCACAGTAATAACACTCTATTTGAGGGGAAGTTTCCGACCTACAGTAGCGGTAATCCGAAATAAGGGACATTCCCGACCCATTAGGCAGTAAACCCGAATATGGGGGGGTCTCCGACTTATTGGATGGCTAGTACCCGATTTTAAGGGGGCTTGTCCGACTTAAAATGGGAATTGACCCGACCTCGGGGTAGTTCCGACCCAAGGGTGAAGTTTTTGCACTTAAGGTGACACAACGTTTTTTAAATGCAGCTTACACATTTTTTACTTCTACCGAGTGAGAATTCATAGCCTCAGGATTATTTTTTTATCGTATTTCTGATGTGAAGATGGCCAAAGTTGAAGCTTAAATGTGTTTGAATGAAGGTTTTTATGCAAACAGTTCTGTCATTTTTAAATTTTTCAAATTTTTTCGCAGGTTTTAAAGTTTGTTGATCATATACTACAATTTACTGTATATATCGGCACATCAGCAAAACAGTGTATAACCCACCGTTTTCTTTCCTTAAAAAGGGGGTCTATTCATACCTGTAATTGAGGGGAGGTTGGGGGGGGACCGACAGCTTGGTCGGACCCTTTACCCAAATTTCGGGACCCCCACCTCCAACTTAGTCAACCCTATACCTATACCCAAATCTACCCCCCCCCATAGTCCATACCTGTAAGCACTCTTTTTTTCCCCAAATCGTGCTTTTTCGGGAAAAAAAATTCGGAAAAGGGAAAAAAATTTTGGGCTCTTTCCCCATTTGAGGAAGAAAATTTTGGGGATCGGATACAGAAAAGATGAATTTTGGTGCATTTTAGAAGGTCATAATCTCAAAATTTTCCGGCGCTTCGCGCCGATTATAACTACTTTAATAATCATTATAATGCATTACTTAGCTCAGGCGCGGCTTTTAGCATGTCTACCTTCATTTATCATATAATCTATAATAGTTTTCATCATCTTGAACGTATTATCTAAGCCTAAGCCTAAGGAAAATTTTAAAGGTAGGGTAAATTCGGTGGCCACCGTCATCTGCAGTTTATCCCAAACGCTTTATGGAAATATCTTTCGGAAATTTATACTCTGCTTACTCATATATTTTCGACCAAGTATGAGAGTATACAAATAAATTATACTGGTTTTAAAATTTTTCAAGTAAAATTCTAGAAATTACGACTTTTGAACACAAAATTCAAATCTAATTCTTGAAATAAATGTTCGGAAAATTGATTTCCCAGCGTCGCAAAATATCAATACCCAAAAAATTTTTCCGGCGCTGCGCGCCGGAAAGATTAACATTCTTTTTGAGTTCTCACTTGTCATCATAGAGGACTTAACCATCGATTTCTCATGTAATTCAAAGTCATTATGCTTTTGGATAGTTTGCCTGAAAGTTTGTTCCAATGCTTGTAGATTAAACTTTGAACTCGAAAATTTCAATTTTTCCTCAATTTTAATGAATCAACGGGTCTGAAAACACCAGAAGGCTTGAAGAGGCTAAAAAACACCTAAATAAAGCGTCTGTGAGCATTTTTAAGCGAAAAAACGACTTCGGGAAAATGAGGAAAAAAATTTTGATCCCTCTCCCAATTTGGGGAAAAGGCCCGGGGAAAAAAACAGTGCCTGTAAGACCTCCGACCAGTTGGGGGGGGGGGGGGGTAAATCCGAAATTTTTTTTTGGGGGGGGGGGGTAGAAAAAAGTCGAAATTTTTCCCAAAAAAAGCCAAAAAAACATACACTTTTTTGAAAATTTTTTTAATTTTTTCCAAACTGGAGGGGGGGGGGGGGGGTTGGATGATTTTGGGTATATCTTGATCTTGATCAAATTTTCGATTGGTCCAAAAAATGGCAATTAGAAATTTCTGCTGAAAAAAGTACTGTTCTATATTTGGGTTCTTCAAATCCAAAATACAATTACACAATGGGTAATTCTGTTATTCCCGGCAACAATCCATACGTTAGAGATCTTGGTATACTTATCTCCCAAAATTTAAATTTCAGGGATCGCCTCAATCATATAATCAAAAAGGCTTACCAACGGAGCTATTTGATAATGAAAACATTTACTTCTCGTAACGCCTCTAATCTTGTCTGTGCCTTTACAGTTTATGTTAGACCGATATTAGAGTATTGTTCCACTGTTTGGAATCCCTATTATGCTTCTGATATCGACTTAGTTGAAAATGTTCAGAGGAGGTTTACTAAGCGAATTTTTCGTTTTAAGTGTGAACTTTCCTACGACCAGCGCTTATCAAAACTGGGTATAGAACGCCTAGAAGTTCGTCGACTGTTATCTGCATTAAATCTCATGTTCCAAATCTTTAAGAACCGATCTTGCCTTAAACCATCAGATTTTTTCATTAGCAGCAGTTCTGACTTTACTCGCCATAAAAATGACTACAAACTGATTACTGGTAAAGCCAAAACAAATGTAAGGCTTTATGATTTCTCCAACAGATATTTCAACATATGGAACGACATCCCAAATGATGTTATTAGTTCTTCCAATCTACAGGCCTTTAAAACTAAAGTGTCAAAAATAGATTTTTCAAGGTATCTTGGGGGGGGGGGGCGCGTTAGTTCTGTTACGCGTAGTAACCTGCGCTCCCTATTACTTGCAGCTTGATTTACTATTCATTATTTCCTCGTTCTCGACCAATTATATTTTGTATTGTAATTTTGCGTTCACTTCGACAGGTAATAAAATCTTTCATTCATTCATTCATTCAAATATATGGTTGACCAAGTTGGGGGGGGTTCCCCCCAACCACCCCCCATGTACAGGTATGCCCAAGCAGGGTTTTTTTTGCACGCAGCAACCAAATTTCGGGCTTTGCAACCAATTTTTTTCTGCCAAGTTGCACAGTGCAACTCGAAGCCTGACTGCTCTTCTGATTAGATTACAGGGTTTTCTGTCCGGACATACGTGTACTGGGGGAACCCCCCCCCCCCCCAACTCGGCCAACCCTGTACCCAAAATCATCCAACCCTCCCCCCCCCAGTTTGGAAAAAATTAAAAAAATTGCGAAAAAGTGTATATGTTTTTTGGCCTTTTTTGGGAAAAATTTCGACTTTTTTCTACCACCGCCCCAAATTTCGGATTCCCCCCCCCCAACTGGTCGGAGGTCTTATGTGTCCGGAGATGCATTTTTATGCGTTCTAAAATGGAAAAAAGTGAAAATTTTCCGACGCTTGGCGCCGGCTTTCAGTTTATTCCCAAAATTTTGGAGGGAGGGTCTCTGAAGGAAAAAAATCGATTTTTTCGCAAAAAAAGTTCGAAAAAAAGTTTTAAAAATAGTAATTTTTGTCTGAAAAATGATAAAAATGTATTTGTGGAGCGAAGCGCCGAGAAAATTGACGTTTTTGACCATTTTTTGTTCAAAAATTGACATTTTTCATGAAAAAATGACATTTTTCAGTATTTTTCTGACTAAAACTATGGGGGTCCCTAGGGCTACCATATGGCTAGCCATAGGATTGGAAAATCCTGGGGGGCGGTCGCCCAATGGCTAGCCATATGTTTCTGGGGGGATTCCTATAGCACTTCCCCCCCCCCCCCCGAGTTCAAGGCCGACTGGGCTCAATGTTATGAGTGCGACGGATGAATTTGTAGAGAAATTGCTTGACGGACGATTTTGATGACAAAGCTGATTTCATCTACCAAATTTGCCTTGCTCATAGAGATGATTGAATTGGTATACATTCTTTTTCTATTATTCCTAATCCTATAATTTCATTGTTTTTTTGCATCAAAGCACTCGATCGACATAAATAAAGTTATAAAGGCATGAGAATATCATTCTTTAAATATATGCTCATTCAGTAAAAGATTTGTTGAATTTTGAAGCTTTAATGCTCTTTGATTTAGAGGATACTATAGAAAAATGTCGATTTAGTCATTTACCGTCGCCTATTATTAGTTTCAAATTTTATCATGACGTGTCCAAAAAATTGCATGAGGGTGGGGGACTTTGATCAACATGCAAATTTTAAAAAACTCGATATATATGCATCGAGAAATGATGGATTATATTCGATTTTGCAGACACCCTGTGGATTTTAAGGCCCGGGTTTTTATGCTTATGTTGCTCCTTTCAGGGTACCCTACATCTTTGGTACCTACAGTAAACTTTGCTGCAGGATCAAAAAACTCTTTTCCTTGTATCATGGCCGTACACCTATGTTATCGATAAAATCATTTTGCTCTCACAATTTGATCAGTCAGCTATCAATGGTTGCAAGCCTGTAGTCAGGAATTTTCTTCAGGGGGGCCACTGTTTTACTCAATTTACCATGAAATTGGCATTTCTGACTTGGCTTTCTTTTTTCTAACTTGACTTGAAAAAAACCAAAGGTCCACCTTTGCCTTTTTTTAACACTTCAAACATTTGGGGGGAGCATGGCCCCCAACTCCCCTGCCTACAGGCCTTAATGGTTGTATAACCTCGCGTCAAGACCGTTTCTCACCAAATTGTTTTGTTCTCTAATGAATCACAAACAGTGTCGAAAACGGACCTTTGATATCATGGCGATCAAAGTCTCCACGGTGTGGGTTACTTTACTTTGATCGCAAAGTGAGGGTTCTTGAAACTTGAAATTTTCTAATAAATCCAGTTGAAAGAGAAAAATATTAGTGCAGTTTCATTAGAAAATGATTTATCTTCCCAAATATACCCATATCACCTGACTAAAATTATTTTATAATATAATACGGCATGTCAAAGTGGATGTACCCTTTTTTGATCAAAGTCGCCCTACTTTACCTTATATGTAGCCACTACTCTACACAGACTGCAGTCTCGCCCGGTTAGTGGCTACGGACTACAGTCCGTACAGTCACAGCCGAGTTCGACAGAAAGCATTGCTGAGCGAGAGCACCTTATTCGCACAGGCTTAGACTAGGCTTGGACGTAGGCTTAACCTTACGCTTAGAGTTTCGGTTTGGGAAGCAGTAAACTACATTTTTCGACCAATCAAATTGGTGATAGTTTTCGCTCTGCACTGCTTTGTGACTTTGACTCCTGTCAGTCAGGCCCGGATGTCTCCTCAACTTCAAATGGGGTATTAATTTTAGGGCCCCTCAATACAAAGTGATATATTCAAATATATTTAAAACCAAAGCATTATGTCCGACGCAAGTGAAGACGAATTGCCGGACGAAAAAGTGGAAAGTGAAGTGAGTTCCGTGTTTTTTTTTTAAATTCTCGAGGTTGAAGTCTAATTTACAAGCATTGTGGAACAAATTTTCCAGCAAACTATCCAAGAGTATGATGACTTTGAATTACTTGAGAAATCGGCTGTTAAGTCCTCTATAATGACAAGTGAGAGATAAAAAAATGTTTATGTTTTCGGCGCGAAATTTCTCGGTTATTAACATTCTGTGACGCTGGGAAATCGATTTTCCGAACATTTATTTATTTCTAAAATTTTATTATTTGAGAAATTTTAAAACCAGTCATTTATTCGTAAACTTTCATGAATTTGGCCAAAAAATATGTGAGTAAGAAGAGTAGAAATTTTCGAAAAGTACTTCCATGAAGCTTTTGAATTCATTTTACGTTAAGAGAAGAACAATCGCTTCAAAAAGTTTGGAGAGTTGACGTGTTGATCTTTCACAAAATATGTGTCAAGGAAATAATGCGGATTTTCATTAAATATCAAGATAGAATATTGAAGATTACCAATATAAACACGAGCTAGTACGTTTAAGATGATGAAAACTATTAAAAATTAAATGGTAAGTGAAGGTAGACATGCTAAAAGCCTCGTCTGAGGTGGAATATGATTATTAAAGTTGAACAATTTTGAGATTGGGACCTTTTAAAATGCAACAAAATGCATTATTTCTGTATCCGATTCTCAATTGGGAAGAGCCCAAAATGTTTTCCGTTTTTCCGAATTTTTTCCTCAAAAAGCACGATTTTGGGGAAAAACAGTGTATTCCTGTACGAGGTCCAATCAGTGAGGGGGGTTTGGGGGTACCCAGTTTCCCCATTGGGGAACTGAAACTCCCAAAATTTTCGAAAATTTGTTCATAAAAGGTCAAAGGAAGCCATTTATTCTTTCTTTTTCTGTTTACTTATGCAACTATTTGTATTCTTTCATTCATTTGTGCCAATTAGCACAATCGACCAAAAAAAGTTTGTGCCAGCGGCACAAAAATTCTTTCTCATTTAAAACACATTGAAGATTTGGAAAAGGTTTTTTGGCCAAAAATTTTATAAAAATGCAATTAAAACTTCATTTGCCGCATTGAATAACGTAAAAATCGTGTCCACCCTATTTTTATCCGTTCACGCCAGTGAGATATGGAAACCGTACGGAAGAAATGGAGCACAACGAGAATTCAAATATCTGTACAGAATTGTACCGGAAGTTCATATTCTCCCTTTATTTTCGGCTGCGAATTTCTTTTTACTGTCGATTTAAAGATAGAGGGTGTCTATAATTGCTTACTTCTGCATTAATTTTTTGGTCGAAAAATTGTGTCAACGATTTCGCAGTCTTGAAATTTTAAGTTATTCCGCCCAGTTTAGTTTGCACTTTGAATCCGTTTTATAATCACGCGTCCAACTCTTTCAAATTGTATAAATCTAAATTCCTTACAAATGCTTTCATAAACAATTTTTGCTTGAGAAATATTGATGTTTGGCATTCTTTACCTGATGATATTATTTGTTCAAGCAATGTAACCTGTCTTCGATCTAAATTGATTCATTTTCTAGAGCTTTATGCATTCAGTACGTCCATGAGGTCATCTTTATTAGTCGTATTTACTTTCGTTCTTTTTCGCATTTAATAAATTTTATTTCTTTCTTCCGCGTGAATTTTTCCAGTCGAATCAAAAACCAAAAGTAATTATTTCAATCCCTAGTCCCCCTCAAAATAAACAGGGGAAGTTCATAATTTATTTTTGCTCATCAGTCATTGACAACCTATTAGTTTGCAGCGATAATACAAATACGACGAAAATTTGTCCCCGTTTGGATCAAATAATGCAGTATGTTCATGGACTCAGCGCGAGACGCCAAAAAAATTTGCGTTTCTACTTTCTAGCCCCTAAAATGCCCAAGAATTAAAGAAATTGAGCCTTTGAAAAGTCAAAAAATTTGAGAATTGGCGTGCTCAAAATTTTTTGTGCCAATATAACACTTTTTTACATCATCCCAATTTGTGCAAGAAAGGAAAAATCGGAGACAAAATTGATACTTAATAACGTTAATCTTCCACTGTACCTACCTTCGAGCTTTCGTAGCTAACAGCTGTTTATTTTTTTGATACATGTCTGTCATAGATCTGACCGTCAAATCGACTGTTTCTAGTGATATTGTTCAATGCGGCTTCATTTGTTTATCATCCAACTCAATTCGAAACTTTATATCAGAACCATAACTATATTCTACAGGAAGAGATCGAAGAGGAAGACGAGCATGAGGCAGAGGAACAACCCGAAGAAGGCGAGGATGATGAAGAAGAAGAAATGGCGCCACGGCGTAAAAAACCCCGAAAAGCCATGAACGCTCGGGACTTTTTTCTTGAAGAAGTAGAAGTCGAATCGGACGATGAAGAAGAAGACGCCGAGGTATGCAAAAAATATTCTTTTTACGTTCAGCTCGCAAGATTTTTTCTCTGCAGTTTGAAGAAGGAGGAGTAGAAAACGAAGAGGAAGAGCGGGAGTTAGCTAAAGCAACGGCCGCTGAAATAGAAAATAAACGGCGTTTCGAAGAGAAAAAGAAAAGAGATGAATTATGGAAGTATGTCTCGTCGAAGTTGGCATTCAATCTTCACCTCTACTCCTGTTTCAATTATGCGTCAATATACTTTTCAAATGATAAATGACTTCGCCAGTCTACTCAACTAGTTTCATTGATGTATTCTTTTCGCAGAAACATGAATGAAGATGAAATCAACGAATATTTTCGCAAAAAATACGGTCGCGCTCCAGCTGCGGGTGAAGTGGATGAAGATGTCTACGACGACATAACCCAACAGGGATTATTACCCAGCACAACGTTAGAATATTCCACTGTTATTCCGCGATTTCACCTCTGAAATTTGATTTTTAATCAACAAATTTTTTTAATCGTAATGTAGATTTTTCAATCATTTCATCTTTATTTTCTAACGCAGAGACCCCAATTTATGGCTAGTGCGGTGTCGAATGGGCGAAGAAAAACAAACTGCCTTATTGTTGATGCGAAAATTTTTAGCTTTCGAATTTCATGAAGAAGTTGGATCTTCTACGTCATTCCACTCTTCTTGTTTTAAGTATACTTTCTTAAGCCATTGCAAATCAAATCAATTGTCGTCAAGGAAGGCCTCAAAGGAGTTATTTACGTCGAAGCGTATAAGCAGACGCACGTCGTAGCCGCCGTCGATGGAGTTGGCGCGCTTAACGTTCATAAAATTCAGGCAAAATTTAAAACGAAAATCCGTTTTGACCATATATAAGTTTTCAATATAAAATTTTTCAGATGGTTCCTATTAAAGAAATGTCAGATGTTCTACGAGTAGTGAAAGATATACCGACGCTGAAAAGCGGAACGTTCGTTCGATTAAAACGAACGATATTTAAAGACGACTTGGCACAAGTAAAATTTTTCAATGCTGAAGTTTTGTCCTATTTGCCGTTACGTACATATGTATTATTGTAGGTCGATTGGGTTGACTTGGCTCAGAATAATGTTTATCTAAAGCTGCTGCCCAGAATCGATTACACAAGAATGCGAGGAGCGCTTCGTGGAACTGTATACAACAGATAAAACGAAATATTTGAGGCATTGTACCGATGTTTCAATTTTCAGGACTCCACGTCGCATGCTAAAAAGAAAAGAAGACCAGCTCAGAAATTGTTCGACGTAGACGCCATCAAGTATGTGTTCGATGAATTCCCAATGCATGAAATAAGATTTTGCGTCATCGTAGTTTATTTTCTTAATACATGATAAAACTTAGATAATACTGCGGCTATGTACACAGAACTTACATGTACTTCTGGGGAAGTGCCATAAGAACCCCTAGAAATTTTCGGGCATATAGCTAAACATATGGTGACCCTTCTCAAGATTGCCAATCGTATGCCTGAAATAGGCTAGCTTGCTGAAAATGTCAATTTTTTGGTTTAAAAAATAGTCATTTCTGAATAAAAATGTTAACTTAGATATTTTTATGGTTTTCAAAACTGAAATTATTATTTTTCGAACCGTTTTTTGGATTTTTTGCGCGAAAACATCAAAAGCACCCTCCTAAAATTTTAAGCAATTGATGACCCCACCCACAAAAAAGTCGCTTGATTCCACTGCTCCTTTGATCACATACGTTAACTTTATCATTCAATTTAAGAGCTATTGGGGGAGAAGTTACGTCAGATGGCGACTTTCTTACCTTTGAAGGGAACAAATACAGCAGAAAAGGCTTTTTATACAAAACATTCCCCATGAACGCTATTGTAAGTAACGAAATTTATTTATGACTAGAACCTTTGACTTTCCATCGCAAAATAAGCAAAAGTAGCGTTTTGGGAATTTTTAATTTTTTCAATATATTATCTTTAGATTGTGGACGGTGTAAAACCTACGCTCTCCGAGCTGGAAAAGTTTCAAGAGGGGTCAGAGGATCTGAAAGTCGAACGTAAGTTTTGTTCGCTTAATATTCTCCGGTTGTTGAATCGTATTAAGATTAAGCCGTTAAATATGCTTGTCAATGTTCATTTGCTGTGTTTAAATTTTTTCTCATTTACGTAGTTATTATCCTTACACAGTTGCCAATACCACTATCGAAGAAAAAAGTCATAATTTCGCCTCCGGCGACAATGTGGAAGTTTCGGAAGGTGAATTACTGAACTTGCGCGGTAAAGTTCTGAGCGTCGACGGTGATAAAATTGTAATGATGCCCGATCACGAAGAACTGAAAGTAAAATTTTGCAATTTCTCATTTGGGATTTTTTCACTCGTTATTAAAATTATATTTCAAGTTTAATCGTTTTTAGGATCCTTTAACATTCAGCGCTCACGAATTGAGGAAATACTTTCGCGAAGGTGATCATGTAAAAGTTTTGGCCGGTAGATACGAAGGCGATACTGGCCTAATTGTCAAAGTCGAAGATAACACCGTCATTTTGTTTTCGGATTTGACAATGCATGAAGCAAGTCCAAATCAAGAAAGGCTGTTCCTGTTTTTAAAAAATTAATGCACATAATTATTCGATTTTGCGCAGTCTTTAATCTCCAAAAATATATTCTACTGTTATATGCAGTTTTACATCGCTAGGTTAAAGTTTTATCAAAAGACGTCCAATTATGTCCCGACGTCGCAGCAGGCGTTGATTCAATGGGTCAGTATCAATTCGGAGAATTAGTTCAACTCGATCAACAGACCGTTGGAGTCATCGTACGACTAGAGAAAGAATTTCTACATGTTCTAAACATTCACGGCAAAGTAAATTAATTAAGTTTTATTCACTTTTAGCTGAGACTTGGAAGACAATTTTTAAGGTCGTGAGGATAAAACAGCAAGCTATACAAAGCAAAAAAGATTCAAAGTTCGCCGTTGCGTTGGATTCCGACCAGAATAATATCATGATTAATGACGTCGTTAGGGTGATAGATGGTCCTCATTCCGTAAGTAACATGATGTTAATGTTTATTTTTCGAACTGACCCTTAGAAAATTGACTGTGATCCATCACATGCAAATGCGATTTATCGTATAGCATCTGAAATACAGGAATCATACCTGGACAAACTATCCGTTCATCTGGTAACAGTCAGCTCAAAAGTTAGTTGGTTCTGGAATCGTTTGGGTGGTTGCCAAGTCAAAAAAGGGTGAGAAACCAGTATAGAACATTTATCTTGTAGAAAATAGACAGAATGCAATCAAAATTGAACTTCAAGCTCATTTCGTTGTCTACACACTTTTTAGAAATAACTATGTACCCAACGAACCTGGAAAAAATGTAAAGTCAGGGGAAAAATTATATGTCTCAGAAACGTGGAATAGTCATTCCCTGGTAGGTCGATTATTCGATTTCCCGATTGATTATTCCCTGATTTAATGGTTGTTGCTTGACTACCTGATTGGATATGTGGTTGATTTCCTGCTTGGTTGCTTTGTTAATTTACTGATCGGTCAGTTAATTCCCAGGTTGTTTGATTGATTTCCTGATTCAATGGTTGGTTGGCTGATTGATTGCCTGATTAGGGGTTGGTTGGTGAATTCCCGGGTTACTTGGTTGACACCCTCATTCGCTGGCTTGTTGATTTCCTGATTCAATGGTTATTTACTTTCCTCGTTGGTTCGTTGAAGCAACCAGTGCTTGATTAACTGTCCGATTTGCTGGTAAATTTCCTGGTTGGTTGGCTCATTGATTTGTTTTTTGGTTGGTTAGTTGTCTGATTTGTTGCTTGATTGATTGGGTGATCGCTCCCTGATAAAATTTATTAGTTGGTTGATCATCTTTTTTTGTAGTTGGTGGTCTTTCTCTGAGTACCTCGTTTTCACCGTTGAAATTGGTTCAAACACAAAAATGATTTGGTGCTGAGAATCAAGTCATCTGGTACCGATATTCATCTAGTCGAACCTTTTGTCCAGGTATGAGAGAAATCATGTGATACTGTGATTGTAAGTAAATTAAATAAGCGATTTTAATATCTTCAATGTCGAAACAATGATCATGGAAGATGAGATAATCGAAAAAGCTGATGCTTTGAATTTTTAGCTGTTCATTTTTCTCCAGGGTTTGCAAGGCACGATCAAACATTTATACCGTTCCTACGTTTTCATAAATTCTCGAACCTACTCGGAAAACGGCGGCACTTTCGTCGCCCGTGCGCGGCACGTCTTATCTGCCGGTGCCAAATCTCATGGCACTGTTAGCGATGGTGAGACGTTTCAATAATCTTTGTCATTGTCTTTTCTCTGAAGTTTTCGAGAAGCTGACATACGTGCACGTGGGGTGTTTGAGGGTATCGACCCTCATCAGATTCTTGCTGACCCCCAGCGGATTTGACTACCCTGCATTGATCGAGAAGATGACGAAGGAAAATGAGCAAGAGAGAAGAGGGATGCTCTGAAAATGATGCTATAGTTTAATAATTTTTCGAAGCAAAGCTTACTCCATTCCAACGAAGTAACAATAAAACTTAAAAAAATGCTTACCAAGCAAATAGTTTCTCATAGTTGACTAATATAGATCAAGGAATATGCTGCTTTAATGTTAGAAATAATTTCAATTCGTTACCAAGGAAGAAGTTTCTCTTCCACCCCCTGTCCTAGCTGACCCCCAAGCACAATTCCGGTGCTGTTCGTGTATGGAAGCTGAGTCACTATATAAAATCAGTCGGAATCCTGAGCTAAAATTTAGTCCATGTCTTTCAGGTTATGGAAATTTAACGCCGTTTATGTCTAGTCCGGGCTTCATGAAAAGTCCTCAACATTCTGGTGGCAACAAGCCGTCACCGAACATGTCTCCCGGCCCTATGTCTGGTTTCGGTGGTGGTGGTGCAGGTGGCAACCGTGACAGCGTTCGTCGGGATAATTCTCTGATTGGGAAGTGCGTGCGAATAACACAAGGACCCATGAAAGGTAAATCTGGAAAAAAAGAATTTGGATATTAGTCGAGATTTTTGATGGTGAGTTGAAAGAGCCGATTTTCATCAGGAATGGGAGCAAATGTGAAAAAGAAATAGTTTTACCGCCCGTAGATGCTCGTATTGTTTAATTTTTCTAAATTTCTGCGTTCTCGAAATAATCCTTTTTGTTAAAAAATTCTCGGGGAAAAACTGACTTTATTTTGTATATTTCTTGAAATAATCGAAGATATAACATCACCCCCAAATATTCCGAATGATTCAACGTCATTTCAGGGATTTAATCACAATTGGACCGAATAGTTGTAAAATTTCACTTTTGTATCCTTAAGTTTTTTCTTACAGGCAATCACGGAATTGTCAAAGATGCCACGGACCAAACGGCTCGCGTCGAATTGCACAGTGATTGTAAAACCATTAGCGTTGATCGCCAGCGTTTGCAAATCGTTGGGTGGGATTGTTCAAAGTTTTAACATTATGTTCACATTACTAGTACTTTTCGCTATATACAGAGAAACAACACCGTCGGGCCCTGGTATGTCCGTTTACCAGAAAACACCGCGCGAAGGTGGTCGTACACCGTTCGATGGGGCTAAAACACCGATGTATGGTGCCAACACGCCCATGTATGGGTCGCAAACGCCTTTGCATGACGGTGAGTTTGGAGTTGAAATCACCGTAGTTTACCTGACAATGACCCAATGAGAACTTGACAGATACACTATACATATACGATACTAGTTTATTTGAAAATGCCCCGATGAGGCAGAAAAAGAATATACTTGCTTGGATAGTTGTCAAGCTAGAAAAGGGGTGGACTAGGTTTTGGAGAATTAGGGTAAGAGTTTAAAGAATCCAGTTTTGTAATATTGGATTTTCATCCTTCCTCATCAAAAGATTTTCCATGTCAGTGAAAAACTATATTCTGCAGCTTCGTGCATTTTGCCCCTCCCCTAGTATTGCATCTGAAACTGAACAGAAATTTACATATACATCTGTAGCTGACGAAATATAGAATTAAAATAACCTATCGTACGGAACCAAGCGGAAATTAGAATCAAAATCTGGGTGAAAAACGCGTTATAGCGTACTTAAGCACGGAATTCCAGTTTTAAAGTATAAACATTAATTAGTGTGAAGTTTACGATTTTGGTTACATATGACTGTTCAACGTCTATCATCCTTATAGTCCGTTTTTTATAAAATGCTTCGAAAGTGAAAAATTTCACAAATATGCGTTGATGTGAAAATCTTTTACATTAATCTTTTGGTATACAATTTTTTACTCAAAAAATTTCTGTGTTAGTTGTATGTTGTCTCAAGTTCTCAGTTTCATAGGACATACGGCATGGCAGAAAATGTTGAACATATAAAATCGTACTTGCTTTCCGGATTCATTATTTGAAAGCATGTTTAGAATAACAAAGTGCATACATTGTATAATCTACACAAATGGCTGTTAGTTCGTGAAAATCGCTCATAGTTGTCGTACTTACCTCTTAAGCTTGGGAAGATGGCGGGCGCGGAGCGCCAATATCTTCGACTCTCTGCTCATAAATCTTTTGTATTATCTAAGCGAGTAAGCGCTTTGTTTGGCGCCTCTTTTTGGAAAAAATCAGTATCTATCGAAATAGAACATCCGAAGTTTCTTCTCAACTATATTACACTTCTAATCATACGTGGAGGAAAATATTTTTTGGGTGAGGCGGTTGGGTGACTATTCGTCGTGTCGTTGGTACATTTTTTGAATGTATGCTTCGACGTGTTGGACCGTATTTTACAATTACTCTACGACACCTTTCGATAACTTTGAAATCAGTTTAAATATTTCAGTAGCGCTTTTCATGCTAATTGTCATTCTTTGTTAAACGTAAAATATTGAGAGAAAATCTTCAACTTTCTGTGAAAATAATCATCTCCACTCGAGTCACTTTTCGCCACATATATATAGTAGGAACGTACAACAATTTCTCTGTCAAAGTTCTAATATTCCACTCCACCGTTGTTATATGATGTTGGAATCTCAAAAATTTTTAGTCAGACTCAATTTTTAGACGTGAAAATTTAAAGAAACGCTCAATTTTAAGTGTGACGGGACTGGAATATAAATTTTGGGTCAAGTAATTGAAAAGATTGCTCGAGTATAGTTTTTGTGGGTATTTTTCAAATGGTTCCCCTAAATAATCATATATACGTAAGTATTTAATATAAGTTACATTGAGCACGTCATTTTTTACTAATGGTTGATGCTGCAACATTTTACACTTCAGGCAGCCGCACACCTTACTACGGAAGTCAGACACCATTGCACGAATCGGGAAGTCGAACGCCTGGCCAATCAGGAGCTTGGGATCCTACTGTGGCCAACACTCCAAGTCGGTAAGAAAGTTTTCGGCTTAAGGCGCTATTATTATAATTATGCTATAGCCCATTTCCTTTGAAATGTCCGGTGCAGCGACTACCAAAAACGTTCGGATCAATTCGATATTCAATTTTTGCCAAGTGTAAACATTAATTCTGTTGAAAACGTTAAATTTTCTCATGACTATGGGAACACAAAAATCACGATGCTTATCCACTTTTGATTTGGATGGAATACCTAAGTCTTCGCAATAAATTTTTATTATTCAACGAGTAATACGAGGAAATATGCTCTTTTATTTACCGAAAATAGACGATAAATTTTATTGATTCATAGCAGTAATGAGTTGTAAGTTTTTCTGTGTTGAATTTGCTTATAGCTGCATCGGTCATTTTAAAATAAATGGAATATGAATAGTTTATTAATAGTTAGTTTATAACCAAAAATAATGTCAAAATTTCCATATTTGAAACATTTTATATACGGATGCATCTTAAATGCTTTATTTTCTTAATTTTTAGACATCTGGGTGATGAATACAATTACGATGAAGCTCCGCCCAGTTACGAAGCGCCGGGATCGGTTAATCCAAACACGCCTGGTTATACAGCAGATATGCAGGGTGTGTACTCAATGTTATGGTATGCTGCTTGGCGAAGGGCCGGAAATATTCTTGTCCTCTTGACAACAAGAATTTTGGAACCTTTTTCTGATGAATTTTTTATTAAGGGCCGTATTCACCAAGGTGAAATGACGTGTTCGCAGAGCTATTCACATTTTTACTTCATCATCTACCCAAAATGAAGTCTCGTGGTAGAAAATTACTCCAGGATAATGCTAGTCCGCCTTTGTGAATTTGACCCTAATTGTGCTATTTGAAAAATGTCTCCCATTTTTATAGTTTTAGCTTTTGTGGCGTTCAAACAGAGAAAATTTTCCTGGTCGGTGATTTGTTAATGAAAATTGATCGTCTGATTTACAGTGATCCCAAAAGTCATTTGTTGAATAGATTAAAAGTTGTTAATGGGCTATTAGTTGATCAGGCTCATAAATTTTGAGATTCATGTTATGATTTATGTTCAGCAGAAAATCACAAAAGATTCAAGATTTAATGATATGTACTTTCTTTCCAATTTCATAAATCACAAGAATTTTAAGTTAGAACATTGCTGTAATGATCAAAAATTTAGAATACGTGAATTTTGTTAGATGAGGATCGACAATGTAAATTGTTTATTAAGGTCCATTCACACCGGCGGGCAGCATATACTCAGAGCAGGCGCCAAGTCCGTACGGCTCCATCGCTAGCGGTAGCGTCGGCTCCGTTCAACAAATGGTCAGCAGTCCGGTGTCGGGTAGTTTTATGGCGCCCAGCCCGGCCGGCGGTTACGCTCCGTCGCCGTCCATGCCCTACGGCGCTATGAATCCGTCGCCGATTGGTGCGTCGCCCTTAACGCCCGGTAGTTTCAACGGTCCGTCATCTATTTGTAAGTGCATGGATAAATTTGTGAATTAAATTGCTTGGCATTGTAGTCTTATTAGCAGTACAATTTGGAACTGATTTTGAAATTTTTCTAATTGAGAATAAAAAGCTTTCTTACTGTGGCCGAAAATAGTTAACAAGTAGGCTTCTCTACATGCAGAGCAAATGGTATCCGTACCGATTTTTGTCGTATACAGAAGGAATTTTGACTACAAGTTCTCTTAATTTTAGCTAGCGAAAGCGGCGTTTCCGCAACACATGCTGATTGGACGTCAACTGAAATCGAGGTTCGAATCAAAGAAAATTGCGACGACGCAAACTTGATTGGTAAAATCGGAATAATTAGAACTATTTCGGTAACAAAATCAATTTTCGCTAATGTCGCGTTTTTTGTTTCAACTTTTTTTCACAGGGAACATTGTGCAGCATATTATTGGTTGACGATGATAAAATTGTTAGCGTCTACGCCGATCATTTGGAACCCGTATCACCCGCACAACATGATAAGGTTAGGAACACTTTTCTGATTTTGAGAGGCGGTCTTGAATGAATATAAAAGGTTAATTTTTTGGGGTTAAGAATAATTTTCTGGCGCGAAGCTGCAGAAAGAGCTTCTTACACTTTTAGCAGTAAAAATCAAAAATCAATGATTTTCAGTCCAAAAACTCATGCTTTTAGATTTTTGATCCGATAGAGTTGGAGTTTAGGCTTCCTGCTAGCCGTTTCGATGGGAGGCGGATAAACTGATGCATACTTGAGCAACGAATACTGAAGTTTTCAACCGGATAAGTAGTGTCTTCAGCCTGCTAGGAAACGAAAAATTAACTGAAAATCGACTATTCTCGACGAAGTCGAATAGAACGGTAAAGCCGAGATTATACTTTCGACCGGACTGTGCGCCTGCGCTAAGGTAGCCATATTTATAGGCGAAAGTATAAACATCGTTCGAGCTTCCGTCCTAGATCTCGGGAGCGCGCAAGGAAGTATGGCTTGATCTACTTAGCTCGAGCACTTGCCTCGGCACCAGCGCTTGTTCGTGCGCCTCATATTGGAACGTGTTTTATTTTCCGGGTGCAAGTCTGCGCGCACATAATCATTTTTTTCATTTTTTTTTTGCCGAAACCTGTCGTTATATCGTAATTTTTTATCATAGATTTGCATTTTGAACTCAATTTTTATCCCCAAGGCACAGAAATAATGTTCCTTACCCACTTTAAATACTTTTCATCTCATTTTTGAGTTTTTGATGAATATTCCGAATTCTTGAAAATTTATCGGGCTGTGTAACCAAATTTTTCTGATCAAGTTGCACAGTGCAACCAAGAGATTGACGGCCCTTTTAATTTACTGTCCGAAAATGTGCTTTTGGCGTTTCAAAATGGAAAATGACTAAAAAATTTCGCGCACTGCGCCATACCTCTAAGAGGTTCAACCATTTGGGTACACAATGAAGGATTAGCCAACTTTCCAAAGTTTTAATGCAGCGGTCAGCAGGTGCTCAAAAAATTTTTTTGATCAAAAAATGGAAAAAACGCGCCTGTTAGCAATGAATTTTTGGTTTGGCGCATGAAAATTTTTTTACTTTTTTGATCGAGTTTCGCTCCAAAAAATACGTACGTATTTTTCGTCGATTTCCAGCTGGCTGTGGGGGTTGTTAGCTGTCGACAACTGAAAGTTGGAGGAGGGAGTCGTTGACTACTTCCCATACCATTAAAAATTTTTGAGGGGGGCACTTCTCTCAATCCCCTCATTACAAATATGGGTTGCTCGCTGGATTCCAGATGATTTATAATTCTTGGTGTTATTCATAATACTCGGTTAGAAATTGCCGTCTTAGCTTATGCGTTGACCGGATTTTTCGTACCGTTCACGATATGTTGATGTTTAAAAGCTGTAAGCATAAGCAATTTTAAGCCACGCCTAAAAAGTGGGCAGGAAATTCAATAACTTAATTAAAAGCGCCGGCCCTTGATTACACTTTGCGACTTGACCGGAAAAAAATTGGCTGCTTTGGGCAAAAAGCCTCACCTGCACACCTTGATGTCACGCCAAAGAAGCTGACCGAATAAATAAAAACCGAATAAAAACCGATATGGCAGAATTATTTATCGATCGGTGCTCCGGTGCTACTTTATCTTCAAGAGCACGAGCATGCATTAGCCAGAGTGAGCGCACTTTTGAGCCCTCGATAATCTGTTTCTGGGATCCTGGGCTGCGATAACGCCTGCTCTCCTTGTGCAGGCGCAAGTATACGCTCAGGTTAAAAGTTATATCGATTTGGAGCTTACAACCAGCTAGAACTTTTGCCGTTACCCAACTCTGCCCCGA
This sequence comes from Romanomermis culicivorax, assembly GCA_963922205.1. Classification (NCBI taxonomy): domain Eukaryota; kingdom Metazoa; phylum Nematoda; class Enoplea; order Mermithida; family Mermithidae; genus Romanomermis; species Romanomermis culicivorax. The sequence goes on from CAWUHX010000048.1 coordinate 169,671, forward strand.
TGACAACTTTTGATCACGGAGGCTCGGTCCTGTAGTGTTTCACCATCCCAATTTATGGGTGACACCTATCCTACTTATCTTAGCAGAATATGCCTGACTTTCGCAAAGCGAAAAATCATCCACCTGCACTCCAAGTAACATCTCTTGCCGAAAATCAATACGTGTATAATCTGTTTTTCATAAAATGCATCTAAATTCAGAAAAATGAACAAATTTTAATCTTCAAAATCGTTTATAAATCAAGTTTTTACTCAAAAAACTTCAGCTTTGTTAGAATTCGACATTCTGATGACTGTAGCACATACTTCACAGTTTAAATTTTTAGGAGTATTTCAAAAGAAAACAGATTATGTTACTTATTTGCTTGTTATATCGCGTTATCCTTATTGTACGAAAATATTGGCATCAGTGAAATATGAACATATAATGATAGAAAGACGTCAAAATTTGGGTCGATTATGAACTTGCATCAATTTCATTGAAATTATTGACAAATTTGAACATTTTGTAAACTTGGTCAAATATTACCTCCTTCTATTACATTCAGATCAAAGTAATAATCGGCGACGATCGTGAAACTACAGGCGTCTTACTGTCTATCGATGGATCGGAAGGCGTAGTGAAAACCGATTTGAACGATATCAAACTTTATCATCTATCCCATTTGTGCAAATTCGTTGGTTAATTTTTATGCAAATTCTCTTTGAAACTCGGATAGTTGATAATTTTCTAAATTGACGTGCAAGTTATTTCGCTCGTTTTAAAATCTATTATGTGGTCATAAAAAGTAAGGCATCGATCGCTTGGTACTATGGGTTTGTCGTCGTCTCCTCACCATACATATTAATTCGGATAAAGTTTGTTCTTCACAAACTTTTTATCGTCATTTGAGCAGTCGCAGATAATCAATACAACTCCGACCATACTCGAAAATTAAACATTTTGTCTAAATCATCTAATTCAAGCTTTATCATTGAATTTCTTATCGAAAAATTTTTCAAACAACGGATGAGTTTGGCTCACTGTTTCAGTTCCTTGACTTAGCAGAAATTCGTAAGAAATGAGCCGCCGCTTTGTCGCATTTCAAGAAGCAGCTATTATTTCTTTCGATACAATCAGAATGAAACATAGATTATATTTGAACTACAATAACTTCACGCTGAAAACGACAAATTAGAACATTCACTATTACGTTTGTAAAATCGGTGACAAATAAATGGCCCCATCTATAAGAAAGCCACTGTGCGTGCATATCATCTGGTGAGTTACAGCAGCTGGATATCTGTAAGACGTCGAAGTTGCGAATACTAGCTGTACATATGGTGGACGAGACCGGCAAAGTCAAGAAAAAAAATTTTCGTCAAGAAAATGTGGCAAAAAGTTTTTATTTGGCGTGTAACGTACCTGCTAAAGCAGTACTGTAAATATATAGCATACTGTATGTGATAAACATTTATTAAATATTATTCATTTTCGTATTTTATCGTCTCAAGGGTGTCTGGGATTCACACCCAAGCATTCCTACAAAATTACGTGAAGTACTTTATTTTGATCCGTTCACACCCTGGTAGCCCAATTAAGATGCCCTAATTAATTTGCACAAACGGCAGCTGTTCCCCTAGAACCTACACTAAACTACACATTCCACAGCTACCCTAATCCCCCATAAAAATCGTAAACAACACCTGCACACAGTAAAATATGTAGAAGCCCCGCCAGACAGTAGTCTCAAGTGTAACGGTAGCGGCGGCCCCACAAAACATGTGTATACAGAGAAACCAATACAGGAAGCATGCACAGAAGCACAAAGGTGTGGCCAAGCCCACCGTAGAAAGCAAGTGAAGCACAGAAAGCATACAGTACCAGAAAAGCATTAGAAAGGCATAACTAAGTAAGCATAAAAAGCGTAGCAGGAAACGACGATTGGCGGAAGAAGATGGACAGAAGCTCGACCTCCCGCAGCGCCCAGGGAGTGGCCAGAAACGTGGTATAAAAGAAGAAGCAAAGCGTGATTTGATTCTTCTTATTCTTGTGGTTTTACATTTTTTGACTTCCGCGCTCGCCCCGTCCTTTTTATATATTTGCAAGCGGCCAATTATCCGAAAGCAACTTAAACCGAGGCCCCCATTCGTATTATAAATCGAAACGCGTTTGTATTGTCGACGTTCAAGCGACCATCGATCATTCGTATATTATCACCCCGTATTGTACCACCCGTGCCCCCTTTTGTCCCCGCCGTACCGACCGATTGGTTGGAAGTAAAGTACCTCACACAAATCTGGTCGTTACATATTTTGGTGACCGTACCGTTACGTTAACCACTGGAACTCCCTGCCCCCAATTAGGTGTACTCTTATCGGTGCATTTAGAAGCATTAGATAATACAGTAGTAATCATTTCCTACAGTAAGACAGTATTCGTAGAAAGCAAGCTGGAAATACCCTCCATCGAAACATTAAGCGATACATTTAAACGAATACAGCGTGAAGCAAAAATTGAAGCATTCAAGCAGAAATCCCAACCTAAACCAAGAATGACACACCAAACGCAAGATCATTTAGGAGAAATCGTTAGAGAGCAGATAAACGATTTATTTTCAGAACATTTTCGTACCCTACGCACACAATTGAATCAGAATACAGTAAACCCTACCCTAATAGACGATCTCAGAACAGCAAACATTCGTAATAACATGGCAAATAATTTCTATGCGAAACCTACAGTATTCACGGGCGGCGTGACCCAACATTTTGGTGAATGGAACAAAAGATTAGAACAATTCATGGCACTCCAAGGCATGAAAGATACAGACATACAGTTAAAGTTGGCATGTTTAGAAATTCATTTAGGAGGAGCCGCCTTAGCAAAATTCAAAAGTTTAGCAAATTCCGAAAACCCTCCCCACACATACGAACAGTATAAAGTCGCATTACAGGCATTTTTCCCAAACAATAGAGATAATGAGCTACATCAACAATTCTTACGCGAGAGAAAGCAAAAGGGATCAGAAACAGTGACTGAATTCTTGTTTGATCTAGAACATCTCGCAACCCTCGCCTACCCTAACTTTAACACAGACGCACGAGAAATGATCATAAAACCCCTCTTTGTAGAAGGCATGCAAATCGAAATCAGGGAAGCAATTAAGTATAGAAGGTTCGCAACTCTAAAAGAAATGTCAGACGAAGCAGCTTATATTGAACAGCAAATCCTTAGAAACGAGTTAAAATCTAACGTCCTTCCCTTTATACCCCCAAAACCCGAACCCATCTTTTCCCTAACCAAAAATACAGACCAACAGGACCTTTTGCATCAGTTAGAACAACAAGTAAAAGATTTACAGTTGCAGATCAAACAAAAACCTCAACCGCCACAACAAAGTAGCTACAACAATTTCGGTAACAACACTTACAGTAGGAATAATGCTTACAGGAACAATACCACCCCTAGGCAACCCACATGCTTCCAGTGTGGACAAATTGGACACGTAGCTCGTAATTGTAAATCAGTAGGCACCCGAAAATCATGTGAAATCTGTTTCCGTAATAATCACAGTACGCCTGATTGTAAAAGCCGATGCATCCACTGCTCCCAAACAGGACATAGATCTGATAACTGCCTTTCGAAACCCTACTCCAATTTTCAATGTTTTCTATGCAAGCAGAGAGGTCATACAAACAGGTATTGTCCAAATCAGCAGAGTCGTAATATTCAAAACTGCATTGAGTACAGGCAACCCCAACCCCTCATGGACATTGATGACCCCACATTTTACTCAAAATTACCCGCCATAACTAACGGCCCTCAGACTACTTTAGGAACAATCATGCCCAACACCCACTGCCATAGTGACGAATACGTCCTTGACCTAGACGTACCCGATTGGTGGGCCATGTCACCACCCCCCACGCCTGAAGCCGCAAAAATCGAAAAATGGCCGCCCACCATCCCCGTAGGCTACAAGATCCCCGGCAAACAAGATACCACACCGCCCACCGCCCCCAAAACCCCGTCGAAAGCAGGCCGCAACTTGTTATCCCTTCTCCATGGCCTGACCCCTGGACCCTACCAATTTCGCCCCCGCCAAACACTTCTACCAACCCCCACAAGTAAGCAAGTCCAAACCCCATCCCATAACTCAACTTCTAAAGTTTTACAGAATGTTCAGATTGCAAACCAGCCACCCCCCCAGCTCAAAATTGCAAAATGACAACACCAAAAGTCCCAACACCAAACCGGCCACAACAAAAACATACAGTGCCCCGTCGCCTCCAATAAAACTCTATATTGGCCGTTGTATTGTATATTTTTATGCGTAATAATCCCCACATCGTGTAGTGCCCAATTTCAGATGTGTGGAACTTCATTGAGCGGTCACTCAGTCAGCATACCAAAACTTGTATCATGCATGCCCCCTTCCACAGTAGACAAACCCATACAGACATTCGGAAAAATCTATATCCCCTCCACTAAGCCCCACATTACAGACGCATACAAATGCAGTGTTCGCAAACGCAAAATTTGTACTAATACAGGATTTTTTGGATCAAAAGGTATTGTCTTCGACCAAACCGAAATGCAAAATCTAACCCCACATGTTTGTAAGGCAATCGTTATAGACATAGAATACAACGGTCAAAAATTATATGAAACCCAACCAGGATTTTGGTCAACAAATAACTCCTTAAGCGTAGAATACACATGGTGTTGTACAGACCATTGTACCTCGGTCACTAACGTCATCATAGAAATAGGACAAATAGCATCTTGGAATGGAAAATCTATGACAGGTACATTAGGTGACCTGGGGTCATGCAAACCGACATCAGGTCATTGTGTCACAGCTGATGGATCCATTATCTGGAATGAAACAGCATTTGAAAACTTATGCCCTTTCGAATACAAAAATACACATCCCATCAAACTCACGCAAACACACATGATAATAGAAGAGCTTCAAGGTGCATTCTCAGTTAAAAATACAGTTTTTTCGAACCCCAATTGCCCAGAAATCCAAGACAGCATTCTAACCGAACAAGGCATTATTGTACAATTAGACAAAAGCACACCACATCGTAACGCATTTTTAACCCCAAAAACCAACGAAACCCATACTACACTCTACGATTTTGATGATTTTGAACCCATTAACGCGAAACTCAATTATCTAGCAGACAAAATCCAGGAATTCGAAATTCAAAATTTCAAAAATGTATGGAATGAATTATGCAGACAGGCACAGCGTCACTTGGATCTCGTATGGCAAATTTTGCTCCTTGATGCAACCCTCGGAGCGCGTGCATTTCTACAAAGAACCGACATCATAGCAGAATTCACAGGAGAAGCCCTCACAGTCTGGCCCTGCAAGCAGGTAAATGCATCTAAAATCTTTTACAACCACAAAATCAACCAAACATGCTACAAACTTTTGCCCATTTTAGTAGGAACCGAACTCATGTTTTTGAATCCAGGAGGCAACGATTTGACCCCTTTTTCACAAACTGTTGACTGCCATCACATGCATGTAGCCCTTTACAAACAGAATAATACATGGGTCAGTGAAACAGGATCCCCGCATGTCACAAATTTACCCTTAGAAATCGTCTGAAACCCAAATTTCTCCCTTTTCCATTTTGATACACCCGCCATTCTTCATGATCAACTTGCAACTATTTCAACCAACTTACTCTTTTTGAAACAATACATTTACAAAACTCACACACTCGAAAATTTTGTTAAAAAACTCATCAATTACACCACCCAAATGTCTCTCAATTCCGATACAGTTTACAACATGATCTCAGGCACTGGCAAAGCACTCAGAAATACCCTCTCTGGCGCCGGCCAAGGCATAGAACATGTAATAACCAGTACCACCCAAAGTCTGATGGATGGATTAAACAATTTACTCAAAGGACCCCTGCAAATCATTATCAATCTAGCCGTTATCACTGTAGTTATTGCAGGCGTCTTTTATTCCTTTCTCATTCTTCGAAAATATTTCCCCTCCCCAAAGCATCAGGTCACACATGAACATGCATACAAAATACCATCAAACAACAGACATTTACATGAGACCATACCCCCATCATTCGGCCATGCTCTCTTAGAATTAGCTAATCGTCGTGGGGCACAAACACAGCGGAAATACGTCCTTGTCAATATTGATACCCCCCGAACTCCTGCCATCGAACTTATTAATCAAATTCACCAATCTGCATCAAATAAGCCACCCCAAAATGTACCTGAGAAACATACCCCTCATATTCCAATCACACTTAATGGCAAATTAATGACAAAAGGCATGATTGACACTGGTGCAGTTTACTCACTCATTGATTCCCGAATCCCTCAAATCCTACAGTTAGACATGAAACCCCCGCTAGTCCAGGCAAAAGCAGCAAATAACCTTCTGATTCACTTTGTAGGGACCACTTTTGTCACAGTGACAGCCCAAACAATCCAGGAAACAATAATGGTCCATGTCCAAAAAGATTGCACGGCAGACATCCTTCTAGGCAAAAACTTTCTCAGTCGATTTTCGGAATATACCATCAACAATCAAAAGTCCCAGGTCAAATTCCGCAATGTTATACTACCTTGTGATGGCCTAGAATATAGCCCCCTTTCGACGCGTGGTGGAACTTATTTAGACGAGAAATTAGAATTACCACCCCGTACAGTAACCGAATTTACTGTCCCCTTGCCCAAATCGTACCTACAAGTCAAACAGCTTGAATTTACTCCGAAACCCAAGCAGAATCCCAAAGTCCATTTCGCAGCTTGTATCTCGGAAAACCAAAACAGTCGCATACACATATCGGTCCTAAACACACAAGAAACAGCTCAAATTCTTTACCCTGGAACATGCATTGGTACAGTCTCCTGTTACATCCCAAAACAAAATGCTCCCATTAACGTAAACCCCTCCACGCAAAACCAGCCCAACTGTTTTGATACATTCACATGGTTAAAAGAAAATGTCAATTTAGCCTCCAGTGACCTGACAGAAGCAGAAAAAACGCAACTCCTACGCGCCCTATCGAAGTACCCCACGTTATATGCTAAATCCAAAATGGACGTAGGTAGAACCACCCTTGTTTCACATGCAATTGACACCAGTGGCTCCCAACCCGTACGTAGACAACTTTATCGGACTTCCCCAAAAGAAAAGCAAATCATACAAGCAGAAGTTGAGCAACTCGCAGCAGCAGGTGTCATAAGCCAGAGCAATTCTCCATGGTGTACCAACACAGTTTTCGTTCCCAAAAAAGACGGAGGCCATCGTTTATGCGTTGATTTTAGAGGCCTCAACAAAGTCACCAAAAAAGATACCTACCCCTTGCCCCGTATAGACGAAATTCTAGACACCCTATGTGGAATGAAATATTTTACGTCCCTTGACCAATCCAATGCATATTATTCCATTCCCATAGCACAAGCAGACAGAGAAAAAACGGCCTTTAATTGCTCAGCCGGCCAGTATCAATTCAACTACCTCCCCTTCGGTCTCACCAATGCCCCAGCCACATTCCAAAGGTTAATGGATGTTATTCTTTCGGGTTTGCAATGGAACACATGCCTTGTATATCTCGACGATGTTTTGGTATTCGCAGACTCCCATGCCCAAATGCTGGAACGTTTAGACACTATTCTTGCCTGATTCTCACAAGCAGGCCTTAAACTAAATATACAAAAATGCAAATTCTGCCAGCCCCAAGTCCAATACTTAGGCCACGTCATTTCCCAGCAAGGCATTTCACCAGATCCCCATAAGGTACAGGCCATCTATGACATACCCACACCCAAGAGCTCAAAAGAAGTTAAGTCATTCCTTGGCCTACCCTCGTATTATCGCAGATTCATCCCAAATTGCTCTCAAGTTTCTAGCCCACTCACATCGTTACTCAAAAAGAATTCGGAACTTTCCTGGGGCCCCGAACAGCAAAACGCATTCACTAAGCTCAAAGAATTACTCATCCATGCCCCAATACTGCAGCATCCCGATTTTACAAAACTGTTTATTCTGCAAACTGACGCCTCAAAACTCGGAATCGGCACCATTCTCAGTCAGCTAGATAGTAAAGGTCAGGATCGCCCCATTGCTTTTGGAAGCCGCACATTGAAACCCGCAGAACGCAACTACCTGATCTCTGAGTTGGAAACCCTTGCAGTAGTCCAGTTTGTCAAGTATTTCCGCCCCTATCTTTTCCAGCAACATGTTATTGTACACACTGACCATACAGCAGTTCAGGCAGTCTTACAAAAGGAAAACCCGTCCCCTCGCATTGCCCATTGGGGATTAGCCCTCTCTGGTATCCAGTTAGACATTCGACCCAAGAAAGGCACTGCTAACCGCAACGCAGATGCAGTTTCTCGATTCCCCTCACAGACAGCAAAACAATCCTTTGACATCGAGCAATTAGAAACCCGCCCCGAAATATCCACTATCAATTTGGTTTTGGAAGCTGAAGCAACTGAACAAGAAGAGCAACAGAAAAATTTTGCCAAACTCCAACGCACTGATCCAACTGTCAAAAGTATTTTAGCAAAAATCGCCCAAAACACCCCCTTACTCTGATCAAATTCGCAGTACACCACAACATTCTCTTCCGTATAGTCGACAAACAGGCAAAACTATACATTCCCAAGTCACAAGTCCAGCATCTCATCGCCTCACATCATGACAGCAAATTCACAGGTCATTTTGCTGCCCGAAAAACTTTACACTTGCTCAGACAAAAATATTTTTGGCCCCAAATGAGCCGTGATATCAAACGCTACTGCAAAACTTGTCACCCATGCCAGACACAGAAAGCCCTCAGGCACAAAGTGCATGCAAATTTAGTACCAATTCAGCCAACTGGCCCATTTGATCGAGTCGGTGTTGATTGCATGGGACCGTTACCCCTCACTGAAGATGGCAACCGATTCATTGTCGTTTTCATCGATTATTTCACGAAGTATGTAGAGGCATTCCCGACCCCTGACATCACTGCAGCCACTATTGCCAAGCTATTCGTAACCAAAATTGTTTGCCGTCATGGGTCCCCAAAAATCATCCATTGTGATCGTGGCTCCAATTTTGTCTCCGATCTCTTCTCACGGATAACTAGTTTATGCAACACTCAGAAAATTCATACCACCCCATATCATCCCATTGCCAATGGGGAAGTTGAGCGTTGCAACCAAACCTTAGCCACCCGTATCCACATGTACATCAATTCAAATCACACTGATTGGGATACTTATCTCCCATATGCCGTCTTTTCGATCAACATTCATAAAAATGATAGCACATCGTATCCCCCATTTGAACTACTCCACAGTAGGCAAGCTAATCTGCCATCAGACGCAGCTTTAAATTTTTTCCCCACGTCCTACATGGTTGATTTAGATGATTATGCCCTTCGTGTAAAATCGCATTTTACAGAAGCACTGTCAACTGTGCAGAAAAGTTTACAGAAAGCTCAAGACCACTATACCCGTCAGTATAACAAGCATGCTCAGAACATACATTACAAGGCAGGTGACCTTATTCTTTACAAAAATCATTCGTGTAAACAAGGGCTGACTCCCAAATTCCTTCCTCGCCAGAACGGGCCCTATACAGTTACAAATTTCATGTACCCCAATGTTACACTCAAACACCCCCATAAGAATATTACGTTTACGGTGCATGTAAACGAGACAACCCCTTTCTACCCTCGGAAAGCAGCTAACGAATCTACCGCCACCCCTCCTCAACCTCGAAAGCCTTGAACGAGGAGGTTCAACTCCGGAAGGAGGGAAATGTAACGCACCTGCTAAAGCAGTACTGTAAATATGTAGCATACTGTATGTGATAGACATTTATTAGATATTATTTTATTTTCACATTTTATCGTCTCAAGGGTGTCTGGGATTCACACCCAAGCATTCCTACAAAATTACGTGAAGTACTTTATTTTGATCCGTTCACACCCTGGTAGCCCAATTAAGATGCCCTAATTAATTTGCACAAACGGCAGCTGTTCCCCTAGAACCTACACTAAACTACACATTCCACAGCTACCCTAATCCCCCATAAAAATCGTAAACAACACCTGCACACAGTAAAATATGTAGAAGCCCCGCCAGACAGTAGTCTCAAGTGTAACGGTAGCGGCGGCCCCACAAAACATGTGTATACAGAGAAACCAATACAGGAAGCATGCACAGAAGCACAAAGGTGTGGCCAAGCCCACCGTAGAAAGCAAGTGAAGCACAGAAAGCATACAGTACCAGAAAAGCATTAGAAAGGCATAACTAAGTAAGCATAAAAAGCGTAGCAGGAAACGACGATTGGCGGAAGAAGATGGACAGAAGCTCGACCTCCCGCAGCGCCCAGGGAGTGGCCAGAAACGTGGTATAAAAGAAGAAGCAAAGCGTGATTTGATTCTTCTTATTCTTGTGGTTTTACATTTTTTGACTTCCGCGCTCGCCCCGTCCTTTTTATATATTTGCAAGCGGCCAATTATCCGAAAGCAACTTAAACCGAGGCCCCCATTCGTATTATAAATCGAAACGCGTTTGTATTGTCGACGTTCAAGCGACTGTCGATCATTCGTATATTATCGCCCGGTATTGTACCGCCCGTGCCCCCTTTTGTCCCCGCCGTACCGACCGATTGGTTAGAAGTAAAGTACCTCACACAAATCTGGTCGTTACAAAACAAGATACTGTGCGGCCAGTTCACACGGATTATTGGCAACTTTGAACAAGTTCATCGTGCTAAGCTTGGAAAGGCTGCAACTTTCAAATTTCCATAGAATATTTTTCCCAAATGTGTGGATTCTATGGCAATCTTATCTTGAAAGTTTTTGGTGGCGCAGCCGAAGACATTTCAAAAATGAACTCAAGTGGTAAAAGCAATCTAAAGAAGCAAAAAACATTAGAGAAAGCAAGGCTGAATTAGAAAACCAGGTATAGTGCTAAAAACTGAAAATAAAAGGTTAGATGTTAAATTTTTTCAAAAAATCTTTGTGCGAGGAAAATTATTTTGTACAAATAAAAAATGGAGCGAAATTGCTAAAAATGATTGTTTGCACGCTAATGATAGAAAGCAATTTAAATACTGTCGGCGGTGCCAGATAGTTATTATTAATGAGGATTACAATAATAATAGGCGGGAAACACAAGAAAATGTTGTTTTTCACCTCCTAGGGCCGTATGCACAAACGCCGCTAACTTTAACACGTGTTAAGGACTTAAGCGGTGTTAGTTAACGCGCGTTAAATTGTTAACACGGCTTAAATTTAAGTGGTATGCACGAACGTGAATTAATGGCCGCTTACTCAACTCAGTGTTAAATTCCTTAACACGGTGTTAGAAATTTTAAGCCGTGTTAAGCTTCAAAATTTAACCTTTGGGCAAGAATAGATTTGTCAAAAAATAACATATACAAAAAATAGTCTTTTTTCTTATTGATTTGAGTGAAATTTGCTTCTCTGATTCTGTTGTTTTTCTTGTAAATGGATTCCGATAGAAATCGTGAAAGAACTGACAATTTTGACGTAGAAGAAACCGGATTTTTATTGGAATGCAGTTCCGAACGTCCTTACACTTTTGAAAATAAAAAAATTGATTCGAAATCGGTGCATGCAAAAATTCAGCATGGGATGCCATTGAGGAAGCGTTCAAATATAACCCAAAAATTAAAAATCTCTCCAAAGAGCAATTATGCGGCAAGTGGAGGAACTAAAAAGCGGTAATGGTTTTACATTTGAATTTGATGTACTGTATCACAGAGTTCTCAAGTGAAACCATTCTGCAGATTAAAAGTGCCGCCACAATTCAACTCTGAAAATAATGCAAAAATAATGCGAATTAAAGTGATCATTTATTTGTACTTACACTGGATACTCAAATTTGGTACCCATGAAAAGTATAAAAACTTTAAAGCACGAGTACATATGGCATTCCACCTTAGCTGAAATAGTTAATTATAATAGCACGTTTTTTGGCTACTTGCACATTATCCTTTTCATTTTTTTGAACGTGAACTTCATAATTTTGATCTTCAATATCCTCATCAACAAAATCGTTATTGATTTTTGGAAAATTGTATAACACAACACATGTGTAATGATTTAGATTTTCTTCCAGTAAAGCTGTCAACTGAATCGCGTTATTTTTGATCAGTATGTATCTTATCCGAAATTCAATATCAGAATATTTTTCAAGTGGATTTGTACGATCCGGAAAAGTCGTGGTTCGAACATAATCATGAATATCCTCTTCATCCATGTCTTCAAGAATGTCCAAAACATCCATCACACACAAGAAAATACCATGTATTCCAGATTTCAGAAGAAAAGTGCACTAACTCACCGTTAATCCTGGGGTAGAGCAGGATTAAAATCTCGTGTTAATTTAACACGGTGTTAGCACTAACTCACGTTCGTGCATACCGCTTAACTTTAACACCGCTTAAAGTGCTGTTATTAACACTGGATTAGCTTAAGCGGCGTTCGTGCATACGGCCCCTAGTGTGCACTTTTTGGACCTAAACTCTCAAAAAAATTTTTCAAAAGAGAACCGCACCCGAATTTTCTGAGTTTCTGATTTTCTGAGCCTTTCAGTACGAAATTCCAGAAATCATCAGACTGCTCGAATTACACCGATGAGAATAAAAATTCCAAAGAAATTTTAAGAAAATAATTAACGATTATCAAATTAAGCGGGTAAACGATTAAATTATATTGACAACTGATAATATTAACGCTGATAACACTAGAGTATAACCGTTACATAGAGCCGGAAATTTCTGAGATTTTAAACCTCCAAAACACGTTAGAATAAACATTTCAGTAATTTTTCCCGACAAATTCTCGAATGACTCTTTTCTTTGTACGTTGTATTAAAATCAAAAAAAGTCGTTGTACAGAGCCAGAAGCGTTTGCCTCGTTCGAAAAATACGACGGATAAATAAAGGCTCTCCAGGCCCATGAGCACCCGAAGTCGGGGGTGGGGGATCCACGCAAAAGTTTCTCCTAAATTTTCGCTAAAAATAAGAAAAATGGTCAAAAGAGTCGCTCTTGTGGGTCAAGAAGTCGTAAAAGTACTTGGTGCGCGAAGAAGCAGAAATTTGGCATTTCAACTAAATTCTGTACAAAATTGGTCATTTATTGGCCTGTTAATCTGCATTTTTTTGGAAAAATATGTGGATTCTATGGAAATTTTTATTTTAAAAGTTGCAGCTTTCCTAGGCTCAGCACGATGAACTAGACCAAAGCTGCCAATAATCCAGAGAAAGTGGCCGCACGGTACTCCTCTTAATTTTCGAATTGTTATAGGAAACAGAACATGGTAATCAATTATTGCCGCTCTCGGTCCTTGCTGATTTCAACTGATGTAGGTGCCCGATAGAGGGAAAACACAAATTTCAATTTTTCATCAAGGAAAAGAAATTTTTCGCAACGCAAAAAAAATTTTTTTGGTCAAAATTTTTTTTCTATTCCAAAATATTTTTTTTTCTGCTAGCAAATAAAAATTTTCTCGGATAAAATTTTTTTTCGGTGAAAAAAGTCTTGACGAAAAAAACTTTTTTCTTGATTTTGCCCATCTCGGCCGATGCAAGCGCCCGAGAGCGGCAGGTGCTATTACAGTAACTTTTTCCGACCCTGGTCCAGTCGCCGGTCTCGCCCGATGCTCATGCGCAAGGCTGGCAAAATGAAATTTTCAATTTTTCAACACGGAAAAAAAAATTTTTCGGCCAAAATTTTTTTTCTGTTTCAAATTTTTTTCTGCTGCCAAATGAAGATTTTCTGTGGCACTGAAAAATTTCTTTCTTTGGCCAAATATTTTTTCTTCATTTTACCCTTACGATAAATTAATGTCAGGTCTTTGAATTTGAAAAATCCGGTTGCGTGAGCGATATGCAAATTTTCGTTGTTACACTCATCGCAAGTTACATGTTATCATTTCCACCTAACCACGCTCTCATTTGCTGCGTGTGGTTTATTTTCGATAATTTTGCGCTAAAGCATTATGGAAACGGCCTCGGTCAGCAAACTGCAGACGACCGGCTATTTTAAAGACGGTTTCGTCGTCGATATCGATTTCGATTTATTGAGAAAGCAGCGTTTTATCGAAAGTGAAATGATCAAATTGGATGGAATCGATTGGAAGATTCGCGTAACGACCATGAAAATGATCGATTTGGACGGCTGCCCATCAGTTCCGTCGTCGACCGTCGCCGTACATAAGCAAAATATAGAAGCAACAAATTCGGTGGCGTCCGGGGATGCCGAAGCTTCAGGAACGGGGCAGAGCGGCCAGGAAAATGAAAGTGAGAAGGAGTACGGCGAGGCCTTCAGGGTAAAACACGTTACATTGGACGCTCTTTACCCTTCGATGGTCCAGCGACGTGAGAAACGATGAGAAATATATATTTTTTTAAGAGTATTATACACACCAATCCCTCTAAAAAATAGCAAAATTTTATACTACAGCTACTTTTTCTCCCATGAAGATGTGGGTCTTTTTTTAAAAGCTAGTACATGTCCAATGTTTGGGCGGGCTCCTGCCTAACATTGGACATGTAATTGGGGGGGATTGCTATGGGAACCCCCCTCCCAGAAATCGTCGACCATGTGGCTAGCCATTGGGCGACCGCCCCCAGGATTTTCCAATCCAATGGCAAGCCATATGGTAGCCGTTGGGACCCCCATACTTTTGGTCGGAAAAATACTGAAAAATGTCAAATTTTTTGATTAAAAACGTCAATTTTCTAGGGACTTCGCGCAATGGATACATTTTTTCGGTCTTTTTAGGGAAAAATTACTATTTTTTGAACTACTTTTCACACTTTTTTCGTGAAAAAATCGAATTTTTTTCCTTGAGAGACCCCTCCCACCAAAATTTTGGGAATTACTGATCCCGGACCCCAAAAAATGTCGCCTAACCCCCCCCCCCCAGACCTCGGGGCTCCGTTACATGTATGATTGAACTTGCAATTTTTTTCAAAAAAGTCTACTTAAACGCATTTAAGACGATGAAAGCCACTTATAGCAACAGAATAACGATAACAAAAATCTATACTAATAACATAATTCAAAAAACAAAAGATTTTATAATGAAACAATAATAGTGAAGCACATAATTTTTGAAGTTTTTTATTTACTGTATTTTGATCATTCATTCATTCTTTTATTCATGTAAATATAAACTTAAGTGTCGATTATAGCACAACAAGCGTATAAAAACGTTTTTTTTCTAACTTTAATTACGTACTTCGTCCATTTTCGTCGGACTATAAGTTATGTATGCTCTTATAACATCAGAATTTTTTCCTGCTCGCAAAACAATGCACAAATTAGCTAAAAAGTATAAAAGCATTAATACAAATATCATCTAAAACATATAGCTAGCAGCAGCAAAAACCCTTTAGATGCAAGAACAATGGCTTAAAAATGTTCTCAACTCCTTAAAAATGCGAAAAAATTGTTGTCCAATGTTCGGTAACACAACCTGAGATAAAAAACTGATATTTAAAGCATTTTTAATTAAATTCATGTGAATATTCCGATAAAGCACATAAAATGACCCCAGAAAAGTGGCAGCAGCGGCGATATAACATATCATAAATAAGGTTCTTACCATGCAAATTTCGAAATTTCGATAAAGCTCACTGCATTTTTAACTTCGTAATTGCAGTAGATTTAACTAATGGCATTTACCCTGAAGAAAACTCTCTCTGATTCGAAATTCCTAAAAAAGCAAAATAGTTGGTTACTGCAGTAGTAAAGAAAGAAATAGGGCCCACTCCTCTGGCTTTTTGCCAATAGATATCCCAAATGTCCAAGAGGATATCCTTGAATATTTCAACAGTCATTCCAGGCATTTCGGTTACCTGAGAAGCCCATTACTGTTTAATCTTTCCAGGGGTAAAGATTTGGGCTTGACCTGCCACAGCTCCAGCTTTTTGGCCCTGGTTAAGCTTGACCTCTTGGTATCGGCCTTCCCACGACAATGCCTGATGCACCAGCACTTTGGCTGTCTGAGATATACTATCAGTACTCCCAGTCACCACTGAAGACACTGTGACTGATGGTGATTCGGTTGAGGAAGAAGTAATCAAAGAAGTAGCGGTCCCAGTGAAGGTAATCGTTGAAGCTCAGGTCAATTGAGCAGTCGAAGTGGCCTTTTTACTGCCTTCCTCTTTCGCTTTTGCTCCCTTAATGCCCCCTTTCTTCCTTCTTTTCTTCTCCCTGAGTCTCATTTTCTTTTTTCTCTCCACCATGAGCAAAATTTTTTCATTATTCCAGCCCCTTTCTCTTATACTTTGGACTGATTTTGCGGAGTATAATCCCAGAACTGCCACATCAGTGGAAATATGTACAACCATCTTTCTGTCCACCATTTCAGACTGGCATATCTATCACATCTTCGCCAATGTGCACTTTGTCGATGTCTACATGTTCTCCCACTTTCATTAGGGAGGGTGGCTCTGCCTGCATTTCTTCTTGCACAAATACCTGCATCCTATTAGCCTGCTGCTTTTGATGCTGGAGTTTGCCTTCCATCTGGGCCATATACTCTTTCATTTTTGCTATTTTATCCTTGAATTCTTGTTCTTCATGCTCCCACTTGGGTTGGATTTCACACTCTTTCATCATCACCTCAATTCAACATTGGGCCTCGAGTTCAGATTGCATCTGAGCAGTTTGAGCTTCCATCAGTTCTGTTGCAGGAACTGATTGCTCTTGCTTCTGCTCTTCTTCAGACAGTTCAGTCACATACTTATCTAGTCCTTCATCTTGCAATTCACATTCTGCAGGTGGGCTGCAACTACATCACAAAAAATTTGGCTTTCTGCGACAATTGGGCTTCGTGACCTGAAATTATCAGAATATTAACTATACCCATGGCAGTTAACCTTTTCTTCCTCACTTTTCAGGCTACTAACCTTATTGGAACTAATCTTGGGCTCCAGTTTTGTTATTGTCCCTTCACCTAATTTTAACTCTATAATTGTGACTCTAGATAACTCAATTTTAACTTTAACTCAAGGTCAAGGTCAAAGCCAAGAATTAGCACTGATTAGGCAAAGAAAGGTGCAAAAGATTGGTAACTGCAGCCGAGGTCAGTTTCAGTTCCACAACCCCAAATGGGGCGGTCCTGGGGCTAAGCGGGGCAGAGGTGCTGTGCTGCAGGTGCCAAGTTGACGTGGCCTCTAGAGCCAATGGATATGGAGACCTTACTGAGGTTGTGGTGGATGCCACATTGGAGTACAAAGAGGCAATCGGCTGCAACAATAATTAATAGCTGCAAAGTTTTTGGCCCAAAGATATCATTTTTCACATCTATTTTCACAAAAATACAAAAAAATTCAAAATCATAAGAAAACAAAAAAAAATCAAAAAATTCAAAAGTGCAAAAAATAATTTTCTTAATTGTTGCATGCTTCAAATTTTTATTTGTTTTGTACCTCGCACAACCAGATATTCAGCATGTAAAAAATATTTTTTCATTTTAATCTTACCTCCGAAAATCTCACCTTATTTTTTGTTTTTTATTATTTTTGTTTTTGCTGAATCGATGGAGCTAGGATTTGATTTTTTTGTGATACTCGTACTAATTTGCATAATATGTAAATAATTTAGAATTTTATAGAAAACTTGGTGAGAGGTACATTGGAAAGGTGGTGAAAAACTTTGTGGCAAAACACATGACTGGTAAGAGATAAATAGATATATGTTTCACCTCTGACATCACTTGTATGGTCTGAAAAACAAGGTCATGGGTAGGAAAAGCAGCCAAAGACCCTCGGCCCTGGTGCAGGTCAATCAGATTTGGTGTTACGCCATCATAGGTCAAGCCGGCACTGCACTGAGTCATCAATCCATCAGCATCTAAACCAATAGGTAAAGCACCCAGACAGCCTTGTGGACATTCCAGTATGCCTGAAAAAAGACTTGTCTTTAGAGCGTGATCACTCGGGAAGCTTTCCACAAGAGTGCATGAGTGACTGAAAAATTCCAGAAAACTGTGATGGGTGATGGTCCTGAAAAGGTTCAGAAATTCATCACAGTGTAATATGGATCTTTTATCTCCCGTTGGTCAGTTTCGAGGCTCGAGGGATGTCAGGGATGGATAATTCAGGTAATGAAAATTAGTCAAAGTTGATGTGAATCGTGTTGATGCTGATTCGTGTGGGCAATGTGCATAAAAGGGCCGCTCATTCATGTTAATACAACATCCCTCGCCAAGTGGACAATTATGTTATTTTCGCAGCAGAGGGAATGCAGGTTAGGACCCAGATTTCTGGAGTACCACTCTGTGTGCAAGTCTACATTTACAACTCAATTTTCAGCCTGACTTCTCACTATTACCCATTGATTGGAAGTTATCTGAGCTCAGAGAATTGTCTGATCATCTGCAGTTCGTTTGAATAAAAGCAGTTGATCGAGTGTTGAAACTGACACAGAGTGAACTGTTGGACACTTTCTACCTAATCAGGTAGAACTCTTGCACACTTTCTACCTGATTAGGTGATTTGGGGGAGTAGGTGATTAGGTCCTTTCATTCTCTTTATTTTTAACACCAAGTTCCATTTCGACACTGATCCTTCTTACCTAGAAAGCAGATATTCATTCTCTTTATTTTTAACACCAAGTTCCATTTCGACACTGATCCTTCTTACCTAGAAAGCAGATATAACAGAAAGGTCAACTGCTTTCATATCATAGGTCAAAGCAAAGTATATATCCACCACATATTTTAATAAATGTTGCTGCAGGAATGTCAGTCAGTAAAAATGATCAAAGTTCTCTTTGTAATGCTGAAAAAGTTGCTTCTGAGATGCGTTTTATATGCAACTTTTTGAGGGTTAACACACACTATATTCTACATTTGTGCACGCATGCTTGCATCAGATTCAAATGGCTACGGAGCAAGATCTACAGTAATTTCATTACAATACAAGTTGAAGTAATACAATCCAAGTGGGTTTTTCGGCCTACGCAAGCAGCTATATTTTGGGGGTCTTAGAAAAGAATTTGACTCCAAACTGTTGAAATTTTGTAATTATATAATCCGGTGTTCATTTTTGTGTGACTGACATTTCGTTATTCCATGAAATCAATTATTGGTTAAAGCTGTCTGGTGTGGGAACCAAGTCATCGGATAACGGATACCGAGTTGCATCCCGTTGAACCATATTGTTTATAAAAAATTGTCTTTATTGATTGTTAATAAATTTATAAGTCTTTATAAATGTATAAATTTATAAATCTATTGTGTATATTGCATACCTATAAGAAATTTTTCAGCCGATGACGTCTTCAAATACGAAGGCTACCGCATAGGCTTGATGGCCAGTGCCAGTCAGCAAAAAGACTGGTCTTTTGCGGTGGATAAATTCGCCATCGCCATCAAGAAGGGCGAAGAAGAGGAAGACGATTGGGACAACGCCACTAGTCATTTTAGTGACGGACTTTTCAAATCGCCCAGCGTCGTTCATTGGACGTCGACCAGTATCGATCGACCCATCTACGGTCGAGCAGGTTTTTTGAACGTGAGCATTGCCGCCAATCAAGCCTACGAACCGACAGGCAAAACGCCGCCACACAGCCGCGATTGTCCGATGTTGCTGCAACCGCCATCGTTGGTAAGTATGCTTTATTTGTTTCTTCTTTTTTGTTCTAAAGCATTAATGAATGAAGAAGCTTCTCTATCGATCCGCTGAAAATTTTGATGTGCAAAAAAATTGTCAAAAATTTAATTACCTTAACACCTGTACACTATGTTCCTTATTAATTAAAAAAACTAAAAAGCACTAGTGTAAACTAGTAGAAATTTAAGCCAAAAGTTATGAAAGGCTCGAGGATTTACAGTTTTACGGAGTTATGATCTTCGGAGAATAAACGAATTACTTGCTTTATGATTCCATTATTTCCAGAGATCAAAAACTGAACATTCATTCATATCCAGCTTCGCTGTGATTGTGCGATTAATACAGAATCTTCTTATTTTGGAGTTTTATCCATATGCGAAATAGAGCACTCCAAACTAGTCTATATATTGGCAAAAAATCATAAAAATACGCTATGACTGTAGTAGAAACTGAGCTTTTCTTTTTGGTACTGAAACGGGGTTTCTTGACTTTTTGAGCCCAATTCATATTTTTCCCCTTTTTGATAACTGACCTAGCTTGTTTTCGTACGCGTGAGGTTTTCCTTGCAAAAAAATTTTCAGGAAAACACTTGTGGTGGATTTTTGGATATCCTGTACAAAGAAGCTGTCATATATTCGGGAACCAACAAACGTCTGATTGTACAAGTTTTCCTTCAATATGCCAATCAGTTGTCGTTTTATTCGTTATATGAGGGTGAGTATGCTTTTCAAAAAAGTTTCGTTGATTGCAATGTAAATTTTGATATTTATAGACAAAAATGAATTTCAAGATTCGATCGGGTTGGACGTTCGTTGCTCGGATCGTCAGAAAACTTTTTTCGTTTCTTTGCAGCAGTGTATGTACGAATCGTCATTCATGGCGAAACATTTGAAAGATAGGCCGGAAATCGACAGCTTCATTATTAAATTGAAAATTAAATGTTCGTCCAGCGACTTTAAAACATTTCTTCAGTGTTTGATGCCGCCTTATTTACGTTTGGATTTGATTGATGACGCTTCAACATTTCAAAATGTGAGTTAGAAAAATCCTCTTTTTCATTTTGGCTCTAATTTCTACTATGCCATTTTTCAATAAAGAGCAGGAAATTATGCATAAAATCTGACCAGAAAACGTATCCAACAAATACAGAAACAACACCATAGCTCACAACTAGAGTAATATTGCACTAACCGCTCTACCAGTGAGCCTTCCGCGCGCATTAATTTTCCTAAATGAAGCAATAGAAAGTTAGCCTATATTTGATCTAAGAAACTACGAAAGATAAAAACATGTAACTGGTCGCATTTGATAGAACTAGGTAATATCAAAAAAGTAATCTCATGTGACGAACGACTGAGTTTACACTATTACGGAGTTATAACTTTTAAACTTTACAGAAATTCAGAACTGTCATTTCAGAAACTATTAGAGATTGATGATTTATTATTATTGCACTTATTATTTTATTTATTGATTTCTTATTAACATTATGGAAATTTTCAAGATAATCTATCGACGCATGCTTTACCATTACGCTTCTGTAGTTGCTTAGATCGGATTGACCAAGTTTCCATTGTTTACCATGTTTATGCAAATTTTAGTACAAAGAAGACTTACCGGGGTAGGTAGAAGGAAGTAGTACACAAAGTTTTTTCTTAGCACGAGTTCCGTTAGCACGGCCGCTAACTTTAGAAATTTGTATTACTTTTCCAAGCACGACAAAAATTTAGCTTAGCACAGGCCCAAGTTCATTAGCACCGTGCTAAAAATGACCATGGTAGTGTAGCATTACTTCATTGCTTAGGGTTATCGAATGCATTTAGCACGAGCTATTCCCAAATTTACTCTTTGGAAACGTTGCCTCTTGAGTCGGTTTTCTGGTCTCGAAATGCAGAATTTCCATTCTGAAGCTCTGTTAATCCTCATCCAAAATTTCCGGTTATCGAATACCAAAATACTTCAGCTAGAAAATGGTATCAATTATGGTGAAACTTCGTGATATACGTCATTTATTTTCCAGAAATAATTTCACACAATTTTAAAATCCTTTCATAACTATAACATTTCGGATCGGTTGAGAATTGTTTGTTTCTGCCTCTCTTTGGTTCTATGTAAAAAAAACACAGCGTATAGTCTAAAAAAACACTTGAATGGATGTCACCATAGCAGATCTGAAATTCCGGTCGTTGGATAACAAAACTACTCTAGTATCGTAAACATTTCATCGTGTTCGAGATTCCTCGACCATCTGGGTAGGAATGAAAAATCACTATTTCTCCACAGATTAGAGGAATTGAATTTAAGGGTGAAGAATCCAGTTTCTTAATTTTTTCTTCAGTTTCTTCGGTCTTCATGATCATGAAGATCTGTAAATTAGTTTTAAACAAATGTATCATTCAGCTTCCATCGAAGCACTGAAAATTTTATAAAATTCAAAAATTTTCTTGGAAACGGTAACTATTTCTCAGTTCAAAATTGAAGATTAATGATCAAAAACCAGCTGTTCACTGCCTAGTCCATCTAATTTTTATTCGCGATAATGTATTTCTACTGTAAGCTTGCAATCGCAATACTGCAAATATCGTCGCATCACATGGCTACTGGTGGCATTCCTCCCCAAATTACATCGTTAAGGCGGACTATAGGATTCTTCTATACGAACTTCACTTTTTTGATGGGAAATTGTCATTTTTTAGTAAAATGTAAATTTCAATGGAAATTTCTTCCCTCAATGACCCCGCTTAGCATTTTCGCAAATCGATAACCATACACATGGTAAAGTTCGTCCAACCCTCCCAGATGTCGGAAGCTTCCTTGCGTGCAGTGCTACTGAACTATTTTTTTTTGATATTTGTTTTTATATGAAGTCTTAATTATAGCATTTATTACAGATTTTGATCTTAGCCTGTCGTTTCGAATGCCATACGCTTTTGAAATGTTGCTCAATGTACCTGATGACCACCAGGCGAATTCCGTTACGGACAAAAATCAGACTGACGACATCTAGTCGTCTAGACGCCACTACAATCGAAATCATGCGAAAGTTGACAATCGAAGAAGCGGAAAACCTGATGAGGAGCGGCGAAACAGTCAATTTGCCCGACAAGTTCAAAATTGTGCTGCTGAATCGCTACCACGAATTACAAGCGAATGATCAGGAGAAAGAAAAACCATGTTGCTCTAAAACGCTGACTGAAAATATGTGATCAAAAACTTGTTTTAGTTGTGCGTTCAATTTTAGCGTTATTGATGTTTTGCCTTTCGGCCGTGAGTTCAAATTTGTATTTTGCGCTCCTCTTGTTTTTGGCTATTCGTACAAGAATTTGACAGGTTAGTTATTTTATTGTACAGTTATTTATTTACTGTGATCGAGCAACACAATTGAAGTTCAGTCTCGTTTTTTTGTGCACGGAGCAGCGTTTTTTTTGTCCACGGACATACCTGTACTTGGGGGGGGACCCCCCCCCCCCAACTCGGCCAACCCTATACCCAAAATCATTTTCCCCCCCCAACCCCCCCCCCAGTTGGGAAAAAATTAAAAAAATTTGTCAAAAAGTGTATGTTTTTTGGCCTTTTTTGGGAAAAATTTCGACTTTTTCCTACCCCCCCCCCCCAAAATTTCGGATTTACCCCCCCCCCCCCAACTGGTCGGAGGTCTTACAGGTATGTCCACGGACATTTATGCCAATTGGCACAGGAGGCCAAAAAAATTTGTGCCAATGGCGCAAAAAATTTTTTTTACTAGAGACATTACTTAAAACTGCGGAAAAGTTTTAGGCCAAAAGTTTGATAAAAAGTTAACGTTTAACGCATTAATTTTTTGTAAAAATCGTGCCCAACCTATTTTTCAGCTAACCATGTCAGTGAGAAAAGAAAAAACTGTGGAACAAAATAGTTCACGAAATCCCAAAAAGGAATGGAATGCTGAGACAATTTAAATAGCTCTAGAATTTTTCAGGAGGTTCAAATTGATTCAATTTTCGACTACGAACGAATATCTAATGTTATGTATATATTTAACAACCACGCAAAGAATAGAGAAAATAAAGTCAAAAATAGTGTTAATTTTCGATTGAAACATTGTACCATTATCAACGATATCGATTTTCCTATTTGAATCAATCAAACACAAAAAGTAAGAAATTCAGTTTTAAATCCGAATCTGACTGAATGAAGAGAGAATATTCAGATTTTTTTTTCATTCATCAGTCTTGACAGCCTATAAAGTTTGCTGCAACGATACTAATACACTGTTCGAAAAGAATTCGTTTGCGTTCGGGTCAAATATACGAATAGGAAATATTATATTCATTGATTCCGCGCGAAGCGCCCAAAATTTTTTGCATTTTCAGCTCCTAAAACGTCTAAAAATCCAGGGTTGGCAAAAACCAAACTTTTGGAATTTCGACTTTTTGGTTTTTTGGTTTTTTAGTGGTTTTAATGGTTTTTTTTGGTTTTTCTATGGTTTTTTAATGGTTTTTTCTGGTTCAATTCTTTAGAATGTTTGGTATATCAAAATAACTATGTAAAAAACTGCTGGAAGCTTCTTGTATCATCTAAGACTAGTTAGGGAGCTGTAAAATTGCAGCTAGAAGTATTAATCTTATCGGAAGTGTCATTATTTTATGCTTATAAGAAATCCCTATTTAGCAATAGAAATACAGTAATAGTGGGCACATAAGAAAGGAACCATTAGTGAAGAACATAAGAAAAGTAAAAATGGAACAGAGAATGCGATATGTAAAGGGCAAATTCAAAGAAAAGAAGAAAAATTACAAATAAAGAGAAATATACAATACACAATGTAAGTAATTAAAACTCGAAAGAAATCAACTACAGAATTGTATCAATGCATCACCATACCTGTACTTGGGGGGGGGTGACCCCCCCCCCCCAACTTGGCCAACCCAGTACTACCCAAAATCATTTACCCCCCCCCCCCCCCCACCCTCCCCCAGTTGGGAAAAAATTAAAAAAATTTGCCAAAAAGTGTATGTTTTTTGGTTTTTTTTTGGGAAAAATTTCGACTTTTTTCTACCCCCCCCCCCAACTGGTCGGAGGTCTTACAGGTATGTGCATCACATATATACATATGCACAGAAAAGTTGAAATGACACTATACCGTTTTCGATAAGAGGGTTTTAAATTGATAGATTATTACATATGTTATTAATATTACGAACTGCAGTTGAAGGTCACACATAGACATTTCAGATGTTTCTAAATTTTTGATTTTCAAACCTGTCTGCGAGCTATAACTATAGCAAATAAGTCTTATTATATATGCTATTCTCGCTTGCATGATAGATATACATATTTTTGCACGATTTTTTCTACTTAGTAGCGACGTCAAGTCACATAAAAAGTATAAAATTTTATTATTGTTGTCTCATTTATATTTTGAAATTTCGAGCTATGAAAATTAAAAAG
The DNA here is from genome assembly GCA_963922205.1 of Romanomermis culicivorax. Lineage (NCBI taxonomy): Eukaryota > Metazoa > Nematoda > Enoplea > Mermithida > Mermithidae > Romanomermis > Romanomermis culicivorax. Next base: position 194,740 of record CAWUHX010000048.1, read on the forward strand.
CTTACCGTAACAATAAAATCAGTTATTAAACTCAATCATGTTTTATAACATTTTGATGATGATATGGATCAATGGATGTCACCCCGTATGGTCGGAGTACACTCCACAAAAGATTTAGTGTCTACTTTTTTGTGAGCAAATTATAGCAAAGTTGACTCATGTACTAAATGTGTGGTTGCAAGATGGATACAAAGGATATCGATTGATTTATATTACATCTTTTGAGTACGAAATGTATCATAAAAATACGATTTTTTTCTACTTTGTAGTGAGGTCATCTCAACTCAATTAATAGTTTTGTTGATTTAAATAGACACCAATACATGCCTAGAAGATCGACTAATGTGAAAAAACACTTTCCCAATGATTTTGGAAAAAAACCAAAAAACCAGAGATTTTCCAATTTTTTGGTTTTTTTAAAAAAACCAAAAACCAAAAAACCAAAGCCTTGCCAACCCTGTAAAAATTAAGGAAATTTAATGTTTGACCAGCCAAAAAATTTGTGCCAATTGGCGCAAACGCTCAAAATTTTTTGTGCCATTCCAAATTTTTTTGTGCCGAAAACCATGTTTTGGCACAAAAAAAACACTGGCACGGAGGGGGATTTGTGCCAATTGGCACAAAGGGTCAAAAAAATTTGTGACAATTTTTTTCACCCTAACAACTTACTGAAAACCGTTAAAAAGTTTTATGCCATAAGTTTGATAGAAACATAACTGAAGATCATCAATCATCATACCCGTACACTGTTTTTTCCACATTTGCACTATAATCACCGTTTTTTTCCTCGAAGATTTTTTCCACATGAGAACCGGACCCAAAATTTTGTTCCTCATTTTGCACAAATTTTCCACATTTTCAAAAACGCTTATAATGCGGCTACGGATGCTTTTTTATGCATTTTAGGAGCAAACCCAAGCATTTTGTTGTATTTGTAGTCAGAAACCTTCAAAAATGAGGAAAAAAAATTAAGAAAATTCTAATTGTGTTAGTCAAAATGAGCTCATGAGCTATATTGGTGTTCTATAGGAGCGGATACAGCAAGTTAACGATAGAGTTCTCATGAATTTATCCGCTATCAACATTTCAGTGATTCCGATTGGAATCATCTAATTTTATTTAGTTCTTGGTCCGGCGCGGAGCGCCAGAAAAATGTTTGGATTTTCATTTTATAAAACGCTGGAAAATGAACCTTCATAACGTTGGGAAATAAATTAAAATCAGACTGATGAAGTGTCATTTGCTCCCCATTCCAACGCGAAGCGCCGGAAAAATTTTCGGGTTTTTATCATACCTGTAAGAGGTCCGACCAGTTGGGGGGGGAGGGGGGTCGAAAAAAGTCAAAATTTTCAAAAAAAAATACTTTTTTGCAAATTTTTTTAATTTTTTCCAAACTGGGGGGGGGGTGGGTAAATGGTTGGCCAAGTTGGGGGGTCCCCCCCAACCCCCCGCCCCCCCCCAAGTACAGGTATGGTTTCTATATTCTAAAACGCTGAAAAATAAATCTCTCCAACAGATAATTCGTGAACAAAAGTTTTAAAATCGCAATCTAGAATGATGTCTTCAATTTCCACTTTCACTAAACGCAAAACGCCAAAGTTCAGATTGCAAAAAAAAATTCCAGTCATCGAGAGAAAAAATTGAGAGAATTGATGAAAAATCTCTATTTTCGGCGAAATAATTGGCTGTAAACGATTAGAAAATGAAACGAGCTAACTTGATTGATAGAAACTGTTGAGCATTAATTAGTAAGTCGAAGTAGATATGCTAACGGCCGCGCGGCCGCGCCTGATAGAATAGTTATCATTATAGCCATGACCGGTGCGAGGCGCCGGAAAATTTTGAGATTTTGACCTTTTAAAGTCCACCAAAACGCATCTTTTCGGTTTAGAGTTATTTTCCTTAGTTGTCTTTTCAATCTCTATTTTTATTTATAATATTAATCAAAGGATCAAAAATTAAAGTATAGAGATGCTTTGTCACTAATATTTCGCGAGAGATTAGTGACTCGAGTCGGTTTATTGTGTCTCAAACCAAACCATACGATTTCAATATGATGTTATTTCTCTCACATCCATTTTAAGATGCAGTTGTCAGAACTTCGATGTTGAATATGATAAGTTGAAAATGAATCATACCCGAGAATAGGGTAATTGTGTGGTTTTACATACTGCGTTTGAAATTTTTTTTTCAATGTACTTTTCACATTTTGCACTTTTCAAATTGTCCAAAAGTAGGCGTAAAAAAGGCGAAAAAATCATTTGGAACTATTTCCGGACACTTTCTCATAGGATGCCGCAGAACGTTTTCATCATTTTTTTAGGGAATAATGTCCTACATATTATGCTAAAATTTCAAAACGATTTGGGTGCCTTTTTTTGAGTCGTAGCAATTGGCACACACTGCACTGCCATTCAAATATATTTTTGAATCCGAATGAATCCCCAACCAATAAAGTTCTGAGAAAACAGAATTCGCCATCACCTATATAATAAATAAGAAGAAAAATGTGGCTTCAAAGCTTTTTTGATTTATCTGTAGCTTTGATATTTGTTGAGCTGAAATTTTGATTTATCTAGCTTTGATATTTGATGAAGGTCAAAAAATTTAAATTTTAATTTGAGAAATTGAGCCATTCTAACGTTTTTTGCAGGAAAACGAAAGAATTAAAGGTCATTTATACTTGCGTTTTTCGACGGAGCGGATCGTCAACATCCTGAGACGTTCAGCCTGAAAATGACCGACTGTAACCTCCGCCTGAACCGAACGGAACGAAGATTTCTCTTTCGTTCGGTTACGTTCCATCCTTAGCATTCCGTTCCGTTTGTCGGAAAAGACAATTATAAATGACCCTTTATTCCAATGAATGTTTTTAATGCTTCCTGCATCTCTTTGATGGTATATTTACTGGCATCACACAGCATTTTTTCATAAATTTTCAAAATGTGCCGACATCTACGGCTCCCAAAACGACAGTCAGAGCTAATTTAAATTTTTACAATGTACGATACTCAAACCGAATTTAAATTTTTACAATGTCTTGGACATTACTGGCTGCAGAAATAGAGGAAAAATTCCGTGGCATCTTATAGGAGAGTGCTCAAAAAAGGCTTCAAATGACTCTTTCAGGTTATTTCGACTTCACTTTTGACACTTGAGAGAGTAAGATGTCAGAAAATTTCTTTCATACCTTCTGCATATAATGAACATTTGAAAATTTATACTTCGAAACACGCATAGAGACTGTAAAATGCCAAAAAATGTAAAACCCAACTTTTAGAGTGCTGTAGGTATGCGGATTTTTACTTTTGCGCTGAATATATATGCTGTCACAATACTCAGCATATAAAACCACTCAAAATATATCATTTTCAAATATTATCTATTTCCAACTTATCATAGGTCAATGGAGCAGTAGGCCAAATCTCTCAGAAATCGTGTCTGAATGATGTCACACAGAATAGCAAAAAATATAACGGACCCGAAATGAGACCCAAAATTACCCGACTATTTTGCTGGACCCAGACCCGATATTCTCAAAACTTTTGACCCGGAACCGAACTTAAACCCGATATTCTTGAAATTTTGGACCCGAATTCGGACCCGGACCCGATCATTCTTAAAATTCTGAACCCGATACATCTCTACTGATCACCCACACAACGGAGCTCCATTGCATGTATGCTTGTTGTCGTATATCATTCATCTCGAAGCGAAGTCGAGCAATTTTTCCGGAAACTTACCTACTTTTGCCATGTTTTCTATCTCAACATTAACGTAACGGGTATTTACTTACTACAATCCTATTTGAATAAATTTAATCTTAGCGGTGCTCGTCAACAATAAGTCAGAAAAAAATGCCGCAGTTTGTTATTAATTTTTCGCCTTTGATCGATAATTCGACGTCCAACATTGCTACATCGACGCCTCTATCACCCGAAGATTTCGCATTCGCTACGCCGGTCAAAATTTGGGGTATCGGCCTATTTTTCGTTACGCTTATTAGCAGTTGCGCCGCCGTCGGTATTATGTTAATGCCTTGTCTTAGTAAACGAACTTATAATACGGTTTTGACTTATTTCATCGGTTTGGGCGTCGGTTCGTTGTCCGGAAGCGCCATTTTTCATCTTCTGCCCCAGGTAAGAAATATAATTTTCATGTCCGGCTTATTGACTTCGTGAAGACATGAGCACCCTATTTTTCTAGAATCCTATCTTGAATCTCAGCATGAATGTGGACCATGCGAAGTATATGACAATTCGCTGCCTCTAACTGATGGGTCATCAAAGGCCATTACTATTCGCGATAGCCCCTGAAATAGCCGTCCAGATAGGTGTTGTTGTTCAGACCCCTCTAAATTCGATTATCGAGAGCCATTTAGTCCCAAAAATTGTGCAGAAATCATGAATATTCAGTCATTTCATCGACTGTCTTTATCATAGAAACAAATTTTAGCGAACAGTTTTAGCAATTTTCAGTGGAAAAATTCGAATCTTTCGGACATTCGTAAGTCACAATTCGGACTGGGCCATGTGCTGATGTTTTTTATCAGCTACATTTAGTGCCGTCAACAAATCGGCTAGAAATTAAAATTTTCCGAAAAATACGAGGGAAACAACAAAAATTATATTAATAGATGACTAAACTTCTCAGATCAAACGATCAACCGCTCTGTGGTTTGATAATTCATTTACTACCCTGGTAAAGAATGACTTACGAGTCAGCTAATATTGAAGAGAAGTGACTGATTGGCCCGATAAAGTTTTAGAAATGTCATGCTGGGTGTGCCACGGGGTCTTTTCTCCACACTTCTTCATCCGCACCGTGCGGAAATGATCCTAAATTTTTTCCTCACGCGATAATTTTTCCCGTTCCAAGTTGAAGTCATTTGAGAAATGCGCGAAATGAGCGAGAATTGTAGATTGCAAATAAAATCTTCAAACGTATCTTTTTTCCAAGTCAGTCACATTATTTTTGAATGATTGAGCAAAAAATAAATGCTGCTGTCATTTCTGTGATTAGAGATAGAGATTTACAGATTTCAATTGATTCAGTTTCTAGATCTTGATATTCAAGAACGCTAGAAAATGAGTCGTTTCAACTCTTATCCTTAAAATATAAGTTTTATATTTTCAGTGAAAAATCGTGTATTCATTGTTTCCTAGTGAAAAACTTTGTGTTCACAAAGTTCAGAAAACTGTATGTGAGAGAATGAATTTATGACGTTCAATAAATAATTTAAATTTCTTTTAAAATTCAAATCGATTACGGATGATCACCGATTGATAAATGAAAAGAGGTCAAATTATGAAAACCATGAATGTTCAACCTTTCCGGTACGTAGCACAGCACCTGAGAATTTTTGAACAAAGGAGCTTATGAAATGTTAGAAAATGTATTTTGGAGATAATTTGTTATATACTCGGTTTAGATTTTCAATCGAAAAAATAAATGTATGGAGAAATGTAGAAAAAAATCAACAAATTCATCTTTATTGCGAAAATTCTAATTCTCTCTATATTTTCAAAGAAAGTGTGGACTTTTATTCGCTCTAATATGAAATGAAACATCGAAGATTCATGGAAGCAAACAACAATAACTGAGAGATGAAACGAAACTTCGTTTTGTCTGTCCTTCTTCGGCGTAATTTTTAGTGAATATTATAAATTATCGTCATCGTCGACGCGAAGCGCCGGGAAAAGTTGATATTTTGACCTTATGCACATTTTCATTCGGGAGTGAGTGATCAGTTTGAGAGAAGTGATCTGTTGGGTGTCTGCATTTTTGAGAATCTACTGTGTAATATATTTGGAGGAAATGTTTCGCAAGTTCTGTGGGAAAACTCAACAACTGTTAAAGAGAACCGAAACTTCAATTTATAGTACTTCTAGAATAACAGAAAAAAATAACGGAGTAAGGAGCAGTGATGTGACAGTGCCACGTAGGTATTATGTAAATGCAGTGAGAGAAACAAAACTAGTAAGGCCAGGATGGAGATCGGAAGAAGAAAGGATGAATCTCGCACCAGTTTGTTTCTAGCTAAATGACCTATTTTGGCCAAAAAAATTTGGTCTAAAATTTTTTTAGACATTCTAGACAATTGACTAAAATAATTTCAGTACTTTTTCGTGCTTTGAGTACAAAATTCAGTTATTGGCTAAAATCTTTTTGGCCCACTTTAGCCATTTAGCTAAACCGTGCTAAAAAACAGTGCATCGCACTCGCTACAATGACTGAAAAAAGATTGCTGGGTGCACTGCACGATAAAAATCTGAATTTTATCCCTATTTTTATATTGTTTTTTCAAATTTAAGAATTTGTGTGTTTATAGAAGTAGTGTATTACCCTTACCAGAAGTCCTGGCAATGATGCAGTGTGATCGATTTTCAAAAAATTACTTGCTGGATTCTATCCCATTTTGAGGAAAAGTGCAATATTGAGCTAAAGTTGAAATAATCCAATCCTGCAAACTATCAGCTTCACCCCTACATAAAAAGTTGATTTTGATGAACTCTGCTACACATGTGAGTTTGAATTCAGCAAAAGATATCTATAATACTCCAAACCGCTCTGCGCTCAACCACGCCCTAGCTTCAGACAGGTGTCATATGCATGCTTAAAACACTAATTCTTCTTACTAACGAGAAATCGATTTGCACTTTAGACATGTTTTGATGCTTGGCTGAACCATTTTCTGACGGAAACTTGTGACCATATAAATATTCTATTTTTGAATGTTTTATGCGCTACACGACCTGTTTGTCTAACACTATGACGTTGTTAATATCCGAAAAATAATGCTTCGTTTACATCTAAAGATGATTGAAAATGTCATACGTTATTAAACTCGTTTTTTGCCATATTTATTTGTTTTCAATATCGCTATTTGTTACAGCAATGGATTATTAATAAAGATTTCTGTGGACATAAATTGTTGAAAAGATCGGCTTGAACCGATTTGAATTTGAAATTCATTCCTGCGGGGGCAAAATCAAGAATCCATAATTGATGGTCTAAACTAGCGATGATACATGAACAAAAGTTCAAGAGCGTATCAGTTGAAATAAAAAGGAAATACTTCATCAAGTGTAACTACACTCTAGTGAATGTCAATATCAAGAAAAAATTGAACAACAATACGAGCATCTCATTCATGATCTGTTGAAAATTTTATTTTATTGTTTATGGCGTAATGTTCACTTCTGTCTCTCGGTCAGTGTTGAATCATCTCGAACGAAAGTATTATTGCTTATTTTGTCTTATATTAGCGTATAGTGAATCAAAATCTTTATTTGTATTTTATTTGTAGGCCTTCGATCTTGTCGAGCCGCAAGTTCCTAACCCCAATCAGCCGGGCCATTCTTACTTATGGAAAAGTTGGGTAGCCGTTTTCGGCGTATTTCTATTTTTTCTCGTCGATAAATTGCTCAAACTTATCATAGAATTCAACAAAGTAAATACTAATTTTTAGTTTAAGTTGAACTTGACAATCGTGAACATCATATGTTCAGAATAATGCGATTTTATTTTTGAATTATTAAAAAATGCGTATTTCCTCAATTCAGAATTCTAATGTATTCATAAGAGAAAATTATCTCGTCTGTTGATAACAAAATTTTTTTTCATTTCTGAAAATGAGAAATAAACTGCGTATTCTAACAATTTTACGTATAGAATGAGTTTTTGCTGATTATCACCAAAAAAGCTTAAAAGTAAAGTACGAATTTCATGATTGTTTTTCTTCTCTTTTCTTCCGAATGTTCCACTGTATACTTATAGCACATTACAAAACTTATTCCTTTTACAGGTTAGGAAAACGCGACTAAACTCATCATCAACGACAGACTCTTCGTCGAACAATCATCGTAATCATGATCATCACGACAATAATCACATCGTCCAAGCTATTTATAAAGTGCAGAAAAATTTTAATAAGTATTCTACCACCAATAACGATAACTTGTCGACGTCCAATTATATCAATGATGACGTCGATAGTACGTTCGTTCGCAATAATAGCGCTGCACCGATAGTCGCGCCAACGGCGGTCGCAGTCGACGATCGTAAATCGAAAGCAATTACAAATGGGGGCGTGGTTTATAAGAGCGTTAACGGCGAAAATAACGTTAAATGTCATGTTTTGGATGAAAGTGACGTAAGAATTGATACGAAACTAGAAATTATAAGAAAGGAGTCTCTGAGCGAGGTATCCAAAAAGCAAGGCCATTTTATATGCTAATTTGGACCGCATGTTATTCGGGAATGATTGCACATTTTGATTCCCCAATCTGGTTCGAACCAATTGGGTGGAAGTGCCATTGGAACCATCCCCCAGAAATTCTCGGCCACATATCTAGCGATTGAGTGATCCCCCTACAGGATTTTCTAATCCTATGGCTACCCATATTGTAGTCATAGGGACCCTCATACTGAAAGATGTCAATTTTTTAACAAAAAATGGTCAAAAATGTCAATTTTATCGGCAATTTGCGTCGTGAATACATTTTTTACGGGTTTTCAGACAAAAAATACAATTTTTGAACCGTTTTTTGGATTTTTTGGTGAAAAAAATTTTGTTTTTGTCAATGACCACCTCCAAAATTTAGCAAAATCGGTGACCCTCGACCCCAAAAATGTCGCTTGATATCCCCTAGACCTCGGGGCTTCGTTGCATGCATAGTTCGAACCTGTAATGGCGAGATTTCATTACATTTTTTGGGGGGGGGGCATTTTCCAAATTCACATGCAGAAGTTCTTAGTTTTGTCAGTCGTGAGATGTTTATTTGAGGAGCTTATGCATTTAGAGTTAATTTTAAATTAAAAATTAAAAAAGTCATTTAAAGCTTTGAAGGTAATTTTTGACAGAATCACGAACTGATGTTGTGCTTATAGTCGAAGTTTGGGAGAAGTTGTTGTGATATTCGATGTAAAGGTTGTTGTGATATTCGATGTGAATATTATTGTAAAATTTGCGTTGTTTAAAGTCACAGTCAGAAATCTGAACAAAAAATGTTATGCATAAGTTTAAAATGCCCATTAACACATGAACACGATAAAACACACTAAACACAATAAATAAACCATGAACACAATAAAATGCTCATGAGTTTCAAACTAAAAAAAGACTGCTTGAAATCAAATAGCTTCTAAAGATGTAAAGGGCCCATGTAGAGAACTAGAATTCGCGCTGTTTTTATACTCAGATAGCTCGCTTTCGGATCATTTGTTGTATTTTTTGTAATGTTAACATCTTACAACTTGAATCCTCATTTGTTTATGACTAGAATAGCTGAAAATTATTTCTTGAATGAAATAATTGTCAAACAGTGTACGTTTCGTCATGAAACGAATCGACCGTAAATAATGTTCCTGCATCAAGAAAGTTCATTGAATTTTTTAGGCATCATGTTATGCATTATTTTGGAAGATACTTGGAATTTCGAAAATTTTCACTTCCAATTCTTTTTTTATGCCCTAACAGTACAAAGTTGAAATCGGATGCAGTCATTCGCACAGCATAGTCGATCCTGAAACCGGTAATCCTCGAAGTATCATTGCCACCGTCGCTTGGATGATCATTTTCGGCGACGGATTGCACAATTTCATCGACGGATTGTCGATCGGAGCGTCTTTTAGCACCAATATTTTGTCCGGTATAAGTATATCGGTCGCCGTACTTTGCGAAGAATTTCCTCACGAATTAGGTATTTTACAGAATTTTGGAGGATAAAAGTCATTTTTATAATTTCCAAAAATGCACATTTTTAGCTCGAAAAATTATTTCTTGAGCCTATTCTATGTGAACAAGTTTCAGACTCCAAAAATTTTCGTCAATTTTTCTCAATAATTCTGATAAAAACACTCCGGTCACGTGAGAGTTTTTCAGAATTCAGAATTACTTCCAATTTTTCTTCTCTTACTTGCTTGCTTGTTGTTTTTTCAATATTTCTCTCTCGTGACGTCATTTCGTAAAATTTTCGATTCTCGTTATTTTTCACCGTAATTGTTTGTAATGACGACAGAAACATTCGAAAATACTCGTTTTGAGAAGTGGACAGCTTCCTCATTTCTTCAGTATGCTAACGTCAGCGCAGAACGCTTTTCTGTTATCGATCCTATTGAAAAAATGATGATATGAAAGTTCCGCATTACCTTTATAATTTTTCAAACGACGGAACGCTATAAAACGTTCGATTTTTCAATAGGGTTTTGAACAAAAATCAACATTGACCCTGACACGCTATCCATTGACCAGTGATCGACAGGGCCTAAAACACTTGCCGGGCCTATACCTATAGAATGAATATGATTAGCAAAAAGCTGCCGGGATAGGAATACATTCAAGCCTGCAATCAAATACTATCAATATTAACTATTTAAGTGGTGAGTGTAAGTCGTTGTAGGAATAGTGCCCTCATGATCACCAATTGACTAACTTTTAGGATTTTCTCCTTGAGTCAATGAGATAAAAGCTATAGTTTTCCATATTTACTGATGCACTGTCTTGGTAATGTTCCATTTTACATATCAGTCAGTGTGAGCAAATAGATGAGCTTTCCATATCAGCAAGATATATCTCAGCTCTTCAGTAGAAAATCTGCGGTACCGCTCAATCAATTTAAATTTGAATCAGGCTTTTTTCCGCACAGAACGGACATTTTTTAGGCGTTTCTACTGCTGGCAATCATGAAAAGGTGCATTTTGAAGCCACAATCTTAAATTTTTCAGGCGGCGCAAACCTATATTCAGCTGAAATACGACCAAAAAACTTCATTTCTCAGTTATACTTGATTGCTTCCATGATTCTGCTATGTCTCATATCATTTTAGAGTGGGTAAAACTGGACGCTTTGTTTGAAAATATGTTGGAAACGGGAATTTTTAGATTGCGATGAATATGAATTCATTAATTTTTCTCACATGTCTTCATTCACTTATTTAATACAATCATTTTTCGACTGAAAATCTAATCTAGAATATATTTTCCAACATTCCGAAAGCTTCTGTGTTCAAAAATTCCAAGTTAACGTTCCGTAGTTTTCATTACTTAAAATAATCCATCTCATTTTTTAATTGATAATATTCATCATTCTGTTAGGTTTTCATAGGAATTTGAAACTTTTTATTGATCTCCTTAAGTTCTTTCTCGTGTAGGTTTTCTGAGCTTCGCGAACACAATTTTTTTATTGGGAAACAGTGAATATGTCATTTTTGACCGAAAATGCTTTTATTTTAGGAATGAGTGTTGAAAAGATTCTTTTTCCAGCATTCTAGATCAAAATTTTTTAATTTCTTCCGGAATATATAAATCTTCAACTTTAATCACAGAAATGTCAGCAGCAACTATTTTTCTCTCAATTATTTTCAAATAATTTTGATTTTAAAAAACAGATACCTTTGAAGATTTTCCGGGTAATTTAAAATTTTTGCTCGTTTTGCACATTCTCCAAATGATTTAAAATTAGAACGGAAAAAATTGAATCGTTTCCGCACGGTGCGCTGGAAGGCGTGTGGAAAAAAAGCCTGCTCTGAATATTAATTTTATAATATACTAACAAAGAAGCACACTATATGCTTATTCTCTCATGCATGTAACGGGGCCCCGAGGTCTGGTGGATGGTTGGGGGTTAGTGATTCCCCAAAATTTTAGGGGAAAGGGTCCGCGAAGGGAAAGAATTGATTTTTTCACAAAAAAAGTCCCAAAAACGGTTCAAAAAATAGTAATTTTTGTCAAAAAAAATGTATTCATGCCAGAGTTCCCCAAGGTCAGGTATTTCAGGTAGAGGTGAAGTTGAAAATTTGCAGGGGTAGCATAGCTAAATGTCCACTAAACACTTCATTTTGTCACAAAATTAGGCACCCAGTGATCAATATTTAGAACTTTAGGTAGGGGTAATACCCCCCCCCCCATACTCCTCCCTATGGGGTAGTCTGATTCATGGCGCGGAGCGTCGAGAAAATTGACGTTTTTGACCATATTTTGTTCAAAAATTGACATTTTTCCATATTTTCCGACCAAAAGTATGGGGATCCCCATGACCACCATATGACTAGCCACAGGATTGGCAAATCTTGGGGAGGTCGCCCAGTGGCTAGCCACATGGTCGACGATTTCTGGAGGGTTTCTATAGCACATCCCCCCTCCAAATTACATTTATGTCTTCTCTTATGTCATTATTAGATAAAGGGAAGCTGTGAAGAATCATAAAGATGTAGACAGTGAACCAACTCATTCCACAGCCAATACCGTTTCTACATTCTTAGCTATAGTTAGCTTCAGCTCGAATTGTGTTGCAGGTTTTCGCAATTATTTCTGCATATTTCTTTTGGACATATAAATTTATAGTCTCAGAATCGCCCTGTTTCATTATAATGCATACTATACAGTTTGACCGTATTAACGAAAATCAAGTCTCCTCGCACCCGCTATGTTTGAGGTTCGACTCTAAATAATGTATGTTCACGTTGTCGACATAGATGATTGATTTTTACTTATGCTCTATCAAAAGTTTATTGTTTTCTAAATTTTTTACCAGAAAAAAACTTTTTCCGAATTTCAGGTGATGTAGCAATATTGGTGGCATCGGGCATGACAATGAGGCAAGCTTTGTTCTATAATTTATTGTCTGCTGGCACGTGCTATATCGGTTTCGTTATCGGCGTAGTAGTCGGTGAACTGAGACAAGTCAGCTATTATATATTCGCCTTGGCCGCCGGATGTTTCCTTTATATTTCGCTCGGCAACATGGTAAATATCATGCGTTTGCTTTAGAAAAACTTGTTTACTCCTCCTTTCCTTATCACTAAAAAAGGCCATTCATTTTAAAGAAATAGCCAGAAATAGAAAAATGGCTGCCTAAACAATTAAAATATTCCAATTTTGAACATTCAGAGTTGCATTTTTCCGCCAGACTTGGGGGTCTTGGCAGATCAGTCAAATTTGTTTGGCAGCGCCATCTATTGCCCAAAATTAAGAGAGTAGGAGTCATCGAAAGAAAAAATTTGCAATTTTTTCATCAAAAGTCAGAAAATAGTTAGAAAGCACTATTCGGTGTCTAAAGACTCGTATTGGTACGACGCGAATTTATATTAATGACCACTTCGCCAAAAAATTAAATTCTTAACTTTTCCATCCCAAGAATTGTGGATTCCATGCCCTAGCCATATGATCGACGATTTCTGTTGCGAGGATCCCTGTGATTGCACAAGAGCTGCGACTAGTTGAGAGCATGACTAAAAACGGATCTTTGATGGAGAGCAAATTAGATAATTTACCGATTTAGGAAGAAAATGCGTTTTTTGCCGCTCGAAAAAATTAAAAAGCCCATAATCAACTATTCTTACTATTAAACTGCTGTAGAGGACTACGAAGTACCGAAAAAACGACTTTTTTGTCAATTATAACTTTTAAGAAGTCTTTTCGATGTCGAGTTGTAAAATACAAAAAAATGATATTTTTCCATGAATTTCGCCAGGTGATAGGTATATAAATGTTGTCGACTGAAAAGTTGGTGGGAGGGTACAACCGCTAGAGGAGGCTCTCCCCCAATCGCCTCCAATCACAGCCTGCTTTTCGGTAAAATATGAATTTCATGTATTGAATAAGGTTGAACAAGTTGTCGATGTAGTAAAAATGGAAGCATCTTCGACTGCATCTTGTTTATATTGACGGATAATTGTTGGAACAATAAAAGTTATAGTCTTTTTATGCCTATGAGGTGAAAAAGAACAATATTTGTTAAACGCAAGTCGAATATACTCAGTCCTTCTAGGTAATTCATCTAAAATTGTGTTCCACTAAATTTCAAAAAATAACAAATTATTATTTTCTTCTGTTTCTCTTCCCAGCAAGATTCAGAATATTGCGGAGATTTATTCCATTTCTCGAAAGTAATTGTATTGTTTATTGCTTTTGTACATGTATAAAAGAGCTATGTTTAGAAATTTTTCCAGCTCACTTGGGCCCAAATTACAGAACGCGGGTAAAATAAAGTAAGGTAAAAGTAAAATCTCGGGTAATGTAACCCATGTTTAACCCGCCATTTTACCTTCCATTTTACCCGTGATTCCAGCCATCTTTAACCAGAAGTTTTACTCGCGATTTTACCCATGATTTTACCGCTCTTTTACCAACGATTTTACCCATGTTTAACTTGGAAATTTACCCGACTTTTTTAGTTTTCGTATTACAGAACGTAGGTAATTGGCGGGTTACCCAACCTATCATTTTTATATATGTTTTTCATGGTGAGCTTGTTTTTAGTCATATGAACAGGGTATCCCAAAAACTAAAATGCCGATATCTCACAATGAAACATTTCTTACGGTTCTAAGCAATAGCTCTCATGACTATGCGCTACTTCCCCGATTATGTGAGCCATCCGCTCATGCTCCTGTAACTGCAGCTATCCTGAAATAATTATTATGCTTTACTGTATTGTGTGCAGAAATAAAATTCACGCAAGGGAATTTTCTGACAGGATTACTGTGAGAGTAAAGGGTATTGGTTTGCTTAATAATCACTATTTAGAATTCCTCATGCGCCAGAGTGATGAACTCACTGTGTCTTTTGATTGCAACTTCTAATACCACAAGCCATTTTATATTTCCAAGATTCTCTGCCAAGCAATATGTCATCTAAGAGCGAAAATTTGTAAAACTTTACAAGAATTTTTGAGTAAAAAATTCTTCAGCAAAGACTTAGTGCAAACGATTTTAAAGATAGTGTTAATTTTTCGATTTACAAGCATTCTATAAAAACAGACTATAGTGCATTTCAGTTGTTATAGCATGAATGGTATTTGTTTATTAACTCAATGACCGTAGGAGTCATTGTTTTTTTATAGCCTAAGGAGAATTTTCTGGAAGATTATTCAAGCTTCAAACGTTTTCATCAAAAGCCACAATTTTCATCAGATTCACATATCAAAATATTGATGTAAAAAACCTGTTGATTCATCTTAACGGAGTTTGAAAAGCAAAAGATGTGTTTCAAAATTGTTGTACTATCGAGTAATAGTGTAGCTCGAAAAAGTGTTCTTCGACAATAACCCACTGGTATCACAAATTTATGCTGATGTTGTTGTACTGAAATATGTACAATGATGATCAATGCATTTCCGGAAAATCTGAATTTTCGGGCTTCTGGTCATTGCCATCACTAACATCAGATTCAGTTTAACCTGCAATGCATCGACGGCATGCAAAGAACCAATCAAATCCGAGCCTTACGTGAAAAATATAAACTTCTTGTTAATATAACCCTGCTAATAGTAGGGTAAAATCATAGGTTATTTTCATGTCTTTTTCACCAACTTTTTACCCAACTTTTACCTTACCCACCTTCTGTAATCTTGATATGGGTAAAATCATGGGTTATTTTTTTCTACCGACGATTTTACCCGTCTTTAACCCAAGATCTTACCCGCGATTCTACCCGATTTTTACTCAGCCTTAACCTACGATTCTACCCGAGATTTTACTCGACTTTTATTTACTTACGATTTTACCCGCCATTTTATTCTTACTCTTACCCACGTTTAACCCATTTTCTGTAATTTGGGCCTTAATAACGAATCGTAATACAGAAAAAGTGTATAAGGCACTGTAACTCGTTTTCATTTGTTATTTTGTCTTGCAGATCAGCGAAATGAACAAAGAAATGGAACGGTCGATGGAAATTAGTTTGTCTAAGGCTTGCAAAACTTTGGCGTTACAAACGTCAGGTGTGATGACCGGACTTCTGACAATGTTCATTATGGCCTATTTCGGCAGTTCGATTAATTTCGCATGATTTTCAAGCTAAAAAAAAGCAGTTGAAGAACATTAATTTTAGCATCGAAATCTACGATTAGCATCAATATCTCGATGGAATTCCTCACATTTAAGAACGACTTCAGTTATTCGCAGCGGATTTCTTTTGTTGGTAAATTTTCGGCGGCTGACCTGAAAATTTCTTGAAAGTATATATTATAGGCAAAGAGAGGATTTGGGGAGTAGTAAAAAAGACTTCATTATTTCTCAAAATATTGTTTTTGAGTATCGGAAATTTTAGATAAATTTCCTCCGATTGAAGAATTCTATGTCCTTAAGTTCAACTGAAGATAGACCTGTAATCTGGGGAGGTTGGGGGGCCATGCCCACCCGAAATGTTTCAAGTGTTGAAAAAAGGCAAAGGTAGGTTCTGTTTTCTCCAGGAAAAAGTCGAGTCAGAAATGCCAAATTTTACAGTAAATTGAATGAAAAAATGTGTGCCCTCCCCCCGAAAAAAATCCTGGCAAGAGGCCTGACTGGAGGAATAACTTTTCTCTTCCTATTGCCTATTTCAGTGCTTTTGTTGCCAAATGTGAAACAATATTGTACTTTTTGCCTTAAGTTTAGTCAAATTTTTACCCCAAGTTGAGCCCAAATTCTTTTTTTCACGTGTATTTTCAAATTTGAATGCAATTTACACCCGCTCTCTATTAAATTTTTGTTCAGTTTTTCAACGTTTGAAGCATTTGTACAGAATGTATAAACTCGCTCGCATTCGTTTTTTGTTTTTTTTGTTACTTTTTTTATCTTTCCTGGTAACGCGTCGCGCGCGGCTCATTTTTTGTCTTGTGAAAATCGCTCTAGTTTTCGATGCAGTGATACGACGAATTTTCTTTCCTGTAAACAGTCTAGGCCGTCGTAGAAAAAATATATATTCTACGTATAAAATTCATATAGATAATAAATCTTATCAAAAATTCACATATGATCGACTTGACGCTTGTTGTAGCAATCGGATGCTGACCTTTTGTATGTTCTGGCGCTCAAGTCTAAATGAAATAACACCAAAGTCATAATCTTCTGAGTACAGGCACGATCAAGGTATGCACACTGGTAATTTTCATTCACGCTAATCGTCGTAAAAAACAGTCGAGCACCTTACTTTATCTAATATACTTCTCTTCTTTCACGAAATGGCGTTAAGTTTAGTTAGCGATTTAAAAACCAAATGGACTTTTTCAAAGTTAATTTTACATCAAATTCAGCTAATCTAATGTTTACTTATCGTCAACCTCTTTTTTAAAATGAGAATGTCAAATAATACACTGATCTGAAAATAATAAATTCAAATAATATTTTTTGTTCAACGAGCTTCCTTCATTTAGATGATCTCGTGATCAGTGATAAGCAGAAAATAATGCAAAATTTTAGAATTCACACGCATTTCGAGCTTGCAGTTTCATCAAGAAAAATAAAAATATGAAAGAAGATACGAACTTTTCCATTCAACAAAAGGAAACCAAACCATAAGCTTGCAACAAAAAAATGGGTTCAATGCATAACTGTAACTTTTTTTTACTTATGAAACGTCCCACCGTATCAACTTGAGGATTGTTGACAAAAAAGTTCTTAATGTCGAATTTTTATCTACAAAAGCTTCAAAAATTGTGTTACTTGCTTTCTGCTTTCATTATTCACTAGCATTTTAGGACACAATGTCTGAGAGGATTTAGCGTTGTCTCAAAACATAATTATAGTCTGTTTTTCTTGAAATGCTTCTAAATAATGAAAGTGGAAAGCAAGTAGTATTTCATATTTTTACGCTTTGCTGATAAACAGTATATCATATCGGACTGGAAATTTATGAGTATAATGACCTAACCATTAGGGATTTTTAGAGCAAAAAAATTGCAGTAAGAGCTCTATGTAAACGATTTGGACGACAATACTGATTTGTGTCACTTTTCTGTTTGGAAGCATTTTATGAAAAACATGCTATAGGTGGAGTCGTTTTCGACACTGAAAACGAATGTGACCTTCATTTTGCACGAAAGTGTAAAATCGATGTGCAACAGTAAACTGAAAATCAGAATTTTACGATTTTTTTGTAATTTTTAGTTCAATTTCTTTCATACCCATTGTGGTGCGAATACGTCGGCCCTGTGTTTAGTATTAACTTTGGATGGATCACTGAAGTTGCCTTTTTTAGAAAAAGAATGATAACTTTGCACCAAAATTGCAATCTTTGATTTGATCAATTGCTGAAGCACGCAGTTGGCGACAATCAGTAGACTAAAATCCCGCAAAGCAGAGAAAATTAACTTTATATTTCCTGCACAAAAAGTTATGGAAACTGTCAAATATTCAACTAGCTATAGCGGGCTCTCATCAAAATTCCGCTAGCTCTTATTTAGACACCCCTGTTGCAAGACAGTTCATTCCATGTTGGTCATGTGTGTGGGCCATTCACTCACGAGCATACATGCACAGCATAGAGATGGGGGTCAGCCAGGATAGGGGGTGGAATACAAAATTTTTTTTCGTTCTTGATTACCAAAAGAAAAGTCTCAGAAAGTCTTCTAACTTCCAAATTATTCTTCAACCTATATTAGTCAGATATGTGAAAATTTGCTTAGACAGCACTTTTTAAAGTTTTCATGTTACTTTTTTGGAATCAAGTACACTTTGTTTATGAAAAATTGTTAAACTACAGCATCATTTCCATTTTTATGACGACTTTCTCTTCTCTTTTGCTCATTTTCCTTCGTTATCTCCTCAATCATTGCTGGAAAAGTCAAATCTTCTGAGGGTCAGCAAGAATCTGCTTGGGATCAATAAAAATCTGCTGGGGGTCAAAACGCCCCCCCCCCCTAAATAACTCTCCCCCCACGTGCATGTATGCTCATGAGTCGAACTTGACATTTCTTCATGCCATAAAGCGAGAAAATACACCTGTTTCGCTTTTGCGAACACAAAAATATAAAAGGCTGTTCCGATGTGTCGCTTTTTTGCTGCGAAATTTTTTTCTTTCCGCGCTTCTGCTGCATGTGGCTAACCGAAAAAGTGAAACCCATACTATACGTAAAACTATTATATATGCAGACGGGAAAAATCTGCCTGGGGTCAGCAGGGACTCTGGTTGGAGGTCAAAGCCCTAAACCCAGGAACAATTTATACATGATGCGATCTTGAGCTGAATGTTGTACTACAGTAGTACCGGATTTCGAGACATTAGAACGCAGAACAATAGAGCACAGAAACATTAGATCACAGTAAAAAAGCATAGTTATTTTTCAAATAATTTTATTTCCAGTTTCAGCTCAAAAATGCAGATTCTTCACATCTTTTCATGACTTTGAATAAGTTCATGTCAATACATTTTTCCGCCACGGAGTAGTTTTTCCCATCTTTTATTCTCCGTTTTTCTTTTTCTTATTCACCGTCGTCTCCTATTAATGTAATTTTTCTTTTCTTTATTTTCGTTTTCTTTTTATATCTCATTGTTCGTCCACTCATTAATTGTATTTTTTCTTTTTACATTTTTCATTCAGCACCGTGGGAATTCTTTCTGTCTCTGTTTTTAAAAGCACTTCGTGAGTATATGTTAACGGTGGAATCAGTGCTTGTTCGAGAAGGTAGAACAAAGATGGGTATGCACATTTTTCACACAAAAAGTGCGAAAGAGACGCGAAAATTGAAAACATTTGACCTTTGAACCTTCGAATCAAATTGTTTCATTTTGTAATTTTCGAAATCATCTTGAATTTCTTACTCGCATTCAGAATAATATACACAGTTTACAGGAAAACTTTGTAAGCTTTTGCAATAAAGTTGCTTGTTGAATATTCTTTTTTATATTCAAAAACAATTTAAAATTCGTGTGTAGACCAGGAACGTCAGTTTGAAGAAATCATTTTTTTCAAGTGTACTCCCTGCGCTCTCATGTCCAGTCACGCTTTTATACCAGGTGCACTTTTTTGACTGGGTCAAAAGTCATTCTCCAAATAGTATATCTAACTGATATTTTTTACAATTTTTTCTTTTTTTTTCTGCTTCACTTTTCGTGCATGAATTGAAACGAAAAAAAGCGAGAAAAAGCGAAGGGAAGTGAAAAAAGTGAACCAGAGAGCGAGAAAAAGCGAAGTGAAGCAAGGCAGAGCGAAAAAGTGAAATATGAAAATAATGAAAGAAAATGAAATGAAAGATTCATGAAAAAATGAAAGAAAATGTACCAGAAAAAATCTTCAAATTCTGATTTCTAGTTTACTGCAGCACATTAAATTCACACTTGCAAAATGAAGGTCAGATTCGTTCTGAGCATCGAAAACTATACGCTACAAATTTTTTCAGGTATTTTTTGGCTTATCACAACTTACCCATTAGCCAAATTTTCCCAGACGTTCTATCTTGAGACATGATTTTTGGAAGATTCGGCCTTCTATTCCATTGACTTATAATGAATTGAAAATAATGAGATATTTTCAGTAGTTTTACACGTTGAGTATCGTGACAGCATTCTTTCCGCATATGCATCGCATTTTTTCAAGACAATGTTGAAAAAACCAGGATGTCATCTTGAAAAATCAAGATCCCAGCTTGAAAAAATCAAGATCCCAGCTTGAAAAAATCAATATCTCATCTTGAAAAAAATCAGTATGGTGGCACATCAAACGACTAAGATTTCTGAAACAGCCAATCGAAGGCGTTGCTCCGTCTGGGAACCCTTCAAATTGGATTTATGAGGTTATGGTTTGCTGGCGGAGAGCGCCAGGTGTCAGAGTGGGGAAAATTATTTTGCACGGTAAATATGGGTATATTGGTTTTCCATAAAAATCTTTATTTCCGAGATTTTTAGAAAAAACGTCAAAAATGCTTGTTTTTCACCCAAAATGCAGTTTTTGGACTTTGAATATTTTAAAACCTCCCTACTTGTTCAAGAACCCCGCAAAGACGCGAAAATTTTAATCCCTTTCTTGAATGATGAAAAATTATGAAAAACCAATATGTCTATCGGATGCCACGTGCAGAATAACCCTCTTTGCCACACCCTGTAAAAAACAAAGGACGTCCTCCGCCAGCAAACCGTGACCTCAGAAAGCCACTTTGAAAGGTTCCCGTATATGAAGGCATAGAAGGCGGAGCAACGCCTCTGATTGGTTAGTTGGAGAAATTTTCATCCCTTGATGTGCCGTCCATCTTGATTTTTTTTCAAAATGAGATTTTGATTCTTCTTAAGACGGGATCTTGATTTTTTTTAGAATGTAACGTGTGTCGCACCGGGCGATAGCGTGCGCTACCACCAACTGCACTGCCCTACATCGCCTGAGCGAGTGCATCAGCGCCCGTCACAATTATCTGAGTGTGGGGCCCTGACATGTACGTGAAACATCAAGTCTACGGGTTCAGAGGATAACGCACGATGGCAGCGTGTGCGCATCGTGACAAAGATGATATCTTGATTTTTTTCAAGACGCCTCTTCACTTTTTCAAGGTTATCTTGAAAAAATGCGATGCACTTGGAAATAAAGTCGAACATCGGTAAACTCTTACATCTTGATTTTTTTGCGATACATCTTGAAATTTTTGGGAGGCATCTTTCAATTTTTGCGATGCATCTTGAAAAAATGTTGAGAATTTTGTTGAAGTTAACGATTTTTTTAAACAGATTTTATGAAGTGGTCATTTTTTCAATCGGCCCTTCTCGTATTCCGTAGTTACTTTGTGCCTTCAAAAAATGAAGAAAAAGATTCTGCAGCGACGTATGGGAAAGTAACTTTTATGAACTTATTCCTCCTCCTTTTCGACACTCTAAAATAGCGGAAAAAGCGTAAAATAAGAGATTGGAAAAACTGTTTCATACCAAATTAAAGAAAATTCCTGTGTATAATGAGCGCTGTATTTTCTACGCTTTTATATTTCCTGATTTTCACGTATTAATTTTTAACTTATCGTAGTTAAGGTCGAAGATTTAAAAAACTGAGTCTCAAAGGTCGATTATAGAAGTCACCGTATATAGAAAAATTAATTTCGGACACCAATAAATTCTCCCCACACGCTTAGAACATACTACGGGAAAGACGTACGGCTAACGAGGTGCATCTAGTTGAAAAATAAAAAAGGCCTAATTATTCTGTTTACTTTTCTGGAAAAAATGGAACCACAAGATGTCAATTTGAAAATCATTCATACACGTACGGCTTAGTATAATATATTACATTTATGCAACTACGCATGCGCCAAAATTGATCTGATTACAAATTTGGAAAGTCCATCGCCGGCGCATGCATACTTGAAATGACATAGTATGCAAATAATAATAATAGCACGACAATTATACATGCGGCTACTTAATAAATTTCAACGAGTTTTTGGAATAACTATAGTAGAAAAATTTGCATAAGGGGAGGTACGCAAGACCGAGACGATCGTCGATTTTGTTCGTCGCCGTTTTCCGCCGTGTGCTATGCCGCCATGTAGATCAATCGAAAGATTTTTCAAGCAAAACATGCACATAAACTAAGAAAAAATCAATGTTTCTCCAAATCGATGTTAGTAGAAGAAACTTTAGTTTTTTGGCTAGGCATAAGGGGCGTACTGTATTTGCGTTGACTTTTCAGCGTCTCGATTTCTAACCGTTGTTTTTCTTGCAATAAAACCAATTCCCGTTGGTGCCTGAAAAAACCATAAATATGTTGGAGTCTGATAATTTTGGAATAGAAGATGCAGCAGAAGTTGTACTAAAAATGCCAAACTTTTGGACAGTTTCCGAAAAATTTTATTTGTCCTTGAAAACCATTTTTTCACATTCTCCGAAATCAAATTACTGTTTTGTGGCTGTCGAATTTTCTCTAGAGCGCATTTTTCCTCATATGAGCCTCAGAATGAAAAATATGTTCATGCAAATTATGAAAAACCTACATACGCGACCACCTTTCCTCTTAGATTGACTGTACCAGTAGGATTATGACCCGAGGAGAATGGCTTACTATGCGCGGTCACCACCTGCTAACGGACTTCGGATTTTTTTTATATTCCGAGGCTCATTTGAAAATGAATGGAGTATAGCTGCGACAGGATAAGTTATGAAATTGTTCACAACCGGGCTAATGCGATAGAGCCAATAATACTTGGAGATTAATACTTTCCATTTGCCGACTTTTGGACATGATGCGTGAGTCACATGCCCTTTGGACTGAGAAATGACAGGAATCAGCGCAGTCGCCGAAATATTCTACAACTTTTTACCGCAGATTTTTTTATACAAAAATTGTTAACGGTCATTTGGGTCATAACTCGTAAATATGTCGCTCTGGTTTAGTCGAAAACTCCGAAATTCTGATACGATTTTGTTGGAAAAATTTCAAGAAAAATATAATATAAATTACAATGTTTACGTGCACCAGTTCAAACAAACAACTGAAAAATTGCCATTTTATTTCGACTAGTAACTCACTTTTCGACTAGTTTCTTAAGCTCCTCATCGCCATCAACTTCGTCTACGTCCTCTACGGTCTGAAAATACAGCATAATAGACTTTATAGGTGAGAATATTGAAATAATTCTCAAGCCAAGCGAAAACGATATCTCTCGCCATAAATTCTGATAAATGTTATATGCTTAATGTTTGAGGCTGGTATTCATTTGAAAATTTTCAGTTTCACTGAGCTTAACCACAAGAATTTAAAACCAGTCGGAGTTGAAAACCGTACAAATATTCTCTCAATACCTGCAAAATTTTAATGACCTTCCGCTAAATGCCAAAAATATTGTAACTTCTATATCTTAAAATTTTTGATTCGTCTACAAAATTTCTGTTAGTAAGCTTACTAAAAGTGGATAAAACGTCTCACAGTAACAGTGAAAATTCGAAATTACACGGTCCGGCTGCGAAATATATGATATAATCATGAAGCGAAATAAAATACTTACTTAGTTGCTGATCAAGATTTTTTTACATTCATGTTCCTACTGGTCCAGAGGTCCCCAAGATTAGATTTTCAGATCGGGGCAAGGCTCAAATTTTTAGGGAGTGGATGGGATATACAAATATCTGCAAAATACGTCATTTTTTTCCAAAATCGGACACCCAGCGTCCAGTGATTCAAAACGATACTGTCTAATATTTTTTGACGCGACCCGAATGGGGTAAAACATTCTTGACCCGACCCATTCTTCAGAGTAGACCTGAGCATTACGGATAACGGGTCAAAAATTATTTCGGTTCAATATGATTCATAGAATTTTAGGCGATAATACTCCAATCCGATACTGAATAATTTTATTAGTATAGGAATGCTGAAATAGATTTGGGGTTGCTGTCAGTTTGCAGCAGAGGTAACTCATTCAAATACAACAGTGTTTCCAGTTCCATAAATCCGATTCGAGAACTGTGCATCAGAAAACATTGTATGTTCTTGAAATGATTTTTATCGGATCATCATAGCCAATTCTAAGGCAAGCATAATCAGATTACTCTTTGAAAAGCTCAAATTTTTCAATATTCAGACCAATTTTGACCAAAAACAACAAGTAAGCGAGAATGAGACACAAATATATAGAAACTAATCATACTGAACCCGATTTGAGCAAAATTTCACCAAAGTAGGCATTAATCTCGGTTATCGGGTGAAATCTTCCACTTGCAAAGTTCAAGCGACGTATATTAAAATTAGCATGCGTTTGATCTACGCTAGAAATTGCTATTTCGGTCTAAATAGAAGCTGGTTGATATGCTACGAGTCTAGATGATGCAATTTTGTAGGTAGAACTAACTAAGATCTATATGGGTATGGGTATGGTAAAACGTAGCTTGTGCTTCAGTAGCATCAACCTAGCAGTAATGTGTTTTTAGATGCCCCAGGAGTCGAGTTGAAACCGCTTGACAGTAGTAAAAATTTCGTTGTTAATAAGAAACTTGAATATTGTGGTCATTTGTTTCTTTCTTTTTAGCCAATGAGACTTTCTAACTTACAGTAGAACATCTGCATCTGAAAACTACTGAAACAATAATGATTAGTTTCAAAAATGATTCTCTCGGAAAAATCCCAGCCGAACCACATTGACTATATAGCAATTCTTCGCGAAATAAATTTGACAGATAGCAATTCTTCTATGCTTCAATACAATGTTTGTGTATCATTGTGAATATTGTGAAATATCATGGTGAATTTTTCATGCAATAGCAAACAGCTCCTGTCAAGGACCTTTGCAGTTCTGGTATTTATCAAAGACAAGAAGGCTATTAACAAACTTTTTAGCTTACTCCATAGCACCCCATGGAGGGGATATTACCCCGGTCTTAGATTTGGAAATTCATTTACTACCCCATAAAAACAGCTCACTATAGCAACAAATTTTGGTAGACCTCATCCTCTCCTCAGTAGGTTATAGTAATTCGAGAAAAATTGCACAATGTGTGCTTGAGAGGATCTACTCAGTAGTCTTTTTGACACACTTACTGAGCAAATGATAATGGGAAAGTACGCAACTTCTGTGCCATATAGCGATTTTTAGGAAAGGATATCGGTACATTTATATATACTACTTGTAGGAAATCATTATATATATAATTGGGAGATCAAATAATGACTTATGTTTATGTGATTTATCAAAAAATCGCCCATTGGGAAGAAAAACATTATGTTCTTAAAATTCTTCCTCTTCATGCTCTCCTTTCGTTTTTCCCGCTTCTGCGTTGGGTCTTCTGTGCGCATATGGTTACCCAAGCTGTGGCATACTCTCCTGCTATGAGTTGAGGCATGCGAGGTCCGTCTGTTGAGAGTGGCCAAAGCAGCCACCTCAACTACGAATTATTGCAAAAAGAGAGCGCCTTTCCCGCTGCTCGGTTGGCTCAGTTGGTTAGAACGTGCGGACGGTAGCCGCAAGGTCCCGGGTTCAAGTCCCGGACCGAGCCTAACTTTTACTGAAGCCCCGAGTGGCGGGAAAAGGTTGCCTCAACACGTCGATGTGGATCAGGAGTGGTAACTGGTTTCAAACTCGTGGTTCATAATCTAATGGGATTGATAATACTAAAGCCACATTCAGCAGCAGCACTTTTAAATGGAAACACTGTTTCAACCCTTATCAGTGATTGAATAAGCTCATACTCCTGAAGATGCTGGTTCAAATAATGTTTCAAAAAGTATGTTGTGCCTGATTCTTGAAATGTGCAGGAATCAGTTGACACAACAATCTTCATAGTGTGACTATTCTCTGCGTATAATCAGTACATTCAAGTTGCATGATTGTGAGCTGGAAAAAGGGGGTTGAAATAGTAAATGGTGTTTGACCGTAAAAAGCGTAAAATAGGGGCATTTAACTATCATTTTTGTAAGTTGTAAGTGAGGCTTGTTTTGTGGTGAGAGTAGTACACCACCCCCTCCGCAAGAAAGCTGGGAGCAAAAAAAAGGTCACGGCATATTTCAAGTACTATCCTTACAATTTACGATTTTACACCTACCTAAATTTTCGATCTTGGGGGCCTCTGGCTTACTCTATTTATACCATGTGTACATGATTATCCTGACAACTAAAAAAACGTCCAACCTGATCGGAATGTTCGCTCGGCGGCGCGATCACGAAACTTGCCGCTTTCACCTGATGATCAGCGTTTGCCGTGACAGGTGCCGATTGCAGTTGCTGCGGCAGCGGTTGTGACGATGGCAATTGTTGTTCAGCCTTTTGAACGTTCAGCGTCGTCGAGGACGACGCCGCTGCTGCAGTAGTTAACGGACGCAATTTTACGACGGCCGCTGACGAGGATGACGACGCAGCCGCGGCTTGAGTCGACGGCAAGCAACTGGTCGACGCCGATTGGCTAGTCAATGTCGTAGAAGTCGTCAAGGCCGGTAAAGTTGACGCGGATTGGCTGGCTGTCGACGGAGCGGTTGCGGCAGTGCCGCCACTTTGGGCGCTGGGATTGTGAATGGCCGGAGCGCTTAATTCTCGTTTGGGTTCGATAAGTTTACCTTGAAAAATTTATTGAATAAACGAGACGTGAATTTTAAATTCAATGAGATTTTTCGACAGTCAATTTCTGATAGCCAGAAAAGAATAAAAAATAAAGAGAAATTCTGAGAGAGGTCACCGTCAGGATTTTCCAATCTAATAGCTTGGCTAGCCGTATAGCAGTCATAGGGACTCCTTTACTTTTGGCCGGAAAAATACTGAAAAATGTACATTTTTTTGATGAAAAGTGTCAATTTTTGAGAAAAAATGGTGAAAAACGTCACAAAAAACGAGCCATGAATACATTTTTCACGATTTGTTAAGCCGAAGATTACTATTTTTTGAACCGTTTTTCGGACTTTTTTGGTGAAAAAATCTATTTTTTTTCTTCCGGAGACCCCTTTAGAATTTTGGGGAATCAGAAACCCCCGGCTCCAAAAAAGTTAACTGATGCCCCAGACATAAGGGCCCTGTTACGTCTATGACCACATGGTATTAGAAAAAGCTGAAAAAATGTCCGTTTTTTGTAGAAATTTCGCCATTATCTATTTACAGGGTTCCGGTTATTTTCACATAATCTCCCCGGTTTTTCGAACAGTCGGAACCGTGTTCAGCATATAAAATTTTATCTAAAAATGGTATAAAATGCTCTGAAAACTACTACAATTGTTCTTTAGCCAAGAAACTGTCTTTTTCGCAAGAAACCTTTTGCCGTTTGGCCAAAAAGGTCGAAATTTTTCAATCATTTTTTTCAAATGCCTTCGCTTGCAGCATGCGGAAACAACTCAAGATTCTTTTGGTACGAAAAATTTTTTTCGTTTCAAGTTACAGTTATGTAAGAAATGTGTAAAATAAGCGAACATTGCAGAACCCCAGCAAAAATTGTGGATTTATTTTTGCAACTCGACAAAATTATTTAGAATTACTGAGTAAAAAAATAATTGCTGCTGACATTTTTGTGATCAGAGCTGAAGCTTTAAAGATTTACATTGACGCCTCATTCCGACGCGCCGAAAAATATTTCAAGATTTTTATATTCAGAAACGGTGAAAAACGAATCTTCTCAACACCTATCCCTGAATGAAGGCTTTATATTTTCAGTCTTAAGTGATGCCTTAATCGTTTCCCAATAGAAAAGTTGACGTTTGCAAAGTTCGGGAAACTTCAAACTAAAGGAAAAAAAAGACGAAGACTTACTGAATGCATTCGACTTATCCTTCAAACGAGAAAATTTTCGGATTTCGATATTCTAGAACGCTGGAAAATTGATCTTTTCAACACTTATCAAATATTTATAATGTTCAGTCTGGGATGATGTTCACACCTGCGCAATGTGCTAGTGATTTCTATCAGCTAACCAACTAGGAAATCAAATTTTGGACAAATCAGTAAAAACATTCGGTAGCTACGCGACCTCAACAGATCGAGTTTCGTCTATATTAAGAAATTTTTGGAATTATCTCTCCTGAAAAAATTCTTGAATACGGGCTTGTGCATAACTCATGTGTTGGGATCATTTTTCAAACGCAAGAAATGAATCCTGAGAAAATTCAAAAATTTTCGAAATCAGAAAAAATATTTTGTGGATATTATCCTCTTAATTTTGAAATTATCATAACTATGCATGGTCAGTCAGTATGGGGGTGGGGCGGGTAAACTGGAATTTTGTCACGGTAGTAAATATATATTAATTGATTTTGTTTAAGAAAACTCAAGCAGACAAACCTTATACGCCCAAAATCATTTAGTAACTGGGCTCGTGTAAAAAAGTGCAAGTAGAGCAACTCGTGCGCTCAGCTAAAAAGAGTGGTATCAACTCACATTTGGTTCAAGAAACTCCGGTAGTAAATGCTTACCTGCCCGAAATCTATTGGTAAAAAATGAACATCCGTCAGGCCTGGTAGGGGTAATACCCTTGCCAACCCCATGCACATTTATAATAAACTTTGCAATAAAGTGCATATCTTTGCCACGTTACAGATAATTTTATACAAACATGAATTTTTCAAAACTGATCAATCGTACATAACGAGTACATACATAACGTCTGTCATTATTTTTCATGCTCACCCAATTCTTTGGCCAATTCGGTAATATCGGCTACGGGCGGTCGCTGTTCTTCCGTTTTGTGCACCGTAGCTTGGCAAGAGGACGATGAGGCACCGGCGGGGCCGTTCTGAGCGCCGTTCAATGTGCTTTCCGATCGAGCTAAAGACTTTTCCGCTCCAGCAACTAAAGGCGTGGTCATATTGTTGTGTTGGAGGACGGGTGGCGAGGCGGAACCTTCCTCAGAAGATTTGATATCCGTCCAAACGCCTGAAAAGTGGGAGGAAAATAACAGTAGAGGAATCTCGAGCTCCTAGAGAATTTTCTTGAAAATCAGGAGCAAAGTATGTTTTTTATGCTGAAAATAGAAGGCGACATTCAAAGATGATTCTTTAAAGCATGCAAGTTGGATCATCTCAAGTAAAAAAATCAAGAAGAGGTCAAAAAACAACGCAATTTTAGCTAAAAGATTAAAAAATTCAAAATACAAAAAAATCCACTACCATTTGCCGCCTCGACATTTATGGCACCGTCGATCACGGTTTTCCCTTCCACTTTATTGGATACCTCGAGCGTCGACTGACCCGTAGTTGTATTATCGTTACCCGCCTGAGGCAAAAAAGTTTATGATTGATGAAACGGAAAATAATCTACGTATAAAAATAACAGGAATTGCCTACATACATAAACATTCACGAGATTGAGACACAGAGCCTTATCTAATAATTTACTAATTAAAAAATCAAAGATCTAAGCGTCGAATGATGCAAATAATCTGAACTCCTAAAATTCAAGACCCAAGCGTGCAAATCAAGTGAGCACTTGGCCAAAACGAATCAAATAAATTCTAATTTCGAACATGAAGTCTCTTAATTTGAAATTTTCTGGATGTGTTCACAAACAGTTCAACAATCGTTGAAAAATCTTCAATATTCAAAATCCGTTACGGCCACGTGTTCACGTGGTATGTACACAACATTACTTTGTACCCACCTATGCCCAAACATTTGAATGTGGCGTCTGCAATGCATAAATATAAAAACTAAACAACTGGGAAAGCGGAAACTAAAGGAAACAACGAATAGCGTTCTATACGTGCTCAAAATCATGAGGGGAAAATAGCTCGACGCCTTGGAATCTAGGACCGATGAAAGGAAAAAGCGAGGAAATGCGCTTGTGTGTGAAAAACGATAAATGAGTTGTGCTTCACCTTTGAGTTAAAATCAGTGAAACGGCGCACCACGTTGGCGTGTAAAGCTGACTTCAGGAGTGATTCAGTAGAAGAGTAATGTGCATTTTTATTCTGGCTGTAATTGCAGTTGTTGCTGCTACAGTAGAACGGGCTCTTGTTCGATTGAGACAACAATTGATGATTATGATCGTCGATCAGTCTATCGACGATGAATCTATTATTGTTGTTACCGTTTGGACGTTGAGCTGATCGGTCACTTTTCACCACCCTAATGTGGTCAGTGTTAATGACCACGGGCGTGATAGCGAAAAAAGCCTGTGCGACCGTTAATATACAAACAGGAAGTTACAGTTAAAGCCGGAAAGTGGCCAAAAAACTTCGTTAGAACAACGACGTATATGTAACGCATAGAAAGAATATGAAAAACGAATACACAGTATGTGACTTAGTGTGGGAAAGTCACTCGCTACGCAAGACATTATACGTATATTTGCTGTGGAAATTGCCTTCAATGATATAAAATTCTTCTCACTTTTTAGACCAGTATTTGGTTACTCCTGATAAAAAATTCATCATTAGCTTGAACGTCGATATAAAAAGGCTCTGAATAATATATTGATCAGATATATAATGCATGAGAACAGAAAACTTGAATAGCCTATTTTGGGACAAATTGAAAAACACTACAAACTACACACAAGACACAGTATAAAACAATGCCAAAAAGGTCTCAAAATTTAAAAATTAGCAGATAAATATTCGATCCGATAACAAACTTACTTGTTGTTTTTCCCGTTCTTTAATTATGAGCATTTGTTGCTGCCTCTCTTTTATTTCTTGCTCGTCTTTTTGTTTTTGTTCATCGATTTTAAGTCGTTCTTGTTCAACGTGGAACAATTCACGGTCTTTTCTAAATTGTGCAATGCGATCTTGTATTAATTTGGATACCGTTCGAACGTCTTCGTCTAAGATCAAGTTTGATAAAGCCTAAAATTATAAACTTTTAGTATAGACCGTGTCAAATTATCAAATTTAATGAAATATGATAAAATTTGCAGATAAGAAATTTGCAAAGATGACTCGATTCAAAAGCTATTTTTGGAAATTCGAAGTGCATCTCGCAATTCGTAGTGAATTATAAATACTCAACATCAGCAAGGTAGTCACATCAGCTAATTCTTTTACAGAAATTTCATCAATGAGATTCACTTCCAAATATTACCATTTCACGAGCCACTTCGTCAAATTTGTCGTTGTCAATATCAAATTTGAACTGAATAGCTTCGTTTTCCTTTTGCTTCATATCTTTCCGCTTCTTCGGATCCAAAACTCGTAATAGTAGTTGGAGCTAAAGAAGGCACATTGAACCAGGGTTTTTTAGCACAATGCTAATGAAACCAGAGCCGTGCTAATGGAATAAGAACGTTAAATAAAAGATATCACCAAATTGTGATAAAAAATATAAAATTGTGGTTTTCACAAATAACAACTTCGTCAATATCCTCATTCTCTTCGTCACTTTTGCTTAGTAAACGACTGTGGCTCGAATCTGAAAGCTTCGATTCCAATCTCTTTGACACTATTTAAGTAATTTGAAAACAGCTGTTTTGACATTATGCTCAAGTTTACGCAAATCAGTAATAGTAAGTAGCAACTATAATCGTACATTTTCTGAAAAAAATCAATCGAGAACTTATATTGAAGTTGAAGCGCAATACAATGAAAACATGTAAACTGTTATCCAAACAGGACGTGACTTCAGCGATTCCTAGAAGTTTTACTGTCAAACCGGATATTTACTTGTCGGTTAGCCAACCAAGTGCGTAGTGTAAGAATGAGCAAATTTAATTAGAATCAGATGAGAGTGTTATACCTTTTGAAAGTACCAACATCAAGCATGATTCTGTGAGTCGATAATACAATAAAAGCAGGTTATTAGAATTGAGAAGCTCACACATTAGTTTGAAGCCAACGAAGTATTATTTGTCAACCGTGCTAACTGTGCTAATGGGACCATATATACATGTAACGGAGCCCCGAGGTCTGGGGGGGGGGGGGGTTGGGCGACTTTTTTGGGGCCGGGGGTCAGTAATTCCCAAAATTTTGGGAGAGGGGTCTCTCAAGGAAAAAAATTTGATTTTTTCATGAAAAAAGTCAAAAAAATAGTTCAAAAAATTGTAATTTTTCCCTAAAAAGATCGAAGAAATGTATCCATGGCGCGAAGCACCAAGAAAATTCACATTTTTTACCATTTTTCGTTCAAAAATTGACATTTTTAATCAAAAAATTGACATTTTTCAGTATTTTTTCGATCAAAAGTATGGGGGTTCCTACGGCTACTGTAATAGGGCGCCGATCGACTACAGTAAGCTCGTCAGCTTTTCAAAGTGATTCGCAAGAATGCATCATTTCGGAGCTCAAAGTTGTTCAAAGTTGTCCGAAGGTTCACAACATCGAAGATTACACTCGCAGCAAGTTTGTGATAAAGTTAGTTGTTGTTTTGTTTGTCTTAGTGAGCAGTCGGTTTTGTGAGAGGCTCTGAGCATCACTAGTAAATTGAAAACCCAACGTGTGATCTAGGTTGAGTCAAACTACTTGGAAAATAGTTTGAGTATTCGGGTTCAACTCCTAATTGGGTAAGTCAGTGCATTTCGGCATACGAAAACCTTTAACGACAAAGTAGTTTTCTAGAATTTCCGTCGCTTTACAACCTTGAGTTTTTTATTGTACGAGCCCCTTTGTGCACGTGCAAAGATTCACGAAAAATCTATGTAGTAAGCCAATAATTTTTTTGCCCCTTAAAAAACACTAGCTCAAATCGCAATAGTCTGCATCAACCGAATTCAGACGCTCCAGGAATAGCCCTTTGGTAAGAGCAGAACCTAAAGTAGAGAATTGCAAGATTAAGATTTTCTCGAAAATTGAATCGTATTCAGACTATATTTTCTTCATAGGATCTTCAAATTTCACAGACTTTTGCCAAAATGATTGAGTTTGAGAATCGGAAATGCTAGTAAAATGATGATGAATCGAATTTTTGTAATAAAGTTACTCTTAAACATAGTTTTACTGCGCTACGCGACTTGAAAATCACACGTTTTCACGGGTAAAAAGGGTACCGGGACTGGCTCATTTTCATGCTGTTACCTGACCGGCAGCGGTATCTGGGACACCACTAATCTTTATTATTCAAAGATAAAAGACAAGTATAATGTGTAGAATACACATCCAAAAAAATTTTAACAGAAAAAGCCTCGTATCAAGTACTGATCTAAAATAAATTGACAAGCTAAATACCTCACGAGTATCCAACAGTGTGTTAGGTTGTAATATTATGCCAATTTTTCAATTTGAACTTTCAATATCTTGATGTAAAATTATTCCTCAAACCTGAATGCCATGTCCAGATGCAAAAGCTGCATACACGTACATAATTGGGGGTGTGAATTGCTATGAGGACTTCACTAGCGATAAATCATTATTACTGCAGTATTTATGCCCCAAAATGATGGCCGATAGGATTACCTGAAGTCAGGACAGCTCTTCTAACATAAGCTCTTGTCGGAATAGAATTTAGAACACATCTCTTTTTGAATTGAAAATGTTTAATGTTGATCAAATAAAGTGTGAAACAATTCAAACATTTTTGAAAATCAATAATTTTTTAAAAATATTTTTGAATTTTTTTCCAGCCATAAATGAGATTTTTGTATGTGAGCAGGTTATTTTGAAACGTTCTAGTCAAATGCTGCGTGAAAAATTTGTCTCCTTGGTGACCACTGAAATAGACCCTGCCGTTTAGTTAGCTGTTATTATATGCATAAAACACAACATTTTGTAAACCAATAATTTTCATACTTCACTGTTCGTGTTGGCTAAAGCTGCTTCCCGATTTTGAATTTCGATCCGTAAACCGATAAGTTCTTCTGGCATGAATACATCCATAACAAGCAGTTCCTTTACAGTGTACCTGAAAGGACAAAAAATGTGAAGCATCGCAACTAAATCTAGTTCATAGCAAAAACCTCTCTTCTTTCCGCAATCTTGTCGTCCTATCGATTATATCACGCATTTCTGGCATGTCGGAGGGAATTTTGTCGAAACAACTTGGCCTTACACCCTATACAGAAATCTTGTAGGCAAAAATATCGTAGAATTAAAAACGGATCAATTTTAAATTTTGATCAAGAAATTTTAAAATAATTAAATGTTCAGAAAATGTAAGTTTCTAAATAATTAACATGATTTATTTAATCCGAAAGATATAAAACAGAGTGTCTAGCGATTTTCCAAAACGGAATTACTGACTTTTCTAGTTTTTTCATGTCATTTTCCAGCTTATGGTAAAAATGTGTGTACCAGATAGATACCAGAGCAATGTGTTGACGTTTTCAATCAGCTAGACAGAGCCATCAACCATGTAGAAAACTAAAAATATCATCCATAAATCGACCAATTTTCATAAACATGGTAAAAACAGCTCAAATCAAATCAATTTGGGACCGGAAAAAGCAAGCAGAATTCAGAAATTAGGCAACCAATTAGAATCTGATATTTTTCAAGCAGCAAAAACTCCTGTCATGGCCTAGTGCTGAACGGAAACCGTAATCACGTATAACATTGTAAAGCTGACATGATCATGAAATATCTATTCACCTGATTTTCTTATTTTGTTCGATTTTTGCGATCAACATTTCTCTCTGAAAACAATGATCTTTTGTTTTACAATCATTATTTTTCAGCAACTCAATTTCAGCTACGCGTTTTGTCGTTTTACTGGTTGTCTATCTTTCTTGAAAGTATTTCTATTTGAACTCTTTGACAGTTTGTGGCCAGATTCGTTTTTTGCACGAACTTTTTTCCACAACTGTGTAGAGGACCCAAGGGAAACTTGGAGTGATAAAAAATTCTCTTTTACGAACAGAACAGTTAACATTTGGAACAAGCACCCTTAACATCGGCGGTACTTAAAACTTAATCAGAAAAATTCGATTTTGGAAGAATGTAAATTCACTAGGTTTTTGCTATACACATCAACATATGAAATTCTGATATGACATTTACGTAGAGTTTCTGGTTCGTAAATCTCACGTATTTATAAACCGCTGACGTTTTGTCATTTTCACGTCTTTTATTTATGTTCGTCATTTTCTTTTTCGTAATGCTGCTGCAATAAATATTATTATTCTTTTTTCTAAACGCATTCTTGCTATGCGCTGTTACTCACACAGGAAAATTCTACAGACCAAGGAAAAAATTAGTTCCTTCTAATTTAGTCGTATTCGGGTAGAAAGAAATAAATGTTATACAAACTAAAGCATATCTCACAAGAATATTATGTTCTACCTGTTCTTCTACCAGAACGATACATATCACAGCATTACTAGCTCTCAGAATCTGGACATCGGAATGAAAAGCAAGCTTTTAAAATGCTTCTTGATATTCATTAATGATAAAGTTATAACAATCATCAAGTTAGCAAACATAATGGCAGCAGAAAAGTTGAAATCCTAATTACTCTTGAAAAATAATTACAGAGCAAAACAATTAAATTTTAATTAAGTAATTGTACTAGACTTCCCAAAAACCGCAGTTCAGTCAAACCCAGATAAATAGACCCTAATAATGTTCATACTTTTGAACTTCTATAACGCAAATTTGACTTATCTTACAATAATTCGAACTTATCTTGCAATAAATCAACTACGTCATGAGAATCCTAATCTAAATTCCTTGACTTTTCCAGGTCTTTCAGGTACAAAGCAGATACATAGACCCTAATGCTCGTTCTTTTGAACTTCTATAACGCAAATTTGACTTATCTAACGACAATTCGAGCTTATTTTACGATAAATCAACTAATCATGAGAATCCTAATCGAAATTCACTGGTCTTTCCAGGTATAACCTTTTTCTCCGACCTTTCCAGGTTGGCAAGACACCCTGTATAAATGAACTCATGGATTATTTTACTTACTTTGGTAACCTTACGATAAATTTGAGCTGCACTTTGACATTCGGAATACGGATATTCACCCGTTATCATTTCTAGCAGGCACATACCGAAAGCGTAGACATCAATCCCTTCATCATAATGTTCTTCGTACATCTCTGGCGCCATAAATTCGGGTGTACCTTAAAATCGGTAGAAAAATCAAACTTCTAGGAAATGTCAAGTAAAACAAAAGATGAATATTGTATCTCATTTTAAATTAGAACCACACTCTCTGGAAACTTGGTCGCCAAAGATCAGAGCATTTGGCCTTACCTATAACGCTTTTAGCGCATGATTTATTTTTCAGCGTAGCCAAGCCTAAATCGCCGATTTTAACGGAGCCGGTCGTGCCGGTGATAAAAATATTATCACATTTCAAATCTCTATGTATAACTGGCGGATTACGCGAATGTAGAAACGCCAAACCTTTCAAAATTTGTCGACACCACGATTTTAAAACCTTGACATTAATTTTCTTGAATCGTTTAATGTACCTGTTGGTAGAAATAATTTAGTCACACTCGACTAAAATAAACGCACTGCCGCAGTGGCATAATCGGGATTTTGATTCGGAAGGAGGGAGCACATAGAAAAAACCAAGGAAAAATATGCAAAATTACGTCTCTCATCAACGGAATCACAGGGTTTTTGAAATTTTGAGCTATAGATCAAATTACTTTCTCAAGTAATACAACGGATCGTGCACTTACGGGGTTGAAGTTTGAGGAAGGGGTATCCCCTTTCCGAGAGTAGGATAATTTTGAAATTAGGGAGGATAATAATGTATTTTTACATATATTCCATAGTTGCAAGCAAACATGTAATTGGGGGGAGTGCTATAGGAACCCTCCAGATTCGTCGAACAGGCTAGCCATTGGGCGACTTTCCCAAGATTTGCCAATCCTATGGTTGGCCATATGGTGGTCGTACTTTTGGTCGGAAAAATATCAATTTTTGAACAAAACATGGTAAAAAACGTCAATTTTCCGTCGTTTCGCGCCATGAATACATTTTTTACGGTTTTTAAGACAAAAAGAACTACTTTTAACCGTTTTCGGACTTTTTTAAATGAAAAAATTAAATTTTTCCCCCTCAGAGACATATATTTCTAAAATTTTGGGGAATTACTGACCCCTAATCCAAAAAAGTCGCCCTATTCCCCCAGACCTCGGGGGGCCCAGTAACATGTACGTATGACTGCAAGTTGTCGGAATCAAAACGTTTGAAATTTAGCATTTCATTTCCCGAATAAATGCGCTGTGTACGTTACACAAAAGAAAAACTAAAAAAAATCAGCTATAAACCATGAGAACAGCCAGAGTGCAGCGCAAAAAATTTCATATGTATCCATGTTCGACAGCTTAAAATTGCACCTCTAACATAAAAAATTCCTCTATTTCATTTCGAAAGGGGGCGTGCCTGCTGCACCCGCCCTGACTACGCAACTGTTACCAAATTCGAAATCTTTTTGAAATGAAAAATGTTAAAGAAATTGAGTTCGAATTTTATCTCATTTTCAGAAGGTACCGTTTTTAGGCTTTCACACTACTGGAAAACGAAAATAACAAACTTAAATACTAAACATAACTTACAACTTACATTTTTAACGTACCAGACGTCATGAGTTCGGTTACAAGTACGATACATTTACGTTTACCGGATATGAATTCGAAATTATCATAGAACCGGACTATATTCGGATGCTGCAATGTTTTTAACATTTCAGCCTCTTCGCGAAATCTCTGCCGCTCGACTTTGTTAAGCTTATTCTCCTAGAAGAGATATGTACATTATTTAACAGTTAAAAATTGAACTATTATAAATCATTTTCTCAGACAGCTCATGCAATAATGCACAGTTACTCTAAGTAAAATTCACCAACAATTTTTCTAAACTAAATATTTTTTTGATCGAATTTTTATATATGCAACCGAGGACGTAAAAGAATTTTTAAAAATCATAAAATGAGTATTCAGTTGCTCTTTTAACTCTACTTTAACCCAATACACGGTAATCTTATTATGCCCATAAAAGTTTGAACGCACAGTAGAATCTTTATGCATAGAAATCACAAAATTCAAGCCGCTAATTAAGTAAAAGCGCAAAGCAACAATCAATAGGTCAATCCAGATGATTAACCAAAAAAACCAAACGAGAAAGTCATAAATTTATGTTCAATTAAATATTGCATATAATCTTCCTTTTTCAGTCGTACGAGACATTTAAGCTACCTGATGTTAGGAAAAATCCTGTTTGGGTTACACATGCAACAACTAAAAAAGACTCACCGAATGACTATGTATAATCTAAAACAAAAATGGAAATAAACAACACAACAATAAAAACAACAAACTTCACTTTTGGGGCATGTAAACATAGCAAGGACATATGTATCAGGAGCGAGTTTTTAATATGGACAGAAATTGAAACTTGAGTGTCGATGCTATTACAAAACCCCTAAAATGAACTAAAAAGTTACTTGCAATTCGCACCAGGCTACGGCTACACCCGTCTCAGTATCTAAACCGCGGTAGACCGTTTTGAATGAACCGCGACCAATCTCTTCGTTAAACTTCAGAAATCTTCCATCGGGAGATTTATCCACGGCTTTTTCTTCAAATTCTTCGCCTTCTACTTCGCCCTCCTGTAAAAAATCGTTAAGAGTTTCCTAAATGTGACTGGCCGTAAGTACAAAAAATGACAAGCATAAAACAACTATAAAACTCAGAATATCCTTCAATCTGATGATTCTGTGAATAGGCAGGAAAATAGAACATAACAAAATTAATCCTAACCACTTCGTCTTCTTCTTCGACCAAAATGGGTGTTTCAACTGGCACGGCCAGTTTCGCTCCGACCACGGCTTGAATCTTGGCCACGTCAGACGCCGTCACTGAAAGATGTGGCGTTTCCGCGCTGGCTTCAGCTTCCAACGGTTTTTTGATAGCCTCGGCTGTCGCTTCGATTTTCGCTGCTGATAGGTCAACCAACGGTTTATTCTGTAGCAAAAGATCGGCGGAATTTTTATCCAAAACGACGCCTGGGATTTGATCATTATTATTTAATAGAGCGGTTTTTGCAATAAGCAAGGCGCCAATCTAGTAAAATAAACAATAAAAAAACTAAGTTTAAAACTAAATTCAGTAAGAAATATGTAAATTCTTATGATATATAAAATTTAGCTTTAAACTGAAAGGAATTTTCTGTTCTTACAGGCGGCTTTGATTTTTCAATCTCTAAAATTGGTTCCAATAATTTGGTCGAATCTTTTTCATGAACGTAGGCATGACCAGTGCAGCCGATGGCTGATGAGGCCAACGCCGTTGTCGTCACTGGTATCAACGATGTGGACCGTAAGGGAGGTGCGGGAGGAGCACCTTTAGGGGCAGCAACGGAGTGTGCAGCGGATTCCAAGTCGCGTAGGCCTGGCGGCGGGGACGGCACCGAAACGGTGCGATATGCATTCGAAACGGCACTTGATAAGGCAGCAAGTTCGGCCGTTATAGAACCAACGCGTTCTG
This sequence comes from Romanomermis culicivorax, assembly GCA_963922205.1. NCBI lineage: Eukaryota > Metazoa > Nematoda > Enoplea > Mermithida > Mermithidae > Romanomermis > Romanomermis culicivorax. The sequence goes on from CAWUHX010000048.1 coordinate 234,192, forward strand.
GGAGAGAAGAAAACATTTCATCATCGACTTTGCTAAGGATGAAGTGCTGACCAGTGATCATTAACTAAAGTCAGCGACATCAACAAAACAATGGCAAATTATGATATCTTTTGATTGATCTTCAGTAGGGTTGTCCAAGGCTCCGGGCTGGGGTTAGGCTTGCCCCGGTTCGGGGCAGGACTACACAAAACTACAATTTTTGATGAGATAACAAGCTCGATTTATAATAAATGTCTTATTCAATCAAAAAGCCTGACTTCTGCCCTAGAAATTAAGGATGTTAGACTAGCGCTCTTCATCACGCCTGAAGCTCAGGAGTTGTAAAATTCAGGAAGTCCCAGATTTTATAAGGTCATACTTTTCAAAGCGAGATTAGAGATTCCTACGTCAAACAAATCATTTGTTCTTTAGGGTACATTTTTTCAAAGAGTGTAGTGGCATGTGCAATCATAGCTGGGCAATAGGTTCGATGGTATAAGATGAGAGATAATATCGCCACCAGGTGAGCTGGTTTTCACCGCCAGATCAAAATTTATGTCAGGGTTAGGTAAATTGAATGAATAGCTAACAGTACGCAAAAATGAGTGTTATGTTTAATAGTTTGATGCAAATTTTTTGTTTCTACTGCGTTCAAATTGGGTATAACCTGTGAAATACGCCACGGCTATGAAATAATCTTTGATTGCATCCCACACAAGTAACTGGGGGAGAAAAGTGCCATAGGAACCCCCTCCAGAAATCGTCGACTATATGGCCAACCATTGGTCCATTCCCCCACAAAATTTGCCAATCCTATGGTTAGCCATTGGTAGTCATAGGGACATCCTTACTTTTAGTCAGAAAAATATTAAAAAATATCCATTTTTTGATGAGAAATGCCAATTTTTGAACAAACAATGGTTAAAAATGGCAATTTGCTTGGCGCTTCGCGCCATGAATACATTTTTATGGGGTTTTTCAAGACAAAAATTACAATTTTTGAACTTTTTCGACAAAAAATGAATTTTTTTCCTTCAGAGACCCCTCCCCCAAATATCTGGGGAATCGGTGACCCCCAGCCCAAAAAAGTCGCCGAACCTTCCAGCCAGACCTCGGGGCTCCGTTACATGCATGTTGCATTCTATCTATTTTCTATGAAACATGCCGTTTTCATCACTAATTCAGCTTTGGCAACTATGAAAACGATTTGAGAAACAACTAACTTTTTGATCGACTGGTACCAGATGAACCGATAGAATTTGTCGAAGTATGTAAGCTTCAGTTTCTTCGACAAAAAACGAGTTTCTCGTTTTTAATAATACTAGTTTTCTTAATAATTTGATCTTTTTGAATACAATATTCAAACCCCTTCTAATTTATCAATCAATGCAGTATCATAGCTGACATAGAATAAAAAGAAATAGAATCAATTTAAACAGTTTTCTACGAATGAAAAATGGAGCATGACACCAATGGTAACCTACATGTTAGTATATTATACGTCTGCCCCGACACGGCTAAAATGTTTGGCCCAGGGCAACCCTAGTCGTAAGAAAACAAGGCCCACAAAATTCGATTGTTTAAAGCGAAAGCGAAGGTTACAGAGATATTGAGTGAATTATCATGAACTCGGAATCATTGAATAAGGAAATGAAGCGAGAGTGAAGCGCTATAAGAACCCGCTAAAAATCGCCGGCCATACGGATAGCCACAGAAACCCCAGCCTTCAGATCGAAAAACTAAAAATGTAAATTTTTTGGCGCTTCGAGCCGGTGCGTGTTTTATGGTTTTTTAGACAAAATCTACTTTTTGAACCTTTTCAGACGAAAAAAACGAATTTTTTTCAGCAATGATCACCCCGCTCCTAAAATTTTAGGTTTCAAAGAATAAATAATATAAGAATTGTTCAAATTTTACTCTACTGTCAGTGCAACAAAACATTCACCCAGCTTCCTACAGTCAACTTGAGACAAATGATCTTTTCGAGTCCTGTTGAGGGATATAGATGCCGTACTCTGCATAAGTCATAAACAAAGATGCAAGCGAAAATTTAGGCGGTGAGGGTTTGTGAGTGGTATGAATTTCCATCAAATAAACCAACTTTGGCAGGAAAGTCTGTTATTCGCAATTTTTTATCAATTCTTAGAAGTTCAAGTCAGGCTTTTTAGTCATTCTAGAGGCCTGGGCTCTTAAAGATTTGGAAATGGCTCCTAGAACTTTTGGTCAAGGAGCCATTTTGGGTCCTAAAATTTTGCTTAACATATTTATATTTTAGTGAATTATGTTTATTTTCATTCAATTCTTAATTTAATGTAATTGTTTAGTAAGCTATAAAATCCGAAAACATTGAAAAATTCTCGGCGCTAGGTGCCGAATTTCATTCTACAATTCTTCGGATTGGTGTGTCCACTGTTTTTCCATGAATCAAGTTTTTTGGAGAAAAAGATTTTCGAAAAAAGGAAAAATATGAGGGTTTGTTATGAATATGATGGAAGTGATTCCCAGGAATGTCGAGTTTAACTTGAAGTTTTTCAAACTTATGAATGTACGAGTTTTTTCTAAATTGTATAATGATAAAGACATGTTTTTGAACATAAAATTTGAACCTTGTGCTTACGGAATAAGTAATCGTTGAATTGGTTTTCAAGCATTTTAGAATGTTAGAATCTAAAAAATATTCTGGTCCTACGCGCTTGAAAGACAAGAGACAACGAAAGTGATATGAACAGAAGCTGCATAAATGCCCTATGCATCTGTGCTAGAAGGACATGTACTCAAGTGGAATCTTTGGAGAAGGTTTCTGCGAAAATATATGGAATATCGTGTTTTTTGCATTAAAAAACATTTTCCTGAACAAAGATTTTTTTGCCAATTTTTGTACATGTAGGAAGAAGCGTGCATCATAAAACACTGGTTGGAAAAAATATTTTGAACAGTAATTTTTTTGAACACGTACTAACTGGTTGAATATTGATGTTAAATTCTACAATGTGTTAAAAGCCTATTTTTCAATATTCCTCAATTATAAATTTTTGGTTCCTAAAATTTAAATTGAGCTCGTAAAAATTTAGGCCTAGGATCCATTCGGCTCATGATTTTCAAGGCAAAGCAGCCGGGATTGGCAACTCGAGTATGAAACCATACACGTAATTGGGGGAAAGTGCCATAGGAATCTTCCACACTAATGAATTGTTGGCCATATGAAGAACCCTCAAGACAGGGCCGTGCTCAGGATTTTTTCATGGGAAGGGCGGACTAAATTTTTTTACTGAATAGCCTAGGAAATGTTGATTTTACGCGATACACTGTTTGCATGCTGCCTCCATGAAGGGGGCGCCCCCGTCCCCCCCCCTTGTGCACGGCCCGCCTCAAGATTTACCAATCATATGGCTATCAAAAGTGGGACCTCACCCCTTGGGATGAAAAACGGAAAAATGCCAGTTTTCTGGTAGAAAATCGTTATTTTCAAACAAAAAATGGTCAAAAACGCTAATTTATTGGGCGTCAGACGCAAAATTTTTTTCAACCAGCAAAAATTTGTCATTGCTCACTTATGCTCTTAGAACTACCCCGGATATAGATGTTTCGACATGAAACACGCTTAACTTTGCCTTGGTTTATTGGCCCGAATCTTGAAGCCTCTCAAACAGAGAAACGGGGGAATTACTTCCGTAAGCTTGTTATCCCGCAATTGAAGAATTGCTCAAATTTACTGTTGCCTATATTCCACCGTGTGTCGGGCGGTGCCATATCGCACGTTAAATTTCGTTCGTTAGATTTTTTGTCAGTTTTCTAACCACATTGTTTCCGTTCCTGTTCCATAACTTCATAACTGTTTTTTCTACAATGAATAATTCGTATTTATTGTATATCATCTTATCAGTATGCATTAACAAAGTTGATGTTCTATGTTTCTTCCAGTCTTGAGAGATGCCAGGCGGTTAGAGAAATAGCCGGAGCGCCATCTTACCCCGCCTCTTCTTAATTTTGGGAAACCTATCACCCTGCCTATAAATACTTCACCGACCCCCCCCCCCAGATCTCCGTTACATCTGTGTATGAAATATGACATTTTCATGGAAATTTTAGGGTTAGTAATTTTATGAATGATTCAAAATTTTACATGTTCAAACCGGACAAAGGTCTACCCTAATACCCAGCTTTTCTCGTAGGATCATCCGCTTATATTTGCTTTGCGTTTTAATTCAATCGCATGATCGAAAAACTTATATTTCACGTCTAAATGGCCAGACCGGCGTAGACATGTATATACTTGCGAAAACCCAACTTCTTTTTGTGAATGAAATCCTTCATATATGCTGACTACGCGTTCGCTTTGATGGTCGTTTTAATCTAACCAGTTAAAAATACACGTTCGTCCAAGATACTTAAACTTCATTGAATAGACCGTTATTTTTTATTTATATGTGATAATAATGCGTCGAAAATTCAATCGACCCAGAAAAAGACATTGCAAAAGAAAGATGTTCTAAGCATAGGTGCAATGCAAGATGAAAGTGGTATTTAAGGCACACTTTCTGGAGGATTCGACCTTGTGTTACATTGACCTACGATAAATTGAAAATTAATAATATTGAAAATGATATATTTTAAGTAGTTTTTACACTAGGTATTTATGGCAGCATTCATTTCGCATAAAATTCAAAATTCCAACATTTAAACTACCCCAAAATTTGTAATTTTTATACTTTAATTCAAAATTCAAAATATCACAGCCCAGAAAAGACATTATGTAGCCAAAACATGTTCATTACATGCAGAAAATCATGCAGTATAAGCTGGTATGAACAAATTTTTCTAATCCCTTACTTTACACGTTTTATGCTATTTGACAGCAGGTTTTTTTACGCCAATTTCGAGCCATGACTCCTAAAAATTCTGATTTGCTCCTAAAAATTTAGGGGTACAAGCCAAATTGGCTTGTAAAAATGAGACCCTAGCCAGCTTTTTTGATTATGCTATAGGGCTTCGTGTGCGGAGATGCATTTTGAAATGAAAAATATCGAATATTTTTCGGCGTTTCGCGCCGGATTTCAATGCATTTATGATCCTTGGTATCATTTCTGTTGTGCGGTTAGAAAATGCCATCCTAGCTTATGCCTATAGCTTTCAGAAACCAGCCTATTCCAATTTAAAAGAATTTGTCTTGAAATTTCATGCAAGAATATATAAATTTTCATGCAAGAATACACTAGTAGCGTATTCTTGAAATGAAATGAAACAACAGGTTTTCATGAAAAAATTTATTTCTTCAAAATTTTAAATAAGATGCGGTACAACTTATATACATAATGCTTGTTTTACAGAAGCTTACAATTTTTAAAAAGTAAAATTTAAAGATGCTCAAAAAATAATGCTTAAAAAGGAATGCTTAAAAAAGATGTATCAAGAAATATGTCATTAAAAAATATAAACTGTTACATTACTGATTATTATACAAAGTTGAGGCCGCCAAACAAAAATTAGCAAACAAATCTTACACGTTACCATTCAATTTGTTTTGCCATGTCCATCCCACTAAATAAATTATGAATTTCACGTGATATCTGTGCATTATGGTACATATCTGGGTGACTTGTTTGATTTTTATGTTTAACTTACTCTTTCCCTTCTTGTGTTTGACCGGTTTAGAATAAAATTATGAATTTTACGTGATATCCTGTACATTTTATATTATTGCATGAAATTTCATGATAAAATCAATGACATTTGAACGAAAACAGTTTGACTTGAATTGGAAAAGCTTTGCTGCACGCTTCTTATCAACTAGTCATAAAAACAACGAGCTTTGCTCCTTTGTTCATATATCTGGAGCAAGCGCCAATCAACTTGCGCCGCGCTATTATTCTCATGTATACTGTGCGTACTAATTGGTCGTCTTTAATTATTTTATTGCTGGTAGTCGGAAAATGTCGGCGAGCCCCCCCCCCAAGATCGTCATAAGCCAAACCGTTCATAAAAAATTGCGCAACCGCCGAGACTCTCGAAAGTCTACCTATGTCAGCATTGGAATTTTATATTTTCAATTCTTTCCAGCAAGTTAAAAATATATTTAAACACAGCCGTTAGCGATTTTAAATTTTTTTGAAAGCAAATTTTGGTCAACCAAAGCCAAACATTGCCTTATTTATGTTATCTCACATTACCAGCAAAACAATATTAACCAAAACGTTTTGGTTGAATCTTACTTTTTGCAATTGTGCATTCCACAGTAAAATATTTGTATTTCTCGTACATCAATTTTTAACATCTACAATACCGACACAATATTAATTCCTTCTTGAATTTCTGATATTTTTTGTTTTGTTATTTTTTGAAAATTTTGAAAATATTTTTTAAAAATTTGTGAATCCGCATGCACCTTAGAAAAATCCTGGGTGCGGCACGGTGGTTACATATGTTGATTGGGAAAAATTTTACTTAAATGTACCTTTCAGCCGTCTTTCTCTCAAACGTTGATGCATTTGCCGATTTTTGTTTAAAATCGTTTTGCCCCAATCCTCCTCCAACTCTTTGATTCGTTTTTTCTCTTCAGCGCCGAAAAAATCATTCTCGGCGTCGGGCGCCGATTCGGGCAAGTTTTCGTTCACTCGAACCATAATTTGATCGAACTTCCTGTGGTGATGTTGCATCATTCGTTAAGAAGGACGACCGATGAAATTTCGTCGATTCGAAAAACGGGCGGTAAACGGTATTTCCGAAACCTTTTCGTCGTAAAACGAAAATTAAGTAGAGAAAATGTTGGTTTTTCGATCAATATTGATTTTCGAACGACGAAATTGAAAACATAATTAAATTTGGGATATAATTGAGAGTACGAGTAGACGAAAGAGGCTAGCAATTTGAGCTTAAATTTTATCAAAATCGTTGAATAGGTATGCAGTAATGGACAGATAAAGCTGCAACAATCATAAATGCAAATATACAAAGCAATGATGTTGGAATGAGAGATCGCGATCATTTATACGCCATTTTTACAAGAGTTGGTTAATAGAGGAAAAATGTCTGCACGTACAGTATTTTTTTGCAAAGAGAACACACATTATATCAAAGACAGCTGAAAACCAGATAAATTTTTGAAGGAAAATTAGAGTTACAGCGAGAAAGAGGCGGGTTACAGTACACTTCGCCTATCCCAGATTTTTCGCCGTGAATCACGCACATCTTTTTTCGTTTCGGACACATCTATTCGCCTGAAATTAAGGCAACTGCTGGTACACCGCGCGTGGACTAAACCAATCCATGAAAAATTCCGTGTTTTCGGGCGTAAGTGGTACATGTGCAGGCAACATGAAAAGAAAGACATCTGGATGAAGTTCAAGAAAAACAGAACTAGCAGCAATGCCAAACGCACCGCACGACACTAGCTGCAGCACTCTCTAGACTCGCCCGAGTCGATCGATTTTTTCAAAGAGAACAGTTGCTATCTTAACGTATACCGGTATACTTTCTACGCACACAGCGATGAAGCAAAGGGCAAAAAATACAAATTGCGGCAAACAAGCCAAACTCATAACTCTAGAGAGAGATGTGTACACAATACGTTCTATGACGTCACGGGGTCATACTTTCCACTATAATTTATGTCTCTGTGCTCAAATGGAATATTTATCACTACCGATCAACTACCCCATGCAATCAATGCTGTAGCAGCGCGTGACGGAGTGCTGAACAATTGATCAATTTTCAAAGGTAGTTTCTGCGAAATGTCTACATGTGAATACACATCCGTCTCTGGATTTTGTTTTTGAAATGTCAGAACACGTAGCAGCAGTTCAACGAACTATAAATTGATTGTAACACCTCGACCAGGTTACGTGGAAATCAGATAAGTTAGAAATTATGTGATAATTCAAGTAGCATTCAAACCATTGGGAGGGGCATGAGAAACCGTAATTTGGGTGGAGGAGGCCTTTCCTTTACTCCCCCTATTACATATGGAATTGATAAGTTACAGACAAATGTACCAAGACGCTGGATTGAATTCGGACACAGCTTGCAATATCAGTAGAGCTTATGTGCACATTTTCATGAACATCGAAATTGTAAATTTTTACATAAGACATGTTACCCCTAACAATCCAGCAATCGACATTCTCAAAAATTTACATGTAGCAGCGATAATTTTCGGCTGGCAGTTTTACTTGACTTGACACTACAACGCGTAAAATGACAGAGGAGCTGCAGAAGGACTAGGCGTAAAAATTCAATGGTGAAGGCACTGTGTGAACGCTTTCGTCGTTCTCACACTAACAGAAAATCAGGCCAAAAGGTTGAAGAAATGAAGAACAGAAGAAATAACAAAGAATGAACAAGTGAACAGAAGAAAACTAAAAAACGAAGATTCGAGTGAAGCTATATTCTGATCAAGAATTTTAATATTTCCTACTTCAGGAAGTGAAATAGGGTAAATTAGGCTCTGTCTGTATTTGCATTAGTTGCAATTCTTTGAAAATCCTTCTAGCAAACTAAGAGAAGTCCTATTCTACTCCACGACTACCATACATGCACGTAGGGGATTGGGGCATGGTTTTTTTAGCACGAGTCCCATTAGCACGGCTAATAACTCTTCGTAATTTGCATTACTTTTTCTAAGCACAGTAAAAGTTTAATTAGCACGGGCCCAACTCCATTAGCACCGTGCTAAAAAAGAACCATGGTTGGGGGTATGGACCTCAGCAGATATTGTTTGGCCCTCAGATTCTAGCAGATTCGACCCCCAGCAATGATCGAGAAGACCATGAACGAAAATGACCAAGAGAGAAGTCGTCATAAGATAGGAAATAATGCTGTAATTTAACGATTTTTCTAAACCAGGCATACTTGATTCCGAAGAAGTAACATAAAAATCTTAAACAGTGCTGATCAAGCAACTAGTTCCAGATATTTGACTAACACACAATGCATAATGATTCGCTCTACCTAGGGTTTTTTTAGCACGAGTCCCATTGGCATTCGTGCTAATGAAAAATAAATTCATTAGCACAGTTATCACAGTTGACAAATATTACTTTGTTGGTGTCGAACTAATGTGTGAGTTTGTCCATCCTGATAACATGCTTTTATTGTATCAACGCATGAAATCATGCTTGATATTGGTACTTGTAAAAGGAATAAGACTTTCATCTGATTCTAATTAAATCAGCTCATTTTTACATTATTATGCGCTTGATTGGTAAAGACAAGTAAATATTCAGTAGTTAGTTTGACAATAATACTTTTAGGAATCGTTCAATTCGCATTCAGTTTGGATAAAAGTTTATACGTTTGAATTGTATCAGGAACTGCACTTCGACTTCAATACAGATTCTGAATTGATTTTCCAGAAAAGTAAAATTATATTTGCTACTCTACTCACTATTACTGATTTCCCTAAACTTCGGCATATGTCAAAACGGCAATTTTTAAATTACCCAAGTAGTTTCCAAGAGGTTAGTGACAAATCGAATTCAGATTCGAGTCACAGTCATTCCTTATGCAAAAGTGACGAAGCGAACGACGATATTGACGAAGTTGTTATTTGCGAAAACGACGATTTTTGATTTTTCACCACAATTTTATGGTAGCTTTAACTTTCTTCTCGAACTTTTTAAAAAATTTCTCCCTTCCAGTCCTCAGCAAATGTATAAAAATTTCCATTAGAACGGCTCTGGTTTCATTAGCACCGTACTAAAAAACCTTGGCCCTACGCCTATAGCTATCTGTGTGAGTGTGATGCAAAGCAAACGTGTAATATATCATCTTACAGAGAATTCAATTCTGCGTTTTACACTATAGTTTAAATAGTTCAGAAATTTAGTCTATTTTAAAACAGAACCTAAAAAGAAATGGGTTAGAGAATTCAGTGAAATTTTCACATATTCGTTGTTAAAATAAGTTTTGACTTAAACTGCTCGAGCTATTGATCGGATTCAAGCATCTGCATTTCAGAACAGTCCATATTTGAACCCAACCGAAAATTTGAGAGAAATTGTAAAAGATCGAGTGGAAAGTTTAATGCACTTGGAAGCAGGTCAAGGACACTCACAGGAAACCTTGAGGAAAAATTATAATCGTTTGAGCACAGTTAGAGTTTGAAACTGAACTGTATCAAAATCTATTTTGTTCGATGCCAGAGCGTTTTCGACAAGTAAGGAATGCGAATGTAGTCAAGCGAGTTATTGATTCTGCTTAATTTTCCTTTCTTCCTAATTTTTAATCGTTTTTGTTTCTGGACAATAAAAAGTTTTCTGTTGATGGTCATATTTTGAAAATCGGTCCATCCAATGCAAAATTGAATTGTCTACACGGTGATATACCGTGTTAATGTTGCATTTGAAGGAATAATGTTGCTTGGATGTTAGAAGATCTTTCTTTTCGTTATCAAAAAAGAAAACAAATGCTGTCCCACTCCGCATCCTGGCTGACCCCCAGCGGAATTTCTATGCTTTGCATGTACGACCGAAAAATCGAAAATGGTGATTGATTTGACAATATATTTACAATTCAGTTTTCAAAATGGCGACCGATAACAATCATCCCAAGATGAAATTGGCTTATGACTTTCCTTGCCGATTTTATGTTCGACTATTTCTTTAAGTAATGATAAACACTACGAGGTCGTGAAACCACTTTACAACTCGAAAATCTCCATATTTTTCGCTTCTTGCATGCTTAGAAGGTAGAATCATCATGATCATGAATCATCAGAATAAGTCAAAACAGTTGAAGTGCTGTGCAAGAAAATCTAGTTCTGATTTTGAGCAGTTTCCATTCATATAGTTGTCGTGTTCCAACCTGACTTAGAAGAAAAATTCTCAGACGATCGTGCTAGTTTTATGTGCGAAATTATTGAACAAACTTATAAAAAAATTGTTTTACTGTGAACTCCTTGTTCATGTAGCGGAAAACAGCAGTAGAGAAATTAGTATTTCAACTAGTTCTCAGTGAAGCAAACGTTTCCAGAGTGCGTTCGTAACACATAGATAGGTTACATGTGGTTTGAAGTAATGGGACGTTAGAAGTAACGGGACAGAACCATTTTCTTCTATTCCACACGATTTGTGTAAGTATTCAAGCTTTAGAACTAAATAATAAATATCACGTTTTCGAGGAAGACTAAATTAGCGTCGCAAAAAAGTTGATTTCAAGACATCCGAAATATTGGAAAATACATTTTCCCAGATTATTATACTACTATCGCGATCGTCTCAAATGTTTGCATGAATGAAGTCGGATCGAAACAAAACACGGCGATTCGGCTGGAATCGAAATTAATTTCCTAGGATGAAAACAATACAAGATCCGGGCCCGGTTTCATCAAAGCGGACATGCACGTCAAGAGTTTTTAAGGGCGAGGGCCCTCAGACTTTTCATTGACGCGGTGGGGCGAGTTAGCAAAAAACAGGAAGGCTTGAGGTTAGACAGGGGTGTTCAGGCTCTCAGGTACGAGGGCTTACCCCCTACCCCTTGGGTGCATGTCTGCATCAAAGAGTCTTGAGCTCCAGTTGAGCTGCAATTCAAGTTGTTGCTCAACTCTTTATTTTAATATTTCCGCAGCTCAGCTACAGCTTAACTCATATACACAAAACATATCAGGAAAGGTAAGCTGCAGGTGAGCCGCATCTTAATGGCAGTGTTAGGCTATAGTTCAGTTGCAGCTTAACTCTCTCAATATGTTTTGTGTGTATAACGGCAATGATATAACATAGAGTTAGGCTACAGCTTATGTCTCTTTGATAAAACCGGCTATAGGCACTTATACGTATTACGTTCACGTTTGAAATTTGAACATAAAATAAGAAACTTTTCAACCGTACTCTATCAATAATGAAAATGAGATATTATCCGAAATTCGGTGTGAAGCGCCAAAAACCTTTCAGTATTTTTCTTTTAAAACGCCTAAAGATGTATTTCCGAGTGGGAAATCATATAATTTTATCCAAGAAGTCGTTTTATTGTCGATTGGATGCATTTTGCAACTTGACTGAAAAGAGTATTCCATAGTATTCTCTAAGATCTATGAACTTGACAGTGAAAAATCGGGCATACAATTATCGTGCTTAATTTCGTGTTCTAAATTTTATCATTTGACTATGACCGTAATTAATAACCGACTACGTTAGCGTGATGTAATTTTTGTAGCCAAAACTCTCTGTCAACGTGTAAACTAGTCTATAAGCTTTAATTCAAACTAAAAATTGTTGAAAACATATCAGTACAATAGGAGTTTTGCATTCTGAAAGAGAATAATGAATTATTGTAGATTTCATCTTTTCTTGTTGCATCCCTTGGGAATTGACGTCGCCAAACTCCATCACTATCATTCTCAATCATTCTGACTTGAAATTTTGTTCTGAATTTGACTTTACACTAAATATGTCTTAGTCAGGATGTCCAACAGTTTTCAAAAATATTCCCGACTTTTTTTGATAATTTTTCAGGGTTTTCCGCTGCAAAAATATCGATATTTCCAATATAAAATAATAGGGCTATATGTTCTAAAGTTTTTAATCAGCTAGGTAGTGCTGCTAGAACATCGGAAAGCCGCTAGAATCAACCGTTTTCCGTAAATTAAGACGAAATAGTGGCAGAACTCAAGATAGTTTTGGACTATAAAGGTTAACTAGAATTTAGAAATTAGTCAACTAACCAAAACTTGGGATTCTTTGATCGGCAAGAATTTTTGTCATTGTTCGTATACTGCTGACCAGAGGCTGTGGCGTTACATACTCGTATAAAACGGACATGATCATGAAAAATTTTATTTGATTGATTTTAAAATACTTTCACATATTTTTGAGTCTTCTATTTTCAAGCTAAACAATTTTTTTCTTAACATGAAGTTTTTTTTCTCTTTTATCAGCTGCCTTATTTTTTTGTTCCAGAAGCTGTTCATTTTTCTTTAAGTAAATCTGATTTTAATTTTTTGACAACTCACTTGTACCGCGAACCGTTATTCTTTCCACTAACTAAGGCTCTGAAAAGGATCTAAATATTTCCACGTCAGAGATTTTTTAAAACGCGTTGTCAACTAAAAAAGCTGATATAGGTGCTCTTTGTGTGCATTTTAAACGGATTTTTGCGACAGGCTTCTATTCAGATGGAAATTCATCGACAAGAACAAAAAAATTGAAATTTTCTGAAAATCGTTCCAATGTCGTCATGAAATACAACGGAATAAATATTATGCAAGGCATTTCTCATAAGAGTTTTATGCATAAACTGCTGCTCGATTAGAACAATAAAATTTAGTGCAGAAAAAAATAATAGGCACGAAGCACGGAAAACTTTCTGGAGTTCCAGTAGAAATATAGTACAAAAGGAAAAATAGCAAAAATCTCTCGAGAGAATGTCACAGTATAGTTTCAAACTTCAGTTGAATGAAATTAATGAAAAACTGACCAAACGAAAACCTCCCAAAATTGAACTCTCAGCATCTAGACGTCTGCACATTGAGAAGTAAGTCTTTAAAATGTTTCTGACGTGCATTTATGATAACGTAATAAAAATCCCACTTCGCCAATTAAATATTTCGGATGTTTGAACATGCTAACCAGCTAAAAAATCACCTTGAAGTCAACGATGTTTCATGAATTTGGGGAAACAACAAAATTCGTTAATAGTTTACGTAAACACGAAGCGCCAAATTTTTTTTGTAGCCTTGATACTAGAACAATGGAAAATAAATCTTTTCGACAGTCATTTCCTTGAAAAGTGGTCTAATTTTTCATTCAATTTAATCATTTTTCATAGTCGGACAAAATTCCAAATATCATCTTGAAAGAATGCCAATTAAATTTGTAAATTCGGAAAAGCAACCAAAAATTTAGATTATTCGACAGCAGTATCTGTCACCTTCCGGAACTGATTTCGTTCTAATCATTCGCCAAAAGTCAAAAAAAATGTTCATAAAGTTCAAAAATTTGTGAAGACCGGAGAAAAATTTTGTGGAAAAAATCGCAATATGACGCGCAATATGAAAGATAAACTGAATAAATCACGAGGTGAGACATGTGATAACAACTATTGAATGCAAACTAGTAAATAAAATAGACATGCTTATGGTCGCCCCCACCGTTTTTCCTCGAAGATTCTAGTTTTTCCACAGGAGAACCGGACCCAAAATTTTTTCCCTCATTTTCCAAAAATTTTCAAAAATTTTAAAAACGTTTAAAATGTGCCTACGGATGCTTTTTTATGCATTTTAGGACCATACCCAAGCATTTTGATGCTTTTGGATTCGGAAACCTGCAAAAGTCAGGAAAAATTTGAGAAAATTCTGATTATGTTAGTCAAAGTGAGCTGATGAAGAATATATTGGTGTTCTACAAGAGCAGAGAAAGCATTTCAACGACAGAGTTGTGATGAATTTATCCTTTATTAATATTTCTGTGGTTTCAATTAGGATTATCCAATTTTATTCATTTTTTTTTTAAAGTGAAACTCCAAAATTTTTGGATTTTCACTTTCTAAAACACTAGAAATTGAACCTTCACAACGTTGGGAAATAAATTAAAATTTGACTAATGATGAGGTATAATTTGTTCCCCATTCCGGCGCGCAGCGCCGGAAGAATTTTTCAGTTTTCGTATTCTATATAAATAATATTTCTAAAACGCTGGAAAATAAATCTCTGCAAAGGATATTCGCGAATTCGTGAATAGAAGTTCTTAAATCACAGTCTAGAATGATGTCTTCAATTTCCATTTTCAATAAACCCAAAAGTTCATGTTAAAAATGTTGGAAAAATTCCTAGCATCGAGAGAATTGATGAAAAATTGTTTTTTCAGCAAAATACTGACTGTTAACGATTAGAAAACGAAATGAGCTAACTTGATTGATATGTTAGAAACTGTTGATAATTAATTAGTAAGTGGAAGTAGATATGCTAACGGCCGCGCCTGGTAGAAAATAATGATTATTATAAGCGCCGGAAAATTTTGAGATTTTGACTTTTTAAAGTCCACCAAAACGCATCTTTCCGATTTTGAATTCCCCAAATTTTTTTCCACAATGAGAACCATACCCAAAATTTTTTTCCTCGAAAGACCCCATTTGAGGAAAAAACGGTGCTCGCCCCGAGCTGAATTATAGCAAGCAATGATCAAAATAATCCTTACCGGCGCAAAGCGCCGAAAAATTTCCAGGTTTCGACTTTCTAAAATGCACCAGAACGCCTCTTTCACATACCTGTAAGAAGCCCAACCAGTTGGGGGGGGGGGGGGGTAAATCCGAAATTTTGGGGTAGGGGTCGAAATAAGTCGAAATTTTTCCCAAAAAAGGCCAAAACACACTTTTTTGCCAATTTTCTCCATATTTCCCCAAACTGGAAGGGGAGTTGGCCAAGTTGGGGGGGGGTCCCCCAACCCTCCCCAATCACAGGTATGCTTTCCGACATATTTTTCATACACTTGACATTGTCCGAAAAATCCCCTGACCTTCCCAGGTTTCCTGCAGGAAATTCCCGGTTTTTTCCCGGTTCAACTGAAAATTCCCGGTCTTTTTCCGGTCCCTATGTACCCTGTTTACCTCAGAGAGGGGAAAAAACAGTGCCGAGCCGACGCAAATGAAGGAAATTTGAAATACAAGGCAAATCGTTTCCCGACAAAAGTAAGCAAATTTTTGAATTCCCCCCCCCCATCAAGTACAGGTATATGGCCTAAGCCTAAGCCAGAAAATTTGCCAGAAACAACTGAAAAAATCAATAAATTTTTTCGACCAATCAAAATGATGACATATCTCGCTTCGCAATGCTTTCTTTCCCGATCAGGGTTTTTTGCACAGGCCAGGTTGCAATGTGCAACTTGGGAAAACAATTTGGTTGCACAGATAAATTTTTGGTTGCTCACTCTAAAATCGATAAATTTGCTAAAATTTATCGGAAAACTATCGCAGACTAGTTTTCTTGTAATTTCATTTGATCCGCGTCGTTTTAGGCATTTAAAACCCAATTTTTTGAATTTTGGAGAGAAAATGAAAAGGTTAATATAACTAGACCATAGTATAATGTGTATGTAATTTTTTAAGGATTTCAATATTCTAGAATGCCAGAAAATGAATCTTTTCATCTTTTATTTCCCAGACAGACGGTTTGATTTCTCAGTGAATTAGATGAATTTTCAGTCGGACAAACTAATATTCAAAAACTAGGCAAGCGACTAAGAATTCGGGTCAAAAATTTCTAGCATTGTCTTACACTCAAAATGTTTTAATCACATGAAGGTCAAAATTTTCATGAAGATCGCAAAAAAAATTTGAGAAAATGACCGAAAAAAATGTTAGTTTTCACCAAATTCATCAAAAAACAATACAGGATCAAACATTTATCTATAACATGTTGATAACTAAAAGCTATAAGCACCAACTAGAATGACCTTTTCTAACCGCGCACTTGAATAATATAAAAATTATAAAGGAATTTATAAACCTGGGGCGAAGCGCTGGAAAATTTTCACTTTTTTCCATTTTAGAACCATACCTGTAATTGGGGGACCCCCCCCCCAACTTGGCCAACCATATACCCAACCCCCCCAGTTTGGAAAAAATTAAAAAAATTTGCAAAAAAGTGTATGTTTTCTGGCCTTTTTTTGGAAAAATTTCGACTTTTTCGACCCCCCCCCCCCCCCAACTGGTCGGACCTCTTACACGTATGTTTACATACCTGTACTTGGGGGGGGGGGGGTTGGGGGACCCCCCAACTTGGCCAACCATATACCCAACATCACTCAACCCCCTCCCCAGTTTGGAAAAAATTAAAAAAATTTGCAAAAAATGTATGTTTTTTGGCCTTTTTGGGGAAAAATTTCGACTTTTTTCGACCCCCGCCCTCCCCCCCCCCAACTGGTCGGAGGCATACCTATAACTAGGGGGGGACCCCCACCCCCAACTTGGTCTAACCCTATACCCAAATGTCGGGACCCCCACCCTCAACCTGGTCAACCCTATAACCAACCCCGCCCCCCCAAACTCTGAAAAATGGGAAAAAATAAGGAAAAAAGTGGCTTTTTTGGGGAAATTTTCAAAATTTTTTCGACCCCCCTCCCCAAAATTTTGGAAAAGTTGGGACCCCCACCCCCAAAATTTTGGGTTTACCCTCCCCTCCCTCCAACAGGTCGGATCCACCGTTTTTTCCTCAAATGGGGTCTTTAGAGGAAAAAAATTTCGAAATGAGAAAAAAATTTTGGGTATGGTTCTCATTGTGGAAAAACTTTTTGGGGAATTCAAAACTGAAAAGATGCGTTTTGGTGGACTTAGAAGGGTACTATTTTCTATCAGGCGCGGCCGTTAGCATATCAACGTCGACTTACTAATTAATGCTCAACAGTTTCTATCAATCAAGTTAGCTGGTTTCATTTTCTAATCGTTAACAGTCAATTATGTCACCGAAAATTGACATTTTTCATCAATTCTCTCAATTTTTCTCTCGATGCTTGGAATTTTTCAAACGTTTGCAGCATGAACTTTTGTGTTAATTGAAGATGAAAATTGAAGACATCATTCTAGACTGTGATTTTAGAAGCTCTGTTCACGAATATCTGATGGTGAGATCCATTTTCCGGCGGTTTAGAATATGAAAACTCGAAATTTTTCCGGCGGAATAGGGAACAAATCACACTCCATCAGTTTGATTTTAATTCATTTCGCAACGCTGTGGAGCTTTATTTTCCACCGTTTTAGAACCTCTTAGTATTATCTTCGAGGTTTCTTATAGGACTGGCACATTACCTGATTTATGGAAAACATCATACACTGTTCCAATCTTCAAAAAAGGGGACGGTGGCAAAGTTGAAAACTACAGGCTCATATCACTTTGTTGTGTACCATGCAAAATCATGGAAGGAATAATTAATAAGGATATTGTAGGCCATTTTGACAGATATGCCTTATTCAGTAGTAGGCAGTTTGGATTCAGAAAGAATAAATCATGTGTCTTAAAACTTCTTGAATGTAAAACTGATGTTGTATACATTGATTTTAACAAAGCATTTGATACTGTCCCACATTCAAAGCTCTTACAAAAACTAAAAGGATATAAAATTGATAAATTCACAATGAATTGGATTTGTGACTTCCTTACAAATAGAAAATGTGTAAAACTAAGTAATACCATTTCTGCTCCAACTCCAATAATTAGTGGTGTTCCTCAAGGAAGTGTGTTAGGTCCAACATTGTTCCTGATATTTATAAATGATCTGAGTGATATAATTAAAAGTGATCTCTATCTATTTGCAGATGATGCTAAAATTTTTAATGATGCATGTAATACAGTATTAATCCAGGAAGATTTAAACAGTTTATATAATTGGTCTGAGGAATGGCAACTTAGTATGTCATTGAATAAATGTGCAGTCTTACATTTGGGGAAAAATAATCCATCAAATCAGTACAAAATTGGTGAATGTGATCTTGATGCTGTCACTGAAATGAAAGATCTTGGTGTTTATGTTGATGAAAAACTCAGTTTTGTTCCCCACTGTGAAGGCTTCTAGGGTATCAAATCTAATTTTTAAATGTTTCAACTCAAATATAAATGAATTAAAAATCAGGGCGTTTAAAACTTATGTTCGCCCAATCCTTGAGTATGGTAGTCCTATTTGGAATCCTCCTCTAATGGGTGAAATACAAAGGGTAGAGAAAGTTCAGAGGTGGTTCACAAAACGATTATATGGTTTTAACTCTAGGAATTATCAAGAAAGATTGGAGTCCGCCAGTCTGCATTCGCTTGAATTTAGGAGAACTATAACTGATTTATGCTATGTTTATTCTATAATCTGTAACAGCATTCTGGACTCAAATAATTTTTTTGTATACAGTAGATTTAATTATCGTATTAACAATCCATATAAATTATATAAGACAAAATTTCGTACACGATTACTTGAAAAAGATTTTTGTAATAGATATATTGATACGTGGAATATGTTACCTAGTCATGTTACATCTGCCGTTAATGTTTATGTATTTAAAAAACGATGCACTGCGTTTTTGAGCTTATATCCGCGCGATACTAATCGCCTTTAAGCTCGTGATAATATTTTTTTATTTATTCTTTTGTGAATGTATTTTTTTCTAATGACGAATAAACTATAAACTATAAACTATAGAAAGTGTGGAAATTCAAAAAATTTTCCGGCGCTGCGCGCCGAACTAAGAATTAAACAGCGTTTTTTTGTGCACGGACATTTGTGTCAATTGGCACAAAGAGCAAAAAAAGTTGTGCCAACGGCACAAAAAATTTTTTCAACCTAAAAACATACTGAAAACCTTTAAAAAGCTTTATGCCAAAAGTTTGATAAAAACATACCTAAAGATACTTTCGCCACACTAATTTATTTATTTAAAAATCCTGCCAACTCTATATTGTCTAAGCACGTCAGTACGTTAAGAAAAACTGATCGAGAAAGCAGTTTATATGATTCAAAAAGAAATCTGATGCTGAGAGAATTCAGATGTTTTTAAATATTTTCAGGCGTTTTATATTTTTCTTCAATTTTCGGCTGCGAATTTCTTCTTAACACCAATGTAAATAAATTAAGGATGTCCATAAGTGCTTTCTCCCGAAGAAAAACTAAGCTGAAGGTCGCGTTTCGTAAACTTTTGATTGAAAAATTGCGTCAACAATGTCAATTTTTCTGTTCAAATCAAACACCAAAAATTAAAAAAACCATGTTTTGACACAAAAAAAAACACTGGAATAAATAAAATTGTATAATTCTGATCGGAACCACAGAAATATTAATATCAGATAGTTTCCTGAGAGCTCTATCGTTAGAATGCCTTATCTGCTTTTGTTGAAGAACGCCAGTATATTTTTCAATCTTCACCAGCTCATTTAGACTAACATGACCAGAATTTTCTTAATTTTTTCCTCATTTTTTCGGGTTTCCGACTCCAAAAACGACAAAATGCTTGGGTATGCTCCTAAAATGCACAAAAAAGCAACCGTAGGCACATTATAAACGTTTTTAAAAATGTGGAAAATTTTTGGAAAACGAGGAAACAAATTTCGGGTCCGGTTCTCATGTGGAAAAAATCTTCGAGGAAAAAAAACGGTGGCGGACCCCTTACGAGACAGAAAACCTTGTAATCTAATCAAAAGAGCAGTCAGGCCACTAGTTGCACTGTGCAACTTCGCAGAAAAACTTTGATTGCTGCACAGCGCGAAATTTGGTTTCTGTGTGCAAAAAAAACCTGTTGCCGATAGTGCTGACAACTACAGTTGATATTATGCATCAAACACAAAATTTAATAAAAGGACTATCTTGCAAGATGGTCTTTATTTATAGCATTTGAGTTCAAATGACGTACACATTTTATACACTCTTCAAAATTGATTACTAAAGTAGTTTACAATACATCTTCTCATTATTCAATTGGATTCGTTCGGGAACTGAAGCAAGTCGTCGACTACTCCAAACCGATATGACATTCGGGAGAGAGTGCCCTTTGTAATTCACTCATAAGTCACATACGGTATTATAGGTGCAAATATGGCTTTAAAGTAGTGTGCAAAGTACACCGCTTTTCACTTTGTCTATAATTCGTTTGGTTGTTTGCTTCTCGAGAATAATCCTTCCTTGGCTGTGGATCCAGTCAGTTTGTGACTCGACGAAAAATCTGCATATATTTCTCCGACTGACTGACTGCCCCCCTGACTACACATACAGTATAGAATACGTCGTATAAAGAACTTGGATTAGTCTAAAAAGCCCTCTTTATGTTTATCGAAATACGTACATCGCACTAGATGAACGTACGTACAACCCTGTTTTTATATATTCTATAACGTCGGAAGAGGGGCCTTCGTTCCCCATAATTTTTCGGTCCCTTTTTCCAACACGACGTTTTCTGCGCGTGCTAGTTCGAACGAACGAACTAAACCCAGCAAAATAAAACATTTTGAAAATGCGGCCGGTCGGTTTCTACTTTTATTGATGATGACGATGATGAACTGAAATGCTACGAGGAGAGAAATATAATAATTTTGTAGTATCGAATCTCTCCTATTCTCTCAACTTTTTTCCTTTTCCTTCCATTTTACAGTTTTCAGCTACTTATATTATGTTCTGATGTGAACACGGGAAATTCGACGGTAAAATTCACGCAAATTCATGCTAAATTTGCACTATCAGTCCGCAAAATAAGTATGGAAAGCGGTTAAGCAAAAACGAAAATCGTGTATTCAATTTAGGTTTTCAGAAGACAAGTCTTGGAAAAATTTGAGCTTTCTTTCAAAAATGATCGACTTGGTATTTTCAGGATAGAGTTTCACATGATTCGACAAACCCCGACTGCAATCTTCCAAAAATCGATAATTTCCGGGCGAGATCCACTCCCTAAGTCAGCCTGCAAATGCTATCGATTTTTGGGTGGAGGGTTTTTTATCCCTCTCACGTCTATTAGGCGCTGCTATGTTAAAATATCCCCTTTTCCAAATTATCGTATCGATTTTTACATAGGAGGCCCTTTCTCGCAAAATGTACTACACTCGGTGTAGATGTGTATGTATAGGTGGGTAAATAGAAAATGTTCATTGTGTAGAAAATATCCAGTTTTAGTATAGTCGGAAAAACAGGCGCAGTCTTTCGGTCCCATGCAAGGCACATTATCTTCGTCCACTACTACTTTTCTCGGATGAAATTTTGTGCAGAAAAGACTAAAACGTATTCGAAGCATGTGATTCACTACAATGTCATTTTACGGAGCTTGGAAAAGATATCTGCAATATGGCATGATTTAATCATAGTTAACTAATGCCAATCAGCATAAGTTTGGGCTAAACTATATTTATAATTGATTTACGGCTTTTTATGAGATTGATCTTGATTAGAGCTAGCCACGAACAACGCTTAGCTTCTGACAGCTGTTTTTTGGCCAGTCATAGGTTTACCGTCTTCCAGACCTTCAAAGTTGACACACCATTGATGCAGTCCAGCGTAGGCGACGGATATAAAATTGCCCTGTAGACTTTCAATGAGTTCTCATGACAATTCGTGTTCCTCTGTATACTTGTAATTGGGGGACGCCCCATCTTGGTCAGACCCTATACCCAAATTTAGGGATCCCCAACTCGAAAAAATTTGGAAGAAAGTAGCATTTTTGGTCTTTATTGAGTAAATTTTCGGTTTTTACAATTTTTTGGGAACTTTTGGAGACCCCGAAAGTTTCGTGAAACTGGATACCCCACTCCACAAATTTGTGGTTTACCCCCTCCAACTGGTCGGACCTCCCACAAGTATGTTCCTCTGTCTCTGCTTGTCCTTTCATGTTAGTATCTCGCATGTAAGCTCATGTGCTTGCTCATATATGGGCGACCATAACACATACGAAACAAAGCATCATAGAGATGCTTTTGATGTAAATGCCTGCTAAGGTATGCTCACGGTAAATAATAATTGATCATTGATTTTAGCCTTCTAACGTCAAAATGATGCATTTTAGCAAGAAAAACTTAGAGATCAACCAAATTCCAGTCGAACTTTAACGGCCCATAACTCCGTCACTATTTTAAATCATGTTTTTAAATATATCTCAACGAGATCTATCCATCGATATCCAATGTTTTGTGTCTTGGAATACAAAATTACTGCTTAATTGTGGAAAATCATAATCTGTGTGGGATCAAACCCTTTCTGCGGGAGTTCAGAACCCTCAGGCCCCACACATCGATGTATGATCACCGCCGAATCCCTGAGTATCTTTCAGACATTAAATACGTCATAATTCCATCCCGCGAGCATCCGTCTGTTTATGCTTCTTACTGTATGTTTTCATTCCCCGTCTTCGTTCCTCTAAAGTATATGTGTAAACTGCTTTAGGAGATTAAATAAGTCAAATCATAGAAGGAAGAAAAGTGCAGGAGGTTCTGTTCTTGAACAAAAAACGAAAAATAATATGGATGACGAAGAGAAAAGAATGATGCAGGAAATGGAGGAAGGTGAATTGTCGGACGAGGAAGAATCCACTTTAGCTAACGCAAATTCGAAAAGTCATCATCATCAGGCTCACCATCACCGCAGTAGAGGTGAATCGCAGAACGATAGTCAAGGATCAAAATCGTCGGTGAAGGAAAAAATGCTCAAACCTGGTAAAATTTCAAAATTTTTAGCATACATTAAATTTGTGATAAGATTCAAACGTCGCACATAGAAAATGTAAACGTAAATTCAGCTTCATCTAATCTCCACTTCTCAGGATAAGACTAAGATAAGAATTGAATAACGTGGCGCTTCTTTCTCCAAAACAATGCACGTGTCCAATGCCTATTTTAGTTTACTTGTTCATTTTAGCTAAACTATTAACATGCATATTCAAAAACTAAACAACTTAAAATGTGAAATTTTATCCTGCTGCGCCCGGGGATTAAACGCCGATTGTTCTCGTCTTGAACTAGTACTGATATCCTATTTTTTCTAACTGAGCCTCGTTTGGCAGAGACATGTCCATTCAAATAATAAACTTGCGCACACGGATACCCTTTTCCTCTAGTTGACTGTAGCAAATGTGAGGAACAAATTGGGAAAAAAGATCTCGGTATACGGTGCAGGCTTACTATCTGCTCACAGATTTCTGCGGACTATTTTGCGTCCTGAAGCTTGTTTGTGAACTCTCCGTTGGCAGATGAGTTGATCACAAAAAAGCCTGCGTGAAAATATACAAAATGAGATGCTGTCAAGTTTCAAATATCATACGAAAGACACATAGCTGAAAATAAGCATACAGTAAGGTAATGATAGTTACAAATTCCTTCGCGCTTTAGCGTAATCCAATTCCTATTCATGGGAATGTGTTCTTTACGCTATTATTCAAAGGGACTGAGGCGTAAAAGACTGAAATTGAGGGACGCTGACCCTTGATTAATAAACAAAAATGTGTTGCAATTTAGAAAATGAAGATTCACACACCAAGCCGATTAAAAAGCGAAAAATCGACGAAGTTGTCGAAAACGAAAAACCGACTGCGACGGAAAACGATACAAGCGATGTTGAATCTTTCTTGAAAAAAGTAAATATAAATTTAACACGTTATAAAATAAATCATCTGCAGAAGCTTGGATCCGTTGGTAGATGCAAAAGATTCCCTTTCCTAAAGCATACTTGTAACGGGCCCCCGAGGTCTGGGGAGGGTTAGTGATTTCCAAAATTTAGGGAGAAAGGTCTCTGAAGGAAAAAAAATCGATTTTTCCACGAAGAAGAAAGATAGTTTAAAAAATATTTATTTTTTCTGTGAAGACCGAAAAAATTTATTCGTAGCGCGAAGCGCGAGAAAATTGACATTTTTGACCAATTTTTGTTCAAAAAATGACATTTTTCAGTATTTTTCCTAACAAAAGTATGGGGGTCCCTACGACTACCATATGGCTAGCCGTAGGATTGGAAAATCCTGGGGGGTGGGGTGGGATCGCCCAATGGCCAGCCGTATGGTCAACGATTTCTGGGAGGGTTCCCATAGCACTTCCCCCCCCCCAGTTACATGTATGTCCTGATATTAGAGTATGTCGTTACTCTATTATACAAGCACACGCAGGTATCAGGAATGCACTACTTATTTAGAGAAAACAAGAATTGGCCGAAAAAGTAAAAAATCAATTGCGACTAGCCGGCATTGAAGCGAAAGTCGAGTCTGGTTCCGATTCTGACCCCGAATGCATAAAACCGGACGAAAAAGGATTGCGTTCTAAACGCAGAAATTCCAGTAAATTGGAGAAACCTTCGAATGTGCCAAAATATTACGACCTGGATAAGGTTTGTGAATTTTTCTGTGCGTTCTGTGTATCTACGATCATATTTTATCATTTCTTTTCCATTCAGATAGAAGATCCCACCGAAACTATGATTTCAAACTGGTCGAAGGGAAAATCGTTATCCAACGAAGAAAAAGTGAAGATCAAAAATCACTCTCCAACTATGCCAGCTTTCGATGATCAAGACCCGCTTGAAGAATACTATCAATCGTCTGTCGATAAAGGAAAATCTGTTGACAAAGACTATCGGATTTTGGCCGGTAATGGGGCTTCAGTCCCGTCGAGTAGCACCGATCAGGATTATAGGTTCAATCCTGGCGTAGATGTCGACTACAGGTTAGATATTGTCAAACTTTTGACGGAGCTACGAGGTCCGGGGAGGGTGAAACGACATTTTTGTGGGTGGGGTCATCAATTTGGTATTAGTATAGCATGTCTCCACATGGGTCAAAAATCGATTGAAAAAAATTTTGAGTTTTAATTCGAATAGGTTCTTCAGTAAATCGATGTCGCTGATTACGAATTTGATATCAAAAATTTTATAGGAGCAAGTCTTTAAAATTTTGCAAAGTTTTTTGTGTCTGTGTACACCACAAACCCTCGTATTCTTTTCCATGTATAAGCTTTTTCGCTTCATGAACTATCCCAATACAACTGAACGTTCCAAGTCAACAGTTTTGTTGATTTTGTTGCCTTTGTAAATCTTGATTTGACAAAAGTTGCTTTTGCCTAGCAAATTGTGATGCCATAATATGTGATATGATATGTGACGTAAAGACTTGCTCCTATAAAATTCCTGATATCATACTCGTAATCAGCGACATCGATTTACCCAAGACACTATTCTAATTTAAACTAAAAATTTTTCCAATCGATTTTTGGCCCATGTAGAGACATGCTATACTAATATCCATCAATTGGTCAAAATTTCAAGATGGGTCATTCAAGACAAAAAATTTCGATTTTTTTCGCCCAAAAAGTTTGAAAAAAAACGTGTTTATATCGCGAAGCGCCGAAAAAATTCACATTTTCAGCCGTACCTCTTTCAGTCTTTTTCGATCAAAACGATGCGGTTCCTACAGCTAGCCCATTTCAGCCACATGATTGGCAAATCTTGATTTGGGATCGTCGTATGGCTAGTCATATGGCCGCCGATTTCTGAGCGGTTCATGTAGCACTGCGCCTCAAATACATAATGGATGTTGTATTACTTTTTGCCTTTATTGTTTCGTAATAACGCATGAGGAAGACGAGTCCAGCATTACATTTACTTATAAACTATGTCTTCACATCTATTCACAGAAAATTCATTCCCAGATTATTTTAAAATCTGTTTCCCCAATGTCATGGATTAGCAAGTTTGCTAGCAGCTTTTGACGTGCATAAGTAAGTTGGTTTGGGTACTATAAACAACACAGTTTTCGAGGACTTAATAAAGGCATATTTGTTTGATAAAACTATAAATTTTCTTTCAATATTACATATTAGTGAAGCATATTAGTAAGACTGTACCAATGAATCAGATTTTCGTTACTTGCTCAGAAAAAATTATGAAGGTTTGAAATTTTCTCTTGCGAATTTGAAAATACACAAAATCTCATTTTTTCGATTTTCTGAAGTAAACTATCAACACTCCTTAGTTTCTGATATTAACAGTTTTAACATTTATTTCTGAAATAATTTACCGTTTTCAGACGCCGAAAACCTGAAAATGCCGAGATGCTTAACAGAGAGACAAAAAATATCGCATCGGGCGGCGAATCGGATAGCGCCGGCGCTGGTATTTCTCCGCAATGTTATCACAGTCGAATGCGTCAACGTCAGCAGGATGCCGGCAATGAATCGCCGGCTTCCGCCAACGAATATGGCGATATCGATGAACGAAAAAGGTCGGCAGCTCTGCTGGACGGTGGTCGACGCCATGGATCTCGTCGATCAGGCAGACGTGATGATGAAATGGGCAGTTTAAGTAGCGGCGGGGTTTCGGATGACGAAATGGGGGTGAGTCTCTAAAATCATAATTGTGTGTCGGAATAGTAACAAAAATCTACAATTTTAGTCAATCAGTATCACATATTATGTTCATTTTTTAGAAACATTCTGTTCTAGATTTCAATTAAATAGTTTTTAAAAAACCGATACTCGCGTATTTCGCATTAGATAGAAAATTTGTGTTGAATATATTTCCATATTAGGATCATCCCCGTGGTTTCCGACACTTCAAACACGATGGTCATCGTGGTCGAAGATCGCCATTCCGGCGACGCGGTATGGGCCGACTTGACAATTATGGACACGGACCTCCGGGATCCGACAACCCTCCAATATGCAAATTTTATCGTGAAGGCTATTGTCGAGAAGTAAATTTAAAAAAAAACTAAAAAATTTCTGTTTCTTTGAAAGTAATAAGTAATTTTCTATGTTTCAAAGAAACAGGAAAATTTCGCTCATTTCAATTTTTTGTTTCATCTAGGGCGAAAATTGTTTGTTCAGTCACAATGTGGAGCAGATGCCCCGAGGGATCAGCCGTAAAACTGAACTGTGTCGATTTTACAAAACCGGTTATTGCCGGAACGGCCGAACGTGTCCCTTTATGCACGGCGAGTTTCCTTGCAAGGACTTCCATAAAAACAATGATTGTAAGGAAGGAGAAAAATGTCGATTTTCGCACGAATCCTTAACCGACGCAACGAGGCCTTTATTCGAAAAAGTAAGCTTAAAAGTCATTTTTCGTCCAATTCCCGCGATTCATACAGTTTTTTGATTTAGATGCTAAAGGAAGAAGAACTTTATGTTAAAGTCAGCGTACCCGATGCACCATCGCGCAGGAAAGTTCTGCTTGGCGAGCCGCCAAAAGCGCCACCGCCGATCAATGGACCTCATCCAGCGGTTAATCATTCATCCCAGTAAAAATTTATAAACAAATCTTTGAAATATTTCATAAATTGATTTTTCACTTGAATTTCTTAGTTTATATTTTCTTTTGCTTTTCAGTCAAGATTATGATCAAAACAATTCGTACCATCAGTCTGGACTCGACGCTAATTTTTATGACGAGCCGTTTTGTCAGCCGACGACGAGTGGTCAGTCGACTAATTCATCATTTTATCAATCCAGTTTGGAACAAAGCGTAAATCTTTATTCCTGATCAAATATCAAAAATCTCAGTTGTTACGTATTGTTTAGAAAAATATGTCTTTTGCCGGACCCAAAGATAGAAAAGACGATTCGTCGGCTGATCCGAACAACGATAGAAAAGAAAACGGGTCGGTTGATATTACTGCCATGTTGAGGGAAATAAAAGCCGAAGTCAAGGGTCACGACATAATTGATGGTATGCTTGTATAAAAATATGAAAGAACTCAGCTCACGTTGGACACATCAGTCCTCTTTGTAAGCTTTCACTAAATATGAGAGCAGCTGTACTGCAAATTTCAATTTTTTCAAAAATGAATGATCAATTTTCTACGCATAATGTGACAGTAGGATTCAACTATCGGGCTCCGGAGCTG
The DNA here is from genome assembly GCA_963922205.1 of Romanomermis culicivorax. Lineage (NCBI taxonomy): Eukaryota > Metazoa > Nematoda > Enoplea > Mermithida > Mermithidae > Romanomermis > Romanomermis culicivorax. Next base: position 262,428 of record CAWUHX010000048.1, read on the forward strand.
TGCACATCTCTATAAATTTCAAATTCAAACTATGTGTTTTCGCGTTCATGTTTCATGTAATTTGTTTTTCTATGATTTTTTAAAATTTTATAATTTCGATTTCTTCTCAAGAATCTCCAGCTAGTCCGGAACCTGGCGAAATGTCGGTAGCTAACGCCGCTCCTTTGCGTCAAACGGTCGTACGAACGGTCGAATATCGTCTGATTCCGTTCGATTTGCCGCCTAACGATCCTGCTTTTGCGCAAAATTTACTCAAATTGAGCATGCTCGACGTCAAATTGAGTAACGACCCGCGGTTGAAAAAATTATTGGCTAATCAATTCGACGCCGTTTCCGATCTGATTGCCGGACTTCCGCAAGATCAAAAGCCGCCTCCAATTATCGGTGGCATTTTGCAACAGGTTTCACAGGTAATACAGTGTTCAAAAACAATGTCTACAATATTCAAGTTTAATAGCTTTGTCAAGAGTATTCAACTTTTTTTCATTACTATTTAGGCTCAAAAGAGTGTAAACTTTCATATTGGTATTCAAACATTCTTATTTTACCGTGAGATTTCAACTTGTCCTAATTTTTCGCGCGAAACATCACTAAGTTGAGTATGAAATTCAAAATTTTATTTCCTAGACGGTAACAAGCCTTATGAATAAATTTTAGTTCTTGATGGAATTACGGTGTAAGTCTTGCTCGTAACTCGCATTTGTATTTGCTACCAGGGAAATGGTTCAGGAACGAACCAAACTTTATAACTGGCTAGTACCGGATGAACGAACAGTTTTTCCAGGTATGGTCACTGGCGTGCAAAAATCGATGCACATATAACATTATTTTAGAGAAAAACACTTTTCATTGTTGTCGACTGCGAACATTCTCCAAAACTGTAATAACTTGTCAGTAATGTAACGTAGTAAGTCATGTATTGTAAATCTTGCGTCGTTCGCAGGTTATAATGGCTTATATCGGATTAGTTTAGATAACTTTGCATCTTCTTCATTCTGTGATATGTATGTAACTCTTATACACATAACAGCAGCCTGAAGCTAAGAGCATTTAGCAATTTTTTTTGTCGAACAGTTAGCTGATGCTAGTCGTTTGAAGGGAAATTTCGGCAGCAATCTGAAAAGGTGATTTAGGATTTTGGCTATACTTTCAAGCAACAATTGACATTTTTCGTACTTTTTCCGAAATTGATAATTTTTAGCTCGAAAATCAAAATTTTTTTTATAGTCTTAGGTGTCAGGTATCTTGCTGGTCTATACTAGGGGATCACCGGATGCCATGGCATATACGTGGTGACTTTTGGCCGGATGGACGTTCTGCTACTTCACACCCAATATACATCATTATATAATGTAATAATTTTCAACATGCAGGACCTTTTCGCACTTGGAAACTTTCTGCATTGCATATGCTTATGAATAATATCCGACAAATATTTTTTCAGACCAAAGCCAGGGATCCGCGCCTTAAATCTTCAAGCCCTACAAATCTGACGGTTTCCAATTTCCAAACGCCGTCCTCGGAGAATATTTTTCCTAACGTGCCTCACAATCAGCCTATGCTTTACCCGCCTATGATGCCGTCTTTACCCAGCGAAATGTTAGCCAATATGAATATTCCGCCGGTATTTCTATCCCCTAACGGACCAACCGGCTGGATGCCCCACAATCTACAGCAAAATCCGCCTATCGGGCTACCGCCGATGCCCGTTATGCACGGCCTCCCAAATTTTGGTGCGTCAAGTAGTCACAATTTTCCGATGGAAAATGATGCGACACGAGACCCAAGGTTAGCTTGAGGAGATTTAAGTTCAGAATCATATTCGAGTTCTTTTTGATTTTTCTGCACATTTACATTATTTTTGATTTATGTTGCCAATTTTTGCATTCTCAATCTACTCGGAATTTTTCATTTTATATGTATGTATACTAATGCAAATTCAATTCATGTCAAAATTAGAGATTTCAGACTCGATCATTTTGATCAATTAAGACGACTCAATCTTCAGTTTCTGAGTTTGAAACGGTCGTTGATGGGTTTGTAGCTTATTTTGATTTCCAGTTTCAGTAAGATCGCAACTTTTTGAATTTTTTCATGATAGGCTTCTCTGTTACGGCCTTGTGTATTTTTGTTGTTTTTCGTTTTTAGCTTCTCACTCCTCAGATGTTGTCAGCATGAGTTCTATTTCCATCATTGATGGCCAAAAAAATAATGAGAATCAAGATTTTTATCAAATCAAATTTTTGGTGCGATAAATGTTTGACCGACATTAGTCCCTCGAAAATTTTATATTGAAAGTTTGTGGCCTGACTGAGGTGATGCCCAAAATTTAATCTTGGAAACATGATGAGATTTTATCCGTGATTCGTGGCTCAAATGTTCGTTATAGGTAACGTCTGTAAATCTCCTGGATGTAATTTTTTCCCAATTGAATGCGTTAGCAAGTACTGTTTTTGTTACATGTTTTTCCATTTTATATTGTTTTTCTCCTTTTAAGGTCCCGACGAGCTCGGCTTTCTAGACCCCATCCGCCGGCGCCGTCTTCATTCTACAATTCCACGCCCGCTGCCTCGTCCAATTCACCACCCGATAGCAGTAAGACTTCGACGGATCATCGCTCAACGATATCACCGTCGCCAGTCTTCGAACCTTTGACGACGTCAGAAATGACCAATAACAACAATGGCAATATCAGTTTGCCGGCAAAAAATGACAACGAACAACAACAACAAACGACGTTACTAGCGAACGCTGCCAACGCTTTTTCGACGGCAATGAACTTAGCATCTGGCGCTAGTATAAACTCGTTGGCGACATCTTTGCGCGAAAAACGAAAAAATTTAGAATACGAATCGCCTTTGAACGCATCAGCCATGTCCACGGTACCGCCCCAGCGATCGTCATCGACGGACGATAATTCATGCCGTTTTTACGGCGCGGGTCTGAAAATTGTCAAGAAGAAAGAGAGCGTGGAAACGTCGTGAAAATTATTACAGTTGTACGTGTACATTTGGAAGCGTAGAATTTAAGATTATGGATCAATTTTTCACTTAAAGTTGAAAACTTATTCCGGGTAAAAAGACGAGCAGCATTATTTATAGAGTAGATTTGGTTCTGTGTTTTGACAAAAATTCCTATGTAAACAGATAATGGTTTATTTCAAAAATTTCGCACACGTTTGTATTAAATTTCACTGCTTATTCAATTTGAGAAATTGTAATAAAATTCGGATTTCCATTAATTTTTCCGCGTATTGTGCTGTTCGTCGTGTTTTGTGTCAATCCTCAAAAAGTCGTCAAGTTAATACCGGAAAACAAAGTGTGCTGCATCGAGCGGAAGGTTTACTGTGCAAGAATCGTCATGAAAAAAGACGCTCAGCCTGAGCAGCAGTGTTTTTTTTTTGTGCCAAAACATGGTTTTTGGCACAAAAAAATTTGGAATGGCACAAAAAATTTTGAGCGTTTGTGCCAATTGGCACTAAATTTTTGGCTGGTCAAACATTAAATTTCCTTAATTTTCAGATGTTTTAGGGGCTGGAAATGCAAAAAATTTTCGGCGCTTCCCGCCGAGTCAAACAATATGATATTTTCTAATCGTATACTTGACCCGAACGCGAACGATTTCTCTTCGAACAGTGTATTAGTATCGTTGGAGCGAACTTTATAGGCTCTCAATGACTGATGAATCAAAAGAAATTCTGAATATTCTCTGTTCATTCGGTCAGATTCGGATTTAAAACTGAAATTCTTAACTTTTTGTGTTTGATTGATTCAGATAGAAAAATCGATATCGTTAGTAATAGTATACAATGTTTCGACCGAAAATTAACACAATTTTCGACGTTATATTTTCTCTAGCCTTTACATTACATTGTCGTAGATGTCGTGCGTGAGAAATTGAAGAGAGTAGACGACGGAACGCAGATGAGAATTTAAGCTGTGTAGCTCGACGATTTATCGCGCGTTTTAGAAGAGAGGTACGGAACGTAGAAGAGTGTGCGGAACGCTGTAGACGAAACACTCGGAGTGTTTTACGGAATTAACGCAACGATAGTCGAACGCAGGAGATTGACGGGCTCATAGAGAGCGCTGTGTCAATTTTATCCAGGGATCTTCGCTCAGGTCGCCAAAGGTTTTCGGATGCCGGAACTCGCGATACACTTACGACCGATACTGGACCAGTCTTACTACTACTTTAGTATTGAGCGATGAGAGGATTATATACTTTACTAAACAAAAACTTACTACTGCGAATCGCCCCTTCACAATACTCAAAATGGGTCGCGATGAACAGCAAGAGATACGACCGCTCAAGACCACCACAAAAACGAGAACTGACTTTTTCACAAACCTTCTGCGAGTGTAATGTTTGATGTTGTAAACCTTCGGACAACTTTGAGCAACTTTGAGCTCCAAAACGATGCGTTCTTGTGAATCACTTTGTAAAACCGACGAGTTTACACTGTAGTCAATCGGCGCTCCACAACACTCCTCCCCCTTCGACGCAAATCGCCTCAAACGATTCGAATTTTCTCTCTTCGGGAACGAGTCGTTTTTAACATCGCTTTTTTCCATCAATCGTAGAGTCTACAATCGATCAAGCAGCATACATTTTTCGGTAGAGCTTTCAGACGTGTAAGCAGTCAGTGTAGTAGGGTAGTTTAACCCGTTTTAGCATCGTTTCTTTTCTTCCTTTCACACGCAGACGATTTTTCTTTCTCGGTGGACCTTTTCATTTGACTTTGGCGGCAATCAGATACTTACAACAAAATTTACAAAACATTTGAGCAATACGAAAAAAGCAAACAATTCTAACAATTTTTCAACAACAGGGCGATTCGCAACATAATATTAGTTAAATTTTGACCAAAATATATTAGAATTTGAGTGAAATATATATATAATTTTTGGAAAGTTGGAGAGTGGTAGTGCGAGATGCACGTTTTTCCAAGACCAAAGGTGCACGGACCTTTTCGAGCCTTCGAGCTTTCGGAATGGCAATCACAATGTTTCACAAAGCCTGGGGTAGGCGTCCTATGTGAAACATCGGCGGCGCTTTTCGTATACGGAAAGAAATAGTTCTACGGAACATATCGCCAAGGGTAAATTTCGAACGGAATGACCGGAGTCTTTATTCTGATGACCGGAGTCTTTAGCCGTGGAGGCGTCAGTGTTTTAGAACGGAATCTTTAGCCACGGAGGCGTCAGATCGGAAAGTTTGCAGCGGATGCAAGCTTTAAGTTTCGTAGAGAAACGTATATAAAGCTTCTGGCGAAGTCTTTGAAACTCGAAATTCGAAAAGTATTGAGCGGATCAATACCAAACTGTAGAAGAAATCTCGGCAATACGGATGAGACGTAGAAAAATTTGAAACGTTTACGATGTCGTGGTTTCTTTGCCACCCAGTAGATTACGCGAAAGCATGTTTCGAAACGGAGTTTTTATCGCAGCTCGCAAATCGGCCATACGCTACCTTTAGTCTGTGAAAGACTGTTATAGGTTAGTTCAAAACGATCAAAATGGTGAAGACAAAACGGAAAACGGAATAAAAAACGAATCGATTTCGAAGTAGAAAATAAATATTTTACGAACAATACAAAATTTGATCTCAATGCAGTAGCGCGTGACTAGTCAGTTGTGGAGGACCACTGACTTGCGCGTTAAAAATTTCAAATGCCGTTCGAGGCAAATACGATTTTATTCGCCAAAGCGAGACTTTCTGAGATTGTCCGGTGTCAATTGTGATAACGTTTTTTGCAATTTTGGTATTCCTTTTATCGCATTCAGCGATGTCTAGAGGAATTCGCCTCTGTCGTACCATTGGTCTCTGTTCGATCGGATATTCACAGTTTTCTTTCCCGAAGTTCACGGGTTGAACTATGACGCTTTTGAAGCTTTCGTTTGTGAAAGGGAAGACTTTCCCGTTTACCCAAGTCTGACAATTTGGTTCTACGTAGCATGACGAGATATTCAAAATCAGTAGCGATCTGTCGATTTTTACGATTTGCGTTTGACTTTGTCCCGTAGAAGTATTTGAAAATACTTCGTCATAGGGCGCTTTTTCGATCGGTTTCAAAACTAGGTTTAGTTCTTGTTGAACCTCTCCGATTCTGATGAAATTTTCGCGAAAGTTTATTACGGCTCGAACGCTCGGATGCACTAGGAAATCGGTTCCTAGGAGGCATTGCTCTCCTGTAGTAGGTAGTATCCAGCATCGTACTAGATGCGTTCCGAAAGATGAACTGATTTTGAAGATTATCGGACCTCTGGCATCGACGATAGCACCGTCGGCTACTTTTATCTGCGCGGATGTTTCCAAAGTATCATAGTCAATCCCCAAAGAGCGTTGAGCTAGACATGAGGAAATGACTGAACACTGAGCACCGGTATCGATTAACGCTTTTGTTTTGGTTTTTCCGATTTCGGCATCGATGTGAAAAGCACGAGTAGGAGCGTATAAGCTCAGCAGTTTGATATCTTTTTGCGAACATTCTTCGATTCGACACACGCTAGATCTCGCGATCCACAGTTCAGTAGGTTTTTCGATTGTGAAATCAGTGATTTCGGGAGCGACGAAGAAGTTTGTAGCTTTAGAAGCTTCTGTCGGTTCAAGCATATTAGCTGTACTAGTTGTCGGTTTCATCGGAACGAAAGTTTTAGGTGAGTTGGACACCGTTTTGGTTTCTGATGGCAAAACTTGTTGCGAAGATTTCGGAGAAATTGGCTGAGTCTGTATAGACTGTGAGTTGTTCATCGGATAGTAGTAGTGCTTTTCGATTATTTTTTCTTGTCGGGATTCGGAATCGCAAAGAGAAATGTTTGCAACATCTCTCTGATAGTTTCGATTATCGCGATTGAAGAATCGGTTATTTCGATCGAAATTTTGATTCTGATTGAGCGTGTAGTTACGCGTATTTTGTTGAAAACGAGGACGCCAATTATGGTTTTGCCATTGATGATTCAGTTGCTGTTGCCGAGGCTGAGAAGCCTGTGGTTTCAATTGATAGCATTCGGAGCTGTCGTGTTTACATTGACCATGATAGGTGCAATATTTTACGGGTCGTTCACGTGACTGATTTCGTTGGAAATTACGATTCTGAGAGAAATCCCGTATAGGAATGTTTTCTCTATTCCGGAAGTTCGGACTCGTCCCGCGATCGAATCGCGATCTTCGATTTTCGAAATTGTTAGCGTTTTGCGAATTTTCTCGGATTCCGAACTTTTCTAGGACTCGTTTTATGCTTTCTTCCAATTCTTTCGTTTTCGCTAGAGTCGAATTTTCTTGAAACCTCACGCTATTTCGCTGTCTAGAGTCGTCTCTGTTTCAGGATTGAGAGTTATCTCTGAATCGAGGTTTCGAATTATCTCTGAAACGCGATTGAGCTGGTTGCTCTTCCGACCGATTTTCGAGTGTATTAACCAGTATAGGTTGTTCTACTCTGACAGTTGACTGTTTATTCGCTCGCTGGATTTTCTGAACTTTCGCGACGGCTATAGCTAAGTCAGTGATCGTTTCTAGAGTACTCGCGTCAATCGAGACTCTGTAAATTTCCGGCATTTTTCTATGGCGATACTGAGCGCTTCTGTCATAGTACAGTAGATGTACGTAGGTGCTGATTCGATTTAAGAAAGCTGACGGATCTTCGGTTTCAAACGGAGCGATAGACTGGAGCTCGCATTGGAGCGTATCTTGGTCGCAATTCGGTGCGTTCATACACATCAAAATCTGTTTCGCTTCATCATAGGATCGGACATCTCGTATGGTGTTCAGGGCACCATCGCAAGTCAAGCGACGCAACGTGTGAAGTTTTACATACTCAGACGCATCAAGACCGAACTCGTTTTCGAGTGCAATGAAGAATTTCAACACTTGTTGATTTCGGGTCGAATTATCTAGTTTTTGCGGCGCTATCTTTTTACAGATAGTCTTAATTCTCGTTTCATCATCGGCGAAAGATCTATGCACCTGAGAAGGTGGGATAGAAGGAAAATTTATCTGAGAGTTTAGCGCGTTTAGCGCGTTAGAGCGGTCAAACGTTTGAGTCGGGATGATTAGATCATCGTCATCGTCGATTATACTACGAAAACTAAGTTGACTTTTTTGATCGCTAGTGACGTTTTTCGGTTTAGTCGATTTCTGAGACTGAGCGTAAGAGCTCGTAGGTCTCGCGATATTTTCGATTTCAGGAACATTCGGTTTCAATAGCTCTTCTTTCTGAGCTCTCATCGCTTCGATTTCGGTTTTAAACTCATCGAGAAGTTTTCGCTGTTGAGTCGCGATAGTTACGATTTCGCTTAACGCCTTAGTAGCGTCGCCACGAAAGTTTATCATTTCGGCATCGCATTTTTGCATTACGTCGATATACGCGTCATTATCGAAGATTTTTCGAGGATCGGTATCCTTCGGTTTCGGTTTTAGAAAGTTGAATTTTCGGTTTTCGACGATTTTCAGAGATAGAGATCGCGAGGTTTTTCGCGTTTTTAACGGAGCGGACGTTTCCGGTAGATCGAAATTACGCTTATCTGCTTCGTAGAGAAGCGGTAGATTCGCGTTTTCGCAGTCGAAATTTTCGATTTCTAGATTATCGGGATTCGCTAGTTTCTTGTAGAAACCTTTTTCGTAACCGAGCGCAGCAGAGCGACGCGTGCGGTTTTCCTCCATTTTTCGCAAATTTCGGCGTTTCCTCAACCTTTAGACGAGCTGGTACGGTCACCAAATTATGTCGTGCGTGAGAAATTGAAGAGAGTAGACGACGGAACGCAGATGAGAATTTAAGCTGTGTAGCTCGACGATTTATCGCGCGTTTTAGAAGAGAGGTACGGAACGTAGAAGAGTGTGCGGAACGCTGTAGACGAAACACTCAGAGTGTTTTACGGAATTAACGCAACGATAGTCGAACGCAGGAGATTGACGGGCTCGTAGAGAGCGCTGTGTCAATTTTATCCAGGGATCTTCGCTCAGGTCGCCAAAGGTTTTCGGATGCCGGAACTCGCGATACACTTACGACCGATACTGGACCAGTCTTACTACTACTTTAGTATTGAGCGATGAGAGGATTATATACTTAACTAAACAAAAACTTACTACTGCGAATCGCCCCTTCACAATACTCAAAATGGGTCGCGATGAACAGCAAGAGATACGACCGCTCAAGACCACCACAAAAACGAGAACTGACTTTTTCACAAACCTTCTGCGAGTGTAATGTTTGATGTTGTAAACCTTCGGACAACTTTGAGCAACTTTGAGCTCCAAAACGATGCGTTCTTGTGAATCACTTTGTAAAACCGACGAGTTTACACTGTAGTCAATCGGCGCTCCACAACATAGAGGCAGTGTCTATTAGCCGGATACGGCGAATATAATATTTTATATTTGCAGTATACTGTTAATAGTGCCTGCTATATAAGACCTACTATTAGCCGTACGAAAAGTACAGTATATCTCATCTTACTTATTTTTTTTGATATTTGAAACTTGCGGATCAGATTGCATATTTGTCAGCTGTCACCTATTCAGCCTGGCACATTGCATACAGTTTATATTTTCATAATTATCCTAATTTGTGTACAAATTTGTCAAAATCCATTCGATTTTCATGATAAACTGGTCGATATCAATATATGAGGAAACTTTTGTGCACAATATAGCTTAATTTTTCGATGATTTTCAGGATAGATTGTTATGTACAAGCCATTGAACTTCATAATTTGCACAAAATGCTGCAGCCGAAGATTATTGACCTGTCCACTGTAGACGCTTCGAAAGCTTTAGTAGCTGGTTCGGTTTTTGGTTGCTTCCAAGATCTCGCCAAAGCCATCAACGGCTAGAAAGTGAAACTTTTCAGTCATTTTCAATCGAGTCCAGTAAACGTTTTCATAACGATGAAAAGAAATTTGTTTTTTCGAAGCTTGTTCCAGTTTGCAGGAATGGTATTCGTTGTAGGGAAACTGGCATAGGCCTACGACCCAATCAAAGTTATTTCGGAGCTATGGGGTGTAGCTGTCGTTTGAATATTAATTTCAGTAATGCAGAAAATAAACTGAAAGTCACCCACTCAAATTTTAAACATAATCATGAAGTTTCTGAAGAATTATTGTCTCATTTCCCACATAAAAGAAGATTAGACGGAGATGCAAGAGATTTCATTATAAAAGCAGCCCAGTTGGGAGCTAATGTAAAATTAATTGCGGAGGAAATTCGCTCCACTGAAGGTAAACAAGTGACTAATCATAATATTAGAAACATCATAGATGCTGCTCGCAGTTCTGAGAAAGCAAACGAAGTTTCCAAAACCATTTATTTTCTTGAAAATGTGAAAAAGACTGATCCAGGCTCGTATCTCAAAGTTATATCAGACCCACAATCGAATATTGTGGATATAATCTTTTTTCAAACTAGTCTCATGCGTCAATGGTTTATCGAATTTCCAGAATTAGTTGAAGTAGATGGAACTTATCATTTAAACAACATCAACTATGTTCTTTTTTTATTCACTGGGCTAGATAAGAATCCTATCAGTCGCATTGTTGCTGCAGCATTTTTGAGCTCGGAGACTGAATATCTAGTGACATCTTGTTTCGAACAGTTTAAAATCAGTAATCAGAATAGCGTAGACAAAATTAAAATTGTTGTTTTGGACAAAGATTTTGAGTCCGTTAAGGCGGCTCAGAATACTTTCCAGAACGCAACTGTTTTACTAAGTATGGTTCATGTCGAGCGAAATTTTCAGAAAATTGTTCGTGAAATGAAGTTTACCCCTAGTGAGTCATGTGAGATAGGCAAGTCTAATTTGACTTTACAGAATATCAAAGAACGTGCATTGACGTTGCTGAAAAGACTATTACACGCAAGAAAGTTTGACGTCTTTGATAACAGTTGGACTGAGCTCCTGAATGATAAATTAATCCCAAGTCATTTCAAAGAAATTTTCACATTTAACTGGATGAGTTGAGAGGAAATGTGGGCTTATGTCTTTCGGAAAAATCTCACGAATTTTGGAATTAATGATACTAATCAGATTGAAGCACAAAATAAACATATCAAGGATGTAATAAATCCGTATTCGCGGATGTCGTTATGCATCGAAAATCTGATAAAATTTATTTCTATGCATACGTTCAATGTAAAGCATCGGGACGTGGAAAAATGTAAAAGCAAAATTATTCCCAACATTCCTTCATCAGAACAACAAGAATTTCTGTTCAAACGTTTCACCGATTTTGCTGCTTCTAAGCTCAGTGCAAAATATAATTTGTTTCAGAGAGACCTTCGAAAATTTCAGATCATCAACAATGATGGAGCGACTAATGTTTCCAAAACAGATTCTGACTCCAAATATAACATTATACAGGATCGCAAATGTTCTTGCGAATTTTTCTGTCATTTTGAGTTGCCTCGTCGTCACATTATGGCTGTTAGAAATTCGGAAAATTTAGAAATATTCAATTTGAACCTTATTTCACAACGTTTCCAATGGTTTAAATTCGTTACGTCTGTTCCTGATAACTTCAGTCATGATCCACTGTTGGAAAAAATTCCCGAAAATTCTATCGCAATAGATAGTTCAAAAAATAGAATTTTGTCTGTAAATGAAAAATGCAACAAAATGTTGAAACTAGCCCAACGAGTTTGTGACGCCTGCAGCAAATTAGGTTTCACAGAATTTGAAAAGCAATATGAACATGTGAAAAAAATCTTTCAATAGCCTGAGTACATCTGAGCCTATGTCGATGGTTATTTCAAAAACTGATGAACTGGTGGAAAAAAGCCTCGATTTGGAAACAGCAAATGCTGAAACTGATGTTAGCATGTCGAAAACTGGAAGCATATTGAACGATCTTTTACCATCAGTGTCAAACCACAATGTTGAGACGAGATCTGATGATTTTAGTGAGGCTTCCGAGTTCAAAAATGATCGAGACTCACCAGATCAGTTACTTTCTTTTAGTAAACAGCGTAAGATCATAGGCAATGTAAAGGGATTTGACGGAGAGGCAAAGGTGTTTTCAGATTTGATCCGACTATTTTTCAACAGCCATTATTCATCTCCACCAACCCAACGTTTGAAAAAAACAAAATGGCCGTTTTGTGCAAATTATGAAGTTCAATGGCTTGTACATAACCATCGATCCTGAAAATCATCGAAAAATTAAGCTATATTGTGCACAAAAGTTTCCTCATATATTGATATCGACCAGTTTATCATGTAAATCGAATGGATTTCAATAAATTTGTACACAAATTAGGATAATTATGAAAATATAAACTGTATGCAATGTGCCTGACTGAACTGGTAACAGCTGACAAATATGCAATCTGATCCACAAGATGTAATAATCAATAAAAAATGAGTGAGATGAGATATACTGTACTTTTTGTACGGCCAATAGTAGGTCTTATATAGCAGGCACTATTAACAGTATACTGCAAATATAAAATATTATATTCCCCGTATCCGGCTAATAGACACTGCCTTGTCGTAGATATTCGTATCGGAAAATTGAATCAATATGAATTTCCTGAACAATTTTAAAGTTATTTAAATTTTCTCAGCATTCCCTTTCTTTTTGAGTCGTCGTGAACTGTTTTCTTGCACAGTTTTTTCTTATCTCACCGACATGGTTAGCTGAAAAATAGGTAGAGCAGGATTTCAATACAAAAAATTAATACGTTAAACGTCAACTTTTTACCAAACTTTTGGCCTAAAACTTTTCTGCAGTTTTGAGTATTTTTCTAGTAGAAACAAATTTTTTGTGCCACTGGCACAAATTTTTTTTGCCTCTTGTGCCAATTGGCGCAAATGTCCGTGCACAAAAAAAACGCAACTTTCAATTCTTACTTTATTCAAGATCAAATAATTTTATCAGAATTCACTGGAAAATGAAAATAAACCAATGCTTAGGTAGCAAATATGTGCATCCACTATAATTGAAAGTAGTCAAAGGTTTTTAAAGCAGTTTGTATTCTGGTTAACAATAGAAAACCATTTCAATTATGCTCTGATAAATGAGCAATAGAGCATACTATTTAGGAATAACTGGAAATTGATTACAATGTCTGTTTGGTTATTGACGTCATATGTTTCTGTTACTTATTTGGATGAAACTTTCCAGTAAACTTGTTTAATAGACCACAAGACTGCCAAACATAAAGAACCAGTAAAAGCATGACAAACAAGAAAAAATAAAATCACAGTTTTGATTTTCCAAAAAAAATACTATATCATGATTTTGGAATTTATCCTCAACCTAAAACTTGGACCTTGTGCACCTATGTCTACAATTCTCATGATTATTGTGTTAAAGTTTTCATCTTCAAGTAAGGAATTATTGAAGAGCCAATATCCTGGTCCAGCTTTTTTGTATAGCTTACCCACGATGTTTTTAACAATAGCACTATGATCTGACTCAGAGGTTCCCAAGGTCAGATTTTTCAGGTAGGGGTAAATTTGAAAATTTGCAGGGGTAGTGTAGCTAAATGTTCACTAAACACTTCATTTTGCCTCAAAATTGGGCACCCAGTGATCAATTTTTAGGACTTTAGGTAGGGGTAATACCCCCCCCCCATACCCCTTCCTATGGGGTTGTCTGATCTGACTGAAGCGCTGAAATGATATTACATGTAGCAGTTTCATTGATTAATGCATCAGAAATTAGGAAATAATCTAGTCTTCATTTAACCAGATGCAATTTGATTTGACCCCAGGTATATCTTTTTGGATTTGGGTTTTTCCATCTGTAGGCATCTGATATTTGCAGTGAATTCATACACTCCTTGAGCTTATGGGCAGACGTCTTTTTGTTATTTGAAATGTCACCTCCAAGTTTGTCTTTTTTTGTGTCCATCACTACGTTCAAGTCCCCTCCAATTACTATGGGGGAGTCTTCAATATTTATGTTTTTAAGATTTCTGTATATCTCATCCCAAAATTTAATCTGTTCTTTTTCTCTTGTGGGGGCGTAGACATTCACTAAAATGGAAAGAGTACCTTCAATTTTTAGTTTGAGCATAAGAAATCTTCCTTTATCATCTTTGTTGATTTCAATTATTTCAAAATTAAATGTGTTATTAAGTAAAATTGCTACTCCTCTTGAATTTGTTTCACTATGTGAGAAAAAAGATGGACCAGTCGTTTTTCTATTTCCACTGAAAAATGTGTTTCTTGTAGAAAAATTATGTCAGTTTTATTTTCCTAACAATAATTCAATATTGACCTTCTCTTCGCCTCATTTTTTCCTCTTCTAATATTCAAAGATAGTATCCTCACATTATTAGTGTTCTGTTTATTTTCTTTCCTTGTTACAGGCTACAAGTTTTTTTTGCGTTTATATAATAGTTTGAAGGTCTGCACTACTGCGGTCAAAATGTGCACTACTGCACTCAAAACTGCACTATTGCAGGCAATTAAGATGTTGGTGCATCTATTTCAGCACCGTTTCATTTTGAGACTAGATGATTACAATTCATGCAGCTTTTTTTAAATTAACAACAAAACGAACAAGAATTAAAAATTTAAAAAACATCAGTATCATGGGGAACAATAAACAAAAAAATTATGCAATACTTTCTTTTCTTTCTTCCTTCGATTTTTGTTTTTCTTTCTGGGTCGCTCGCTGCTGTTTGGTCAAATCTGGCACAACAATAATCAGTGGTTTCTGAGATTTGTTCCATTCGGCCAAGTTTTTTCTATTGGCTAAAATCATTTCTTTGTCTTCTAAACACATCAAATCGACTTTAACATTGATCCGCTTTCCGAAGCTCTTTGACTCATCTGATCCATTGGATTTTGAGATTTTTCGCCCAATCTTCAGGTAGATTCAAAACTTTGTGGCAAAATTGACAAATTTTCTCACACCTCTTTGCATTGTTCATCTTTTAATCCATGGGGATCAGATCAAGCAGAAAAGGGAAAAGAAATGAAAGACACTAAAATGAAAGATAAGCTAAGTTTCATGTAAATAAATGGTGCTGACATCAGGGTCAGTTTGCTTTCTGTCCAATCAAGGATTTTTTGACTCATGTGGATATCCACTTAGATTACAGTAAATGGAAACTGCAGATTACAATTAGATTGATGGATGATTTCATGGTTTTTGTTTCTCATGCTTGCTGATGCCAAGATGATTATTTTTTATTTCTGCTCCTGTAGCCATCAAAACTATTCCTACTATCAATGCATACCATCTTCTCTTAATGCTTTCCCTCACTTTCTTCGAGATATATCTTACCCGATAGTTGAAGATCCAGAAGGCTTTGGATTTTGCTTGTCTTTCGAGTTTTTCAACTGTCCTCCCAAGTTTGTCGGTTTGTTCTTCCAGTTTACTAATTTTCTTTCAATAATTGGTTTCTTCATCACCATTTGAATTCACCTATTTCCATTTTGAATTGTTCATTCTTTCGGAATTTCGCAGGTATAAATTATCCACAAATCACTCGCCATGCTGTATCCCTAATAAAATAACAGTATATTTGTACTACAATGAAGTGGATGCAAATTTACGCTGAGAGACATGTGTAAACAACCATTCAGAAAATCGAAAAAACGTACTATTCAAAATTCTCGATAGGTATTTTACTTCATACTTGGATATCATTAATTAATGCCCGAACTTGGTATCAGAAGAAATTTTTTGATTTTGATATTCTATAGTGTTGGAAAATGAATATTTTTTCCGCATGAAAGGTCTAATTTTTCAGAGAACTCAATGCGTTTTCAGTCGGGCAGCATTTTTTTCTGCACAGTGCAGACTTTTTAGGCTTTGTGCAGAATTTGTTTGGTGATTTCTGCACTGGTGCAGAATTTTCTGAGTCATGTGTTTGATCACATATATTCTTCTATAATGTGTCAGTCATTTATTCTGAACTCTTAAAACCAATTATTTTTCCTATTTCAGGACTTTAAAATGTCTAGTCAAAAAGCTATAAATTCGTTCGAATTCAACATTGAATTACATATTTAATTTTCTTTTTTACTATATTACTATTGTGTTGTAAGAGGTACTGTTTTTCCCCTAATCATGTTTTTTGGAGAAAAAATTTCGAAAAGGGAAAACAAATTTGAGCTCTTTCTTTTTTGGGGGAAGAAAATTTTGGAGATCGGATACAGAAAAGATGCATTTTGGTGCATTTTAGAAGGCCATAATCTCAAAATTTTCCAACTTTAATAATCATTATTATGTATTACATAGCTCAGGCGCGGCTTTTAGCATGTCTACCTCCACTTATCACCTAATCTATAATAGTTTTCATCATCTTAAACGTAGTATCTCATGTTTTAATTGGTAATCTTCAATATTTTATCTCGATATTTAATGAAGATTCGCATTTTTTCCTTGACACATTTTTTTAGAAAGATCAATACGTCAAGTCTAAACTTTTTGAAGCGATTATTTCTTTCCTAACCTAAATCCAATTCAAAAGCTTCATAGGAGTAGTTTTCGGAAATTTCTACACTTCTTACCCACATTTTTTCGGCCAAGCTCATGATAGTTTACAAATAAATTACTGATTGTAAAATTTTTCAAATAATAAAATTCTAGACATAACGTCTTTTGGACAAGAAATTCGAATCTAATTCCTGACATAGATGTTCGTAAAATTGGTTTTCCAGCGTCGCAGAATGTCAATATCCAAAAAAGTTTTCCGGCGCTCTGTGACGGAAAGATTAATATATTTTTTGGGCTCTCACTTTGGGCCGTTGATTTATCATGTAATTCAAAGTTATTATGCTCTTGGATAGTTTGCTGGAAAATTGGTTCCACAATGCTTGTAGATTAGACTTCGATCAAACTCGAAAATTTCAATTTTTTCCTCAATTTTAATGAATTAACGGCTCTGAAAACACCAGAAAGTTTGAAAAAGCTCAAAGACACATAAAAAACGCTTATGAGCATTTTTAAGCGAAGAAAAACGATCTCGCGAAAATGAGAAAAAATTTTGACCCCATTTCCCATTTGGGGTAAAGGCTTAGGGGAAAACAGTGGTAACAGAAAAAAACCGCAGTGCAGAAACTCATTTTGGCTTTTCTGCACTGTGCAAAAAAACTCTGCAGTCGGGCAAACTAAAATTCTAAAATACTTTTCCGTGCTAATGATATCTTAATCATTTTCTAAATTTAATGAAGACTTTTAACATTTTGACTTTTCATTTGAAGCATATATGTATCAAATAGGGATGGGACGGGCATCCGAGCATTTTTTCAAGTCCGAGTCCGACCTGCCAAGTCCGAGTCCGACCTGTCAAAAATATCAAGTAGGAGTCAGACTTTTATATGTCAAATATAACTCGGATACCTGATCAAATTAAAATAATACAAATAATTTTTCAAAAAGTTATAATGATGATACTTAAAATTATTAATGGAACTGACAACTATGAGTTGAGGCAAAAAATGTATTCATATGAAACTATTTTTGCATATTCAACAAATTTAAGTTTTTGCCTCTGTACATATAAGGCATAGAGTCCGAGTCCGATCGGACTCGCTCCTGAAAGTCCGGGTCCGAGTAAGCTGAAATTTGAAGTTCGAGTTCGATTTCGATTGCATGGAAAATCCGGGTCCGTCCCATCCCTAGTATCAAAACGAGACAAATGAAAATCTACCAAGACTTCAAGCCACATTTTTTCTTCTAAATCTATTATGTAGACAAATCCTGTTTTCTCAGAACTTTATTGGTTATGGATATATTCAGATTTAAAAAGATGTTTGAAGTGCAGTGTGTGCCAATTACTATAACACCCAAAACGGTAGAATAGTCGGATTGAAATTTTAACACAATATGTTGGACATCATTGCCTACAAAAATCAAAAAATTCTGCCGCATCCTATGCGAAGGTGTCCATAACGAGGTCCAAATGATTTTTTTCGGTTTTTCCACCTCCTTTTGGACACTTTGAAAAGTGTAAAACGTGTTAAGTACAAAATTAAAAAAAAAATTTTCAGACGCAGAAAGTTTTAACTCCAAGTCAATCTCTCAATGATTTAAGCAATAAAGTGTTGATTTGTTACTTTTCGTTTTTCAGTAGTCAATTGATGTGTCATCACATTCCTTAACATGGGTATTTGTTTTCAGCTGAATGACTGTGTTATATATCAGACCCGAATCAAAATTGTAACAATTTGTTCGGTTCCGTGTTCAACAAAATAGTCGGGTAACTTCGGATCTCATTTCGGGTCCGCGTTTCCAATACATCTCTAGATTTCATATTTAATCATCTTAATTTGATCTAAGTGTGCCTGTTCTGTTCATAGGTTGTAGTCATAGGAGACATTCTCCGCTAAAAATGTCGATCATATAAGTTTTTGGCTAAGTGGGGATATAGCCAAGTCTTTTGGCGTAATTTGAATGTTATGTTTCGGATGAAAAATGGTTTGATGCATTTGTGTGTACATAATAAAAATTAATCATTCAGAATAAATTGTTCACACGCAGCGTCAATAAGTAATACTCCAAAGTCAAGACAAAATTAGTTGTCTCATAAAAGCAATTTGAATGTATTGTTGTTAAGGTATAACGGTAGATCATTATGTTTCACACATTGACCAGTCCGGTTCTGAAAGTCGCTTTTACTAGCGGCAACCAATGCCGCAATTTCGCGACTTTGAAAGATAGTAAGTTGGGAGATTTCTTCTCGTACATTCCAATTTCCTTGAAAAATTCCTTATAGTTTCTATCCGCTTAAAGTCCGTGAAAAATATTCAAAAAATCACCAAAAGTATGAAGATGGTCGCCGCAGCGAAGTATGCCAAAGCAGAGCGCGATTTGCGACCGGCTCGGCCTTATGGTCATGGAGCGCAAGGTTAGTTGGCAATCACGTGATCATGTCGTTAATGAGTAATTATCATAATTTTAGCTTTCTACCAGAACGTTGAGTTAACGGAGGAAAGGCCTAAGAAACCCGAACATTTGATGATCATTTTGACCAGCGACAGGGGTCTTTGCGGAGCCGTTCACTCTGGTATCGCTCGTTTGATCAAAAAAGAAATGAAGGAAAAGCCCGACGACGTGAATTACAATCTGATATGTGTCGGCGATAAAGCTAAAGCTTTGCTGCAACGGTAGGATTCATTTAGCAATAGAAAAAAATAGTCAAATATTCAATACATATGTCATTTTCATCAAATCATAATGAATTTAAAAAATGACGATAATAAGTATGCCCTGCACACAAATGCAATGCTTTAATAATAGAATTTTCTATTCGAGAATTTTTGAAGACTTAGTTGAGAAAGTTCACGAATTTCCATTTTTAAATAATATATGGTTTTGCAAAAAAGCACCTAATTGCACGAGTTTAATTTTTTTAGATACTTTTTAGATAATTTTTCTTACAACAATCTTTTAGCTTCTATCCTAAAAGCTTTATTTTATGCTGCAACGAAATTGGTCGTAAACCACCAACGTTCGATGACGCTTCTATACTTGCTCAACAGATTTTGAATTTGGACATCAAGTTCGATCAAGGAAGCATTTATTACAATGAGTTCAAGTGAGTTGACTTGTCACGCTAAGTGATAGATATGATGTTGGTTTTTTCAACTTTCTTTAGTGATTTATGTCATTGGAACTTAGTTGCTTAGCAGTATAATTTTATCGTAGCTAGCACGTTAGTGCTAGACTACAAAATGTTTCGTTTTGGGCATGCCGATTTTCACGTTTAAGGCAAGATTTCTAAAAAACTATAAGACATCCAAAGCTGAAATTTGGCAACAATATAGAACTCGATGCGGGCTACAATATGGTACCACTTAGAATACTGTAGACATATACTGTAGCTAAAGTTATGTGACAAAGTAGAGTACTGTTTTGCCACCTTTTCATAACTAACGATTATTCTAACCGATTAGCTCGATTGTGGTATTAATATCTTCAGTAGGGTCGTATCTCGGGACCACCCCGAAATTTTTTCGAAATATGCAAATGCGACCTTATTTCAGTGTAAAGAAAATTCTCAAAACTCCGACCAGTAATAACTTTGCGAATATTTAGTCTTTCTAGACGGTTCTTGTTCCGCTGGATGCAGCTCCCCAAGTTGTACAAGATACAGACTGGTGATTTGAAAATTTGCAGTGTAAACTTAATTATCATAGAAAATATGCAAATTTGGCCGAGTTGGGGTAGATGACCGCATAAATATCTCGAGTTGTATTAATCGTAGAAAGCTAATTCTGTTTTTGTTCGATAGCTGAGTAAAATGCCCAAAGTAAACCACCTTAACATCTAGTATGTGCAGTGTAAAGAAAGTGTCAACAAAGCGAAAATGTCCATTTAAAATTTTTTTTGCGATTTTCAGATCTTTTGTTGCACCATTGAAACGAGCTTCTTATTCTACCCCCCAGTTTTGATATTTGTTTTTTGTAAAAATGTATAGTACGTTAAAAATTTGCATAAATGTTGTTTACAAAAATTTTTTTTCGATTCATCGATTTTAAGTAGCGCCATTGCAAAGAGCGTATTTTGTTGTCCCTGATCCATATTTTTGTTTTTCGAAATATCTCAACGTACGCTAAAAATTTGCATAAATGATGTATGCCAAAAAAATGTAAAATTCGCCACATTTTAGTGGCGTTTGTACTATACTTCGAAAATACACTTTTTCGGTAAAGAATTTTTTACACCTTCTTTGCAGGAGCTTGAAAGTACGACATTTATCTGAAAATGCCAGGAAATGGCAAAAAGGAGAATATTCCTTTTTGCTTGTTTCACTGGCTTAAAAGTTCGATATTAGGCCTCCCCATCATTTCATTCCAGCAAAATTCTAACTGAAAAAAACTTTCCATTTTCTGAGAAACATATACGCGCCCAGTTTTTTAAAAGACAAAACGTTTTTAAGCCTCTGCGCATGAAATTCACTTGTCTTGTAGCAATTTTTACAATCTACATGATTACTGTATGTACAATACATACTTCGTTTTCATGATAGAACACACGTGATGCCTCTAACTGCATGTATAAAATTCATTACAGGCTTGTACAAAAAATTGACAAAAACTATACAGAACAATAACCATTCTCTAATACTAGGAAGTGGCAAAAGATGAATATGTTTCTCCTTGTCCCATATTTCACTGAGCATAATACTATACTTCGTTTCCGAGAACCTGGTTGTAAACTCACCGTATTCTTGATTCATACGTATTTTTTCCGAGTTTAAAACGCGCGAATTTAAATTTCTAATACGATTAATGCTAGTTTAAACTTATCTGAAACTATGCTTTAGCTAATTTTACTCAAATAATGTTCGCCAGTCTCCCAAAAATCGCCGTCAACAAAAATTTTGCTGTTTACCAGCTATTAATTTTTCGAAATTCGTTGTCTTGCGAATCAGGAATACTGTGGGTTTATCACCTGCTTTTCGGAAACAAGGTATAGGCCACTGCATTGTATACAGTAATGAAAAATTCTAACAAAGAATGGCACATAAGTGATTACAAAGATTTCGGGTTTTTAATTAAACCAAATTTTTTTCTTCTGTAAAAATCAACTTTAATAACTGATACTGAAATTTTTTAAAGATTTGTCCATTTTTGCGCAGAGGCATTTTCAGAAACGACTAAAAAACTGGGCGCGTATATGTTTCTCAGAAAATGAAAAGTTTTTTTTCAGTTAGAATTTTGCTGAAATGAAATGATGGGGAGGCCTAATATCGAACTTTTAAGCCAGCGAAACAAGCAAAAAGGAAAAACATATTCTCCTTTTTGCCACTTCCTGGCATTTTTAGATAAATTTCGTCATTGTTTCAGCCGGTTCGATCATCGTGTCAAAATTTTTATCTTAACTTTCGCCATTAATAGGTCTCATTGATACAGATTTCTGTATATAAAGATGATTTTTATATTTTCGTTAAAAATTGATTGTCTAAATTGAATTTTTGTCCTGAAGTGATTTTTTCATACGTATTTGTCTATGTAATTTCCTTACCAATTTTTTTCTTTTCTGCTCTGACATACGTTATTCACATTTCGGATCATAAACGAAAAATAATCAATAATTAATATCTCTGTTTTTTTCAGATCGGCCGTTTCCTATAAAACGAAAACTTTGCCTATATTTAGCGAAGAAATCGTCTCGTCGGCCGAAAAATTGTCCATTTACGATAGCTTAGACAGCGAAGTCGTACGTTGTTATTTGGAATATAGTTTAACGAATTTATTATTTTACGGTCTGAAAGAGTGCGCCTGTTCAGAGCAAAGTTCTCGCATGACTGCTATGGATTCGGCTAGCAAAAATGCAGGTTTGTGAAATAAAAGTTCAGAAAGAGTGCTTTTTAACTAACGCGAAAGTTTCTAGTTCGATAGACATTCAAAAACTGATGATCTCTAAATCTGTCTAGTTCTTCGCTGTATTCCAGAGCGTCCTCTTTTCCATGCTTGAGTTGTAAAATTTTGCCCCAAAATCACAGTCCTTATCATAATTTCTGAAATTTCCAGGAGAAATGATCACGAAATTAACGTTATATTTCAATCGAACGCGTCAAGCTGTCATCACCAGGGAACTCATTGATATCGTTATCGGGGCCTCGGCGTTATAAAATGAATTTTCCTTCGGAAAATGTGGATTGAAAAGCAAATCATTTTATTATAACATTTAAAGAGAAATAGTACTTTTTCAACCTATTGTTATTTCTTAAATTTGATGACCGATTTAGTGTTTTGTTAGCATCGAAGATCGTAGATTGTTTTTCTCAGCCATAATTTATTCCTTTCGAATTTTATAAATCTTTGTCGAATAGGCAGTCGCCCTTTAGAAGCAAGATGTTAAACTGCTGATCAACATGTATTCGATGTTAGACACACGCCAACATAATTTAAATTTATATTTTAAGCCGAAAAAGGCATCTCAGATTTGTCCGCGCACTCAAAAATTTTTCGAGTGAGTGTTTTGCTGTAATTGTATGGCGTGTCGCCAATACAGCGAAGTCTCAAAATAGCACAGGGAATAGTAAAAAGTTCTATGCATTAGAGTGAACGCACACGCCATATAAGTGTAACGGGGAGTGAAAATTGGTAAAATCTCATTTTTCCGACTAATGTAAAAAATATGTTCTTCATTTCTGCTCAAATAGGTTTTCTTTCGCTGCAATTAGTTACTTTCATTAAGTACTTTGTTTTCGTCTTTTTCTATTGTTTAATCGTCATTCCGAGAAACACCAAAAATCTACACACACATAATAATTACAAAAATATTCAACAATGGGCCTGCGCAAACAGCAGGGCCCTTTTCGATAATCCACATAAAATTATGCAAAAGCCCAAATGTATGCAAAACACGAGCTGTGCATGCTCACACGTGACAATTTACAGTAACCGCACAGTATGGCACCTGTGCACTGGAATGGGCGGTCCAAAAGACTGCCCAATTTTAATTGGTTCCACGACTACGTCCATATGGATAGTCAACACGAGAATCGAGGAGATTCTCATTATTCTTCGATGACTTTCGGTTTTCACGCTTACGTTCTTTGGAGCCATTTTTCGAGCGTAGGGTCGTCTCTACAACACCCTGTAATTGTCAAGTTTTTCAAGCGCCAGGGAACCTGCCCTACGGCCAACGACGATTGGATCGTCAATCATTGCCCACCTTTGGGGCTTTGCATCGCGTACAATATACCTGTGTAATCGCATGCAGCTTTTCTCTCAACTATCGGAACGACGGCTCGTTTTAACTCGAACATACTTTCGTGTAAATTTTCAATTTGTTATTTATTTTAAATATTAAAATATCCAAAAGCCCCCCTTTTCGCATTTCGACGTCACATCGGCATGACGTAAGTTTCACATACTTCTGTGCTGCAGTTTCGGTAGGTATGCGCCAACGGACCATTCCAAAATCATTAAAAAAATGTCTGTCAAAAAACATTTTCGTGAAACGCTTGAAAACAATTACAAAAAATTATAAGGATTCCCGATTAAAATTCTTTTGTATGGAGCTTAATTGCAAAAAATTAAATAAATAGAACAAAATGA
The DNA here is from genome assembly GCA_963922205.1 of Romanomermis culicivorax. Classification (NCBI taxonomy): domain Eukaryota; kingdom Metazoa; phylum Nematoda; class Enoplea; order Mermithida; family Mermithidae; genus Romanomermis; species Romanomermis culicivorax. The sequence continues at coordinate 286,396 of CAWUHX010000048.1, forward strand.
AATGCGCAAATAAGATGAAACGAACAAAATAATACAGCAGTAAAGGCAGAACAATGTAACGACCAGATTTGTGTGAGGTACTTTACTTTCAACCAACAGTTGCTATGGCGGGAATAAAGGGGGCACAGGCGTAGAATACGGCAATACAGATACAATGATCGACGGCGGCTTGCGACATTGATACAACAATACAAAACGCGTCTCGACTTACAATAACGAATGGGGGCCTCGGTTTAAGTTGCTTTCGTACAAATGGCCGCTTGCAAATATAAAAAAATGGGGACGAGCGCGGTTTTTAAAACGACGAATTCGAATATCGGAAAATTCTAACCAATAATGACAAAAATCATGCTTTGCTTCTTTTTTTATACGACGTTTTTGGCCACTCCCTGGGCGTCGCAGGAGGTCGAGCTTCTGTCCATCTTCTTCCGCCAATCGTCGCTTCCTGCTACGCTTTTTATGCTTTCTTAGTTACGCCTTCCTAATGCTTTCCTGGTACTGTATGCTTTTTGTGCTTTGCTTGCTTTTTACGGTGGGCTTGGCCACACCTCTGCGCTTCTGTGCATGCTTCCTGTATCGGTTTCTCTGTATACACATGTTTTGTGGGGCCGCCACTACCGTTACACTTGAGACTACTGTCTGGCGAGGCTTCTACGTATTTTACTGTTTGCAGGTGTTGTTTACGATTTTTACGGGGGATTACCATAGTTGTGGAATGTGTAGTTTAGTGTAGGTTCTAGGGGAACAGCTGCCATTTGTGCAAATTAATTGGGGCATCTTAATTGGGCTACCAGGGTGTGAACGGATCAAAATAAAGTACTTCACATAATTTTATAGGAATGTTTGGGCGTGAATCCCAGACACCCTTGAGATGATAAAATACGAAAATGAATAATATTTAATAAATGTTTATCACATACAGTATGCTAAATATTTACAGTACTGCTTTAGCAGGTACGTTACAACAAAAATACGAACAAAAAGAAACAAAAAGCAAAATAATGTAGGCAAAAAATAGAACAAAAGTACACAACCTGAAAAAATTAAACAAAAAGAACAAAATGTAACTCCATAAGAACATAAAAGGGAATAAATCAATAAAGAAAAAACACACATGCAGATATGTTAATAATAAACAAACCAGAATACAGAGCTGTAATGTGAAAACACATGCTACAGAGCCATAATTTCAAAGTCTCTCCATTCTTCCATTCTAAAAATTACTTTTTTGAAAGAGGCCTAGCCAGCACAACATTTGTCATTGTGTTTATTTTTATTGAATATAAATCGGTGGCCCAACTGACCATTATTTATATTTTATTGATTATTATTTTGTGGAGGCTAGTATAGCCCCGAAATACAACATCCCCTACCAAGTGGACAATTGTTATTTCTCGCAGGAGAGGGAATGCAGGTTAGGACCCGGATTTTTGGATTACCACCCTCATGCCAGTCTACATTTACAACTCAATTCTCAGCCTGACTTCTCACTATTACCCATTGATTGGAAGTTCTCTGAGCTCAGAGAGTTGTCTGATCATCTGCAGTTCATTAGAATGAAAGCAGTTGATCGAGTGTTTGGGACAGACTGAACTGTTGCACACTTTCTAATTGGGACAGACTGAACTGTTGCACACTTTCTACCTACAGTTTCGGCCTGATTAGGTGATTTGGGGGAGTAGCTGATTAGGTACTTTCATTCTCTTTATTTCTAACACCAAGTCCCATTTCGGCACTAGTAGTAAGGCCGGCCCGTATAGGTCGTATGCTTAAGGATACCCTATCTTTTGTGTACGACCTATAATTTGTCATTTTTGGCTGATTTATAGGTCGTACAGTAAACATATACGGCCAACTTTTGGTGGATTTACAGGTCGTACAGTAAACATATATGGTCAATTTCTTCGTCGATTTATAGGTCGTACAGTAAACATATACGGTTGATTTATAGGTCATACGGTTAAGCATGCATGTTCTTGAGTTACCGTAATAGTAGAATTACGGTAATTTTTCGATTATGGTAATAGTTGAATTAGGGTAATAGGTGTGTTACTGTGGGTGGAAAAGGAAAAACCAATGATGAACGCAAAAAGGAAAACTAAAATGAACAAAAAATGGAAAAGAAATAAATAGAGATCATGTGTAAAAACAGCTTCCCCTCTGGGAAGAGGAAGCCCTCAAAAATTTGCACCCCGTACCCCCTTTGTCAAAAGGGTGCCACCTGCAGGTGTAAATATATTTCGGAGGTCCCATTTTCTGAACAATTGTTCAAGTCAACAAATGTCAGAATGGTCAATCTGGTCAGTAATGGTCTGTTTAATGAGTAAATTCTCGAGAGAGTCAATACGCGATGAAACATTATCCTTACGGGTGCATGTGTATAAAGTTTGATGTTCTGCCAAAAATGACCAAGAAGGTCTTTTATAAAAATGACCAGAGCGAGCTGGCCATAAAAAACATGTAGACAAATAAGGTCTTTGATAGAAAAGGACAATAATGAGCTGGTCGTAAAAAGCGTGTAGAAAATTTGAAGAGTTGACGTATGGTAAAGGATACAGATTCGGGAATTGTCATAAAAGTAGAATTACGGTAATTTTTTCTATTATGGTAATAGAGGAATTAGGATAATAGATGTGTTACTGTAGATGAAAAAGGAAAAAATGAAATGAGCAAAAAATGAAACAGAATTAAAAAGCCATCGTGTGTAAAAATGGCTTCTCCCGTGGGCAGAAGAAGCCTTTCAAAAATTTGCGCCCCTGGACCCCCTTTGACAAAAGGGCGCCACTTGCAGGCGTAAATATGCTCAGAGGCCCCATTCCTGAACGATCATTCAAGTCAATCTCAAACGGTCAAATTGGTCAGTAATCGTCTGTTTAATGAGTAAAATCTCGGGAAAGTCAATATGCGATGAAACATTATCCTTACCGGTGCATACGTATAAATTTTGATTGACTGCCAAAAATGACCGAGAAGGTCTTTTATAAAAATGACCAGAGCGAGCTGGCCGTAAAAAGCGTGTAGAAAAAGGAAAAAATCTTTACATAACAAAAAGAAAAATTTTTAATTCGATGCAACATTCTACTTTATTGTAAAAATCATTTAGTCCAACCATAAGGAAATGTATAAAAATTACATTTCAAAATACGTTTATCATATACTATATGAAATTTTTTCAAAGTTTTACGAGTAACTACTTTACGATCTTGCTGACGCTCTATACGGAGACTATGTACATCTACTTCTTCTTTTCCATTGTTTTTTACAAAAGCTAAAACCATCGGACAAAGCGAATAAAAATTAACTTTTTTCATAGTATCTGATGACAAAGTGATACCGCGGACTTTGATTACGTGACGGTATTGGTCTGTAGAGGGACTGTACAACCTGTAGGCATAATTTTTAGGACCTCCACTAACAACTTCGGTAATGTAAGATCCAGAACCATATTCACATAACTCGTCAGTCATTTCACCAAGACACCAACCAGTGGGTACCTGATATTGTTGTTTGTCAACTGTTGACAGGTAAATAATACTATCCGTGTCAAAATACAATACTCAACTTTTTAATCGCTCAATGTAAGAATATAACTTTAGTCGAGCTTGAGCCATTGTATAAGCTGCAATAACAGCGTTAGTATTTCCCATGACTTCCGCAAAATCATCATGTTGACAATATGTTCTTGACACCAATTGTTCATTGATTAGTCTAACATTCTTAATAATGTTGGCTACATTCATCACAAGTTCAAAATATTCTTTGGGTGCATTGTGGATAACAGTCTTATCCATATTGTTTCGTTGACCAAACTAAAAAACATAAAAATAATTAAATGAAATACAAAAAACTATGCAAAATTACTTTTCCCCAGAAAGAATTTAGCATTAATTTCGCCAAAGCCCTCTTTCCAGGATTTTTAAAAATTTTTGAAGAATCCAATGAAATATTCTCACGATTGTAGACCTCCATTTCGTATTCACGTTTTTGCTCATCTGTCTGAGCTTTAGCAGGATAGCCTTCACTCTCCTATAAAAATTACAATCAGATTCTGTCACATTTACATAATATAAAATTTACTAGCTTCATTTTCATAAAGGTATTGACGTATTGAGTAAATAAACCACCAGTGGGGTTTTTGGTTGGATGATATTGCTCAATATTATCATAATGCCGAACCTCAAAAATCTTGAGGATCTGAAACAAAAATAATATACATAGAAAAAGAACTATTACCATAACAATATACCTTATATCTCTTCTCTAAGGCTTTAAATAATTCTATCGTAACCCATTTACCATCTAATGCTCTGTCTTGGTCGTTATACTCGCATGTGGTCTTTTGTGAATCATGCGTGCAAGTTTTGGATAAAAGAAACAATAATGTACCACCATGTCGATACGGTAAAACAGGATGTAAGAGTTTGGGAGGTGGTAAAACCTTACACTTGATTAACCCCTCATAAGGCTGTGACGTTGAGCTATCCTCTTCAAAATCTTCAGTAAAGATTTTTGGATGACCTGTAGGGTATTTCCGATATTTGTTGACAAATGGGTATAAACTGCATACATCTACATAATTGATCTTTTCTGCAGGTGTACCATCTTCATTGTACTTAATTTTATGATACAGTTTTACAGCATTAGTGCGACCGCCAAAGAAAGCTAAAACAAGAAAACTTTTGACAAAATAAAAAAAGAACAATTCAAGATTTTACCTTCTCGAGGATTTATAGGTTCCGGTATTTTGACTGTATCAAAAAATGTTTTCATTTCGTAATCTGAGTGAAGTTGTTGTAAAAGTTCGCATTCCCACATTTCGACTACGCTATAACCGAGTGATTGAAGTTCCATAACCCGGTTAAAAGTGCGTTCATATGCATCGACTGCTTTTGTATTATTATCGGCTGTTAATTGATATCTATTTTTCATACATTTAGGGCAACCATGCCAATAACAACCGTGAAATTCATAAATTGTGGTGTCTTAATGAGCAAACATATAGATATCAAAATTTCAAAAATTTGAACAAAATTACCTGATAAACCATCAACTCTGTATCTTCCAATTTGAACTTCGCCACCATTAAGTTTATGTCGAATATACAGTTTTTCATTTTTATGGACTAACCACTTCAACCATTTTAAGGCTATAACAGATTGTCTTTCTTCTTTACCATAACCTTTGTATGGTATTACACCAATAGTATCTGGCTTCAAAAATAAACATCGGAAAACTAAGTTGCAAGCACTAGCAATGGTTATTGAAATTTCTAAAGGATCGACATTTGTTTCTTCCATAAAAATATCGCGAAATTTCATACAACATTGTCCTAAAACTTGCACATCACTACGACAGCAGTCAAGTAACTCATTATCAAAATTAAATTGACAACCCTAAACAATGATGCATTTAAATGCAAAACTTTATACTTTTGCAAACTTACTGCTTCAAGCTTTCCATTATACCACTCCAGAAATGTGGCATGAGCCGCAGGTTTCATAGCATTGTAACCGTACATGTTGGGTGATGGATATGAGCCAATATATCCGTAATTTTCTTTTCTATTAAAGAAATGAGGGAAATATTCTCTACATATTTCACTTATTCCAAATGTTTTCGGTAAAGCTGCCAAAGGCATCGGAAGAAAGTTCAGAGAATCAATAATTTTTATCGACCCTACTTTGATACACATCAACTCTAAACCTAAAATAAATAAATAGCTGAAAATGAAAATGAAAAACTATAAACAATTTAATAATTTACCCTTATTAATGATATGTAGTTTATGATGTCCATTACGATACAAAAACTGCATTATAAATTGTCCAGCGAATCCTCGAGAATTATGCGCTATTGCTGTAATGTTTTTCATACCTTTTGCAAAAAGGTATTCGCAGAAATCATTTAGACATGTAGATCCTTTGAGAATACGCTCGCGTTGACCGCATGTATTGCAGCGAAAATTTCCCTCGTTTTGACGACACTGATTGCATACAGTATGGACAACACATAAATTTGGTTCATGTTCAAACACATCCCCTAATTCGGTTTGTCGTAGAATTTTTTCCTGTGTAGTCTCAAAAATCATAAAAAACAAATTTTTGATTAACAGGACACTTATCAGTAATTCCTGTTTCATTATCATCTAGACACTCATCCTCATCAACATTTGTTTCAAATATATCTTCTTCCTCTTCAATTTGTTCGCTACCAACAGGTTGCATAAAACATAAATGTCCTAAAATTAAAAATTTTCATATAAAATAAAATAAAATAATTATACCATATCTAATACCTTTTTTAGGTACACATTTATTGCATGTTTTGCATTCAAAATAACCGCAATTATGAGGTTTAGAATGTGCTCGTCGAATCAGTGTATCACATTGTTCGCACAGATACCCCTGTTTTTTGACGTTTCGATTGACCTCTTTGAGTAAAAACAAGCTTGTGTCGAGCAAAACACTTATCGTTTTTAAAATATCGCAGACAATCTTTGCATTTTCGAGCATTAAATTGATTACATGGGGGTGTATTGTAACACAGAGGACAAACGTTTCTGCATCTGTGTTCCATTTTGTTGTTGTAGGCCAGATCGCAATGAGGACAAAAGTAGCTGCGGTCAAAAAATCCAGGCATCTTTGTAATGACGGAGTAATGGTTATCATGGTGGTAAATATTCAAAACATGCGTTGCTTCAGGTCCTTAAAACTCTAAATACGTACACAATAACACAAAAATAAAAAACTCTAACCTCTAAATATTAAATCTTTAAAACGTTCTCTGCTAAAAACTTTGATTTGATAATTGGGTAATAAAACAGCTTGCAGTTGTTCCCACTGATGAAAACCGCAAGCTTTTTGATGGTTAGCTAATCCTGCCAAGGTCATCAGTTCTTTAGCAACCTTTGTTTGCAGCAGATGTGACTTGTCAGACTTTCGAATACTTTCCCATTTGTGTTCAGCATTCCTATCTTTTTTATGAATGTGAGCTCTAGCAACAACTAGAGCTCTAGCAAAACATAAATCATCCGTCTTGTTGATTTGAATAATACAGCGTTTATCTTTTAGAAAATCATTATGTTTTAAATATTGATGAGCATTGTGAATACCTCAAATTAAAATAAATAAATAAATAAAAATAAAATCTTACATAAGTAATTTTAATTAGCTTACTGCTACCCGCAGGTGGTGTTACAACAATCGTACGAATTGTAGACTGAGGACTATCAATTTGTATTTGCTCATTTGATTGAAGAACAGCATTAAGAGTGTTTACAATCAAATCTCCAGTTAAAGCATGTTTCGGTCTAAAAGGTATCAAAACAGGACCTTTTGTCAAATCTGGATGGTCAAAGGAAAACCCTATAAATGCATTATCAGCGACATTCTCAGAAATTTGCTCTACTATAGGTTGAAACGTTGGCACTATTTGAGGATTTAAATCATCCATATGTTCAGTATTACGAAAGTTCACAGAGTACTCGCAACCTTCGGTATTAAAACGCCTAATATTTACGGTACTGGGTTGACCTAGTTCGAAAAAATCATCCGCAACAAAAGATGCATTCGTTACACCTCCACTAACCCCAACACCACCACCAATTTGAGCTGCTTCGTAAATTTCTTCCTCATCAGAACTGTAAGGCCTATAACTTTTGTATTGATCATCTTCATCATCATCATAATCTAAAACAGTTCCTTCTTCTTCTTCTTCCAAAATATCATTATCAAGTGTTTCTTCTTCTTCTTTCTCAGAGGTAATATTGTGTGAAGACTCATTCACGATTGTTTCATCGTCTTCATCAGAAGTAATATCTTCTAAAATTTCCATAGGCATGTCGTCTTCGTCCGAAGTAATATCCTCATAAATAGGTTTCATTATAAAAATTATCTAAACTAGAAAATATAAAAACTATAAACTAGAAAAATAGAAAACAACCTATTCATCAAAACTTATACAGTAATAATAATAGAAAATTTTTATAAATTAGCAAAAACTATTGATTTTATGGTAGAGATTTAATTATTGTTTATGAGGTTATTGTAGTACTTTTTTTATGATGGGAAAGCTTTAAAGACCTCTATAACTCATGAACACGTGCCCATATCATTTCTTTAGCTTATTTTATTAGCATATAACCAGTTAAAACCAGTTGAAAACCTGTTTTACTGTACAACCGTAGTATTTTTGTTTTGATTCTTGAAGCTATAAAATAACTGTAATAGCTGCTTATAACCCTGTTGCACCATCTTTTCTTTTTATGTGGAAAAGCTTTAAAGACCCTTATAACTCATGCACACGTGGCTATATTGCTTCTATAGCTTTGACCTTGATAATTACTATAACACATAAAACACATATATTTTTCTAGCTTTGATCTCAAAGGTTACCGTACCACATAAACACATTTTATTTTATTTTTGTAGAACATAGCTCCTCCTCTCATATACTCCTCAGAATAGTAGAATACTGTAGGATATATGTCTTGAATATTTATTATGCTTATAACTCCTTCTCTTACATCTATAAGCTATATATCCTGGTTATTCTATTATAGTTATAACCTCCTTTTACTCTAAAATTTTGAACACTTTATACATTTATCTGTTTTGTTGCTACAAAAACTACTCGCTTCTTCTCTCTCTCTCTCTTTAATATTTCTTCAAGAATTTTCAAAAATGGAACACTAGTTCATGTTAGACGAAAACATGGCATTATTTGTAGTGGTTGAAGGTAGATACGTGTCAATCTATTTTTGTAACGTCAACCCTAAAACAAAAGAGGCGTACGGTCGCAGATTCAAGCTCATTTTACCACAATACGGTATACTAGGTCGCAATGTCAATATTATTGAAAAGACATTTTCACATGGAGGTTGATGCCGCATCAACCTTGGTTATAAAATGCTGGTCGAGAGCGAGGGGGTTACAGTATGATTTAACAATTTGTTTAATGGAACGACATGGTGTTTATCTAAAGAAGTGAGTTGATATATGAATTCTTTCTTTCTTTCTTTCTTTTAAAATATAATGTTTTATTCTTTAGCAATTTTGGCGCTGGACCAATATGATACATGAGATAGCCCCAGCTATTTCAAACGAGTACAACGCTTTAGCAGCAAATCTCCAGCTAGCGATAAAACGCAAAACAAACGAAAACGACGACGTAGCTGGAAAAGATGGTTCTACCCCGAAAATCGTTAAAGAAGAAGAAGTCGGTGCAGATAAGAAAATTATTAAAGAAGAAGAAGGGATTCATGCTACAAAATTGGCCGGAGAACAAGGCAATGCTCGTGAAGATCAAAAGGAAGCTAGCGTTCAAACGTCGTTTATTAACGATCTCTTCATCAATTGTTTCAATGATCCTGACTACGATTCAACGTCGGATACCAACTCGTTGGAAGCCGAAACCAAGTGTATTTGTGAGTTACGTGTTCCGGGTTTAGATATTCCATGGTTTTTTGATGAGCAAGTAGTAAAAGGTGAAAAATTGAACTAGTTATAGAAGACATCTTTAATGGGTGTATTTTTGATTGTTATTGCGCGAAAGAGGTAGGAATTGTTGAGGATCATCAGTGTCCAGCTTGTAATTCCATATATAATATCGCAATTACACCAGCAGTTAATCATTTATATGAAAAGATGGGACTTATCATTGACTGTTTTGAATATGTTACAGGCGAAGTTCAAGGTTATTACTGTCTTCGCGCTTTTGAACAGATGATTGACATATTTAGATGTATACCACTTACAAGTACTGGTCGTAAAATTCTTAAGGATACTGTAGCTTGTTTTATTGATGAAGGTTATCATTATGATTTTGATGATGCTGTTGTTATCAAAACACTACGCGATTTTATTAACAGTAAATTGTAAAAGTTTTGCTTACATTCATTACAGTTTGTATGTTTTACTTAGCTATAGTTTGCTTGCCTATGTTATTGCTTACGTATTTGCTTGTTATATAATTTCATACATATATTGCGCGTATATTTTTGCATACAGTAATGTTATTCTATTTTATATAATTATCTATCTATCTTTATATTTTACATGTGCACTGTTTTATATTGTAATTTTGATAATTATATATAACATTTCGTATTAAATAATAATAAAAATCATTTTAAAAATTGTTCAAGTAAAAAATGGTTGGTTTTTGTTGTTGTCAAAAAAAGAGATGTCAAATGATAATGATGAAAAGTTTTATATATGGAAACATCCATTTAACTGTATATTTTCTGCTCCAACAAAATCAGGAAAAACACAATTTGTTAAAAAACTTGTAATTTTTGCTAAAGAAATGCTTCACCCTGCTCCTGTGAAAATTTATTGGTGTTATTCGGAATGGCAAGAAGCTTACGATGAATTAGTTCAGAAATGTTCTTATGTAGAATTTATTCAAGGTTCGCCTGATTTGAATGAACTTCAGAAAAGTAAAGATACACCTAAATTATTAATTATGGATGATATGATGCAAGAGATGAAGAATGATCAAAGTTTAACTCAACTTTTTACTAAAGGATCGCATCATTGGAATATATCAATTATATATATAGTTCAGAATGCCTTTTTTGATGGAATGCATACGAGTAGGATAAACGCTCAGTATTTAATTCTTTTAAAAAACCCAAGCGATAGATTACAAGTCCGCACACTGGCTCGACAGATTTTTCCAACTACCTCAAATTATTTCATAGAGGCGTATGAGGATGCTACTAGTAAACCATACGGTTATTTATTAATAGATCTTACACAGACATGTCCTGAAAAATATCGACTTAGATCTAATATATTTCCCGACAATGATCACATGATTTTGTATACACCTAAATGATCCATCATTTTTACAAAAAAACTTTATACAAGTTAGTCGGATCCTATTATTTTAGCGACATGATATACAGTAAATACATTTTTTTAAATACTCTCGCTGTGATTCTTTTCATAGCTGTTTTTATTGTATGGGTACAATAACCTTCTCAATTTTATGGAAATGAAGAACCTGTAAATGTTACAGGTTTACGATACCAAACACAAAAAATGTTACAGATCAGAAACTATTATTACAGGAAAATTATAAATTACATATAATACCCTTACTACGTTATGTAGAAAAAATTTTACATTGTCCTCAGAATGACGGACTATTTATGCCATTACGAGCCTGTTTCAAAATATATATTTTCAATCCTGTCGTATTTTCTTGTTCTAGTCGAAGCAGTAAATTTCAAAACTTGTACATCAATGGAAGTAGATTACGATATATTGATACGATAGCTTTATTACATAATCAGAAAAAAATATTATACCCTTCATCAGTCTAGTTGAGAATTTTGAAGAGGTTGGTCGTTTTTCTATAATTCTTTTGTTTTGTGACAATTACGATGTCAGCTGCATTTGAAGTTTTTGTGAGAATAGTGCAAAATAAAGTAAAAGGTAAAAATTTTATATCTCTTCTCTAACTATTCATTAAACTATAGTATTTTTATTTAAGGTAAAATACTAAATAACAAACAGAAATGTGAAATAGCTGATTTGTTTTGGACTCGTTTCTCACCCAAAGCCAAGATTTTTTACAAAGACATAGCTAAGGCGTGCAACCATTTACGGCGTAAAGTTGGTTTACCTATGGAACGTAAAAAAGTTACACAATTTTGGTGTTTTGCTAGACTATTACTGACGGAGTTGGATATGGTCGAAACTCGCGCTATTTTTGTAAAAGATCTTTTTTTAAAACTAGACACAACTCATAAACTATTTTTTATGAATATGAATAACTTGTGTGCTTTTTCTAGATGCAAAGAGTTGAATATCCTCATACAAAATGAAGCTTCATTACTATCTTAATGTAATAGAATAAATATTTCAATGTTTACTCATCATTTGGTCATTATTGTAAATTTTTTTGTACTGTACGGTCTGTTTTGTATGGCTTCTAGATTAAAGAAATATATTCACGAGCTCAATGTGTTGAAAAATTCAAATCGTGTTCAAAGACGTGCTTTTCTTCAACATTCTTCCCCCGATTTAATCTGTTGTATATGTGAAATTTGTTTGAACATTTTGAACGGTAATATTCCTATTAATTCAAACTTAAAAAAGAAATTGGCCAAACATAAATTATTGCTCAGAGGTTTAGCTACAAGACACGAAAAAAAAACAAGAAAGAAGATTTACATAATAAACTTGTAAGAATTGTTCAAAGTGGTGGAGCATTTTTACCTCTAGTACTACCCGTTTTATTATCTACATTAGCAAGTTTTGTTACAGAGAAATTATTATAGAATGAAATTTGCTAATAAATTTGCTCTTATACCTCAGGAGGTTCTGAATAAACTGAATAATTCTCAGGTTTCTTCTTCTTCGAGGACAAGTTCAAATGAAAAGATAGGTATAGCTAAGCAAGTTGACATGTATCGTAACGAGCTAGAGCACATTTTGAAAGATAATACGTTAACGCCTGAAGAACAATACAAAATGTACTCGCAACTATTTTCACAATATTTAACTTTTGAACATGAAAAGGCTCAACCTACTACAGTGATTTTAAAACAAAAAGTTATTGATAATGAAGAAGATGAGAATGATAGTGACGATTTGAAACAAAAAGAAAAAAATTGGCTGAACGATGAAAAGTTACTTAGCGATATTCCTAAACAGTTTAAATGCTCAGCATCCTTATTATTGGAGCATGTGCGACGTAACCCTAGTATAAATGTTAATAAGCAAGGTGAAGTATTAAGTGATGGAAAATTAATTGAAGGATCACATATTATTGATTTATTACATGATTTGTCTCGTAAATGTTTAAAAATTACGCAAACGCTTGGAGTAGATGAGTTTGTTAATGCTTTGAAAAAATATAATGTACCATTAGAGGCTATAGGAAACCCATTACGTAAAATGTTATTCACTTTACCTCGGAAACTCTCCTACCATACACCTCCGGAAGAATCAGATGATCATACACTTAGTAGTGTCAAACGGTTGAATAAACCATTTGTGAAAGGTGTTGATTTATTTTCAAGTGGTGCCGAGGAAGATATTAAAGACGATTCATTCTTTAATAAAGGAAACTCGACAGAAAAGAAGATATGACGCAAAGCTAGAGCACTTAGACGGTATACTCCTTTGTACTAGAGCGATGAACACCTTACTTTTGAAATTATACAAAAATTTACATGGAAATCCTACAGCTTTTTCTAGTATTGAAAAATTATATGCTGAAGCTAGAAAGCACCGTAAAACAATTACACCTAAAAATGTTAAAGATTGGCTTTCAAAACAAGATAGTTATACTCTACATAAACAAGTCAACAAAAAATTTTCATGTAATCCTATTTATGTTACAGCTATGGATCAACAATGGGAAATTGATTTGGCAGATATGTCTTCTTTAGCAGATTTTAACGATGGATACAAATTTATGCTTACATGTATAGATGTATTAAGTAAATATGCATGGGTTGAACCCTTAAAATCAAAACACTCAAAGAATGTTTGTGATGCTTTTCAAAATATTTTAAAAAGAGGTCGAATCCCTTGGAGAGTGCGCAGCGATAAAGGAAAAGAATTTGTCAACAAAGATTTCCAAAAATTATTGAAAACTAATGATATACATTTTTTTACTTCTCAAAACGAAGACATTAAATGTTCAATAGTGGAACGGTTTAATAGAACTTTAAAAACTAAATTATTTAAGTATTTTACAGAGTTTACTACTTATAAATGGATTGATATTTTACCCTCAGTTGTTTCCAACTACAATCACTCTGTTCATAGATCGATTAAGGAAAAACCTATTAATGTAGATTATTCTAACGAAAAAATTATATGGCAAAGACTCTACCCTGAAAGATTATACACTAGAAAGTCCAAGATTGATATAGGAGATTACGTGCGAATTAGTAAACATAGAGGTGTATTTGACAAAGGTTATTTACCTCCATGGAGTGAAGAAGTTTTCAAAATAATGCATATTGTGAAGACCCGAAATCATATACTTTATACAATTCAAGATCTAGAAGGTGAAGATATAGAAGGACGTTTTTATGAAAAAGAACTACAGAAAATTGATTTTAATCCTAATATCAAAGAATACAAAATTAAAAAGGTTTTGAAGACTAAACGTTTACCAGATGGTCAGAATAGAGTACTTGTGAAGTGGTGGGGTTATCCTGAAAAATTCAACAGCTGGATTTTAGAAAAGGATATACAAAACGACAACGACGACGATTACGATGAACAACTTTGAATTGACATATTATGTTCAACAAGATGGGCTATTATCACAAAATTTTTTAGGGGTTTTTGCTTGCGATACTCTACCGAAGATAGTTAAAAGACCTGCGGCTTTAATTGCAAACACTGATACATCTTTTCAAAAAGGAAGTCATTGGATAGCTATGTATTTTGATAATGCTAACTCTGTATATTATTTTGATTCTTATGGTTTACCACCAGTTATTCCTGCTTTTATAAACAATATTAACAAAAATGCTTTAATAATATATACAAATATGAAACATTTACAAAATTTTAATAGTAGGGTTTGCGGTATATATACTTTATATTTTTTGTATTATAAAGTGCGACATGTTCCTATGTATAAAAGGTTTAAAAGTTTCAGTAACACAAATTTTGTTTATAATGATAAATTGATTTGTAAGTTTTTTCATTGTAAATTTTCTGTAAAAGGTCACTTGCAAAATAAATTATGTACACGTTTGTAAAAAGTCAACTCCTTCTATATGTATTTATATATATATATATAAATTTTACTTCACTTTGATAGCTCCGCCTCCTTTATATTTTTGTATAATTTTATTGGTTACTTTAGTAGCTCCGCCTTTTTATAAATTTATAACTGAGTGTTTAGTTGTTAAATAAAAATTTTTTATTTTGAAATGGATAGTAGTAAAAGTACGCATTCAGAAACGTCTCGCATTAGCGTTTGGGAGTTTTTTGGAAAACGTCTACCTCGAAACGAAGTGGTTTTCTTCAGTCAGGTCATACTAATATACATTGTAGTCATTACAGCTATAATAAATGTATAGGATATTTATTACCTAGCCCTGTACGGACAGTATTTCAGTCATCTAATTCATTGAAGACGGTACCTATAGCAACAGCATAATGACAACCTTTGAAGATCAATTTTATATCACATTACCTAGTAATAGCAAAAATGGAAACAAGCCCTCTGATTTTTCAGCCCATCTACCTTACCGTTTAAAAGTAGATGGAAGCTGGGAGGTAGGGCTAAGTGAAATAATATACCCCTATAGTTGGGCTACATTTACCAATCATGGTGGAGATAATGTAATAACGTTAACTACGGATGGTGTTGGAAATAAGGTCAAAAAAATTAAAGTAATAGTTTTTGAAAAACATTACTTTACCATATCTGAATTAATTGAAGAGTTGAATGCAAAAGTTGGAGCAGCTATTGCCGGAACTAACATGGAAATCATGTTTTCATACGATGAACATAGTAGAGGATTAGTTAAGTTGAAAATAAAAAGTGGTACAATCTTACGTAAAATCGAAATAAGCAAACGATTAATGGAGCTTCTCGGAATTAGCGCTACCAATACTGAGGCCTATGCAACTGCTGATGATTTTTTAAATAGAGCTGTGAATATTAACTTATATACTGTTGGAGAGAAACCTCCAAAAAATTCTAACACACATATTCCACCATCCAAAGCTGTGTTTCTTGCCGAGCCTGGAACTAATCATTTATACATGTTAGGCATTCAGCCACCAAATTTGAATGATTTACAGAATTTTTATGTTTACTGTAATATTATTGAAAATCAGATTGTTAGAAATACTTTAGCACCGCTTTTACGTATAGTAAATGTTCGGGGAAAATGCAAAGATAATGTGAGTCGATTATATGAAACACCTCACTATATACCCATTCAATTGAAAGAAATTACAGTACTCAAGATTAATATAAAAAACAGTATGAATGAGCTTATAGCCTTTCAGTTTGGGAATGTTATAGTTAAATTACATTTTCGGCGACATACTCCTTTATTCCTATAATCATAGTATCAAATTTTTATTTGCTCATTCATTCATTTGCATTTGGACAAGTTGTCGTCAGGTTGAATTTTTGCAAACGCTCTTAATTAATTAATTAATTCATTTAGTTGTTCCTTTTGATTTTCAAAGCAAAATATGCATACCGTATTTATCCCTGAAACCGTTGATTACTGGATCAAAATTTATCAACATAATATTCAAGATAATCAATTTCAATTAGGTGGTATTTTAGAAGGTTTCTGAGCAGCATACCCGTATTATTATAGACATCAAGGAGCTGGAGTTGGTAATTTTTTTAAGAGTTTGTGGCGTCTAGCTATGCCTTTGTTAAAATCTGCAGGAAAGCATGTACTTGCTGCAGGTTCCAAAATTGCAGGCAATGTTGTAGAAGGTCGTTCTTTTAAAGAAAGTGTTGCTGAGCATGGACGAAACGCAGCTGGTAGCTTATTACACGAAACGGGCGAGCGCATTCATAAAGGAAAAGGTTTAGGGAAGCGTAAACATATAAATTCTACGATACATATAAAAAGCAATAAAAAGTTAAATGATGGTCAGCGTCAACAACATCAACATCAAAAACAACATAAATGTAAACACCTGAAACAACGTTCCTCATTCTTAAAAAAGACTCCACGTAGAGTAGTCGGTTTCAAGGATATCTATTCAAAATGAGTAAATTTATTGATGCTGCGTCGTCTCCTAGTAGTAAAACGGAGTTAGATTTATTTACCGTACCCCCAACACAAGTTGCTATTCGTAGAAGTTTTTGGTCTATAATTCAGTTACAAAATCCTTGTACTAATGAAGGACCTTACGAGTTTGTTATTTCACCTGATTCATATATGTTGGACTTATCAAAAAATTTTATATATTTTACTATTCGAATTATGAAAGCTAATGGTGCACTTTAACAGCAGATGCCAACAACAATATCAGTGGTAACATTGTGGCGCCAATTAATTTGATCGGCAAAACATTTTTTAAACAGATCAAGATGTACTTAAATGGAAAATTAATATCTGACAGGTAAGTTTTATAATTAAATGTATGTTTACGTTTTTTAATTTCAACATTTTAGCATTTCAGTGGGGATAGATATACTTATAGATCTTATTTGGAAACGGAATTGAACTATGGTCATGATGCTAAGTCGACACATGTTGCAGCTGCTGGTTATGCTTTTGAAAATGGCGATGTTCTTGATATAAAGAAAAACAAGGGTGCTTTGGAAAGAGTTCAGATGTTCAAAAACAGTGCAGTTGTTGAATTAATGGCTCCTATACACGCTGATCTATTTATGCAAGAACGTTTTCTATTGAATCAATGTACTTTGAAAATTGATTTATACAGACATAGAGATGATTTTTGCTCGCAAAAAATTATATCTACTGACAACAAAGCTTATAAAATCGAGGTTAAAAGCATGTCTTTATTTATTAAAAAAGTTGAAGTTGCGGATAATATCAATCTAGCTATTGAATCCATGTTACAAAATACACCTGCAAAATACCCTATTCGTCGATGTCATGTTACAAGTCTATACATAACAACTAGTCGTCGCTCAGCTCCTCTGAACTCATTGTTCACAGGTCCTTTACCTCGTCGTCTCGTTGTGGCTCTTGTTGATGGTTCGGCTGCTAGGGGTGATTATTATCAAAGCCCCTTCAATTTTAAGCATTTCGGATTAAACGAGATTAAAATAACAAGTGGCACTACAACCTTACCTACAACACCATATATGCTAAATTTTAAAGAAAACAAATATTTGCGCACTTTTGTACAATTATTTGAGGGTGTAGGAATTGGTACAGATAACAAGGGTAATGAAATTACTCGAAATTCTTTTACAACGCATAACACGGTTTTTGTTTTTGATTTGACTCCTTGCAGTATGGATGGTAATTTTTGGGAACTCGTACGTGAAGGAACCACTAGTTTACAGATGAATTTTGGCGAGGATATACCAGATGGCGGTATTGAAGCACTTATATACGCAGAATTTGACTCTCTGGTAATGATTGATAAAAATCGTGAAACCTTTACAGATTATAGTATTTAAATACGTTATATTTATATGTACATTTCATCTCATTTTTTTATAATAATAAAAATCACTTATAATTGTTGTTGTTTATACACCCCTTCTCTTTAGCTATTGTTTAGAAATATTCTTTTAATTTATTCCTAATTATAAATGAACTTCATTTTATTACTCCTTCTTTCCTTTATTTTCTCCTTTAATTCTACAGTACTATGTAATTATCTTGTACATTCCTTTTACCCTAAGACCTGTTTGTGCATATTCTCTACACATCATTTACTCGTACATCTCTAAATATCTGACTACAGTAAACCCTTTTTTATATTCCAGAAGTTGACACACACATACACACATACACACACACACACACACATACACTCATAGTAGAACTCTAAAGAAATTACCTCTACTATTAAGCGCAATAAATAAAAAATTTTATTAATTTTAATTCAATTTAATTTATTTGAAACAAAATATATATACACAAAATTTAAAACAAAATAGAATAAATTATACATATATACAAAATTTAAAAACAAAATAAAATATACATATATACATCCACCTTCCCCGCTGCCGCTGCCGTCGCAGCCCTCGCTAGAGGTTTCACGCGTATCCACTAAAATTTTTACAAATTTTAATAACTATTTTAGTTAAACAAAAATTTTTACTCTAATATATCATTTAACTGTTAAGTAATAGGTACAAGATCTATCAATAGTCTTTATTTATCATAAAATTTTATCATATAAAATTGTGTAAATATTTGAAAACTTCTAGAATATTCTAGAAATGTTCTTTGGTAAGTTTTAGACAGCTCAGCTAGCTTATAAAATTTATATATCTAAGAATTGTTTTAACTATAACATCGTAACTTACTAGAAACGCGGTAGCGCCAGTCCTATCCTCTCATCGACGTAGCGATCATCGGCGTTTCCCCATTCAGCCCTCGCACCAGGGGGGAGGATATTCCACAGGTGCGAGGCTAGGTGGCCATCGTCCAGCGAAGGGTTTTCGAACATCCGGCATAGATGTTTCATAAAACCCCAAAAGGGTTTCTGTCTAGCTGGATATTAAACCCCTCGCTGGCTTTTCCACCAGCTCTTGAAGTCTGTCGACGCCTTCTCCCAAAAGACGGACGCCCACGCGTCAATGTCGGCCGTTGTTAAAAACAGTTCTAAATTAATAATAATATTATAAAATAGTATCCATATTAATTTTTAAATCAAAATATTTGTAAAATCATCGTACTGTAAACCTCGTAGGCGGCTCTTAACGCCGAAATAAACGTAACAAATAGGGCCTCCATTGGTAGTCTCAGGTGTCGAGCACAAGTACAAAAATAAGAATGGTTCTTCTTCTTCTATTTTTTCTATTTATACCTCTTTACCCTCATTAAACCTTTTCCGGTTTTTTCTGCTTCTTGGTTGAATCTTTTCGGTTTTTCTTTGAAGGTTGTTGACTCTAGGTTATTCTAGAAAACTATCAGAATAACAATAATCACCACCTTAATTGTTTTGGTATTGCGTCTCTTTAAAGGCTTTAGGCTCTAGGTTATTCTAGAAAACTATCAAAATAACAATAATCACCACCTTAATTATTTTGGTAAAGCGTCTCTTGCTACCATATTTTATAGAACCTTTGACCTTTTCTAGCATTTCTAATTGGTTTTACGATCTAAATGGTTTCAGCTGTCTAACCTTTCTATGTCTGCTCTAGAAAACACTCCGTATACAAAACTGCATCTACCTACATAAATCATCCAATATAATGTATTAATTTTCTATACATAGAATAACGTTCATGTATTGATGATTTAGTTCTTTTCTTTTTTCTTTTTTTTCTTTTCTTTTTCTTTTCTTTTCTTTTCTTCAAATATTTTTGTGGTATCAATTACTTTTTTACATTTAGAATATTTTTCATCTCAACTGTTCACTTTTCTACATGTGCTTTATACCCCACTCTTTTGGGTCATTTGTCTATAAAAGAATTTGATCATTTACGACTTTATAAGTATAAACCCATAGGAATAATGTTTCAAGTTTTATAGACTCTTAGAGTTTTTATATGTGGAATTGAGCATTCTGATCTAAAAGACCGTTCTAATTTGGACGATCGTTCAGTATGCAGGGCTTCCGATTAGCTATTCTGTGAACCTGCAGATGGCGCACCTCTTATTTTGGAGCCTGAGGGTGCGTTTTTTGAAGGACTTCCTCAGTGGGCGGAGAGGGTCAATTTTATAAATGGATTCTTTCTTTCTTTCTTTTATGTTTTCCATTTTTTGTTCACATTATAATTTTTGTATTTAGACTACAGTATTTTGGTGATAAACAAAAATAAAATAGTGTTTCAAAAGTTTTATAATAAAATAGAATGTTGCATTGAATTAAAAATTTTTGATACGTAAAGATTTTTTAACTCGTCAATTTTTCCACACACTTTTTACGACCTGCTCGTTTGGTCATCTTTCTATAAAAGACCTTATTTGTCTACATGCTTTTTACGGCCAGCTCGCTCTGGTCATTTTTATAAAAGACCTTCTTGGTCATTTTTGGCAGAACATCAAAATTTATATGCATGCACCCATAAGGATAATGTTTCATCGCGTAATGACTCTCCCGAGAATTTACTCATTAAACAGACCATTACTGACCAGATTGACCGTTCTGACATTTGTTGACTTGAACGATCGTTCAGAAAATGGGACCTCCGAAATATATTTACACCTGCAGGTGGCACCCTTTTGACAAAGGGGGTCCGGGGTGCAAATTTTTGAGGGCTTCCTCTTCCCAGAGGGGAAGCCGTTTTTACACATGATCTCTTTTTATTTCTTTTCCATTTTTTGTTCATTTTAGTTTTCCTTTTTGCGTTCATCATTGATTTTCCTTTTCCACCCACAGTAACACATTTATTTCCATAATCGAAAAATTACCGTAATTCTACTATTACGGTAACTCAAGAACATGCGTTCTTAACCGTACGACCTATAAATCGACCGTATATGTTTACTGTACGACCTATGAATCGACGAAGAAATTAACCGTATATGTTTACTGTACGACCTGTAAATCAGCCAAAAGCCGATTGTGTATGTTTACTGTACGACCTATAAATCGGCCAAAAATGACAAATTATAGGTCGTACACAAAAGATTGGGTATCCTTAAGCGTACGACCTATACGGGCCGGCCTTACTACTCATGTCTTACTATTTTGACTTTCGAACTCAAGTGGTAAGATCTGGAGCAAATGTTTACTTTTGCTGCTTCTGAACAAATTCGAATTATGAAGGTGCTGGTCACAGGATATTTCCACCCACAGTAATATCATGATCAGATCATAGAATCATGATCAGATCATAGAATCATGATCAGATCATAGAATCATGATCAGATCATAGAATCATGATCAGATCATAGAATCATGATCAGATCATAGAATCATGATCAGATCATAGAATCATGATCAGATCATAGAATCATGATCAGATCATAGAATCATTTACAGTAGATGAAATCTGATATAGATTAAATACATAAGTCTCAGAAAAATAAACATACTGCAAAAATTTCGGATTGGAAAAATTCTGTACAAAAAATGCTTCGTAAACAATTTCTGGAGACAATAGTCATCTTTGTCACTTTTTTTAATACCGGTTTATTCATCGCCTTTTCTATGATGATCTGGCTTATGTTAGAGCTTATACAGAAAAATTGCATTTTAATCACGTTTTTCAATCAAACGAAGTAAGTGTGATATGTAAATTTGTTGAAGCAATGCTACTTTATACAAAAATCTATTGAAATTTCAACAAGTTGTTTTTACACGAAGCTTTGATAAAGCACACGAAGCCAGAATTAGTTTTTGATAATTTATTACCGGCAATCTCAATTCTGATGGCTCCTGGAACTCGATTAAAAGTCACAGTAATTTTAGCAACACAATGGGCGTGCTACTTTTTTGAAAATCCTTAATTTTCAAGAAACTGAAAACGAATACAAAATTAAAGCGAACATATTTCTTCTAATGGTATGTATTAGTGGTGGTGGCAAGTCGCAAGCCTTTAATAACTATTTATTGGAATGACGATTGCTAACGTTAAAAAAACGAAAAAATTTGTAGTTCAGGAATCATTGAGAGCTGGATTTGTCAACAGATACAAAAGGAAGTCTATTGTGGGCATCGGATGGGTTCGGCACTGTTTTAGGAAAAACTGTAAACAGCAATTACGGCGAATGGAACGGATTTTGGGGCACCCTAAACAACCTTTACTCGGGTTATGGAATGTCAAAAGCGCATGCCACCAAAGAATCGGCGGATGTTGAGTCTGTTTACTTTTCTGTAGCGAGTTCCACTCAACCACACCCATTTTGTGTTCTTTTTGAAAAAATTTCGTCATCAAAGGACGGATAAGAAGATCGCTTTTCAACTCTTTCTGTGCCAGCATACGTCGAAGGGTCACTTGAAACAATTGTCTTTCCGGAATTTCTATTAAACTGTGCCAATGATTGGCCTTTGGTCGCCTCATCTTACGTTTACGATCAACATTGAAACAAAAATGTGGAGTATCAATTAAGCATTGTGGCACAAGAGGAACTAAAGGCGTTAAGGTAAGTGAAGAACAACTATTACGGCATTTGCACATGTGCTTATTAATCAACTCTTTAAACTATCAAGACTATTCATTTTGTAAGAAAATGAAAATTGTAAAACATGATACCACCAACCATTGAGTAGGAAATTTTTCAACACAAAAGTCGTGAATTTGTGGTGCTTAATTACATTCTTGTCTGAAATCATTAATTCATTTATAATACCAAAAAATATGTAATTTACGAGATTTCAAGACTTAAGTTTGACAAATTTTTTAATTTTACATGTTGATCTCATAAGTAATGTCTAGGCACATTGAACACGACGACACCATCAGCAGATTCAAGGAAGCTGAAGACGCAATGGTGCTCATATACACCTGCAAATGGGGGAGCCTTTGGTACTCCTGCAACACGTGAACACCTGTGTGGAAATCATAATTTATGCTAATTTTTCCAAATTAATGATAATTCCTGACTAAAGTTACATTGACAAGTTCACAAATAATATCTATTTTCGGCCACAGTGTATCGAATAATTGCTACAGTGTCTCTTCTGTAATGGTAGAATTCATGAAAATTGTGATGATTTTTGTTCACAAATTCTTTACAAAATGGCTTTGGTCATCTTTTTTCTAAGCCTAAGCCTAAAAATGAACGAAGGAATACAAAAAATAGCAAAATACACCAAAATCGCAATGAAATTTTTGTTCGAATTTATGATAATAATTTCACGAAATTTGCATTTAAATTAGTTCGATTTTAAGATTAGGTCGAGGAAAATGACCGAGTTAAGCAATATGAGTTTTTACTCAAAAGTGAATGCTTTTCACAATAAAAAATTGTGTAGGACACCCTGTATATCGTTCGAGGTGTACTGTAGCCTGGATTTGGTGTCATATCGAGACTAGCCGATGTGACTTTAGTCAGAAAACGTGACTTTAGTCAGAAAAATCCTTGTCTTACAAAACAAAGCATAATTCACGAAAATTGCGCAGGTGTTCCCATGCTACTGGAATACCAGAATCATTTAGATTTTGTTGGTCTGAATATGAAAATTTTTATTTGAAAGAGTTTAAAAAACAACAGAATTTTGAGCTTTTTTGAACGTGATTCATGTTTTAACCGACCAGTTTAGCAATTAATATAAAAACGGAAAAAATTGAAAATTAAATTTCTTTATGTTTGAAAAAATTTTAAATTTCTTAATTTATCATTATATCTTTTTTGAGTGTTAAGCCGCTTTCCTCAGTACACGGAATAAAACCAAAAAATATAACACTCATATATTTTTTTAAGTTGGATTAAAGAATGTGCTACACTCATTTTGCAGAAACAAAATTTTTCAATGAACCAAAAAAATTTATTTGATTTGCGTTTTTATTATCTATACTTTAAACACCTATTGCATAATTGTGACTTGATGATCTATGTCAAAAAACAATGAAATTAAATTTTTTCTACATTTTTCTTAATTACATCTGAATTTTCGTTTCTGTTTTTTGTGTTACCTTGGGATTTCGGGATTACTATGGTGTATATGCGCATCCAAGACTGTACTGGGCCAAACGGATCTGGGAAGATCCTTACCTCTGTCAAAACATCATGCATCATCAAAAGACAATGACAACAGTCTTAGATTATCGGTATTGATTTATGTCGCCAAGTACGCTTTTCTTCGAGCTTTATGACTTCATGAGGGAGTAATTCCGACAGAAATTTCACGTGATACATTCCTTCGTGCTTTTGAGATCATCGCTATTCTCAAAAAACAATTATGCTCTTATCGAATTGTGATTTTTGAAGACACTGAGAAATTGACAACTCTGGATGAAGCGAGACATGCTACCATCTTCGAAAGATGTCAGCCCGATATACGTAACCTGATTGTGAATATCCAGGATCCTTCGTTACAGCAAGAATGATAACATGACACAAACGAGGGTTGTCAGCTACATCATGTGCTACTATGATGGCAAGCTTCGGCTTGTTGCCAGAAACAGACGATAATTATCTGGGAACTTACAAACAATTAAAAATTACTGGATAGCCGAAACATTGTGTAGTTAAGGCTAAACCGGACAAAATTAATGCTACACTTTTGGAAAATTTAAAAATGACACGAGAAATGTACACAGAATTGTATAAAAAGGATATCAGCAAGATGCCTCCAAATTCTGGTGTTGCACCAGACTGGCAAAAGTATTACAAAGACGTAAAAAATGCAACTGGAAACAGCACTACAGCAGGTGATGCCGATGAGGAAGAAGAACCCGAGCACTAATGATAACATATCACCATGACTTGTCATGCATTTTTAGTGTTTTTTTTCTGAATACAAATGTACAATTTTTTTCATGCATTAAAGTAACATGAATTTAATAATCATTTCAAATATTTTTATGTTGTAAAGAAATTAACCATCGAAAGTTTTATAGCAATTAATGTCATGTTGCGTTGTTTACGTTTGTATCAACTTAGTTGATATAGAACTTTGAACTTCTTTTTCAATGTAGCTTAATAAAATTTTTCTCTTCTTACTCATTTTTAAACCCAGAAGTTATAAAAGTGATTGTGTATTTTTGTTTACATTAGTTTTATTTTTCTTTAAATTTATGTCACTGTATTTTTAGAAGTAAGTTGGCAAGTTTGCTCAAAACATGGATTTCATTGATATTACTCGCTTAAGTCAGGATCCTGATACATTAATACCATTTTTACAACGGACGAAATTATTGGCCCAAAAACTCATATGTGAGGTTTGTAAAAATGATATGAATGTGGTTAAAAAAGATCAATTATCTGATGAAGTCGAGCTGCAAGAACTGCAAGTCCCAGAAATCAATTAGGCATGCCTCAATATTTTTCAACACTCGATTGCCCTTAAACACTGGGCTGATTTTACTCTATTTATTTGCAAATGATATTCCAGTGTTTCTAGGCCACCGATTAATTAAAAAACAAGTGCACTACAACGTGGTTTTAGAATGGTACAAAAAATTTCGTGACATTTATTCCAAAGCTTTATTAAAAGATCTTTTGAAATTCAGTAATGATGTTTTTATTGGAGAAAATGAAAGTGAAATGGAAATTGATGAGTCACTTTTCGGGAAAAAGGCCAAAAATGACAAAGGTACAAGCAAACAAACGGTTCTTGTATTTGAAATTGTCGAGCAAAATGGCAGAAGATGTGTTTTATGTATTGTCCCTACAAATTCTAAAGAAATTCTCTTGCCAATTATTCAAGAACATATTTCGACTGATGTGACCACTTATCATGATGGGTTGGCAAGTTATACACACTTGGAAAAGTATGGATACAAGCACGAAGTCGTTTTCCATAACAAAGAATTTGTAACCAATTAAGGAGTCCATACAAATACCATAGAGGGTTTATGGGACCTTTTGAAGCAGAAAATTGTGGGAATGCATGGACTTAAGACAATTGAACGATTAGCTGCGCACATTGACGAGTTTTCATTTCGCCAGAATTACAAGGATAATGATGGTTCAATTTGGGATTCAAATTAATAATTTTATGAATAATGAAGCTAACTAGTGTCGATGAAAGTTGGAGTAAAAATATTTTTACATGTTTTAATATGCATACTAGTATTTTATCAATTTGAAACGTTTTTTAAACTGTTCGAGTTGTTTTAAAACACAGTAATGTGTATTATTTTGTATGCCTCATAAATCATGATTTTAAAAATGTATGCCATCCTGATAAGCATTATGAATCATGAGCCCATAAGAAGGCATTTTAATCCCCTATGCCACCATGCATCACATAAGCGCATGCGGCACATACAGCCAGATTAGACCATAAACCTCATATGCCCATGCGCCTCATAAGTCAATGTGCCGTACAAATCCACATGCCTCATTAGCTGATGCACTATAAAACTCATAAGCTTCACAAGCCCATGCGCCTCAAAAGCCCAAGTGCCATATAAGCCCATGTGCCTCATAAGCCCAAACGCCTCATAAGCCCATGC
Organism: Romanomermis culicivorax; assembly: GCA_963922205.1. NCBI lineage: Eukaryota > Metazoa > Nematoda > Enoplea > Mermithida > Mermithidae > Romanomermis > Romanomermis culicivorax. The sequence goes on from CAWUHX010000048.1 coordinate 313,084, forward strand.
GCCTCATGAGCCATGCGCCTCATAAGCCCAAACGCCTCATAAGCCCATGTGCCTCATAAGCCCAAACGCCTCATAAGCCCATGCACCTCATTAGCCGAAGTGCCATTATAAGCCCATGCACCTCATAAGCCCAAACGCCGCATAAGCCCATGCGCCTCATGAGCCTATGCGCCTTATGAGCCCAATAAGCCACATCAGCCAAGAAAGCCCTACGCCAACTGAACATTAAACATGCCGTAATGCAAAGTATAGTAGTAGGCTATTATGGTTGGGCCCAAAATCTAGATATTTTCGGCGCGCCGTTTACCATTTTTTGGGTCCCTTTGGTGCGCCGTGGCGCCGTTCATTAAAATTTTGCGCTTCATCAAACCACATTTTAATCCAATCTTGTTTTTTATTCTTTCATGGAATCTCATAAGTAACGTTTAATCATCAAACAAATACCATACCTCTCTAAACCAAGGAAAGAAAAAGAAAACAAACAAAAAGAAAAGAAGGGAAAACAAAAGTAATGAAAGAAAAACAAAGGAAAAATGAAAACAACTATTAAAATTAAAAGAAAAAGAATGGAAAATAACTTACCCTATAGTCTGTTTTTTATAAAATGCTACTAAAATGAAAAATGACACAAATAGGTGACTTGAGTACATAAACGTTCTACTGTACATTTTTTCACTAAAAAAATTTCTAAGTGTTAGCTGAGTGTCGTCACCGAAATTTCACTTCCATAATGACGTACGGCTTGGCAGAAATTGCTGGAAATATAAAATAGAACTTGCTTTCCAGATTGATTATTTGGAAGCATTTTATGAAAAAAAGAATGTAGATTAACTTATTTTGAGGCGGCTAGCAACTGGACGGTTTCCTTTTTTTTGCTGCTGCAATAGTTTTTACCTTGAAATCCAAACTGTATTTCTTTCTATTTTCGAGACTTTTAACGGATTCATCTTAAGACTGCACTTCACAGAAACTTCGCAAGAAATCAATACGAGACACTGCAAACCATTGCAGACAAAATGGACTTCAGAATAAGCACGTTATTCCTGTAATAAACGGCGCATATGAAGTTAAAGCCCTATTCAGAAGTGAAAAATCCTTGGATTTTTGTCAGCGACTGTACTTTTGAATTGGGCTTAAGGATACTATGATTCTAATAAACGGCGCGCCGTTTATTATAGGGCGCCATTTATTATTTTTTATATGGTCAAAGGTGCGCCGTTTATTTGAGGGCGCCTTTTATTCGAATAAATACGATATTAGCCGCATGACATGATTCGAGAGGCCTGGTTGACAAGACCCAGGTGGAGGAATTTCGCTTGTTTGAGGATCCTGTACATCAGGTTAGCGTATCCTGCACTATTTTTTTCAGCATATGGGCAGCTCTCATGGCGAACATTTCGATTATGCCCCAACATTGTCACCATCCCAACATTGCCACCGTCCCAACATTGCCACCATACAGAAACCAGGGTCTCTATAGCCATTAGGGTCTCTATAGCCACCAGGGACTCTGCAGCCACCAGGGTCTCTACAGCCATTGAGGTCTTTACAGCAACCAGGGTCTCTACAGCCAATAGAGCATCTACATTCACCAGGGTCTCTACAGCTACCAGGGTCTCTATAGCCACCAAAGTCCGTCTGAGTAAAGTAAAACGAACTTGAGGAAGGATTCTGGCCTAACTGGACAGAAGAGTATTTCCTAGTTGAGGAGAGACATGCTGGGACCCCCTTTTCACATTTTAGAAGACCAATTAGGCGAGAAATAAGAAGGAATTGTCTATGAATCTGAGCTGCAGAAAATTAAAACTGATGTTGAGGATCTATGAATTATAGAAAAAGTTCTTAAAATCCCTAAAAGAGGAAAAAAAGATATCTCTGGCTGAATGGAGAGGGTACCCACCCATATTTGATAGTTGGGTTTCAGAGCTGGTTAAGCTATAAATATAATTTTTTCGCACCAAGTTTAAAAAATATGAAATAGCGGGACAAGAAGTGCACAAAGTGAGACATGATTTGATAAAAGGGACCATGATTTAAAAAAAGTGGGACATGAGTTTAAAAAAGTGGGACAATATTTGAAAATTGCAGAAAAATTATAGACGCTCCTTGGGAGAGTGAAACCCCCATAGAGGATACCCCTAGAATTATGTTATGCCAAATATGTTATGTTATGCCAAATTACATTATGTTATGCCAAACTTTTATCCAAGGTTCTACTTTAAAAAATGGTGGCAATGTTGAGATGGTGGCAATGTTGGGATGGTGGCAATGTTGGGACTACACCAACATTTCTGCATCATTTTTAACTGATCACAAGTGCGGCACGAAAAAGTTTCAACTCAGAGTTTGGGTATGCAGAATCACTTAACCCAAATTTCCTCATATATTTACCGATGAAACTCGGCCCCATGCACGTCTACAAACTATCTAGATTTTGGGCCCAACCGATTTTGAGATTCCAGGCGGGTCTTCTGCCTATTTTTACATCTTTTTCCAAATTGTAAAAACCCCGTTGATTTAAGGCCCGGGTTTGTTTTTTTTCTCTTTTCAGGGCGTTCATCTTTGGTACAGTGCACCTTGCTGTAGGACCAAAAAATTTTTCCTCATATCATATCCATTGTAAATCATGTAAGTTTAACATCACATACATTTTTTTAACTCTTCAAAAATCTTTTCCTGAAAAGTAATGATAAATACATCTTGAATACAATCGGTTTCACCTCTATTCAGAGAAACTCAAAATAGTGATTCTCTAAACAGCGAAGTCTCAGAACAGATTCTCAAAATATCGAATTTTCAAAACAGTTATCTTTAGAATTTAAAAATTGAGATTGGGCGGGGTAGGCGTTTTGGCACACAGCCCATTAGGTCCTGTATTTCGATCTGGTGGATGTTGGTTGTCACACATTTGATCACCAATCGCCAGATTTCTGACATGGCTTTCTAGCATGTGTTTTCACGACATTAAAGCTTTTCATTCTGATTTGTTTATTATTAGCATATCAACATGCATGTTTCATGTTTTTTTTTCTTTTATCGATTTATTTCTTTGAATATTCTTATTTTGTGCTACTTTTTGTATAATTTTTTCAGGTTGTGTACTTTTGTTTTATTTTTTACTACATTATTTTACTTCTCATGTCTTTATCATTCGTTTTTTGTTTTGCCTTTACGGCTTAATTATTTTATTCATTTCATCTTATTTGTTTAGTTCATTTTAATTTATTTCATCAATTCAATTTTTTTGTAATGCAATTAAGCTGCCTACAAAACAACTTCAATAGTGAATCCTTATGATACTCTTTTGCTTTTGTTTTTTTCAAAGGTTTCGAAAAAGTGTTTTTCTCACAGAAATTTTTTTGTGGTTTAGGAATGGTCCTTCCGTGCATACCTTCCGCAACTGCATAACAAAAACATATGAAATTTAGATAGCCAAATGCAACTAAAGATAGACTATCTCAACTAACAAAAACGATATTAATTTACATATTTATCATAAAAATAATGTGCGCGTTTACTCTAATGCATAGAAATTTTTAGTATTCGCTGTATTGGAATTCGCTCTTTTGACAATCGCCGTACTGAGATTTCGCTGTATTGAGCATCTCTGTATTGAGACTTCGATGTAATGAAAATCGCTGTATTGAGACTTTGCTGTAATGAGAAACGCTGTTTTGAGTCTCACTATTTTGAGTTTCGTTGTTGTGGGTTTAGCTGTATTGGGGACACGCCTCTCTTATATCTATTTCTATAGGAAAGTCAAAGGATCAGTGCCAGTAGTAAGGCCGGCCCGTATAGGTCGTATGCTTAAGGATACCCTATCTTTTGTGTACGACCTATAATTTGTCATTTTTGGCCGATTTATAGGTCGTACAGTAAACATATACAGCCGACTTTTGGTGGATTTACAGGTCGTACAGTAAACATATACGGTCAATTTCTTCGTCGATTTATAGGTCGTACAGTAAACATATACAGTCGATTTATAGGTCGTACGGTTAAGCATGCATGTTCTTGAGTTAGCGTAATAGTAGAATTACGGTAATTTTTCGATTATGGTAATAGTTGAATTAGGGTAATAGGTGTGTTACTGTGGGTGGAAAAGGAAAATCAATGATGAACGCAAAAAGGAAAACTAAAATGAACAAAAAATGGAAAAGAAATAAAAAGAGATCGTGTGTAAAAACGGCTTCCCCTCTGGGAAGAGGAAGCCCTCAAAAATTTGCACCCCGGACCCCCTTTGTCAAAAGGGTGCCACCTGCAGGTGTAAATATATTTCGGAGGTCCCATTTTCTGAACGATCGTTCAAGTCAACAAATGTCAGAACGGTCAATCTGGTCAGTAATGGTCTGTTTAATGAGTGAATTCTCGAGAGAGTCAATATGCGATGAAACATTATCCTTACGGGTGCATGCGTATAAAGTTTGATGTTCTGCCAAAAATGACCAAGAAGGTCCTTTATAAAAATGACCAGAGCGAGCTGGCCATAAAAAACATGTAGACTAATAAGGTCTTTTATAGAAAAGGACAATAATGAGCTGGTCATAAAAAAGCGTGTAGAAAACTTGGAGAGTTGACGTACGGTAAAGGATACAGATTCGGGAATTATCGTAATAGTAGAATTACGGTAATTTTTCGATTATGGTAATAGAGGAATTAGGGTAATAGATGTGTTACTGTAGATGAAAAAGGAAAATTGATGATGAACTGAAAATGGAAAATTGAAAACTAAAATGAACAAAAAATTAAAAGAAATAAATAGAGATCGTGTGTAAAAACGGCTTCCCCTCTGGGAAGAGGAAGCCCTTCAAAAATTTGCACCCCAGACCCCCTTTGTCAAAAGGGTGCCACCTGCAGGTGTAAATATATTTCAGAGGTCCCATTTTCTACCGATGAAACTCGGTGAAACTCGATGAAACTCGTTCAAGTCAACAAATGTCAGAACGGTCAATCTGGTCAGTAATGGTCTGTTTAATGAGTAAATTCTCAGGAGAGTCAATACACGATGAAACATTATCCTTAAGGGTACATGCGTATAAAGTTTGATGTTCTGCCAAAAATGACCAAGAAGGTCTTTTATAAAAATGACCAGAGCGAGCTGGCCATAAAAAGCATGTAGACAAATAAGGTCTTTTATAGAAAATGACCATAATGAGCTGGTCGTAAAAAGCGTGTAGAAAAATTGGAGAGTTGAAAAAATCTTTACATATCAATAATTTTTAATTTAATGCAACATTCTACTTTATTATAAAACTTTTGAAACACTATTTTATTTTTGTTTATCCCCAAAATACTGTAGTCTAAATACAAAAATAATGATAACGTGAACAAAAAATGGAAAACAAAAAGGAAAGAAGACATTTATAAAATTGACCCCCTCCACCCACGGAGGAGGTCGTTCAAAAAAAGCACCCTCAAGCTCCAAAATAAGAGGTGCGCCGTCTACAGGTTCACAGAATAGCTAATCGGAAGCCCTGCATACTGAACGATCATCCAAATTAGAATGGTCTTTTAGATCAGATCGCTCAATTCCACATATAAAAACTCTAAGAGCCTATAAAACTTGAAACATTATTCCTACGGGTTTATACTTATAAGGTCGTAAATGACCAAATTCTTTTATAGAAAAATGGGCATAAAACACGTGTAGAAAAGTGAACAGTTGAGATGAAAAATATTCTAAATGTAAAAAAGTAATTGATACCACAAAAATATTTGAAGAAAAGAAAAGAAAAGAAAAAGAAAAGAAAAAAAAAGAAAAAAGAAGAAAAAAGAAAAGAACTAAATCATCAATACATGAACGTTATTCTACGTATAGAAAATTAATACATTATATTGGATGATTTATGTAGGTAGATGCAGTTTTGTATACAGAGTGTTTTCTAGAGCAGACATAGAAAGGTTAGACAGCTGAAACCATTTAGATCGTAAAACCAATTAGAAAATCTAGAAAAGGTCAAAGGTTCTATAAAATATGGTAGCAAGAGACGCTTTACCAAAATAATTAAGGTGGTGATTATTGTTATTTTGATAGTTTTCTAGAATAACCTAGAGCCTAAAGCCTTTAAAGAGACGCAATACCAAAACAATTAAGGTGGTGATTATTGTTATTCTGATAGTTTTCTAGAATAACCTAGAGTCAACAACCTTCAAAGAAAAACCGAAAAGATTCAACCAAGAAGCAGAAAAAACCGGAAAAGGTTTAATGAGGGTAAAGAGGTATAAATAGAAAAAATAGAAGAAGAAGAACCATTCTTATTTTTGTACTTGTGCTCGACACCTGAGACTACCAATGGAGGCCCTATTTGTTACGTTTATTTCGGCGTTAAGAGCCGCCTACGAGGTTTACAGTACGATGATTTTACAAATATTTTGATTTAAAAATTAATATGGATACTATTTTATAATATTATTATTAATTTAGAACTGTTTTTAACAACGGCCGACATTGACGCGTGGGCGTCCGTCTTTTGGGAGAAGGCGTCGACAGACTTCAAGAGCTGGTGGAAAAGCCAGCGAGGGGTTTAATATCCAGCTAGACAGAAACCCTTTTGGGGTTTTATGAAACATCTATGCCGGATGTTCGAAAACCCTTCGCTGGACGATGGCCACCTAGCCTCGCACCTGTGGAATATCCTCCCCCCTGGTGCGAGGGCTGAATGGGGAAACGCCGACGATCGCTACGTCGATGAGAGGATAGGACTGGCGCTACCGCGTTTCTAGTAAGTTACGATGTTATAGTTAAAACAATTCTTAGATATATAAATTTTATAAGCTAGCTGAGCTGTCTAAAACTTACCAAAGAACATTTCTAGAATATTCTAGAAGTTTTCAAATATTTACACAATTTTATATGATAAAATTTTATGATAAATAAAGACTATTGATAGATCTTGTACCTATTACTTAACAGTTAAATGATATATTAGAGTAAAAATTTTTGTTTAACTAAAATAGTTATTAAAATTTGTAAAAATTTTAGTGGATACGCGTGAAACCTCTAGCGAGGGCTGCGACGGCAGCGGCAGCGGGGAAGGTGGATGTATATATGTATATTTTATTTTGTTTTTAAATTTTGTATATATGTATAATTTATTCTATTTTGTTTTAAATTTTGTGTATATATATTTTGTTTCAAATAAATTAAATTGAATTAAAATTAATAAAATTTTTTATTTATTGCGCTTAATAGTAGAGGTAATTTCTTTAGAGTTCTACTATGAGTGTATGTGTGTGTGTGTGTGTGTATGTGTGTATGTGTGTGTCAACTTCTGGAATATAAAAAAGGGTTTACTGTAGTCAGATATTTAGAGATGTACGAGTAAATGATGTGTAGAGAATATGCACAAACAGGTCTTAGGGTAAAAGGAATGTACAAGATAATTACATAGTACTGTAGAATTAAAGGAGAAAATAAAGGAAAGAAGGAGTAATAAAATGAAGTTCATTTATAATTAGGAATAAATTAAAAGAATATTTCTAAACAATAGCTAAAGAGAAGGGGTGTATAAACAACAACAATTATAAGTGATTTTTATTATTATAAAAAAATGAGATGAAATGTACATATAAATATAACGTATTTAAATACTATAATCTGTAAAGGTTTCACGATTTTTATCAATCATTACCAGAGAGTCAAATTCTGCGTATATAAGTGCTTCAATACCGCCATCTGGTATATCCTCGCCAAAATTCATCTGTAAACTAGTGGTTCCTTCACGTACGAGTTCCCAAAAATTACCATCCATACTGCAAGGAGTCAAATCAAAAACAAAAACCGTGTTATGCGTTGTAAAAGAATTTCGAGTAATTTCCTTACCCTTGTTATCTGTACCAATTCCTACACCCTCAAATAATTGTACAAAAGTGCGCAAATATTTGTTTTCTTTAAAATTTAGCATATATGGTGTTGTAGGTAAGGTTGTAGTGCCACTTGTTATTTTAATCTCGTTTAATCCGAAATGCTTAAAATTGAAGGGGCTTTGATAATAATCACCCCTAGCAGCCGAACCATCAACAAGAGCCACAACGAGACGACGAGGTAAAGGACCTGTGAACAATGAGTTCAGAGGAGCTGAGCGACGACTAGTTGTTATGTATAGACTTGTAACATGACATCGACGAATAGGGTATTTTGCAGCTGTATTTTGTAACATGGATTCAATAGCTAGATTGATATTATCCGCAACTTCAACTTTTTTAATAAATAAAGACATGCTTTTAACCTCGATTTTATAAGCTTTGTTGTCAGTAGATATAATTTTTTGCGAGCAAAAATCATCTCTATGTCTGTATAAATCAATTTTCAAAGTACATTGATTCAATAGAAAACGTTCTTGCATAAATAGATCAGCGTGTATAGGAGCCATTAATTCAACAACTGCACTGTTTTTGAACATCTGAACTCTTTCCAAAGCACCCTTGTTTTTCTTTATATCAAGAACATCGCCATTTTCAAAAGCATAACCAGCAGCTGCAACATGTGTCGACTTAGCATCATGACCATAGTTCAATTCCGTTTCCAAATAAGATCTATAAGTATATCTATCCCCACTGAAATGCTAAAATGTTGAAATTAAAAAACGTAAACATACATTTAATTATAAAACTTACCTGTCAGATATTAATTTTCCATTTAAGTACATCTTGATCTGTTTAAAAAATGTTTTGCCGATCAAATTAATTGGCGCCACAATGTTACCACTGATATTGTTGTTGGCATCTGCTGTTAAAGTGCACCATTAGCTTTCATAATTCGAATAGTAAAATATATAAAATTTTTTGATAAGTCCAACATATATGAATCAGGTGAAATAACAAACTCGTAAGGTCCTTCATTAGTACAAGGATTTTGTAACTGAATTATAGACCAAAAACTTCTACGAATAGCAACTTGTGTTGGGGGTACGGTAAATAAATCTAACTCCGTTTTACTACTAGGAGACGACGCAGCATCAATAAATTTACTCATTTTGAATAGATATCCTTGAAACCGACTACTCTACGTGGAGTCTTTTTTAAGAATGAGGAACGTTGTTTCAGGTGTTTACATTTATGTTGTTTTTGATGTTGATGTTGTTGACGCTGACCATCATTTAACTTTTTATTGCTTTTTATATGTATCGTAGAATTTATATGTTTACGCTTCCCTAAACCTTTTCCTTTATGAATGCGCTCGCCCGTTTCGTGTAATAAGCTACCAGCTGCGTTTCGTCCATGCTCAGCAACACTTTCTTTAAAAGAACGACCTTCTACAACATTGCCTGCAATTTTGGAACCTGCAGCAAGTACATGCTTTCCTGCAGATTTTAACAAAGGCATAGCTAGACGCCACAAACTCTTAAAAAAATTACCAACTCCAGCTCCTTGATGTCTATAATAATACGGGTATGCTGCTCAGAAACCTTCTAAAATACCACCTAATTGAAATTGATTATCTTGAATATTATGTTGATAAATTTTGATCCAGTAATCAACGGTTTCAGGGATAAATACGGTATGCATATTTTGCTTTGAAAATCAAAAGGAACAACTAAATGAATTAATTAATTAATTAAGAGCGTTTGCAAAAATTCAACCTGACGACAACTTGTCCAAATGCAAATGAATGAATGAGCAAATAAAAATTTGATACTATGATTATAGGAATAAAGGAGTATGTCGCCGAAAATGTAATTTAACTATAACATTCCCAAACTGAAAGGCTATAAGCTCATTCATACTGTTTTTTATATTAATCTTGAGTACTGTAATTTCTTTCAATTGAATGGGTATATAGTGAGGTGTTTCATATAATCGACTCACATTATCTTTGCATTTTCCCCGAACATTTACTATACGTAAAAGCGGTGCTAAAGTATTTCTAACAATCTGATTTTCAATAATATTACAGTAAACATAAAAATTCTGTAAATCATTCAAATTTGGTGGCTGAATGCCTAACATGTATAAATGATTAGTTCCAGGCTCGGCAAGAAACACAGCTTTGGATGGTGGAATATGTGTGTTAGAATTTTTTGGAGGTTTCTCTCCAACAGTATATAAGTTAATATTCACAGCTCTATTTAAAAAATCATCAGCAGTTGCATAGGCCTCAGTATTGGTAGCGCTAATTCCGAGAAGCTCCATTAATCGTTTGCTTATTTCGATTTTACGTAAGATTGTACCACTTTTTATTTTCAACTTAACTAATCCTCTACTATGTTCATCGTATGAAAACATGATTTCCATGTTAGTTCCGGCAATAGCTGCTCCAACTTTTGCATTCAACTCTTCAATTAATTCAGATATGGTAAAGTAATGTTTTTCAAAAACTATTACTTTAATTTTTTTGACCTTATTTCCAACACCATCCGTAGTTAACGTTATTACATTATCTCCACCATGATTGGTAAATGTAGCCCAACTATAGGGGTATATTATTTCACTTAGCCCTACCTCCCAGCTTCCATCTACTTTTAAACGGTAAGGTAGATGGGCTGAAAAATCAGAGGGCTTGTTTCCATTTTTGCTATTACTAGGTAATGTGATATAAAATTGATCTTCAAAGGTTGTCATTATGCTGTTGCTATAGGTACCGTCTTCAATGAATTAGATGACTGAAATACTGTCCGTACAGGGCTAGGTAATAAATATCCTATACATTTATTATAGCTGTAATGACTACAATGTATATTAGTATGACCTGACTGAAGAAAACCACTTCGTTTCGAGGTAGACGTTTTCCAAAAAACTCCCAAACGCTAATGCGAGACGTTTCTGAATGCGTACTTTTACTACTATCCATTTCAAAATAAAAAATTTTTATTTAACAACTAAACACTCAGTTATAAATTTATAAAAAGGCGGAGCTACTAAAGTAACCAATAAAATTATACAAAAATATAAAGGAGGCGGAGCTATCAAAGTGAAGTAAAATTTATATATATATATATATAAATACATATAGAAGGAGTTGACTTTTTACAAACGTGTACATAATTTATTTTGCAAGTGACCTTTTACAGAAAATTTACAATGAAAAAACTTACAAATCAATTTATCATTATAAACAAAATTTGTGTTACTGAAACTTTTAAACCTTTTATACATAGGAACATGTCGCACTTTATAATACAAAAAATATAAAGTATATATACCGCAAACCCTACTATTAAAATTTTGTAAATGTTTCATATTTGTATATATTATTAAAGCATTTTTGTTAATATTGTTTATAAAAGCAGGAATAACTGGTGGTAAACCATAAGAATCAAAATAATATACAGAGTTAGCATTATCAAAATACATAGCTATCCAATGACTTCCTTTTTGAAAAGATGTATCAGTGTTTGCAATTAAAGCCGCAGGTCTTTTAACTATCTTCGGTAGAGTATCGCAAGCAAAAACCCCTAAAAAATTTTGTGATAATAGCCCATCTTGTTGAACATAATATGTCAATTCAAAGTTGTTCATCGTAATCGTCGTCGTTGTCGTTTTGTATATCCTTTTCTAAAATCCAGCTGTTGAATTTTTCAGGATAACCCCACCACTTCACAAGTACTCTATTCTGACCATCTGGTAAACGTTTAGTCTTCAAAACCTTTTTAATTTTGTATTCTTTGATATTAGGATTAAAATCAATTTTCTGTAGTTCTTTTTCATAAAAACGTCCTTCTATATCTTCACCTTCTAGATCTTGAATTGTATAAAGTATATGATTTCGGGTCTTCACAATATGCATTATTTTGAAAACTTCTTCACTCCATGGAGGTAAATAACCTTTGTCAAATACACCTCTATGTTTACTAATTCGCACGTAATCTCCTATATCAATCTTGGACTTTCTAGTGTATAATCTTTCAGGGTAGAGTCTTTGCCATATAATTTTTTCGTTAGAATAATCTACATTAATAGGTTTTTCCTTAATCGATCTATGAACAGAGTGATTGTAGTTGGAAACAACTGAGGGTAAAATATCAATCCATTTATAAGTAGTAAACTCTGTAAAATACTTAAATAATTTAGTTTTTAAAGTTCTATTAAACCGTTCCACTATTGAACATTTAATGTCTTCGTTTTGAGAAGTAAAAAAATGTATATCATTAGTTTTCAATAATTTTTGGAAATCTTTGTTGACAAATTCTTTTCCTTTATCGCTGCGCACTCTCCAAGGGATTCGACCTCTTTTTAAAATATTTTGAAAAGCATCACAAACATTCTTTGAGTGTTTTGATTTTAAGGGTTCAACCCATGCATATTTACTTAATACATCTATACATGTAAGCATAAATTTGTATCCATCGTTAAAATCTGCTAAAGAAGACATATCTGCCAAATCAATTTCCCATTGTTGATCCATAGCTGTAACATAAATAGGATTACATGAAAATTTTTTGTTGACTTGTTTATGTAGAGTATAACTATCTTGTTTTGAAAGCCAATCTTTAACATTTTTAGGTGTAATTGTTTTACGGTGCTTTCTAGCTTCAGCATATAATTTTTCAATACTAGAAAAAGCTGTAGGATTTCCATGTAAATTTTTGTATAATTTCAAAAGTAAGGTGTTCATCGCTCTAGTACAAAGGAGTATACCGTCTAAGTGCTCTAGCTTTGCGTCATATCTTCTTTTCTGTCGAGTTTCCTTTATTAAAGAATGAATCGTCTTTAATATCTTCCTCGGCACCACTTGAAAATAAATCAACACCTTTCACAAATGGTTTATTCAACCGTTTGACACTACTAAGTGTATGATCATCTGATTCTTCCGGAGGTGTATGGTAGGAGAGTTTCCGAGGTAAAGTGAATAACATTTTACGTAATGGGTTTCCTATAGCCTCTAATGGTACATTATATTTTTTCAAAGCATTAACAAACTCATCTACTCCAAGCGTTTGCGTAATTTTTAAACATTTACGAGACAAATCATGTAATAAATCAATAATATGTGATCCTTCAATTAATTTTCCATCACTTAATACTTCACCTTGCTTATTAACATTTATACTAGGGTTACGTCGCACATGCTCCAATAATAAGGATGCTGAGCATTTAAACTGTTTAGGAATATCGCTAAGTAACTTTTCATCGTTCAGCCAATTTTTTTCTTTTTGTTTCAAATCGTCACTATCATTCTCATCTTCTTCATTATCAATAACTTTTTGTTTTAAAATCACTGTAGTAGGTTGAGCCTTTTCATGTTCAAAAGTTAAATATTGTGAAAATAGTTGCGAGTACATTTTGTATTGTTCTTCAGGCGTTAACGTATTATCTTTCAAAATGTGCTCTAGCTCGTTACGATACATGTCAACTTGCTTAGCTATACCTATCTTTTCATTTGAACTTGTCCTCGAAGAAGAAGAAACCTGAGAATTATTCAGTTTATTCAGAACCTCCTGAGGTATAAGAGCAAATTTATTAGCAAATTTCATTCTATAATAATTTCTCTGTAACAAAACTTGCTAATGTAGATAATAAAACGGGTAGTACTAGAGGTAAAAATGCTCCACCACTTTGAACAATTCTTACAAGTTTATTATGTAAATCTTCTTTCTTGTTTTTTTTTCGTGTCTTGTAGCTAAACCTCTGAGCAATAATTTATGTTTGGCCAATTTCTTTTTTAAGTTTGAATTAATAGGAATATTACCGTTCAAAATGTTCAAACAAATTTCACATATACAACAGATTAAATCGGGGGAAGAATGTTGAAGAAAAGCACGTCTTTGAACACGATTTGAATTTTTCAACACATTGAGCTCGTGAATATATTTCTTTAATCTAGAAGCCATACAAAACAGACCGTACAGTACAAAAAAATTTACAATAATGACCAAATGATGAGTAAACATTGAAATATTTATTCTATTACATTAAGATAGTAATGAAGCTTCATTTTGTATGAGGATATTCAACTCTTTGCATCTAGAAAAAGCACACAAGTTATTCATATTCATAAAAAATAGTTTATGAGTTGTGTCTAGTTTTAAAAAAAGATCTTTTACAAAAATAGCGCGAGTTTCGACCATATCCAACTCCGTCAGTAATAGTCTAGCAAAACACCAAAATTGTGTAACTTTTTTACGTTCCATAGGTAAACCAACTTTACGCCGTAAATGGTTGCACGCCTTAGCTATGTCTTTGTAAAAAATCTTGGCTTTGGGTGAGAAACGAGTCCAAAACAAATCAGCTATTTCACATTTCTGTTTGTTATTTAGTATTTTACCTTAAATAAAAATACTATAGTTTAATGAATAGTTAGAGAAGAGATATAAAATTTTTACCTTTTACTTTATTTTGCACTATTCTCACAAAAACTTCAAATGCAGCTGACATCGTAATTGTCACAAAACAAAAGAATTATAGAAAAACGACCAACCTCTTCAAAATTCTCAACTAGACTGATGAAGGGTATAATATTTTTTTCTGATTATGTAATAAAGCTATCGTATCAATATATCGTAATCTACTTCCATTGATGTACAAGTTTTGAAATTTACTGCTTCGACTAGAACAAGAAAATACGACAGGATTGAAAATATATATTTTGAAACAGGCTCGTAATGGCATAAATAGTCCGTCATTCTGAGGACAATGTAAAATTTTTTCTACATAACGTAGTAAGGGTATTATATGTAATTTATAATTTTCCTGTAATAATAGTTTCTGATCTGTAACATTTTTTGTGTTTGGTATCGTAAACCTGTAACATTTACAGGTTCTTCATTTCCATAAAATTGAGAAGGTTATTGTACCCATACAATAAAAACAGCTATGAAAAGAATCACAGCGAGAGTATTTAAAAAAATGTATTTACTGTATATCATGTCGCTAAAATAATAGGATCCGACTAACTTGTATAAAGTTTTTTTGTAAAAATGATGGATCATTTAGGTGTATACAAAATCATGTGATCATTGTCGGGAAATATATTAGATCTAAGTCGATATTTTTCAGGACATGTCTGTGTAAGATCTATTAATAAATAACCGTATGGTTTACTAGTAGCATCCTCATACGCCTCTATGAAATAATTTGAGGTAGTTGGAAAAATCTGTCGAGCCAGTGTGCGGACTTGTAATCTATCGCTTGGGTTTTTTAAAAGAATTAAATACTGAGCGTTTATCCTACTCGTATGCATTCCATCAAAAAAGGCATTCTGAACTATATATATAATTGATATATTCCAATGATGCGATCCTTTAGTAAAAAGTTGAGTTAAACTTTGATCATTCTTCATCTCTTGCATCATATCATCCATAATTAATAATTTAGGTGTATCTTTACTTTTCTGAAGTTCATTCAAATCAGGCGAACCTTGAATAAATTCTACATAAGAACATTTCTGAACTAATTCATCGTAAGCTTCTTGCCATTCCGAATAACACCAATAAATTTTCACAGGAGCAGGGTGAAGCATTTCTTTAGCAAAAATTACAAGTTTTTTAACAAATTGTGTTTTTCCTGATTTTGTTGGAGCAGAAAATATACAGTTAAATGGATGTTTCCATATATAAAACTTTTCATCATTATCATTTGACATCTCTTTTTTTGACAACAACAAAAACCAACCATTTTTTACTTGAACAATTTTTAAAATGATTTTTATTATTATTTAATACGAAATGTTATATATAATTATCAAAATTACAATATAAAACAGTGCACATGTAAAATATAAAGATAGATAGATAATTATATAAAATAGAATAACATTACTGTATGCAAAAATATACGCGCAATATATGTATGAAATTATATAACAAGCAAATACGTAAGCAATAACATAGGCAAGCAAACTATAGCTAAGTAAAACATACAAACTGTAATGAATGTAAGCAAAACTTTTACAATTTACTGTTAATAAAATCGCGTAGTGTTTTGATAACAACAGCATCATCAAAATCATAATGATAACCTTCATCAATAAAACAAGCTACAGTATCCTTAAGAATTTTACGACCAGTACTTGTAAGTGGTATACATCTAAATATGTCAATCATCTGTTCAAAAGCGCGAAGACAGTAATAACCTTGAACTTCGCCTGTAACATATTCAAAACAGTCAATGATAAGTCCCATCTTTTCATATAAATGATTAACTGCTGGTGTAATTGCGATATTATATATGGAATTACAAGCTGGACACTGATGATCCTCAACAATTCCTACCTCTTTCGCGCAATAACAATCAAAAATACACCCATTAAAGATGTCTTCTATAACTAGTTCAATTTTTCACCTTTTACTACTTGCTCATCAAAAAACCATGGAATATCTAAACCCGGAACACGTAACTCACAAATACACTTGGTTTCGGCTTCCAACGAGTTGGTATCCGACGTTGAATCGTAGTCAGGATCATTGAAACAATTGATGAAGAGATCGTTAATAAACGACGTTTGAACGCTAGCTTCCTTTTGATCTTCACGAGCATTGCCTTGTTCTCCGGCCAATTTTGTAGCATGAATCCCTTCTTCTTCTTTAATAATTTTCTTATCTGCACCGACTTCTTCTTCTTTAACGATTTTCGGGGTAGAACCATCTTTTCCAGCTACGTCGTCGTTTTCGTTTGTTTTGCGTTTTATCGCTAGCTGGAGATTTGCTGCTAAAGCGTTGTACTCGTTTGAAATAGCTGGGGCTATCTCATGTATCATATTGGTCCAGCGCCAAAATTGCTAAAGAATAAAACATTATATTTTAAAAGAAAGAAAGAAAGAAAGAATTCATATATCAACTCACTTCTTTAGATAAACACCATGTCGTTCCATTAAACAAATTGTTAAATCATACTGTAACCCCCTCGCTCTCGACCAGCATTTTATAACCAAGGTTGATGCGGCATCAACCTCCATGTGAAAATGTCTTTTCAATAATATTGACATTGCGACCTAGTATACCGTATTGTGGTAAAATGAGCTTGAATCTGCGACCGTACGCCTCTTTTGTTTTAGGGTTGACGTTACAAAAATAGATTGACACGTATCTACCTTCAACCACTACAAATAATGCCATGTTTTCGTCTAACATGAACTAGTGTTCCATTTTTGAAAATTCTTGAAGAAATATTAAAGAGAGAGAGAGAGAAGAAGCGAGTAGTTTTTGTAGCAACAAAACAGATAAATGTATAAAGTGTTCAAAATTTTAGAGTAAAAGGAGGTTATAACTATAATAGAATAACCAGGATATATAGCTTATAGATGTAAGAGAAGGAGTTATAAGCATAATAAATATTCAAGACATATATCCTACAGTATTCTACTATTCTGAGGAGTATATGAGAGGAGGAGCTATGTTCTACAAAAATAAAATAAAATGTGTTTATGTGGTACGGTAACCTTTGAGATCAAAGCTAGAAAAATATATGTGTTTTATGTGTTATAGTAATTATCTAGGTCAAAGCTATAGAAGCAATATAGCCACGTGTGCATGAGTTATAAGGGTCTTTAAAGCTTTTCCACATAAAAAGAAAAGATGGTGCAACAGGGTTATAAGCAGCTATTACAGTTATTTTATAGCTTCAAGAATCAAAACAAAAATACTACGGTTGTACAGTAAAACAGGTTTTCAACTGGTTTTAACTGGTTATATGCTAATAAAATAAGCTAAAGAAATGATATGGGCACGTGTTCATGAGTTATAGAGGTCTTTAAAGCTTTCCCATCATAAAAAAAGTACTACAATAACCTCATAAACAATAATTAAATCTCTACCATAAAATCAATAGTTTTTGCTAATTTATAAAAATTTTCTATTATTATTACTGTATAAGTTTTGATGAATAGGTTGTTTTCTATTTTTCTAGTTTATAGTTTTTATATTTTCTAGTTTAGATAATTTTTATAATGAAACCTATTTATGAGGATATTACTTCGGACGAAGACGACATGCCTATGGAAATTTTAGAAGATATTACTTCTGATGAAGACGATGAAACAATCGTGAATGAGTCTTCACACAATATTACCTCTGAGAAAGAAGAAGAAGAAACACTTGATAATGATATTTTGGAAGAAGAAGAAGAAGGAACTGTTTTAGATTATGATGATGATGAAGATGATCAATACAAAAGTTATAGGCCTTACAGTTCTGATGAGGAAGAAATTTACGAAGCAGCTCAAATTGGTGGTGGTGTTGGGGTTAGTGGAGGTGTAACGAATGCATCTTTTGTTGCGGATGATTTTTTCGAACTAGGTCAACCCAGTACCGTAAATATTAGGCGTTTTAATACCGAAGGTTGCGAGTACTCTGTGAACTTTCGTAATACTGAACATATGGATGATTTAAATCCTCAAATAGTGCCAACGTTTCAACCTATAGTAGAGCAAATTTCTGAGAATGTCGCTGATAATGCATTTATAGGGTTTTCCTTTGACCATCCAGATTTGACAAAAGGTCCTGTTTTGATACCTTTTAGACCGAAACATGCTTTAACTGGAGATTTGATTGTAAACACTCTTAATGCTGTTCTTCAATCAAATGAGCAAATACAAATTGATAGTCCTCAGTCTACAATTCGTACGATTGTTGTAACACCACCTGCGGGTAGCAGTAAGCTAATTAAAATTACTTATGTAAGATTTTATTTTTATTTATTTATTTATTTTAATTTGAGGTATTCACAATGCTCATCAATATTTAAAACATAATGATTTTCTAAAAGATAAACGCTGTATTATTCAAATCAACAAGACGGATGATTTATGTTTTGCTAGAGCTCTAGTTGTTGCTAGAGCTCACATTCATAAAAAAGATAGGAATGCTGAACACAAATGGGAAAGTATTCGAAAGTCTGACAAGTCACATCTGCTGCAAACAAAGGTTGCTAAAGAACTGATGACCTTGGCAGGATTAGCTAACCATCAAAAAGCTTGCGGTTTTCATCAGTGGGAACAACTGCAAGCTGTTTTATTACCCAATTATCAAATCAAAGTTTTTAGCAGAGAACGTTTTAAAGATTTAATATTTAGAGGTTAGAGTTTTTTATTTTTGTGTTATTGTGTACGTATTTAGAGTTTTAAGGACCTGAAGCAACGCATGTTTTGAATATTTACCACCATGATAACCATTACTCCGTCATTACAAAGATGCCTGGATTTTTTGACCGCAGCTACTTTTGTCCTCATTGCGATCTGGCCTACAACAACAAAATGGAACACAGATGCAGAAACGTTTGTCCTCTGTGTTACAATACACCCCCATGTAATCAATTTAATGCTCGAAAATGCAAAGATTGTCTGCGATATTTTAAAAACGATAAGTGTTTTGCTCGACACAAGCTTGTTTTTACTCAAAGAGGTCAATCGAAACGTCAAAAACAGGGGTATCTGTGCGAACAATGTGATACACTGATTCGACGAGCACATTCTAAACCTCATAATTGCGGTTATTTTGAATGCAAAACATGCAATAAATGTGTACCTAAAAAAGGTATTAGATATGGTATAATTATTTTATTTTATTTTATATGAAAATTTTTAATTTTAGGACATTTATGTTTTATGCAACCTGTTGGTAGCGAACAAATTGAAGAGGAAGAAGATATATTTGAAACAAATGTTGATGAGGATGAGTGTCTAGATGATAATGAAACAGGAATTACTGATAAGTGTCCTGTTAATCAAAAATTTGTTTTTTATGATTTTTGAGACTACACAGGAAAAAATTCTACGACAAACCGAATTAGGGGATGTGTTTGAACATGAACCAAATTTATGTGTTGTCCATACTGTATGCAATCAGTGTCGTCAAAACGAGGGAAATTTTCGCTGCAATACATGCGGTCAACGCGAGCGTATTCTCAAAGGATCTACATGTCTAAATGATTTCTGCGAATACCTTTTTGCAAAAGGTATGAAAAACATTACAGCAATAGCGCATAATTCTCGAGGATTCGCTGGACAATTTATAATGCAGTTTTTGTATCGTAATGGACATCATAAACTACATATCATTAATAAGGGTAAATTATTAAATTGTTTATAGTTTTTCATTTTCATTTTCAGCTATTTATTTATTTTAGGTTTAGAGTTGATGTGTATCAAAGTAGGGTCGATAAAAATTATTGATTCTCTGAACTTTCTTCCGATGCCTTTGGCAGCTTTACCGAAAACATTTGGAATAAGTGAAATATGTAGAGAATATTTCCCTCATTTCTTTAATAGAAAAGAAAATTACGGATATATTGGCTCATATCCATCACCCAACATGTACGGTTACAATGCTATGAAACCTGCGGCTCGTGCCACATTTCTGGAGTGGTATAATGGAAAGCTTGAAGCAGTAAGTTTGCAAAAGTATAAAGTTTTGCATTTAAATGCATCATTGTTTAGGGTTGTCAATTTAATTTTGATAATGAGTTACTTGACTGCTGTCATAGTGATGTGCAAGTTTTAGGACAATGTTGTATGAAATTTCGCGATATTTTTATGGAAGAAACAAATGTCGATCCTTTAGAAATTTCAATAACCATTGCTAGTGCTTGCAACTTAGTTTTCCGATGTTTATTTTTGAAGCCAGATACTATTGGTGTAATACCATACAAAGGTTATGGTAAAGAAGAAAGACAATCTGTTATAGCCTTAAAATGGTTGAAGTGGTTAGTCCATAAAAATGAAAAACTGTATATTCGACATAAACTTAATGGTGGTGAAGTTCAAATTGGAAGATACAGAGTTGATGGTTTATCAGGTAATTTTGTTCAAATTTTCGAAATTTTGATATCTATATGTTTGCTCATTAAGACACCACAATTTATGAATTTCACGGTTGTTATTGGCATGGTTGCCCTAAATGTATGAAAAATAGATATCAATTAACAGCCGATAATAATACAAAAGCAGTCGATGCATATGAACGCACTTTTAACCGGGTTATGGAACTTCAATCACTCGGTTATAGCGTAGTCGAAATGTGGGAGTGCAAACTTTTACAACAACTTCACTCAGATCCCGAAATGAAAACATTTTTTGATACAGTCAAAATACTGGAACCTATAAATCCTCGAGAAGGTAAAATCTTGAATTGTTCTTTTTTATTTTGTCAAAAGTTTTCTTGTTTTAGCTTTCTTTGGCGGTCGCACTAATGCCGTAAAACTGTATCATAAAATTAAGTACAATGAAGATGGTACATCTGCAGGAAAGATCAATTATGTAGATGTATGCAGTTTATACCCATTTGTCAACAAATATGGGAAATACCCTACAGGTCATCCAAAAATCTTTACTGAAGATTTTGAAGAGGTCAGTTCAACGTCACAGCCTTATGAGGGGTTAATCAAGTGTACGGTTTTACCACCTCCCAAACTCTTACATCCTGTTTTACCGTATTGACATGGTGGTAAATTATTGTTTCCTTTATGCAAAACTTGCACGCATGATTCACAAAAGACCACATGCGTGCATAACGACCAAGACAGAGCATTAGACGGTACATGGGTTACGATAGAATTATATAAAGCCTTAGAGAAGCGATATAAGGTATATTGTTACGGTAATGGTTCTTTTTCTATGTATATTATTTTTGTTTCAGATCCTCAAGATTTTTGAGGTTTGGCATTATGATAATATTGAGCAATATCATCCAACCAAAAACCCCACTGGTGGTTTATTTACTCAATACATCAATACCTTTATGAAAATGAAGCTAGTAAATTTTATATTATGTAAATGTGACAGAATCTGATTGTAATTTTTATAGGAGAGTGAAGGCTATCCTGCTAAAGCTCAGACAGATGAGCAAAAACGTGAATACGAAATGGAGGTCTACAATCGTGAGAATATTTCATTGGATTCTTCAAAAATTTTTAAAAATCCTGGAAAGAGGGCTTTGGCGAAATTAATGCTAAATTCTTTCTGGGGAAAAGTAATTTTGCATAGTTTTTTGTATTTCATTTAATTATTTTTATGTTTTTTAGTTTGGTCAACAAAACAATATGGATAGGACTGTTATCCACAATGCACCCAAAGAATATTTTGAACTTGTGATGAATGTAGCCAACATTATTAAGAATGTTAGACTAATCAATGAACAATTGGTGTCAACAGCATATTGTCAACATGATGATTTTGCGGAAGTCATGGGAAATACTAACGCTGTTATTGCAGCTTATACAAGAGCTCAAGCTCGACTAAAGTTATATTCTTACATTGAGCGATTAAAAAGTCGAGTATTGTATTTTGACACGGATAGTATTATTTACCTGTCATCAGTTGACAAACAACAATATCAGGTACCCACTGGTTGGTGTCTTGGTGAAATGACTGACGAGTTACGTGAATATGGTTCTGGATCTTACATTACCGAATTTGTTAGTGGAGGTCCTAAAAATTACGCCTACAGGTTGTACAGTCCTTCTACAGACCAATACCGTCACATAATCAAAGTCCGCGGTATCACTTTGTCATCAGATACTATGAAAGAAGTTAATTTTTATTGGCTTCGTCGAATGGTTTTTGCTTTTGTAAAAAAACAATGGAAAAGAAGAAGTAGATGTACATAGTCTCCGTATAGAGCGTCAACAAGATCGTAAAGTTGTTACTCGTAAAACTTTGAAAAAATTTCGTATAGTATATGATAAACAAATTTTGAAACATAATTTTTGTACATTTCCTTATAGTTGGACTAAATGATTTTTACAATAAAGTAGAATGTTGCATCGAATTAAAAATTTTTCTTTTTGTTATGTAAAGATTTTTTCCTTTTTCTACACGCTTTTTACGGCCAGCTCGCTCTGGTCATTTTTATAAAAGACCTTCTCGGTCATTTTTGGCAGTCAATCAAAATTTATACGTATGCACCGGTAAGGATAATGTTTCATCGCATATTGACTTTCCCGAGATTTTACTCATTAAACAGACCATTACTGACGAATTTGACCGTTTGAGATTGACTTGAAGGATCGTTCAGGAATGGGGCCTCTGAGCATATTTACGCCTGCAGGTGGTGCCCTTTTGTCAAAGGGGGTCCAGGGGCGCAAATTTTTGAAAGGCTTCTTCTGCCCACGGGAGAAGCCATTTTTACACACGATCGCTTTTTATTTCTTTTCATATTTTGCTCATTTCATTTTTTCCTTTTTCATCTACAGTAACACATCTATTACCCTAATTCCTCTATTACCATAATAGAAAAATTTACCATAATTCTACTATTATGATAATTCCCGAATTTGTATCCTTTACCGTACGTCAACTCTCCAAATTTTCCGCACGCTTTTTACGACCAGCTCATTCTGGTCATCTTTCTATAAAAGACCTTATTTGTCTAAATGCTTTTTACGGCCAGCTCGCTCTGGCCATTTTTATAAAAGACCTTCTTGGTCATTTTTGGCAGAACATCAAAATTTATACGCATGCACCCGTAAGGATAATGTTTCATCGCGTAATGACTCTCCCGAGAATTTACTCATTAAACAGACCATTACTGACCAGATTGATCGTTCTGACATTTGTTGACTTGAACGATCGTTCAGAAAATGGGACCTCCAAAATATATTTACACCTGCAGGTGGCACCCTTTTGACAAAGGGGGTCTGGGGTGCAAATTTCTGAGGGCTTCCTCTTCCCAGAGGGGAAGCCGTTTTTACACACGATCTGTTTTTATTTCTTTTCCATTTTTTGTTCATTTTAGTTTTCCTTTTTGCGTTCATCATTGATTTTCCTTTTCCACCCACAGTAACACATTTATTACCATAATCGAAAAATTACCGTAATTCTACTATTACGGTAACTCAAGAACATGCGTTCTTAACCGTACGACCTATAAATCGACCGTATATGTTTACTGTACAACCTATAAGTCGACGAAGAAATTAACCCTATATGTTTACTGTACGACCTGTAAATCAGCCAAAAGCGGATCGTGTATGTTTACTGTACGACCTATAAATCGGCCAAAAATGACAAATTATAGGTCGTACACAAAAGATAGGGTATCCTTAAGCATACGACCTATACGGGCCGGCCTTACTACTGACATGTATGTATAGTTACAGTCTTCAATAGGCCAAAGGATCAGCCAAATTATGAGCTATGCCGGTCATAAAATCAATAGCACTAATTTCATCCTGATCAAACCATAGCTTGAGTGTAAAAAATTCTGAAGTTCCAAATGCAACATAATTTCTTTCTGATAATTTACAACTCTGTGTCTATGTGACTAGCTGTGTGGTACTGTATGATTGTACGATAATTTACAATGCTGTTTTTGCCTAGTTTGGGTGGTCATCAATGATTGGGTAGCAGATCCGCTACCTACTGCACATCCGCTTCCTAGAGCACGACCACTACCTAGTGCACATCCGCTACCATGGTCAGATCCGCTACTAGACAGCAAAAAATGTGAAAAAGGTTTTGCTATTGTTTTCATAAGGGTTTTCTGAAGACAAAAGAATAAAAGAAAATGGAATACAGTAGGCGTTTTGCGTGGTAAAAAATATTTTGTTTGCCACTCTTATGGAACCGCAAGAATGCATCTCGAGTGACAGAACAATCAGCCTAGACGGACGTTTTTCATTCTCTACCTGTACCAATCCGAGTGATGAAAATATCGTTTTCGTTTTGTTTTTTAATTTTTTTCAAATACTATTTTCAATTATTTCCAAATATTTTATCGTTTTGAGTTCAAAATTAAAAAAAAACTATTGTTGAATATACCTCCCGAGTAGACCAAGGACTAATTATTTTCCGCAAACGTGGATCCATGGCAATTATCCCATTTCTATCGAAAATTATTGGGATAACCGTGGGTTTAGAACAACAAACCCCTGCATCTCACTGGGGTTCGTGACACGCATTTGGCAGAACACAATTTCTTGCATTTACGAGTACTTCTGAAAATACGGGGCAAATTGAAAAATTTGAGTCGCGTCGGTTGCAACGGCATATTTCTCAATTTTTAACGAATGAAATTTTTAATTTTCACGATACATGCTCCAACTAGTTGCTGAAAAAATTGAGCCTAATAATTTGTAAATGTATACTGTACATTCTTCCATAATGAATGAAATCCCGCCTAGGTTAATTCAAGGCAAAAAGTAAATGTGACGTGTTACTTATATACCTCAGCAGAAAGTAGCGGATTTGCACTAGGTAGCGGATGTGCACTAGGTAGCGGATCTGGCACCGACCCCTCTTCATTAATGATTACATTTCTCATTTGATACTATCTTTTCAGTATCCAATTAGAATTATGGCGCGATTGGAATGCAGAAGCGCTACCTAGTGCACGAGCGCTACCTAGTGCATGAGCGCTACCTAGTGCACGAGCGCTACCATAGTCACAAGCGCTACCAAATTGAAAAAATGTCCTATACACTTTGTGCTGAAGTTACTGTGGTTTTATCATGCATCGTGTTTATAAAACAATGAGGGACAGTCAAAATACTTTGTGGTCCAAAAACGAAATGGTTGTGTCCAACAAAAAATCCGACAAAAATATAAAATTGACAGAAACGGTCATCAATGCGACCACCCTGTTACAATAACAAAATGCGGCACACTTTGACATAGTATTCCAGTATAAAACAAGGTTGTATGCAAAAAAATCTGGACAATGACCTAATGAAGATGGCGATAGTAATAAAATCATCAAATTAGAGACAGAAGTCTAGGAATCAGAAAAAAACAACATACCAGACAGTATTCCTTTACTCCCATCGTACACAATGGACTTCGGTGAATGCAATCCTGTCTTAAGTATTAAATTTAAAAAATCGATAGTTCAATGCAAATCTAACACGAATCCAGGAAGAATTTACGAATTTCGAAAAAAACGACGAAGATCCTTCAGAATGGCTAAGTTACAGAATATTGGATCTGTTTAGAATGTGAGCGACTTTTGAAAAATGGCGAGCGAAATCAGAATGAAAAAGGTTGTCAAAAAAAAGAATGAAAAAAGTTGTCAATGCACGCTTGAATTTTATTCAAATTACGGGTAATCTTTGGCAGGTCAAAAATTTTGATGTCAATGCTTTACAAATTGGTGTTTTAAATTTTTTGATCCGCGAAATCCATCATTTTTTGCGTTATATGCGTCATTTAGTGGGTAAAAAATGGTGTGTTGTTTTTCACGATGATAACTTGCAAGATATAATATGAAAAAATTGATTCATAATTTTCCTAATGAATGCAGACACAAAACGAGTGCAAAAATTTCTCTTTCAACACACAAAGTATATAGGATGTTTTTTCCAATTTGGTAGCGCTTGTGACTATGGTAGCGCTCGTGCACTAGGTAGCACTCGTGTACTAGGTAGCGCTCGTGTACTAGGTAGCGCTCGTGCACTAGGTAGCGCTCGTGCACCATACCCTATGGCGCAAATGAACAATGCGCATTTGCAAATGGCGCATTTAACACACGGCGCATTTGCTAAAAGTGCATATGACAATGGTGCATATGACATATGGGGCATTTGGATCGGCGCAATTGGCAAAAGCGCATATGAGAAAAGCGCAATTGGCTACACCCCTTACAAAAAACCTCAGATATGGTTTATTTCACGAAACTTCAAAAAAGTTCTGGCTGCGCAGCTAGCAGAAAATACCTTTGTGGAAACATAAAACTTGCAATGATTTTTTTTGTCAGTTGTCATGAGCCGAAAATTTTTCTACATTCATGTACACTGCGGAAAATGTCCATTGCATTTCCTGTCTTCCACAGTAAAAGGAATGGTGCTTATATGAAGGCTTTCGACAACAAATCGACATAAAACTTGCATTCGGCTTTTGACAGTTGTCATGAGCCCAAAATTTTTTTATGTTCTAATGCTATGCAACCGAACATAAAACACTTATTTTGTAAATTCTAAGTCAAACGTGAATTTATTAGGTAAAGGAGGGGTGCCTTTAGGCTACAGTATGTCGCACTTTACAATCGTAATGTACATGAAACAATCTACAAAAACGCTCGAACCAATGATGTGAAAAAGGAAATGCAATAACAGACAAAACAAAATTCTTTGATAAGAAAAATGACGCCGCGTCCTGTTGAAATCTCTGTGTAAAGTTGATGAACCAATTTAACGGGAAAAGAGAAAACCTGAATCGCAAAACTTTATTTTCAAGCGTGGGCGTACTGCTAGAAGAAACATAAATTTAGCCGGCTCAAATCTAAAAGAGAAAGGGGGATATTTATACACAACCTCAGAGAAGAGAAATTGATCAAAATATTTTAGACAAGCTGTTCATTTGAACGCCTTTTTTAATGTACATGTTTCTACAAAATTCGGTCTTCCACCGCCCTTGTATCTGGATTACGTGATCTGGAACACCTGCAGCTGCTGCTGCTGTAGCACCTCCTGATCGCAAACTGTGAGTGCCAAACTTGCTTGCATCCATCTGCAGCGTTTCCAAAGTATTCAGGAGCTGTTCCCTGAATCTACCATATGAAAGTGGCTGGGATGATTTCAACTGCTCATGATTGTGACTTTTGGAAATGGCTCGAAACAGTAGTTGTTCGGAATTAGGCAATATCTTTGCCGTGTGGAAATAATTGAGGAGTGCCGTAAAAGGGCAAGAGAGATGAGGTACTTTAGGAATTGTTATAGTAGATCCTGTCCGGTAGACATCTGTCTTGCTTTGACGAATTTTTACTGTAAATGAGGATGATCCGAATAAGATATCGCTAGCTCGCAAGTTTAGGATTTCTCTAATTCGAAGAAAACCAGCATAACCCAGAGTGACCATGGCTAAAAGGCGTAGATTGGCCAGGCTAGGATTGTCCGTACAAAAGACTGAAATTCTGTGGATTATGTCTGGAGTGAATGGTTCCTTCCTATTATGTTTGGCAGAGCAGTGACGACGCGCCGCTTCGATCACTGATTTGATGATGAAGCTGTCACTAAAAGCATGCAAGTTCGCGATTTTGTGGAACCAACACAAGGCGGCGTGTGCTTGGGCTAAACTGGATGAGCTATGGAATTGCGTCTTATCTGTCAAAAAAGCTGCGAATTCAAGTGGATCTGCGGGAAAGACTGTAACATTGTTGGTGATCGCCCAATTTGACCATTTTTTAAATTGAGATGTGTACACAGTAAGGGTCGATTGCGAGCGTGATGCTAAAATGGCGGAGCGAATCGAATGTAAGCGAAGTGATGATAGGTTGGGATTGCCGAGAAGTAGTTGCAAGCTTGTGTAATTAGTCAAATCGAAGTAGTCTAAAACCAGGGATAAGTTAGGGAAGTTAAGGGAGAGAAGAGAGAAAGAGATAGAGGGAGGGTGGGTGGGAATTGAGATGAGCTAAACCGAGCTGGGTAGCACTTGTGAGATATGAGGAGAAATGCAGAGCCAAGGAGCAAAAGCGACTATGCTGTAGCAAAAAGCACCCAAAGTGAAGCAGCGGAGAGAAACAGCTGACGCTGTTTCATAAAGAACAGATGCTCAGGGAGCATCGTTTTCCTACAGTATACCCAAAATAAGTATAATTATGTTCTAATGCTATGCAACCGAACATAAAACACTTATTTTGTAAATTCTAAGTCAAACGTGAATTTATTAGGAGGAGGTAAAGTACATTTTTCTGAGCTCAAGACTGAAAACGTAGGGCCAGAAAACGAGATTTGAAAAGGGAAGGCTTAAAAATGCTCTTTTCCAGTGTTGCTGCAACAAGCGAGATGCTGGATTCTGGCAAAATTAAAATTTCTTGAATGAAATGGCTTTCTAAGAGGGTTGGAAAAAGGACTGGCCAGTAAGGTGCACTTTTCCATTCTGGAATTACTAGAGTACCTCGACATCTGCAAGATAGAGCGAAATTAACGGCTTTTATGACTAGATAAGGTGGTGGAACGAGCCAGTTGATGTCTTGAGTCCAAGAAGTTGTGAAGCAGTCTACAGCCTCTGTGCCAGGATTCCAAAAACGAGAGTTGAATCTATGAAGCTTTCTGTTGTAAAAAGTTGCAAATCTGTCAACTGTATGAGGACCCCATTGTGCATCAATCCATTCAAAGACCTCGTTTGTTATTGACCAATCATCGTAGTCAACTATTCTGCTAAGAGCGTCTGCAAATTCATTCATGCTCCTTGGTATCCAGTGTACCATTAACTCCAGGTTATATCTTTCACAGAGTTCGAAGATTTTTATAGACAGAATATTAATATGCTGTTTCATACTTCCTTTTTTCAAGATGAAAGGTAAAGCCTGGTTATCCGTAAACCACAGAACTCGACAGTTCTTTAGTTTTCCCGCAAAGGAAACAATCCCATATTCAATGGTTTTCAATTCTCGCCAAGTGGCGCCCATTTCCTTTGCTTCTCCTTGCCACTGTGTATGTGCGATCATTTTACTCACATCATTTGTTTTGTGGAAGTTTTTCTTCATTGCTTTATTCAAAATTTGAACTAGTTCGAAAATTTTTTCGTCATAATTTGAATCGTCAAAAAATTGGTTTTGAGAGGGGTAGAGATGAGAATAGGAGTCTTTTTTCTGTTTATCATAAAAAAATTTTTCTCCATATGCATCGCTGGGAAACAAACCGTCCCTGTCAGTTGGCATATCATTCCAAATGCGTTCTATAGACGCAGACAAAAGCCGTGCAATAGACGGACCACTGGCACAAAGGCCGTTCACATTTTTGCAGAGGTCATTTCCTCTTCTGCCACAACAACCGCTTTCAACAGGCGCTAGTAGAGGCCGTGCAAAAAAAGGACCATCGGCACAAAAGCCATTCAAATTGCCATCCTTACTCGAGAGGTGTCGTATTTCTTTTGTTTTCATTTTGTTGGGTTTCTCTATCTCCTCCAGAACTTGAGATGCGTGATGGTTTTTGCAGAGTATGGCTTTTGGATAAACAAAAGAGGCAGCAGATGTTTTGCTGGCATCAGAAAAAATAATAACGATGGGAATATGATCTTTTGTTTCTAATGTTTTTGGCTTTAGTTGAGTGAAAAAGGTGACCCAAAATAACAAGTCTGTTTTGCAAAATTTTGATATGGGGAACACATGGTCCCATAGAGGATTATGTCCCTGACTGTGGGAAACGATATGATGAAAAAAGCTTTTTGTTCGAAGCAGAGATAACTTACCTAGAACAAGAGACGTTGAGATAATCAAGCCAGCACAAAAGGCTAGGGATCTAATTTTGCAACTACTTTGATTAGAAAGATTTTCTAAATTCTTTAAGATATAAAGTCTTTTCTCCTCCGGTAGAGAGATTTGGAATAGCTTAAGATTAATGTGGAAACCAAGCCAAGTAAGGGACTGAGTGACCTTCCATATAGATTTTTCCGAGTTAAAAGAAAAGCCAGCTTTGAACAAGGTCTCTTTAACAAAGAAAGCATGTTTCTGTGCTACTGCTTTATCATTGGAAAAACCAATGCCATCGTCTAGGTAAAGGACGAGCTTGATTCCCTCAGACCTGAGGAACGTAACTATGGGCTTAAGCAGCTTCGTGAAAAGATAAGGAGCTGTACTGAGGCCAAAAGGTAAAACGTTAAAAACGAAGGAATATGATTTAGGGCCGAAATTCCAAGAAAAACCCAGAAAAGTACGGGATTCTTCGGAAATTTTTATGTGGTAATAGCCTTTTTTCAAGTCAAATGAAAACATGAAACCGTCTCTAGACCAAAGTTGAGATGCGATTCTGTAGTCATCTAATTTGAAACTTACAGGAGTTAGGTGAGTATTTACATAACGAAGGTCTAGAATAAGGCGTTTCTTACCATTCCGCTGAGAGGAAACACTGAGAGGGCTGATTACTGCAGGTTTATGACTAACCAAGGAGATGCAGTCATTTTTCAACAGCTCTAAAATTGAATGGGAGACGAAATTTGAATTTTTGAGTGAACTTCGATTGTTCTTGAAATATCTGGAGGAAGGGATAGATGAGAAAGGTAATTTATAACCTTCAGACAAGATGTTGATGTGATCCTGACTGGCTTGAATAGATCGCCAGAAAGGGACGGATTTCTTAAGATTTTGAACATTGAAATATTCCAATTTCCTCCACAAGCTTAGAAGATCTGAATTATCAGAAATTCCTGTTAGGATCCCACACAATCGAAAAATGCATAATTCGTCTACAGTAAACTTACAATCGTGATCCTGCAATGCACGTTTAATTTCTTTGCCTTGAACTGAACGTTCCAGGCTCGTTTCGGTTGGGGCAATTTGATCTCCAGTGACCGAACGATCCGCACTGGAAACAAGGCTTTGCTGTAGACGTCGAGGCTTGCTGACGGTTCGGGAGGAAGAAATTCGTGGCCCCATTAGAGAAGTTTCGGCGCCAGCCAATCGGGACCGTTTTTTGACTGGCTGTAGAGGAAAAACGTAACAACGATTTTTTCGATTTTAGGGCCCGGCTTTCTGCTGATCGAATCCGACGTTCGTCTTCGTCGTCCTCAGCTAACTCGTCATGTTCATATTCCAAGGCGGTCTTCCAACCACCTTCGCTACGATCTGCGATTCTAATCAATTTTTGACGATGTAAAATCGTATCGTCTATATCTTCCAGAATCTCGCGTGCCTTGGTCCCTGATGAGGACGAATCCCGATTCAAATAATATTTTAGGTCTTTCAAATCGTTCATAAGTTCCTCATTAAATTCGAACTGTCGACGATTTCCTTGGCGTTTCCACGAAATTTCCGATGCTTTTTGAGCAAAACCAGAATTTTTTCGTCTTTTGTTGATTCTTTCGACGTCTGTAGGAGAGGATCGTTTCTTTGACAAATGTTTTTTGACACTATCGTCGATCAAAATTTTTAAACGATCATTGGCGCTATAATCGTCTGAGTCTGTAGAAGAAGAATGATGACGTCGACGGTGGGAGGTTGCTGGCCCATTTTGACCGATATTGTTGTCCTGTAAAACGACGTCGTTTTGAGGAGGGCTCTCAGTCATAATTGAGATGAGCTAAACCGAGCTGGGTAGCACTTGTGAGATATGAGGAGAAATGCAGAGCCAAGGAGCAAAAGCGACTATGCTGTAGCAAAAAGCACCCAAAGTGAAGCAGCGGAGAGAAACAGCTGACGCTGTTTCATAAAGAACAGATGCTCAGGGAGCATCGTTTTCCTACAGTATACCCAAAATAAGTATAATTATATGTGGTGCATGGTCTAGTAGGCGCATCCAACAAAAAGGGGAAATTCATAAGCCTTTTTTTATAAGGCGCATGCTGTAGTAGGCTATTGTGGTTGGCCCAGATTTGGGGCCCTACAGTTTTTGAAATTCCAGGGGCTGTCGTTACCAGTTTTTTTCAAATTCGCGGAAACTCTGTTGATCGCCCCGCATCATTGTTCCTTTCACGGTACCCTACATTTTTGGTACAGTGCACTCTGCTGTAGAATCACAACTAATTTTTTTTAATGACGGCATCCTCTTGTATGCTGCTGATATAGTACATCAGCCACAACTTTCAAAATGTGACACGCCCCACATGTCTTACTTTTCTGAGAATCATCTTGCTATCTAATGGTTGAAACCTGTTCAGGATGTAAAGACGAAGAATAAATACTTTGGAGCAACTATGTGCCATTGCACTCATGGTTACATAACACCTTGTTGGCCCAAGGAATTCAATTCTCTAGTAAGAATTAAAAAAATAGAATTTTAAAAAGTGCCACTCAGCTTCAAAAACATGAGCATTCGAAAATTTTTCGAGAGCACACCCAATTGCTAGCATTTTTATGCTGCTGTTTGAAATTATAAATTCTTCACATTTCAATCGGTTTCGCTACAGAAAATTGAATCTCCAAACTAATTCCATCACGGTATTGAAGATTTTAATTTTGAAACTAAAATTGCTAATGCTAACACGGCTAAATGTCCACGAATCAAAACAATTATACATAGCACACATGAAGGGATTGAACGCATATAAATACACTATAACAACATGTAACGATAACAGACGTGTGGAAGATAATCTCGGGTCAAACAGAGTGGCGATCATACATCGGCAGCAAGGAAAATCTAAAACAAAGCCACAACTCGGTCAAAAATTGAGCTACTATATCCTTTAATCGTGTTTTTGATTGTATCCATCGATTGATACCCAACTTGTTGCGTTTTGGGAGGAAAAAGTTCTCATCCCGTGGGAGTCACCATGACTCTCATGGAGTCACCCATTCGGGTGTGGTCAACGACTTTTCGGACGAGGTCAGACAATAGATACACAGCCATGAAATAAGGAAGAACTATTTTTGATCCTGCAGCGAAGTGTGCCAAAGATGTAGGGCGCCCTGAAAGGAGCAGTATAAGTATACACCCATGTCTTAGAATCAACAGGCTTCCTGCAAATTTGGAAAAACATGTAAAAATAGACAAAACACCCCTGGAATCTCAAAAACCGTTGGGCCCAAAGTCCAGATTTTTGCAGGTGGGCTTGGGATCGAGTTTCATCGGGAAATTTATGAGGAAATTTGAATCAGGTTACTCTGCATGAGACGATAGTAACCCAAACTTTGCGTTAAAGTGTCTCTTTGTACCGCACTCGTGATTAGTTTAATTTAAAATTGAATATATACAAAATATTGTTCGCCATGAGACTACCTATATCCTAAAAAAGATAGTGTAGAATCCAATCTGATGTAGACAACTCTAAAACTGGCGAGATTTCCTCAACCACTCGTCTTGTCAATCATGTTTTCCGAACCATATGTCATGCGGCTAATAACTTGACGTTTTCAAATTTTTACAGTTTGTGAACTGTAAAAATCATTTTGATGCCAACCGAGTGGAAACAGCATGGTTTGGAGAATCCTAAGGCAAAGGTTTGACGCACTGCCTTCTACAATGCATTGAGTAGTACCCCATATCACTGAAAATTTACTGATGAAATTCGGCTCTATGCACACCTACAAAATATCTCGATTTTGGGCCCAACAGTTTTCTAGATTCCAGGGAGGGGGTGTCGTTGCCGATTTTCACATGTATTTTCAAATCTGCATAAATTCTGTCGATTTTAAAGCCCGGGTTTGTTTACTTATAATGATTGTTTCAGGGTATTCTACGTCTTTGGTACAGTATACTTTGCTGTAGGATCATAATTAATTTTTCTTAAATGATGGAACCCCCCTATGGGCTCGTTATGGGTCAGACTCCCTCACGCCAATGAAATGACGGCGACGATAACTTAATACCACCACTATGGCGATCAAAATGTTACAAGGGTCCGAAATTCATAGACGAGATTTGATAACAGAAATAAAAAATTGTCAACGCTTGTAAGAACCGCGACATTAAAATTAACAAACCTGAAAATGATTATATTTGGTTCTCTTAAATATTCAATGGGACACTATCTTTCGCGCTCCCAACGAGCTCTTTGAGCTAAAACATCGCTACGCAAATTTTGAGCGAAGCATATTCCAAGGATCTACGAAAAAAATAAATTCCTAAAAGTTGATGAAAATGGTTTATAAACATCTTCGGATAAGTCTTGGATAAACATTTGTGATCATAGAAGAATGTGAGTGGTTGTTATAGAACAGCAAAACGAGGCTATTTTCTGTTCCGACTTCATGCTTTATCTGCGCTGGTCATAAAATATCATCTAATGAATTTGAATCGTTTCGTCGCAAAATATTTTCAAGGTTAATTTTTTGCAATCTTCAAAATTCAATTTGAAAACCTGTGAGAACAATGATGAAGTGAGAACAAAGATTACGTTGGAAACTATCAAAAATCTGCATGTACTTATACAAAGATCGTTTTCGGCATCTTACATCTTTTTGCAAAGCATAGCATTATGAAAAAAGCAAAAAGCAAGCCTACTTCGATGACAACGACAACGAAAACCACACCGCCGACCAGTGCGAAATACTTTTCTAGCCAGATTCCGCCCCTAATCAAGCACCCGTCGCAGTGAATTTTTAAGCATTGTTCGTTAGACTGCAAGTGCAAAAAGGAAACTTTTAAAGAGTTGTAAAATTTATTACTTGTACGAAAGCGACGACTAAAGCTAGCGAACTGACGATTGTCACATTCCTAGACATCCATTCTTCGGCTCGATTCAGGCAACCGGAGCTATGTATTTGTTGTTCACCTTTCTGAATGGTCGTGATTGGAGAGCGGGAACGAAAATTTTAAGAAAGTGCGACTTCAAATAACAGTTGAATCCATTTTAA
The DNA here is from genome assembly GCA_963922205.1 of Romanomermis culicivorax. Classification (NCBI taxonomy): domain Eukaryota; kingdom Metazoa; phylum Nematoda; class Enoplea; order Mermithida; family Mermithidae; genus Romanomermis; species Romanomermis culicivorax. Next base: position 348,117 of record CAWUHX010000048.1, read on the forward strand.
CAATTTTTCTGCGACAAAAGTTGACAAAAAACAAAATAATGGGGTGGATCAAATTGAATGCGATGCTTTTTTACTTTTCAGTATATAACTTACGTTCTTCGTCTCCTTTACATTGGGCTTGTCCACACCTAGTGCTTCACACTTTGAAAATTTTAGGACCCGGGCATCCGGTCTTCAGTGTACCAGGGTGCTATATGCAGGTATTTGAAAAGTCAATGAATGAACGCGTTTCTTGAATTGTTCAGGAAAAACTAATGAATTTTAAAATAAGAATCTTGCAAAATGCTAAGAAACAAAAGTTAGGACAGACCAGCAGCACATTCTATTCAAAGAAACGTTACACTTTCAAGCAAGTCGTGGTGGCCTGGTGACTCATTACAACTATCTGAGCTTTCTCACTTGGTGCTGGTTCTACTGTCTCTACCTGTTCATCCATCACCGTCTGTTTTCAGATTTGGATGCAGGAGCGCTACCTAGTGCACGAGCGCTACTATAGTCACAAGCACTACAAAATTAGAAAAAATGTCGTATATACTTTGCGTTGAAAGTTACAGTGGTTCTATCATGCATCAGGTTTATAAAACTATGTGAATTGTGAGGTCGATACAGTGAACGTCAATCGTGAATACTTTAATTAGTCATGATAATGAACAATGACGCGCGTTTCCGTTTTGTTTTTTAATTTTCTTCGAAAACTTTTTTATATAGTTTTCAAATATTTATTATCATTTTGAGTTCAAACCAATTTTTGAATATACGTCCTGAGTAGACCAAGGACTGATTATTTTCAGCAAACGTGGATCAATGGCAATTATCTCATTTCAATGTAGAGTTATTGGGATAACCCTTGGCCAAGAACAACAAATCTTACCGAGGTTCGTGACATGCATTTGGCAGAACACAATTTTTTGCATTTACATCTTAAGATACGGGAAAATTGAAAATTTTGATGCCCATCAGTTGCAACCACATGTTTTACAATTTTTAAAGAATGACGTTTAGTTTAAAGATAATCATGAATAATTATTGAAATTTTCACGATATATGCATCATCTAATTGGTAGAAAAATAAATGAGCCGAATTATTCAATTCAAAAAGTTAATGTAATGTGTTACTTGACTTATATATCTCAACAGAACAGAGAGGATCTGAATAAGGTAGCAGATATGCAGTAGCAGGTAGCGGATCTGGCACCGACCCAAATCTTGTCAACACACAAAGTTTATAAGATATTTCTCTCCAATTTGGTAGCGCTAGTGCACTAGGTAGCGCTCGTATACTAGGTAGCGCTCGTGCACTAAGTAGCGCTCGTCCCTGATTGGGATGCAGAAGCGCTACCTAGTGCACGAGCGCTACCATGGTCACAAGCGCTACCAAATTGAAAAAATGTCCCATACACTTTGTGCTGAAGTTACTGTGGTTTTATCATGCGTCGTGTTTATAAAACAATGAGGGACAGTCAAAATACTTTGTGGTCCAAAAACGAAATGGTTGTGTCCAACAAAAAATCCGACAAAAACATAAAATTCGCTGAAATGGTCATCAATACGACCAACCTGTTACAATAACAAAATGCGGCACACTTTGACATGGTATTCCAGTATAAAACAAGGTTGTATGCAAAAAAATCTGGACAATGACCTAATGAAGATGGCGATAGTAATAAAATCATCAAATTAGAGACAGAAGTCTAGGAATCAGAAAAAAACAACATACCAGACAGTATTCCTTTACTCGCATCGCACACAATGGACTTCGGTGAATGCAAAGTATTAAATTAAAAAAATCGATAGTTCAATGCAAATCTAACACGAATCCAGGAAGAATTTACGAATTTCGAAAAAAAACGACGAAGATCCTTCGGAATGGCCAAGTTACAGAATATTGGATCTGTTTAGAATGTGAGCGACTTTTGAAAAATGGCGAGCGAAATCAGAATGAAAAAAAGTTGTCAAAAAAAAAGAATGAAAAAAGTTGTCAATGCAGGCTTAAATTTTATTCAAATTACGGATAATCTTTGGCAGGTCAACAATTTTGATGTCAATGCTTTACAAATTGATGTTTTAAATTTTTTAATCCGCGAAATCCATCATTTTTTGCGTTATATGCGTCATTTAGTGGGTAAAAAATCGCGTGTTGTTTTTCACGATGATAACTTGTAAGATATATAATATAAAAAAATTGATTCATAATCGTCCTTATTTTCCTAACGAATGAAGACGCAAAACGAGTGTGAAAATTTCTCTTTCAACGGGCCCGTCCCAACACCGCCACCGTCCCAACTCCGTCACCATCCCAACTCCGCCACTATCGTGTCCCAACACCGCCACCGTCCCATCTCCGCCACCGTCCCAACTCCGCCACTTTCTTGTCCTAACTTTCGCAATCTTTCAAAAAGTTTATTTTTTGTAACGCGTTAAACTTAACCCTTAATTGCATGCGGTCGCGACCGAGGTACAATTTTAGCTGCTGTTCAGTGAATTATGAATATATTTACTCACAAGCTAGTGGCTAAATGCTATTGTGACCCGATAATTTGATAAAATACTTCACAGTCATATTTTTCACAGAAATATTTAGAAGTCCTCCATTTTTCTTATATTATTAAATATACGATACGATTCATCAAAATTCGTATATCACTGTAATGGGGCTACCCCTTCACTTGAACATCTTTGTTTGGCCTCTCGTGTTAGTTTTAAGCCCTCGATTGCACTTTTCGATTTCGGAACACAAACTGGCAAACGTCCAGTAAAAGAATCCGATATGAATCTTCCATTTCGAACAGTAGTTCTCGCCGATCCAGCATTTCCATCTTCAGAGCAGAACATGCACACATAATAATGCGATGTTTCATTGTTTGACAAACGTTTAGAACTTTTCTTCCGGAACAGAAAATACAAATCTGGATCATTACGCGCCGCAATTATCACTAAATTACTCTTTAATTCCTGATTCATAAAATTTTCAATACGACCAAAGTCACCCATGATTTGATTACACAAATTCGAATCAATTGACAACAGATCCGTATGTTTGTATTTTAATGTGCAAAGCACACAGTTATTTTGGTAATATGCTAATGAAGTAAATTCTGGTCTCACGCTCATTGTTCTATTTTTGGTTATTTCGGTAAAATCGTTTGTATAGTTAAGTACGACTATATAAACGAAGATTATACAGATATACCATGTATTTATTGCTTTCATGATAATATCAGGTTTTGCCATCCTATGAATTAGCAATGTCATGTTGTTAAGTAAACAAAAAAACTTTGTTACAAAAAACAAACTTTTTGAAAGATTGCGAAAGTTAGGACAAGAAAGTGGCGGAGTTGGGACAGTGGCGGAGTTGGGACGGTGGCGGAGTTAGGACGGTGGCGGAGTTGGGACGGTGGCGGTGTTGGGACACGATAGTGGCGGTGTTGGGACGGTGGCGGAGTTGGGGCACGATCCTTTCAACACACAAAGTATATAGGATGTATTTTTCCAATTTGGTAGCGCCTGTGACTATGGTAGCGCTCGTGCACTAGGTAGCGCTCGTGCACCATACCCTCCCTTGCAGCTTTATAAGAACCCATAGCTTTTTTGTTGCCAAAAATATGTGACAATGACTTTTTGTGGGCCGTATTGGCAGCCTCGTTAACGAGTTGAATAGATCCATGCTCTGAATTAATGAAGGAAAATTACTTTATTTGCTGTGAAAAAAAATTTGCTACAAAGGTCTTGTTTATACAATATCTTGTTGAGACCCAGGTCTACCCGGGTAGCATCCGAGTTTCATTTATAAAATTGACCCGGGTACCCGGGTCTACCCGGTGTGAAGCACTATCGACACCCAAAATTTTTGTCTTACTTTTTGGTAAAAATGGCAGCCGTCTTTTTTATTTTTATCATGTCGTGTTTTCTTATAGTTTTTTTCAGTTACTTTTTACCCGCTTCCAGGGTGTTCACCATGTAATTTGATCTGGTTATTTGATTTATGTTATATGTAGGTTATTCCTTCGGCCTTTTCCTTCTTTCAAAGAAACAATAATTTCTATCTAACCTAGAGAAGGCTATTTTTTGTCCAATAACCATTGGTAAATCCCAAAAATTACAAAGAAATCATTGCGATAGTCAGAAATTTGCATTTTAAAAGAGAAAAAGAAAATTTTGAGAATATGAACATAATGAACTAAGAAACAGCTTATAGTTCATGACTTACAAAACCGGGTCTGCGCACGCCATGGCCACAATAATAGTTCATCAAATCTCCCGGGTGAATGCAACAGGAAAAAGGTACACCATCAGCTTCGGGGCTGCCTAATGATGCCGAAAAGTTATTAAAATATATATTTTTGTCCCAATCGTTCGGTCCGTTGATTCCACAGCATCGTAACTAAGAGCGCGTGAAAGAAAGCACATAGACGAACGTATGAAACTAATTCTATTCTTTAAAAATACCCAGTCCATTTGTATCCAATCTATAACGCTCTGCAAATCCGGGTCTTCGCGATAAAATACAATCATTTGATTTAGTTCAGTGGCCAACTGATTTTTAACCTATCAACATAACAAATGCTGCGAAATGAACAATGACGATAATAAAGTCGAAATTCGCAAAATTAAAGGCGAGAAGCGTCTTCGAAAGAATAATGCTCAGAAAACTTACAAAATCCTTGAAAACGAATCCCATAATGCCGATGCTAAGTTCAATAAGCAAAAGGATTCCAACAAAGACCGAATACTAAATTTGAAGAAATATGTATAAATAGATGTTGGAGATAATCGTCATGACGAAGCCAATGGGGAATTTGACCCTATCTATAAAAATTAATTGTGCGGGCAGTTACCGATGACGCTACCTAATGAATTCCTCCGAAATAAAGCGTCATTTCTCCGAAATAAGGACTCTTCAGCTCTTTTTAAGTAAAAGTGATTGATTTTGAGCGCTTTTTGCCCCATTGCCGACCGAACAGACGTTTTTCATCACTTGCTGACCCATTCCCCACTCCAAAATTTCAGTAAATCAGCGACTATTCTGATCTCCCTAGGAATGGTTGTAATTTACCTCCCCCCATACTAAACTGGTCGGATCTCTTACACTACTTGCACTCACCAATGACAACAGGCACGTATTTTCGCGTAAAGCTCCAATGCAGCCAGAAAAACCGATTACGAACGTCAATCCGCCCAACATGACGAATATTAAAGCAGGATCCAAGTAAAATCTTGATAAACGCGAACCCATCTGATTCAAAGGATTTTTGTCTATCTGAGCCCACACGCCCACCAGGAAAAATAGCAGACCAAATGTCTAAACAAGATAAATTCAGTAATAGCAAAAAATAAATATAATAATGTTAATATTGATTCATTATTAGGGCTTTTTTTCTGGGTGAGAAATTTTCCGAGTTTTTGGCATCTGCTATACTAATAATCCTACCTGTGACACCTCAGGTCGGTTGGAGGTAAACCCTAAATTCCTCGAATGGGGATACTTAACTTTTCAGAAATCTTGGAGAGGGGTCAAAAATGATCTCAGAAAGAAGATAAAAACCAAAAAATTCAAAAATTTTCCCGAAAAGACCAAAAAATGTTATTTTTTACGCAACTTTCTCGAGTTGGGGGCACAGTTTTTTTTCACAAATACGCTATTTGTGGACGTACATGTAACGGGGCCCGATGTCTTGGGGGAGGAGTCGGGCGACTTTTTTGGGCCGGTGTTACTGATTCCCCAAAATTTTACCGGGAGGGGTCTCAGAAGGGAAAAAATCGATTTTTTCACCAAGAAAGTCCAAAAAACGGCTCAAAAATAGTAATTTTTTGTCTAAAAAATCTGTAAAAATGTATTCATGGCGCGAAGCGCCGCGAAAATTGACTATTTTTTGTTCGAAAATTGACGTTTTTCATTAAAAAATCCACGTTTTCCAGTATTTTTCCGGCCAAAAGTATGGGGTCCCAATGACTACCATATGGCTAACCATAGGATTGGAAAATCTGGAGGGGACCGCCCAACGGCTAACCATATGGCCGACGATTTGTTAGGGGGGGTTTCCTATAGTACTCCCCCAATTACATGTATGCTTTAGTAATTATTGATGTCGGAAAATCGGTTTGACGTAATGAAATTCCTTTGAAATGTAAGGTACGTGTAATGTAATGTTTCCATAATTCTAATTTAAAACAGGCATATTGTAGGCTACTTTCAAGCGTTTGGCAGTATCCTCGATTCAATGGTGAACTTTCCTGCTAGAATCGTCCAGCAAAAGCCCGCGAAAAACTCACAACGACCCAAAAGTCAAAATTCTGAAACGTGGATTTTTGTTAGACCGGTAATCACCATACACCAAACTTGGTTACGATTCAGAAACAGATAGAACACTCAATAAATGCATGTGCAACGCCAGTTACTTATGCACTTCAGCGACTCCTAAATATTTTCCAAGTTTTTTAACGTGTAAAGTAAATACAGCGTATGGGTATAGGCAATGTGTAAGGTTTGTCAATTTTTGGGTCAATGGAAAATACAGGTTACTGTAGCTGAATAACCTGCAGATCGGACTGAATACTAAAACGTTCTTGATTTATTCTTTCTTCTTCAGAATCGTCAACAAAAACGTCAAGGAATGAGCAGCAGCGGCAACGATTTAGGAAAACGCCAAGGTAATTAAAAGGAAAATCTTAGTCTCGAAACGAAAATATATTTCTTCCAGGTTCCAAAGGTCGCAAAAGCCGGACGGAACAATCGACGTTTATCCAGCGACCCTACGACGATGGTAAAGAGCAGAGAAAGCAGTCAAGCCGAATTTATTGATAAAATGTTGAAGTGATTTTAACATACAAAACCAACATATTTATATAAATAAAAAGACATAAAAAAAGGACATAAAAACTAAGCATTGACGTCATAGTTTCACATAAGCTTAGATCATAATCTTAATAAGCGTAGTCGTACGAAAATAAAAAAGTTAGATTGCGTAATCGAAGAGTCTTGGCACGATGTCTACAGTAGGATTGGATGACGTAGGTTTGCCTGGCGTGTGTGTGATTGTGAGAGCGTCGCCGTTTACTGTAGGTTTCTTAATTATTGATTTTTAGCACGCTCCCACATTCTTCCAGCGCTGATGAAAAGGCTGCCCCCAGCCTCGTTGGGCAAGATTTGGACGGCGAATCGGCGGGGGAATCGGCGGCTAAATCGAGGGCAGATTGTTCGGGTAAGTGTTTTATGATGATAAAATTTGTTCTTTGTTCTTTTCTTCCAATCCTCAGATTTTCTCGTTATAATTTTCTTCGCTTCTTTTTTTGTCTTCCATTTTCTCCAATTTTACGTTCGGGTTTTTCTTTATGATTTTTCCTGTTCTGTTTTATAATTTTCCCATTTCGCATAGATTTAAATTTTACGAATGTGTAAATAACCAAAAATTAAGATGGTGTTTTTTCAGTTGTTTTCTTTTTTTTTCATATACACATGACGCAAAATGGACAAAAATCGACGAAAATTCAACGAAAAGGATGACGGATACGACGAAATTGGCGACGATTCGATGACGGGGGCGACAAAAATTTGGAACAAAGCGACGACGGCGAATTAATTGACGGCGACAATGATTTTGGGACGACGATTTGGGGACGAGGATGACGAGCGATGTGGCTCTCGTAAGTATATTGTAGAATTTGGCCATTAGGGCACCAATTTTGTTTGGGTAATGACTGGGGGTCGCGTCACAATTGGATTCGTAAATAAACGCGTTGATGTTCGACTAATTCTTTGGCGTTGGGCGTCATCTCGGTATGTTAAAGGGGTATATGGCGGACAATGAAAGCGGCTATCGATTCTTTGATGTTAGCTACCATTAAACTGGAGATGTTCAACTGTGCATTTTGGGTCGACGAGAATATAACTGATTGCAAGAAAGATTCAGGCGTTGGATTGATCAAATAATGTTCATTCGTCGTTACACGGGCATGAGGAGGAATCAGTGGGACATTACCTCCTGAGGCATTGCTCATTGATGGCGGCGGTTTTGGTTTGAAAATATTTGGCATTCTGGTTGTTATTTGGACGAATTCTCGATTCTCTTCGGCAACAAACGGGGTGGTTGCTGTAAAGCATCGCCTAATCGAGAAGTTTTGGAATGTTTTTGACCAGCAATCAATTTTCTATATGTCGCGTAGATTCGTGGGATACGATGGGCGCAATTTCGCTTAAATTCTTCGTATAACGTTGGGTTCTTTAGATGAATGGTTGACAGTAATAATTTGTCTATTGTAATTTTCGCGAAAGGCATCTCTTCAGATGTAGAAATTAGCTAACAACAGAGCATAAATGAATACACAAATAACGATTTACCGAAAAAGAACATATAGGAAAAAATGCTTTGATGAAAGAATATAAAAATATCCAAGCGGCGGGATACACAACTGAATAAAAGAATAAAAATGAGCTTTCTCAATAACTTATATAGAAAAATAATATGCGTTATATACAAGTTTTTATCTATTTTGTTTTTCTTTCTTCACATGGACAAACATGTAGATAAGACTTCTGGAGACTGGTCTGATGGTACAATCGAAGTCTGAATCATGGACAAATGGTCGTCTGTTTTTTTCTTCTTCAACATATTGAAATGTATTTTTTCGTGCGGGCGGCTCGGATTTTCTTTCAATTGCAATAAATATGTCGGATGTTTCTTTTCAACGATGACGTATGGTCCTGTCCAGGGAAAAGTAAATTTAGGCGAGTGTTTGGGCTTCACCACTGGACTATATTTAAAAACTTCTTCTCCTATTGCGAATTCTTCTCCATGTTCTTTTTTATCGTATGCAATTTTCTGGGCGTTCTGTGCAATTTTTATATTTTCTTTGGCAGATTGCCAGGCGTCGGACAAAAGACGTTGGACGTTGTCGCCGTAATCATCAACATCAATTCGATAAAAAGCCGGCGAAAAATGAAGAGCGGCGTCGATCGGCAAGTTTGGATGGCGGCCAAAAAGAAGAAAAAACGGTGAGTACTTTGTTGATTTTTGTGTGGCCGTGTTATATGCAAAACACGCGTAGGGCAGATAAGAATCCCAATCGTTGTGTTTTTTATTGATGTACATCGAGATAATTGTAGCCAACGTTTTATTGAATCTCTCCACTAGTCCGTCTGTTTGTGGGTGGTAGGGACTCGTGTTTATTTTTCTCGTTGCACATATTTCACAAATGCGTAACATTAGATCAGATAAGAAATTCGCTCCTCTATCTGAAAGTAATGTTAGTGGTGCGCCAAAACGTAGCACTATTTCTGTCATAAAAGCTTGAGCAACTTTTTCTGTCGTAGTTTCTGGTAGAGCCACTGCTGTTACATACTTCGTTAAATATTCGCTGAACACAATGACGTATTTATTTCCGTTTTCGCTTATAGGCAAAGGGCCTAAAATGTCCATAGCCACTCTGTCAAATGGACCTGTGACTGGTATAGGCATAAGAGCGGCGCGATTTCTTTTTGTGGATGTTTTTCTCATACTGCAACTGATACAATTTAAGCAATGTTCTCGTACGTCATGGTATACTGTAGGCCAATGGTAACGTAAGCGGATTTTTGCCAATGTTTTCGTAAAACCAAAATGTCCAGAAAAAACGTCATCATGGCAAGCTTCTAAAATTTCTTCTTTCTTCGAAACTGGAACTTCTAACTTCAATTCGTTTTCGTCTGCATCACCCAAATAATATAGAATTTCGTCTTTTATCGTAAATTGGGATGCTAGTGAAACAATTTTCTTGGCTTGCTTAAGATCTTCAGGCAGGTAGTCGGACTGTAAATAAGCTAATAGTTGACTACAAAATTGATCACTTCTTTGTGCTTTACGAAAGTCGTTCGTATTACTCGCGTTGAACTCGTTTTCTTCCTTTTCCGTGACTATAGTTCGATTCTTCTCGAAGGTAGTTCTTTCTATAGTTGAAAATTCTTCAAAATTCGCGTCTTCTTGAATTGGAAAGAAGTTATCAGGCGTTTTTGAGTGTGTAGTTTGAGTTTCATCTAAGCTAGTTCTTGCTATAGTCGATGTTTTTTCGGAACCAGCTTCTGCTATAACGGAGATTGAGTCGTTTGGCTTGTTTTTACAAGTTTGTGAGTGTGTAATTGCGTTTATATGAAATTTTACGCCTTTCTTGTTGTTTTCTCCACATACTGGATTTCTTGAAAGAGCGTCCGCATTTTTGTTGACTTTTCCGGCGCGATGTTTGATGTTAAGTTCTTGAAATTCTTGCAATGCTAGTCCCCATCTAGCTATACGACCGGAAGGGTTTGGTTTTGAAAAAACGCTTTGCAAGGCTGAATGATCCGTGAAAACAGTGACGCGCTGCTGATACAAATAGTGGCGAAAATATTTTACTGCCCAAACTACGGCTAAAGCTTCCTGTTCTGTAATTGCGTAGTTTTTCTCTGCTTTCGTTAAGCTTCTGCTGACATAAGCGATAGGTTTCTCTCCTTCTTCTGTTTTTTGAGATAGAACGGCGCCTAATCCTTCATTAGAAGCGTCTGTATATAGGATAAAAGGTGCATGAAAATTCGGATGAATCAAAAGTGGCGCAGTCGTTAATTTTTCTTTCAATGCGTCAAAAGCTTGTTGGCAGGTGTTCGTCCATTCATATTTCTGAGCTTTCTTTAGTAGAAAATGTAGGGGATAAGCAATTTTCGCGAAATCTTGTATAAAACGTCTATAGTAGCTTGCTAAGCCCAAAAAGCTGCGTAATTGATCAATATTCATTGGTGGTGTAAAGTTCTTCACGCTGCTAACTTTGTTTTCATCTGGTTTTATTCCTTGCGCTGAGATTTCATGTCCTAAGTAAGCAATTTTCGATTTTAAAAAGTGACATTTTTCCAGGCGAAGTTTTAAACCGGCGGCCTGCAAACGTTGAAAGACTTCGTCCAGCCGCGATTGGTGTTCGTCAAACATTCGGCCGAAGATTAAAACGTCGTCGAGATAAACAAGACAGGTCGACCACTGGAGCCCGCTCAAAACGAGGTCCATTAGTCGTTGAAAAGTCGCAGGGGCGTTACAAAGACCAAAAGGAACGACGTCGAATTGGTAAAGGCCATTATAGGTAATAAAGGCTGTTTTCTCTTTATCCTTTTGAGCAACTGGTATCTGCCAATAGCCCCAAGCTTGATCCAAAGTGGAGAATAGAGTAGCTCCTTGAACAGCATCAAAAATATCGTCAATTCTAGGTAATGGATAATTATCCTTTTTGGTAACGGCATTCAGTTTCCTATAATCGACACAAAAACGAAATCCTCCTGTCTTCTTAGGCACTAAGACAACTGGGCTGGCCCATGGACTTTGAGATGGAGTGATGACTCCTTTGTCCAACATTTTCTGAACTTCTTTGTTTATTTGTTCTTTCTGTTTATAAGGTGCTCGATACGGAATTTGTCGAACGGGGACGTTGTCGCCGGTTTCGATTCGATGTTCGACCAAAGTGGTTCGTCCAAGATCGGTGTCGGTGGCGAACAAGGTCGAAAAGCGGGCCAGGAGACCGAAAAATTGGTGACGTTGGAGATCGGTCAGGTGAGCTTCTTTTATATCACTCTGAAGTTCAGGATTTGCTAGCAAAATCTCGGCTTTTTCTTCTTCATTCTTTTCGCAAAAATCTTGAGATAAACAAACTTTTTGATGGCAGAATGTTGGTTGATCAGAATACAAATTCTGATAGGCTCGAACTTTTCCAATTTTGATTCCTTGATAAAGGGTAATAGGGCTTTCCGTAGTGTTGAGAATGCTGACCGGAATAAGTCCATTGTCGGGTTTGACTAAACTAGAGGCAACTTGTAGGTGAAAACGGAGTACAAATTTCGACAAAGGTTCGAAGATCAACGAATTCAATCGGGTATAAGGCATTTCTAGCTGGGCATCCACAAAATTAATAGTTCGGGGTGGAATGACTACTGTCTCGGCCAGGACCACTATTCCTCGGGTGGTATCGGGTAGGAAAATTTTCGGGTTCTTCATGGGTACTGTAATTGAACCAAAATCGATACGGGCGGCTTTCCAATGTAGCTCGGTTTTTGCGAATCGTCGTAAGAAATCAGTTCCCAATAGTAAATCATAGGTGGAATTCTTGACTACATGTACTCGAAGAAATTTGGGCGGTGACGACAAATTTTGCTCTACTGTAAGCGAGATTCTAACCCAACAAGAAGCCGTAACTTCTGCAGTTTGACTATTAAAAACCTTGTAATTCTTGATCATCGGAGGGAGTATTTGAAATCCTCTCTTTATCGCTAAGTTGTAACCAATAAGGGAGATATCTGAACCACTGTCGACTAAGGTAGTTATGGGTTCTTCTACGTCTTCATTCAACCATACATCAATGGTGGGGCATCGATCTTGAGTCGGTTGGGTGCTGAGTCTTATACTGCAGTTCGAGGTCGAAGATTCGTCTTTTGATGAAGTTTTGCGACTTAGCCAAGGCGAAAAAGCTTTCTTCAACATAGTAGAATAAGCTACTTCAGATACTGTGGGATCTGCATGTTCGTTTCGCGTCTGTTCTTCATTTCCTCTTTCCGTTTCTTGCAAATTGGAAAATCGAACAATTGGTTCACGATCATTCTCTCGGCGGCCAAAACATTTCCCAATTCTTGCTTTGAGGTAATGACGAAAAACGAAAATAAGAGTAAAACGATTAGGACTACTAGGACAATGAGCATATTAAAGATGAGTTGTAGGGGGCCAGAAATCAAATAATCCGTAGTAGTGACCAAATTCTTCATGCCTGTAGTGCTGATATGTTCCAACGAGTTGGCAGCTCCTTCCGTGATTTCTGCTACCATCTTCCCTGTACCAGCCAAAGTCTGATACACCACAGTCGGATCCAATGATAGTTCTGCTGTATATCGTGTGAGTCGGTTCAAAGCGCTCTCAAGGATCGAAATTTTGGAAAAATAACTTCTCATAAGGCCAAAAGTGTGTAAAACGCCAGCTTGTTGATCGTGAAAATAGGAAGGCGTATTGAAAGTTTGCAATTTAGTTCTGCCTTGCCACTGGATACCGTAAGGGATCGTTGCAACATGCACTGGACCAGTAGATGTTCTCCATCCAGTTCCTGTTTCGTGATAGATACCAACCACATGGTGATTGCAATCTACGACAGGCGATGTTCCAATCACATCCTTCGTTCCGGGAACCACAAAAAGTGTGTGATTCTGAAATGAAATTGGCAAATAGGCGTAGCAGGTTTGATTAACTTGGTAGTCCCAAAATATATGATCTGGTACGATTCTTTCGCATTCCCAAACCATGAGAGCTTGACCGGCAAAAGAGGCGATAATATCATTTCGCATGAGTAAGGCTCTGGCTCCTAGAGTCGGATCGAGTTTCAAAAGTTGCCAAATCATCACTAAACGTTGCTTTGAAGAATGACATAATTTGGTCCAAATAGTTTGAAAAATTCGACTTTCTTGCTCAATCATTTTGTCGTATAGAAACTGAAATTTCGAATTCATAGGATCTTTTTCGAGTGATCCAGGATTGATATTTGATGTTTCTCGATCGGCCAAGAGTTGGTGAACATCTTCTTCGAACTGCAGAATAGGTCCTTGCTCAGTGGAATAAGCGTTTTGTAAATGACAGGTAGAAATTGTCGCGGAGAGCTGAAAAGCTCCTTGAACTTCTTCCACTATCACATGATCTTGTAGGATGTGTCCTGTGAAATTTCCTACTAGAGCCAATGGACAATAATTCTCGAAGGTGGTGGCGTTCCAAATGATCGTTCCTCCAGCATTCAAACATTGTCCAGCAACGGGAGGGCAACCACCAGTGTCTCCAAGATCACTAATAGTTACTTTGTGATCAACAGCTGCTATCGTCCCAACTTCCATGAGTAAATTCTGGACTGATCGACAAGTATCTTTGCAGCACCACTTGAATTCTACTTGCAACGTCTGATTTGTGGTCCAAATTCCAGGTTGAATTTCTGCTAAATTGCGTCCCATATAGCTTTTATCAGACCAGACTTGTCTGCATAAGCCTGGAGTGACAATGTTCTGCAAAGTGGTATCGGATACAATTCCTCGGGATCCAAAAACTCCTGTGTTCGTACAAACGGTTCGGTTTCGTAAAATGCAGCGAATGGCTATAATTTGATTCAAATGTCCATTCGTGGACCAAATATGCAACTTTATTTCGTGTTTTTCAGCTTTGATCAGTGGCGGAGGGCGGCATTGCGTCGTTTTCGGGACCATCAAGGCACAACCGCCTCGTGAAGCGCCACATTGGTAGAAAGGTTCGCCGAAGGAATAGCCGACAACAAAGAAAAGTAACAACACGGCGGCGAACAAAAAATAAGAAGAGGTAAGTGAGACGAAATTTCTAAGAATTCGTTGGAAATGGTGTTGAGGAACTCTTCTTCTGGCACATTTTCTGCTTCTTTGAACTGCTTCTGCTCTAGATTGAAATTGTAAATCTTCTAGCCTTCCTGGATCTGTTCTTGAGTCAGTTTGAGCTGACTGATGTCGCATGGGATCTTCTGGGGAGGTGACTTCGGGCCTCCGAACGATCCATGGTGTCGACTCATTGATCCATCCTTCTGTCGTAAATTCCAGGGGTCCTTGTCTAGCGATCACTCCTCGTCGTGACTGGCTTACAAATTCGTGCATATGCATAAAATTCAAAATATCAAATAAATTACAAATACTGGCTGCAGCAGGCCCATCAAAAATAAAATAAACTTCACCCATGGGGCGGCTTCCAGAGGGACGGTGGGAATTATGACCTCCAGTCTGAGCCGTATTCATGAAAACATTAACTGATTCGACTTGCCCAGAATTTCCAAATTGCTGACGGCGCCGTCTGTCTTCATAATAGTCGAAATCAGAAGTTTCATTAAAATCACTTTCTAAATAACCATTTTCTAAATGTTCTGGGACTTCATAATAATTGCCAGTATACCCATGGGAGGCAATAGTGGGGTTATCGCTAATTTCTTCAGATCCTGTCCCACTACTCACCAATGTGGAGTGTCCGGTTCCAAAATAAAATTCATTATATCGGGCCATAAAAACATGTGCCTGAGGCCTCACATTGGAATTTCCATACAGATCGTAATCATCGCAGTTCCAGGGATCGAACTGTTCTGCGATGGTGTCAGAATTAAATTCTGACACGTTGGGCCCATTAGCCTCGGCAAGACAAAGCTGACTATTGACTCCTCGGGTTCCAGAAAGGGCATCTCCTGGACTCCTAGGGTTCGAAACGCCTTGGGCTGGCATTGACACTCGGGGCGGTCCCTCACGCCACGTGCTACGCAGGGAACTCGAAAATCTGGAATTTTGATTTCGTTCGAGCATAGGGCAAGTAGAAGAGTAATGCCCACTTCTACCACATTTAAAACACGAAACGGCACCATCTGAGGACCTTCCTGATGAGCGGCCGCAGTTAAAGTTGGTATTTATTGCGCAATATGGGCGACCTCCCATCCTGTTGGGCTCTTGGGGACCGTTCGATTGAATCTGAGAATCTCTCTCATTATTCTTAAACCGAAAACGATTTTCTTGTCGTGCCATTGCTTCTCTATTTTCAACCAAAACGTGATCTTCTTGATTTGACAAAATTCGTAAATCTTCTTCTAAATCTTCTTCTTCAGACGTTCTTCAAGCAAAAATCGTCGAGTTCAACAAAAACGTCAACGTCGAGTTCAAAAACGTCGAGTAAGTTGCCAAAAATCGTCAACCTTCGTACTTCTTTATTTCTTCTTTATCTTCAGGCTTCTCCAAGATCAATTCGAATCCAAAGATTGAAGCCGACGTCCTGCCACGAATCGCCACTTGTAAGGTTTGTCAATTTTTGGGTCAATGGAAAATACAGGTTACTGTAGCTGAATAACCTGCAGATCGGACTGAATACTAAAACGTTCTTGATTTATTCTTTCTTCTTCAGAATCGTCAACAAAAACGTCAAGGAATGAGCAGCAGCGGCAACGATTTAGGAAAACGCCAAGGTAATTAAAAGGAAAATCTTAGTCTCGAAACGAAAATATATTTCTTCCAGGTTCCAAAGGTCGCAAAAGCCGGACGGAACAATCGACGTTTATCCAGCGACCCTACGACGATGGTAAAGAGCAGAGAAAGCAGTCAAGCCGAATTTATTGATAAAATGTTGAAGTGATTTTAACATACAAAACCAACATATTTATATAAATAAAAAGACATAAAAAAAGGACATAAAAACTAAGCATTGACGTCATAGTTTCACATAAGCTTAGATCATAATCTTAATAAGCGTAGTCGTACGAAAATAAAAAAGTTAGATTGCGTAATCGAAGAGTCTTGGCACGATGTCTACAGTAGGATTGGATGACGTAGGTTTGCCTGGCGTGTGTGTGATTGTGAGAGCGTCGCCGTTTACTGTAGGTTTCTTAATTATTGATTTTTAGCACGCTCCCACAAATGCAGGCTGGCTAGTTTTTTAACGTGTAAGGTACATACTCGTCGAATATCCGGATTTTAGAGTACCCGAATATCCGAACCATTTATGGGAAACCTTTGACACAAATGACGAATAAGAATAGGGAAGTCAATGCACTAAATAGATTCGTTGAAGCGATAGTGAAATCAAATAAAACTAATTTTTAGATGATATAAATGCGGAGTGATCAAGTAAAAAAGTTGAGAACTGAGAACTAAAAAAGTTGAGATGATAAACATGTTATGCTTTTATTGACAAACTTGCAGTTTTTTCGTCTTTATTTTCGGTTTAACGTCTCTTTGGCACTGTTACTTTTTCCACATTTGCACTATAATGTGGAAAAAAATCCGGCATGTGGAAAAAATTTTAAGGTCTTTCCACAAATGTAGAAAAAAAGTTATGGTTTTGATATAGAAAAGATGCATTTTGGTGTTTTTTAGAAGGTCAAAATCTCTAAAATTTCCGATACTGAACGCCGGTTATAACCTCAATAATCATTATTATTTATTAAAAATCCCAGGCGTTAGCATGTCTACCTCCACTTATCATTTAATCTTTAATAGTTTTCATCATAATGAACGTATTATCTCATGTTTTAATTGGTAATCTTCAATATTTTATCTTGATATTTAATGAATATCCGCATTTTTCCTTGACACATTTTTTGATAAACATTAACACGTTAACTTTTTAAATCGGTTGTTCCTTTCTTTACGTAAAATGAATTCTAAAGGTTCATGGAAGTAGTTTTCGAAGATTTCTAGCTCAAAAACACTTAAATATTTTGACCCTTTTTTCATTTGGGGAAAAGGCTGATAGAGAAAACAATGGGATGAGGCGTTTCGTTGTAATTTCTAGTCATATTCATATTTCCGTGTTTCTTTATTAACTCATAGGATTTTAAGACGAAAACTTTCCACAAAAAAAAATTTTCCACATGTGGAAAAAAAAATTTAAATCCTTTCCACATTTGTGGAAAAAAGTTCATGAAAAAAGAAACAGTGCTCATTTGGTTGACATTTTCTGCTTGTTTTTTAGATTTTCAACTTTGATTTCCTTCATCTTACTGCATTAAAAGTACTATTTCTTAGGTGAAGAAATGAATTACTCAAAGAATTTATACTAGTAATTTTTTAATGTCTGTCTTTGCGGATTCAAACAGTTCACTGTACAGGCAATAAATTTTCAACACATGGGGTTCAAAACGTGAATAATATTCAATTTCGTACAACTCTTGGATCGTACTTGAAATTTGTCAATAAGAAACTGGGATAAACGAAAAGATCGGCTCCGATTCGAACCTAAGCTTAAGAAATACGTAGGTGATAGCCGCGCGGCTATTTAGCCACTGCCTAAGTTATGACATGCAATACGCTGTGATTCAAGTTAGTTTGGGGCAGATGATCATTTTACACTAACATAAGTTTACACAATCTTATGCTTTGAGTTTGCGTCAGACATGCATGGCAAGAATTTTCCATGAGGGAGGCTCCTTATACTTTTTATACAGGGATAGAGGGGTGGGCGAGCAAGAAAACAAAAAGAAGTTCTGCAAGCTTATTTTTCATATAAAATATGCACAAAAAATCATCAAAAAGGCTGTCTTGAAAAAATTTCAGGGGGGTTGACGATTTCCTTCGGGCCAGGGTGTCAGGTAAAGGGATCGTGCATGTATGCTTTGCGTGCGTTGCCTTTACATGCATATACCCTGCACCAGTGGTCCCCAAGGTCAGATTTTCCACGTAGGAATAAAGTTGAAAATTTGCGGGGTTAGTGTAGCTAAACATGCCTGTAATTGGATGTGAGGTTAGGGGGGGACCTCCATCCCCAACTTAGTCGAACCCTATACCCAAATGTTGGGACCCCCACTCCCAACTTGGTCAACCCTATACCCAACCCCCCCAAACTCGGAAAAATTGGAAAAAATTAGGAAAAGAGTGGCTTTCTTTGGTCTTTTTGGAAAAATTTTCGAAATTTTTTCGATTTTTTGGGGGGTTTTTCGAACCTCCCCCCCAACTGGTCGGACCTCTTACAGGTATGTAGCTAAATGACCACTAAACAGTTCATTTTGTCTGGAAAATACGTAACTATTGATCAATTTTCAGGAATTTAGGTAGGGATAATACCTACCTCATTCCCCTCCCCATGGAGCTCCCTACACGTTAAAAAACTAGCTAGCATATGTTGCCTAAACCTATACGCTGTATATACTTTATACGTTGAAAAACCGGAAAAAATTAAGGAAAAATGCATAAGTGCACAAAGTTACACCTGTAAGACTCTTGGTCGGTTGGGGTGGAGTCCCTCCAAAACTTCCAAAACCACAAATCCGTGGGGTTGCCTATTTTTCCCAAAATCTTGGGGTTCCCAAAAAAACAAAAAAGTCGAAAATTTTCTCAGAACAGGCCGAGAAAAGCTTATTTTTGACCAATGTTTTTGAGTTGGAGCATACCTGTACTTGGGGAGGATTCCCCCCCCCCCCCCAACTTCGCCAACCATATACCCAACCCCCTCATCATACCTGTAAGACCTCCGAACAGTTGGGGGGGGGGGGGGGAAAACCGAAATTTTTTTTGGGGGGTAGGAAAAAGTCGAAATTTTTCCCAAAAAAGGCCAAAAAACATACACTTTTTTGAAAAAAACTTTTTTTCCAAACTGGGGGGGGGGTGGTGGGTGAAATGATTTTGGGTACAGGGTTGGCCAAGTTGGGGGGGGTTCCCCCCCCCAACCCCCCCCCCCCCCCCAAGTACAGGTATGCCCCTCATGGAAAAAATTGAAAAAATTTGCAAAAAAGTGTTATGTTTTTTGGCCTTTTTTGGAAAAATTTCGACTTTTTTCGACCCCCTCCCCCAACTGGTCGGACCTCTTACAGGTGTGAGTTGGAGAGACTGTCTCAACATTTGGGCAATAGGCCTGACCGATTAAAGGTATGTAGTCGTTGAAAGTTCATATCAACTCACCCAAAATAGAACGTTAAAACTGAATACCATGTATTTGACGCAACAGCTGACTTCTGTTTCCGAAGTATACGCACGGTAATAATGGTGTAAACGCCGGCGCATATGACAATGGTGATGGCGACCTAATGGAATGCCCACGCCGCTGGTCATCTCGACCTGATCGATTGGAAGTAATACGTCCCCACCACCCGACAAAAAAAACGATCGACTATGAACAATCCACAGTAAACTTTACATCGTCTAAAGAAACATGCTGCAAATGCACAACGTGCTCTACATTGCGTTATCTCATAAAATCATGTCTGCAAGGAAAAGGACAGCTACGATTTATTTGTTACCTTATTTGTTGCAAACTATCAAGAAGACCTTATTTCTGCTTTTATACTCTCATATCTACTGTAGAATTGAAAATGTCTGGTTCCGCGTCAGCGTTTGTTTTTGTGCACGGACATTTGTGCCAATTGGCACAAAGGGCTAAAAAAATTTGTGCCAATGGCACAAAAAATTTTTTCACTCTAAAAACGTACTGAAAACCATAAAACTCTTTTGTGCCAAAAGTTATAACAATATGCCCTGTTTTCGATCTAAATTGAGTCATTGGAATTTTTACGGATGGCGGTCGCGGTGGCCACGCCGAAATTTCTCTGACGCCGGTTTTTGGGGGTTTTCATGATGAAGGGAAGAAAGAACAAGTGAAATTATGCATGGGAAAAGTGCCAAAATTTGGAAGAGCCTCAACAGCGCTGCGCCCTTCGGGCGCAGCTGCTGTATACTTACCCTAAGCAGGGTTGGCAAAAACCAAACTTTTGAAATTTCGACTTTTTGGTTTTTTGGTTTTTTAGTGGTTTTTAATGGTTTTTTTGGTTTTTCTATGGTTTTTTCTGGTTCAATTCTTTAGAATGTTTGGTATATCAAAATAACTATGTAAAAAACTGCTGGAAGCTTCTTGTATCATCTAAGACTAGTTAGGGAGCTGTAAAATGGCAGCTAGAAGTATTAATCTTATCAGAAGTGTCATTATTTTATGCTTATAAGAAATCCCTATTTAGCAATAGAAATACAGTAATAGTGGGCACATAAGAAAGGAACCATTAGTGAAGAACATAAAAAAAGTAAAAATGGAACAGAGCATGCGATATGTAAAGGGCAAATTCAAAGAAAAGAAGAAAAATTACAAATAAAGAGAAATATACAATACACAATGTAAGTAATCAAAACTCGAAAGAAATCAACTACAGAATTGTATTAATGCATCACATATATACATATGACAGAAAAGTTGAAATGACACTATACCGTTTTCGATAAGAGGGTTTTAAATTGATAGATTATTACATATGTTATTAATATTACAAACTACAGTTGAAGGTCACACATAGACATTTCAGACGTTTCTAAATTTTTGCTTTTCAAACCTGTCTGCGAGCTATAACTACAGCAAATAGGTCTTATTATATATGCTATTCTCGCTTGCATGATAGATATACATATTTTCGCACGATTTTTTCTACTTAGTAGCGACGTCAAGTCACAGAAAAATGAGCCACTCAAAAGCTCTTCTCTTTGCTAGCTAACCTACAGTATGCGTAACGATCTGTATAAAATTTTATTATTGTTGTCTCATTTATATTTTGAATTTCGAGCTAAGAAAATTAAAAAGCTTACCGTAACAATAAAATCAGTTATTAAACTCAATCATGTTTTATAACATTTTGATGATGATATGGATCAATGGACGTCACCCCGTATGGTCGGAGTACACTCCACAAAAGATTTAGTGTCTACTTTTTTGTGAGCAAATTATAGCAAAATTGACTCATGTACTAAATGTGTGCTTGCAAGATGGATGCAAAGGATATCGATTAATTTATATTACATCTTTTGAGTACAAAATGTAGCATAAAAATACGACTTTTTTCTACTTTGTAGTGAAGTCAATTCAACTAAATTAATTGTTTTGTTGATGTAGATAGACACCAAAACATGCCTAGAAGATCGACTAATGTGAAAAAACAGTTCCCCAATGATTTTGGAAAAAAACCAAAAAAACCAAAAAACCAGAGATTTTCCAATTTTTTGGTTTTTTTAAAAAACCAAAAAAACCAAAAAACCAAAGCCTCGCCAACCCTGACCCTAAGCCTAAGCCTAAGGAAAATTTTAAAAGAAAAATAAACTCAGATTTCCGAATTCGTTGACTTTCGACAATAAAGCGCGTCCCTAATCAGTGTTTTTTTGTGCCAAAACATGGTTTTTGGCACAAAAAAATTTGTGGCGGCCACTGCCATCCGTAATTTACCCGAGTCATTTTTTAAAGCTCAATTCGCACGTGCTTTTGTCATGTCCATGAACTTTCCTGTATTATTGATGTTTCTTGTATTTCTTTGCATTTAATGAATTTCTTTTCTTTCTTTCTTTCAAGTTTGATAAAAACTAACTAAAGAAAGACACTTTCATCGCATTCATTTGCATAAAAATCGTGCCCGCTCTATTTTCTCTAACCACGTCAGCGAGATAAGAAAGCTGATCAAAAAACAGTTTCTACGATCCGAAAAGAAATTGAATGCTTCGAAAATTCAGAAATTTTATAATAGACTTTTTGTCATGAAGTTTTCCTTTAATTTTCGGCCTCCATCCTAACAACTATATTAAAGATTAAATTAGGATGCCTTGTCTATAATTGTTTTCTCCTGAAAAACGCTAAGTCGAAAGTCGCTTCACGTAGACTTTTGGTTGAATAATTGTGCCAAAAATGTCAATTTTTTTCTTTGAATCAATCACTAAAAATAAGTTTCGGTTCTCAATCTAAACTGAATGAACAGAGGAAGTAAAGTTAACAATTTCAATTCTTTAGCCGGTCATTGACAAACTCAAAGTCTGTTGCGATAATACAAATAAATTATTCGAATAGAATCCGCTCGCGTTCGAGACAAAGGAAAGTAGTCACTATTAAACCCATTGAATGGACGCGAAGCGCCGAGAAAATTTTGCGTTTTCAGCACTTAAAGTGACTAAAATTCAAGGAAATTTAGCCTTGGACCAGTAAAAAAATTTGTGCCAATTGGGACAAACGCTCAAAATTTTTTGTGCCATTCCAAATTTTTTTTGTGCCAAAAACCATGTTTTTGGCACACAAAAAAACACTGGTGGCCGCCGAATTTACCCTATCTTTAAAATTTTCCTTAGGCTTATGCTTAGGGTACAGCAGCTGCGCCCGACGGGTGCAGCGCTGTTGAGACTCTTCCAAATGTTTCAGCGTGGCCACCGCCAAATGTTTCGGCGTGGCCACCGCCAATTTCGACGTGGCCCAGCGTTTTTTTTTTGTGCATGGACATTTGTGCCAATTGGCACAAGAGGCCAAAAAAATTTGTGCCAATGGCACAAAAAATTTTTTTAAAATAGAAACATAACTGAAAACTGCGGAAAAGTTTTAGGCCAAAAGTTTGATAAAAAGTTAACGTTTAACGCATTAATTTTTTGTAAAAATCGTGCCCAAATCTATTTTTCAGCTCACCATGATGTCAGTGAGATAAGAAAAAACAGTGCAACAAAATAGTTCACGAAAATCCTAAAAGAAATAGAATGCTGATAAAATTTAAATAGGTCTTGAATTGTTCAGGAAATTCAAATTGATTCAATTTTCGACAGCGAATATCTGTGTTATTTAACAACAATATAAAGACTAGAGAAAATAAAGTCGAAAATTGTATTAATTTTCGATCCAAACATTGTACCACATGCCTGTACGTGGGGGGGTTGGGGGGGGACCCCCCCCAACTTGGTCAACCCTGTACCCAAAATCATTTACCCCAACCCCCCCCCCCCCCCAGTTTGGAAAAAATTAAAAAAATTTGCAAAAAAGTGTATGTTGCCTTTTTTTGGAAAAATTTCGACTTTTTTCAACCTGCCCCCCCCCCCAAAAATTTCGGATTTACCCCCCCCCCCCCCCAAACTGGTCGGAGGTCTTACATGTATGTTGTACCATTATCAACGATATCGATTTTTCTGTTTGAATCAATCAAACACAAAAAGAATTTCGGTTTAAAATCCGAATCTGACTGAATGAACAGGGAATATTCAGAATTTCTTTTTACTCACCAGTCTTGACAGCCTATAAAGTTTGCTGTAACGATACCAATACACTGTTCGAACAGAAATAGTTCGCGTTCAGGCCAAATCTACGAATAGGAATTATTATATTCATTGACTCGGCGCGCAGCGCCGAAAAATTTTGGCATTTTCAGCCCCTAAAACGTCTAAAAATCAAGGAAATTTTATGTTTGACCAGCCAAAAATTTTGTGCCAATTGGCACAAACGCTCAAAATTTTTTGTGCCATTCCAAATTTTTTTGTGCCAAAAACCATGTTTTGGCACAAAAAAAACAACACTCTTCCGCGTACAACTAAGCATTAGAGACTAAATTTTAGGCCTCTTTTGATTGGCCAAAATTACCGCCCCCTTGTTGATTAGTCAAAATTTTTGAGATGTCCAAATGCATTATATTCGTTCTTAATGGTTTCAACTAACAACTTCATTTGGAAGAGCCTCAACAGCTGTTGCCTAAGCCTAAGCCTAAGGAAAATTTTAAAGGAAAAATAAATGTCGACAGTCTACTCAGCAGTCACAAGCACCGTTTTTTTCCTCGAAGATTTTTTCCACATGAGAACCGGACCCAAAATTTTTTTCCTCATTTTCCAAAAATTTTCCACATTTTTAAAAAGGCTTATAATGTGTCTACGGATCCTTTTTTATGCATTTTAGGAGCATACCCAAGCATTTTGTTGTATTTGTAGTCAGAAACCTTCAAAAATGAGGGAAAAAAATTGAGAAAATTCTGGTTATGTTAGTCAAAATGAGCTCATGAAGAATATATTGGTGTTCTATAGGAGCGGATAAAGCAAGTTAACGATGGAGTTCTCATGAATTTATCTGCTATCAACATTTCTGTGATTCCGATTAGAATCATCTAATTTTATTTAGCTCTTGGTCCGGCGCGGAGCGCCGGAAAAATTTTTCGATTTTCACTTTCTAAAACGCTGGAAAATGAACCTTCATAATGTTGGGAAATAAATTAAAATCAGAGTGATGAAGTGTAATTTGCTTCCCCTTCCGGGGCGAAGCGCCGGAAAAATTTTCGGGTTTTTGTATTCTATAGCGCTGAAAAATAAATCTCTCCAACAGATAATTCGTGAACAAATGTTTTAAAATCGCGTTCTAGAGTAATGTCTTCAATTTCCACCTTCAATAAAGGCAAATGTTCAGATTGCAAACGTTAAAAAAATTCCAATCATCGAGAGAAAAATTGAGAGACCTGATGAAAAATCTCTATTTTCGGCGACATAATTGACTGTAAACGATTAGAAAATGAAACGAGCTAACTTGATTGATAGAAACTGTTGAGCATTAATTAGTAAAGTCGAAGTAGATATGCTAACGGCCGCGCGGCCGCGCCTGATAGAATAGTTATCATTATAGCCATGACCGGTGCGAGGCGCCGAAAATTTTGAGATTTTGACCTTTTAAAGTCCACCAAAACGCATCTTTTCGGTTTAGAGCTCCCCAAATTTTTTTCCACAATGAAAACCATACCCAAAATTTTTTCCTCATTTCGAATTTTTTTTCCTCAAGAGACCCCATTTGAGGAAATGAGGTCACAAGAATCCATGCTCAAAATTAACAAACAACTCATGTACATTAATTATGCTGAAGGCCGGGAACCGAGTTATAAAATTTAGCCAAATTTTTTCTCAAGTTCCTCTGCGGAAAAAAGCCCTCTGGTCAAGTTCATACCGGTATTACTGCAGCTGGTGCACACTCTCTTATAGCGTTATAATGATAAGTATACATAGGCGTACAGTATATTTGTCAAAATTGTTGATTACTGCAATAATCTAAGCCTAAGACTAAGCCGAAGCCGAAGCCTAAGCCAAAGGTTAAGTCTAAGGTTAAGCCTATGTCTATGCTTTGGCTCAGACTTAGGCTTAAATATTACAGTGCTTAATCAATAATTTTGACAAATTGTACTCATTATAACGCTATAAGGTAGTGTGCACCGGCTGCAGTAATACCGTTCATACCATACATGTAACGGAGCTCCGAGGTCTGGGGGGGCGGGTTGGAGCACTTTTTTGGGGCCGGGGGTCAGTAATTCCCAAAATTTTGGGGGGAGGGGTCCTGAAGGGAAAAAAATTCGATTTTTTCATGAAAAATGTCCGAAAAACGGTTTAAAAAGTAGTAATTTTTGTCTAAAAAATGATAAAATATGTACTTATGGCGCGAAGCGCCGAGAAAATTGACGTTTTTGACCATTTTTTGTTCAAAAATTGACATTTTTCATGAAAAAAATGACATTTTTCAGTATTTTTCCGGCTGAAACCATGGGGGTCCCTAGGGCTACCATATGGCTAGCCATAGGATTGGAAAATCCTGGGGGGGGTCGCCCAATGGCTAGCCATATGGTCGACGATTTCTGGGGGGGGGGTTCCCATAGCACTTCTCCCCCCAATTACATGTATGGTTCATACCATACCTGTAAGAGGTCCGACCGGTTGGGAGGAGGCGGGTAAACACGAAATTTTGGGGGAGGGGGTCGAAAAAAGTCGAAATTTTTCCCAAAAAAGGCACTTTTTTGCCCATTTTTTCAAGTCTTGGGAGGTTGGATATATGGTTGGCCAAGTTGGGGGGTCCCCCAACCCCCCCCCCCCCCCCAATTACAGGTATGGTTTATACCTTTATGTCAGATTGTCAGCTGTTCAGAATCAGTTTTAAAATTTTATTTTTAATTGTTATCTTTTCATCAAAGTTTACTGTTTGATTAACTTGTTATGTCAAAATTAGGTTGTTTTATGTCGTCAAAGAAATATAAGAAATAAAGGTTTTGCCGTTGAATTAATCTCTTGGAAGCAGGTCATTGCTCGAAACTTTTTGCAAAAAAATGTCGGTTTTTGGCGGAATAAGATGCAAGTTAATGAGAAACGTTCAAAAAACACATCAGAAATGATCTTGAGCGATTTTTAAGCAAGGAAACTAAAAAAATTGATTTTTCCTCACGGGGAAAAATTTTTGGGGTTTATCCTCATGAGGCAAAAAAATTTCAGTAAAAAAAACGCTGCTCATTATTGCTTTATTATTTTGCAACAACGATTGTATTGCTTCCTTATTTCCTAGTTTTACGTCACAAATTATGGCACATTCACGAAAATTAAAAGGCTTTCTCTGCTTTAACCAAAAGAAAAGAAATGCTGAGAAGTTGCCAAAACAGTTGTTGATGTATGTAGAAGCTTGTGCGTTACAGAATTCTGCAATTAATTCAGATGCCGAGCACAAGAAGACTTAGCAACACAACAACAAAAAAACGGTCGTTTCGAATCCATTGACAATCGAAATTCACTTTTGGCTAGAAAAGTTATCAAATAATGAAATCAAATGTACAATCTTAGCTCCAAACTTTTTGCAAAAAAATAATCGGTTTTTTGGAATAAGATGCAAGTTGACGAGAAATGTTCAAAAAACACATCAGAAATGATTTCGAACGATTTTCTAGCTATTTTTTCCCACGAGGAAAAATTTTTTGAGATTTTTCCTCAAATGGGGCAAAAAGTTTTTGGCAAAAAAACACTTATAAGAAACATAAATTTGTATGATATAATATGAAATTTTACGTTTCATATTAGAGTGTTGTGTCAATGATCGATTTACAAGTCTCGGTGTTTTTGTGTCTTATGAATTCAACGATTCTTGAATCTTGTCTTTGTTTTCAACTTATTTTATGAAACGATTTTTCGTTACTATTGTCAGTTATTTTCCCACCGGTTTTTCCGTAAATGATCAAAATATTTTACAGTTTTTCCCCCAAGTCGTTATTTCGCCTAAAGTTGATCATAGATGCTATAATTGATTGTTTTTGAACTTTTTCTAACATTATGATTTACTTAGAGTCATTAACTAATCATATTTAAGTAAAAAATCAAATTTTAGAGTTTTGAGTACAATTTATTAGTATGATAAAATAATTTTCCATCCAACTATCCAAAAGCACAATAACATTAAATAACATGAGAAATTGACCGTTAAAATCTCAATAATCACAAATGAGGGCGACATTCTGGTAAATCAATTTTTCAAACATTTTTTTCAAGAATTAGATTCGAATTTTCTGTTCAGAAATTGGAATCTTATTAATAATTTTACGGCCACGCGTTCCTAAGCCTAAGAATAATTCAATTGAAACTCGCGGCGGTAACATGGTTCATAAGAGCCAAAAATCGCAAGTTCTAGAAATTTATCATTTAGAAAATTTTATAAACATAATTCATTCGTTCATACATTTGAATAAAAAGCTGCAAGTAAGACTTTCCGAAAATTTCTTTCAGGAAGTTTTTGGATTAAATTCACCTTAGGAAAGAAACTAGTCCAAAAAGTTAGAATTGAATGATAAGGGAGGGTAGACATGATAAATGCTGCGCCTTAACTAAATAAAACAATAATGATGATAAATGATAAAGTTCCAGAAAATTTTGACATTTGTACCTTTTAAAATGCTTTAAAATGCATTTTTTACGTCCCAAACCCAAAATTTTCCTTTCCAAATAGGGAAAGAATCCAAATTTTTTCCCCTCTTCGAATTTTTACTCCCAAAAAGCACGATCTTGGGGGAAAAAGACAGTATTGGTATTTCATATGTTGTGAAGATTGTGTGCCGTTACTTCGAACGTCCCGTTACTTCTAACCATGCTCAAGACAGTAAACAAAATTTCCCATTACTTCTGATGCAGTATAAAAAAGTACTATACTTGTGATAGATCAAAAAGCCTGAAAAAAAATTTGCATAATTCGGTTCTGACGGGTAGCTTCTAGCATTACACAGCGTGCAAACGCATGATATTGTGTAAGTTAGGTCAGAGTGTTCGTTTTTCATTTATTTTTGATGGCCTAAGCCTATTTGAATCATATTTGCAAAAGATATAAGTAATGAAAAGCAAAAAAATTTCTCTTTTTTAGCTTCGTACAAGCTAGAATGTTTTCTGTGTTAGAAGTATAACGGGATTTCTAATGTCCGATTGCATTAGTTAGAAGTAACGGGATTTTTTGCATTATTAGAAATAACGGGACAGAACCGTTGTGACCTAGAAATTTCAGGGTTGCGCAGCTGTTTTGTAATTTAATTATTATTGCTTTTTCGTCGGTACTGGCGTAATGAATGAGACAACAGTGAAAGAAACTGCTTATTTGCCGAAAATTTTGTTGCGGGGCGGCCCGTTGGCGCATCCAGATTTTTCGCCTGGTGAAGAAGTAAGCGCCAAAAAATAATTTGTTCCGCAATCTTTGTCTGCTCAATGCTCATCTACCTAAAAGTACGTGCAGTTAAAAAGATTGGGCGAGGAAAGATTCCCAGAATCCCGCTTCCCCACTGTACATGCATAGCATAGAAATTTTATTGGTGAGCAGCCAGGACAAGGTGTTGGATAAAATTTTTTCTTTATTGATGACGAAAAGAAAGGTTTTCTAAGGTCTTATTTTGATATTATGAAACTATAAAATTAGTCAAATTAGTGAAATTATTTGTCACATCAGTACTTTTTTGAGCTCTAATGATTACTTCTCTGGATGCAAGTTACGATTTTACTCTTTCCTGGAAAAATCATAACTACAGAATCATTCTTATGACGACTTTCTATTCGCTCTTGCTCATTTTCCTTCATCACCTCGATTATTGCTGCAAGTCGAATCTGTTGAGGGTCAGCGAGATTCTGCTGGAGATCATCAATATCCCCCAAAATGTATGTTACTCTCCTGGTGGTAATTATTTGTCACATCAGTACTTTTTTGAGCTCTAATGATTACTTCTCTGGATGCAAGTTACGATTTTACTCTTTTCCTGGAAAAATCATAACTACAGAATCATTCTTATGACGACTTTCTCTTCGCTCTTGCTCATTTTCCTTCATCAGCTCGATTATTGCTGCGAGTCGAATCTGTTGAGGGTCAGCGAGATTCTGCTGGAGATCATCAATATCCCCCAAAATGTATGTTACCCTCCTGGTGGTAAACTCCCCTGGTGGTAAAAATTTTATGCAAAAAAAGTTTTTTTGGGACTGTCTTAAGCTTTTTCCCTAAAATTTTGTTCCCCCCCCCCCAACCGATTGAAAGTTTTTTGCATTTTCAACTTAATTTTGGGCTGTGCAACCTAATTTTCTGGCTTTTTTCAAAAATCTGAAGTAGAGTCGAAATTGACTTCAAACAGCCGAGGATTTATAAAAAAAAGCAAAAAAACTATTTTCTGCCAAATTTTTTCAAATTGATGGGATTGAGAATTACTGGAAAGTGGGAGGTGGGTTAGTCCTACCAACATTTGAGTACAGGCTCCGAGCGAGTTGTGGGATGGGTCACCCCTTAGCCCGCTCTGATGACAGGTATAATGTTGATTTCAAATTACTTTTCCTCGTTCAATAAAGACACTTTGACTGGAAGTTTTGGAGAGAAAAAACATTGTTTTTCTGTATAAGGACAATTACAATGTTCGAGAAACAAATATGATGCATTTTAGCTTGACTTGTAAGTTAAAAATCTCAGAATTTTCCGCTTTTAGTACCGATTTCAGGCAGACTTTACTGAACCGTAATTATAATTCACTGGAATAGTTGCATATTGCTACCAGGCGAATGTGAACAGAAGCCTGCCTCACATCAGCGCTAACTTTTTAAAGGAGCTCCATTTTTCTAGAATCTGGAATCCTTGGCCAAATGCAAAGTCTTGGTTATTGGTGCAGGTGGTCTCGGCTGTGAATTGTTGAAAAATCTGGTAAGTCAAGTACCCGTACCATACCTGTAATTGGGGGGGTTGGGGGACCCCCCCCCCCCCAACTTGGCCAACCATATACCCAACCCCCCCTCCAGTTTGGAAAAAATGAGAAAAAATTGGCAAAAAAGTGCCTTTTTTGGGGAAAATTTCGGCTTTTTTCGACCCCCTCCCCCCAAATTTCGGATTTACTCCCCCCCTCAACTGGTCGGACCTCTTACAGGTATGACCCGTACCAGTGTTTTTTTAGCGGCACACCCATTAGCAGTGCCGCTAATGACAGTTTGACTCCATTAGCGCAAAAAATTCTATTAGCGCACAGTAGTTTATTTCCTTTTACAATAGTGATCAATTTCTTAGTGATTGTATTAAGCATTATTGAGAAATGTGTTATCGTAAACTTATTTTTTGACAGCGTTCTTTAAAATGTACCAGCTATATTCACAGGGCCGTAACCGAGCAAAAAAAATTTAAAAAAAAAACAGCGCCAGGAAAATTTTCAGGTTTTTACATTCTAAAAGGCTGGAACATGAATCTTCATAACAATGAAAATAAATCGGAATGAAACTAATGCGTCGTAATACCTTTCGTATCCCGGCGCCGAGAAAATTTTCGGATTTTTGTGTTCCAAAATGCTGGAAAATGTATGTTCTCAACAATTATTCCTGGGTAGAAACTCCAAATTTACAGTCTTGTAATGATGTTTTTATCGTCTTTCAATCGCAAATTGGGAAGGTTCACATCAGACAACCCCATAGGGAGGGGTATGAGGGGGTATTACCCCTACCTAAGGTCCTAAAAATTCATCACTGGGTGCCTAATTTTGAGGCAAAAATAAGTGTTTAGTGGACAATTAGCTAACTACCCCGTAAATTTTCAAATTTACCCCTACGTCAAAAATCTGACCTTGGGGACCTCTGGTTCACATTTGAAAACGTTGGAAAACTCCAAACAAAGTGAGAGAATAAAATTCTGAGAAGTGATGAAAAATCTCAATTATCAGCAAATTATTGACTCTTGACTAAATTAGTAAAAAAGAGATAAAGTAATTCAATTGATAGAAACTGATGAAGGTTAATTAGTAAGTGGAAGCAGATATGCTAATGGCCGCGCCTGATAGAAAGTAATGACTGTTATACTCATGACAGGCAGAAAATTTTGAGGTTTTGATCTGAAATTCACCAAAATGAATCTTTTCGGTTTTGAAGTGAAAAAAATTTTCTTATGAAAAAATTCCCAAAATTTTTTCCTTATTTCAAAATTTTGTTCCCTAAAAGATCTCATTGAGGAGAAAAATGGTGCTCCAAACGAGACGAGAGAAAAAATTGTTAAGATTGACGGAAAATCTCATGTATCGGCAAAATGTTTTCTTGTAACTAATGAAAAAGAGATGAGGTACAATTTGGTTGATTGAAACTGCTGAATGTTAACTAGTAAGTGGAAGTAGATATGCTAATGGCCATATCGGATAGAAAACAATGACTCTCATTGACCAGCGCGGAGCGCCGTAAAAGTTTGAGATTTTTTTCTGTGAGAGACACGAAATCGACATATGACAAAGTCCCAACGGCCTTGTATATTCATCATTGTAAATTCTGAAACAAAATTCGGTCATTAGCGCGGCCCATGTTTTATTAGCGCCGCGCTAAAAAAACAGTGACCCGTTCTCATAACTAGAATTTTTCATTGGGACAGGAACCTTTTTCGACGGAGCGAATTTAGGTGTCAATCAGCAGAAGCAGAAACACCATAAGCTTAAGTTCATTCGACCCGCCCTAATGCCGGTTGCATGAGAATACCACAAATCTATCTCAGCTATAAATTTAAAGGTTTCCTGAAAATTGGCATGATTATTAATTCTCAGACAGATGCCGCAATTATAATTTTTTACCCATCCCACGTGTGGTATGTATTGAAAGCTTTTTATTCGACTTATTAGCGCTTAGTGTAATGATCAGATTTGTGCTAAATGGCCAGATCAATCAGCCTGACTTAGGCGTGCCTTCGTGAAAAGCCGGTGTTTGGAAACCTTTACTTTTGATTGGACTGTTTGTTATGCGTGTTTCACGTGTTCTCTAACAGCCCGCATCAAGGCAAACCAAATAAACCAAAAACTTTCGACACTCTTCAATACTGACTGGGATCCCGATTTTAGCGTGCTGGATCTCACTATAGCGGTCAAAAATATAGCTACACCGCGATGTATTAACAGTTTCGGCCAGCCAGAGAGAGATAAACTATGATCATTTTTTGTGAAAGTCTGTTCGGATTCTCATAACTTGGTCGAAGAATAAATACTACAAAAATTAGTTTTTTGAATTGATCTCAATGAGGACTCTCAGTTGCAATTCTATTCATTGTTTTGTCATGTCCAGAATAGCTGTAAGCTTGCGCTTGAAATAGTGTTTACAGACTGTCTTCTCGACGAGGTCTATCGAATGAAATGGAACCTGTCTTGTTGCGCTTTAAGCCGAACAAAAATTTTGCCACATTGCGCTCGATTTCGGTATTTACAACATACATTAGTTGTACAAAATTCCTTTATTTACCGTTATTTTCGAGCAAAAAATGAATTGAGAATAAGGGAAATTAAAGATTTGACCTCTTTCCCTATTCAGAGAAATGGTCTGTGCGAAAAAACGGTTATTTTCATTATGTTTTTCCAAGGCAATGATGGGATTCGGAGATGTTCACGTAATTGATATGGACACTATTGAAATATCAAATTTAAATCGTCAGTTCTTGTTCAGGTAACTTTTTTTGGTATGTTTTTTTTGACCGACTTCAGTGAACTGGTTTTTTAAATAGAGAAAAGGATATCGGGCAGCCGAAAGCAGTTGTTGCTGCTGAATTTATTAACAAGCGCGTTAAAACATGCCATGTTACCCCGTACGCACATATTTTTCGCTTTGCAAGTGTCCAACGTTAAGAGTTTTCTACTTACAGACACTATTGCAGAATACAAGACAAAGATTCAAACTTTTATCAAAGTGAGCAGATGCGTGTTTTAACACTGTTGAGCTGTAAGAATTTTTACAATCCTGTGACCGTTTTCCAGGTTTCAACGTAGTCATTTCCGGTTTGGATTCTGTTGTCGCTAGGCGTTGGATCAACGGGATGCTAGTATATATTTTTCCCGTGTAATGAATAACTAAGTCGAATGGAAAATTTACAGGCCAGTTTGCTTTGCTACAACGACGACGGTGTTTTAGATACTTCTTCTATTATCCCGCTAATCGACGGTGGCACTGAAGGTTTCAAAGGCAACTCGAGGATTATTTTACTCGGCTTAACTCCTTGTATTGAATGCATTTTGAATTTATATCCCCCGCAAGTAAATTTTCATTG
Organism: Romanomermis culicivorax; assembly: GCA_963922205.1. Classification (NCBI taxonomy): domain Eukaryota; kingdom Metazoa; phylum Nematoda; class Enoplea; order Mermithida; family Mermithidae; genus Romanomermis; species Romanomermis culicivorax. Next base: position 381,650 of record CAWUHX010000048.1, read on the forward strand.
CACAGTATTACTTTTTTTAAATTTATCCACCCTTCAGATTAATTACCCGATGTGTACTATCGCGCATACTCCTAGACTTCCTGAACATTGTGTGGAATACGTCAGAGTGTTATTATGGCCTAAAGAACAACCTTTTGGTGGTAAATTGATTTTTAGTTGACAAATCGTTCAGAAATTTGTAAAAATTCTCCAAGTCTCAGTTTTCGACCCAATAATATAGCAAGCTTTTTTTGTTTTGAAAATTACGGGCCAAACAGCTTCTAGGATTAAATATATAGGATCCAAATTTAAATTGTAGGAGCCAAAAACTTATAATTGAAGAATATCGAAATGTATGCGTGTAACGTACTGTTGATAGGGATTAAATTATATGGATATTCAGTCAGTTGATATATGTTCAAAAATGAATGTTCAAAACTTTGTTCCAAACACTGTTTTTGTACAATCTTTGCACAAAGAACATTTTGTTGTACACAAAAAACACGATTTTTTGTGTGTATTTTTGCACGAATCTTTTTCCAGATAGCACTTGAGTTTATGTTCATAATCTATAGCACAAAAGAACAGGATATTGAAAAATGCAGCTTCTGTTCTTATTACTTCTGTTATCTCCCATCTTTCCAGCGCGTAGCACCGGAGAAATTTTAGGTTCTGATATCCTAAAACGCTGATTGATCAATTCAAGGATAACTAATAAACATAATGTTCAAATTCCCTGTTCAAAAACATGTTTTTATCGTTATACAAATTTGTAAAAGAATATACTCATACTATCATAAGATTGTGATGAGTGGTTCTTTAGCCATAAGCATAGACGGCGACAACCCTCAGCATATTCGGTGGATTTTCGAGCATGCCTGCAAAAGAGCGGATGAATTCGGTATCAAAGGTTTGTCGTATCGGCTTACACAAGGCGTCGTAAAACATATTATTCCAGCGGTCGCTTCAACCAATGCCATAATTGCTTGTAAACTTGGCAGTTTTATTATTTTATGGAATATGGAAAATATTTTTTGTGTTCTACTTTAGCATCTTGCGCGTTGGAAGCGTTCAAATTAGTTACGAAGTATGTTGAAACATTTTCCAACCGATGAAATTTATTCGAATATTTTCATCCCTAGAGATAATTTCGGTAGTTTTTCTGAGTCGTATTTTGTATTTTCAGCTGCGCGCTTTTGATAAATAATTATCTAAACTTTCAAGACGCCGAACAAATATTTGCAGGTGTTGTTGAGCTCGGCAAACGAGTAAGGACTGATTTATAGCTTTCGCGAGTTACTACTCAAAAAATTATTTTTTAAAGGAGGATTGTCCTGTCTGTAGCGGTAAAATAATCAAATTGACTTTCAACGAAAACGCTACATTGAAGAATTTGATTGATTATTTAGTTAAAGAGCCTAATTTGTAAGATCATGCCTAAGATTTTGTAAAGTTCTCACGAAAGAAAAGTTCAGTCAGATGAAAAATCCAGCTATTAGCGGATTTACTCCCGAATTTAATACATTATACGTGGGAAATATACCGTCGATCGAAGAGAAAACACGACCTAATTTGAAAAAGTCGCTTAAAGGTAATTTTTTAGTTCTATGTTAATAGAAGTTGTCTCCGTAAAATGTCAAAGTATTGTGAAAATTTGATGTTAGCACAAATAACAAGCGAGGTTTTCGGGTGATAAAATTTCCTATAATCGATCGCATTATTTTGATTTAGTATAAAATGAATTTATGATTTCATAGTTATCAAAATTTTATTTCTTTACATTTTTTCTATAACTGTCAAGTATCTCATATTGATGTCTTTCTAAAGGCATATATCACTATAATTAATTGTCAATTTTGCCACTCGATAATTTTAAATTAATTTTAGATTAATTCTCAGGTCTGAAAACTTTAATCAATTAAAGTCGTTTTCAATAGATTTTTGTGCTGCAATGAAATGCAATTTTTCGATTCTAACATTTGACTAATTTTTCCACTTGATTAATTAACTTTTGTTCGAAAATATACAGTTTAATTCAAAGCTGATATCTGAAATTTTGACGACTCTTTGTTAGTTTTCATATTTTTCATTTCAGAATTGAATTTGAAAGATGGTACAGAAATTTACGTTGCTGACGTCACAACACCTAACACGGTTAAATATAAATTGCATTTAATGTCAGAAATGGATACATGATCATTAAATTGTCGTGTCGTTTTTGTTAATTTACGCTAAGTAAAGTAAAGCTAAGTGAGTTTATTTGTTTTTCTCAAATACAATTGAGGCGCTCCACCGCATGAATGACTTATATTCCATTCAAAAACACTTTTTGTAAATCCTCTTCTTCTAACTCAAATTTCGAAATATCTACAATTCATCTTTATGTTTCGTCCTTAATTTTTTCCTATTACTTTATTTATAAGATTTTATTGTATAGAATATTCATACGAAAGAGCTAAAAACATGCAAAACCGAAAAACGCCTTCTCTCTCCCTCTTTATATAAAATTTAGACTATTTTCGGCTGCAGAAATTTCGTTTTCTCTATCTTTAACGTAGATGATATCCAAGAAAACAATCTTATTTTCCTTGTATTGCGGTAAATTCTTCTTCATGAAATGTCTCAGTTCTTCTTTACGTTGATTGGACAAGTCTTTGTCCCAATAGACCCCTTGGAAGACCATAAATTCCACTTGTAAAACGTCAATGTCGATTTTATCGAACGGTAAAGCCTTCAGGATGGACATTTCGGCGCCCTCCACGTCCAATGAGAAATAATCGACCTTGAAATTGAAAAAAAATTTAATATCAAACGGTTAAGCTCAGATTTTCTTATTTTTCTTTTGTCAAGAGGATTTGCTTGTTTTGTTTCGATTTTTTCATTTTTTACTTTAGTGTGATTGACGGCCAACAAAATCGAATATAACGGGAAACACCAAACGTTGGTCGTTTTCGTGGGTCGCCAAATCCTTGTAAAAATATTCCGCACGGGCGTCATGTACTGCCCTAAAGTGCCTATATCCATGGCGCCGTACAGTAACATCTTTTTGGGTTTTTCGTTGCCTTCCAGGCAACCGCGTACGATCCAAGATTTGCGATTCTTGGCACGTAAACGTTTCAAATTGGCGTGATCCGGTTCGATCAAAACACCAGTCCAATCGAGATATTTTTCAAACGATAATGAATTGGAATAAGTTTCACCATCGTAGGCACCGCATTCGACGAAAAATCCGTCGCGTTTGCTGCCTGTACAGTAAGAAAATGTTTATCTGACTTTTCAATGCTGGAATTCTCCATCTTTAACAAAATTTCATCTGTATTATGGGGTTCTGATAATTTTTAATATTTTCCGAGAAAATATTGAAATAATATCTTTTTGTTGTCTTTTCTGGGTGTTGATCATCTACTCGCTGCATTTTTATCAGGCTTACTTAATTCATTGATTCTTACTGTTTGACCAAATAGTTTTTTGCTTATTTGGTGGATGATGTTTTGTTCCTACTAAATGTACTTTCACATTAAATAATTATGTTTACTCTCTACGATAATAATTAAATTCCCATCATTTCTCTCAGCTATTTTTCTATTAATTGTTTAGCGAAATCCTTCAGTCTACCACCATACTTTTTTCATCACGTCTATCTGCATTAATGACCCAAAAAATCTATACCGAGCAAATTTTTTTCTTTTCTCAGTCTGAAGAATTTAAAAAAATCGCAGCAATTACTGTAGTTTATTCTGAGTCTTTCTCATGTTGAGAAAGGATCGTTCGCTGCCTGGACTGTTAAAGGCTATCAACGTTGATGAAACGTTTTTCCTGCAACAACAGAATGACTGTCATCTTAAAAACACTGACTGACATCGTAAGAGTATTTTTGGATTATTTAACGAAATGCACTTTACCATAAATTTTCACCCAAAATTTCAAGTCCTTCAAATATTTTGAGTAATTTTAAGAACGTAAAATTACCAGTATTGATAAACAAGAGGTACATAAAGTACAATATTTAAATTCAGCAACGCCACTATGACCCAAGCGAACTTGTTGCCTAGATCTATGGCGGAAGAAGTAAATGATGGCATGAATTATTGACCCAACGCTGAGCGCCAAAAAATTGTCACATTTTTGTTTCTTTAAAGGTCAGGAAATGCATCTTTTCGTCGATTCCCTGAGTAGAAACACCCAAAATATTAAAAACTCCCAGACCAATTACTTTTGCTCTGTGCAGAAAATTAATTTTCAGAACTCAAGATAAAATATTCTGAAACTAATTTTGCCATTGAAATTTCAGAAATTTCAATGTCCATAAATTTTTTTTGAAGTTTTTTCTTATCCTTTTCTACTACCCACTTTATCTTTTACTACTTTTCTCCTGACATTTTATAACCCTGAAGCACAAAACTTCCACGCATGGTTAATTTTTATTAAAATCCCCTCTGTGCATTCTTCACATGATATGCAACAGTCTTCTGTGTACGTTTAAAAAAGATAATAAACTCAAAGACTTATGTAAAAAAACAATTACATGACTAGTTCCCAACAGTTTTTAAAGTCTTTATATTTCGTATATCTTTCTCCTACACGAAAGTGAACTTATACCTTGTGACCTTAAAAAACTATCACATATGATTGATTTGAATTCCGAAACAAAATATATATCATTTTGCTGAAAATTTAAATTCTGAACGTTTGTTGAAGTATTTTAGAAGTCATAATTCGAGTCGCTGCCTTACCTAAAGCTCAGAAAGTATAGACCATGTCTTCAAAAACTTGAAAAATTACATTCTGAATGGATTTACTCAATTAATTTGATTAAAATGACTTTCTTTTATGATTTCACTCATTTGTGATATTCTCCCAACAGTTATCCAAGGAAATGCTTACATCATTTTAGTAAAACATCGGGACTGTCATTTTTGTGATTGCAGTCGTTCTGGATCAAAATCAATGAGTTAAAGAGGCTGTAATTTCTTTTCGATTTCACTAAAATTAAGCGTGATTTATAATAAATATTTTTATTTCATGGCAAAACAAAATCACGATCAACTTTTCAAAATTCGTTCAAACTAAATACAAACATTTGAGATTCTGATATGGTTAATCGGGGATTTTGTCAATGATTAGCAATCCAATAGGTGTCAAAATAGAAAAGTTTGGAATTACCTCTAAAAATTGAAAAATTACATATTTGCTGTATTTGCTCGCGAGCAGAACCCCGAGCACAAAATATGTGCTCGTCGAGCAACACGTGTTATAAGTATAGGCACGTCCCATACTCCATATCATTGCTTTTAACATGAAATTGTTGAATAATATTTCGTGAATTATGGAAATTGAACAACTTTTAAGCATACTTTTCAGGTGGTGAAAGCTAAAAATTATTCGTCAACCATTGTGTCATATTGCATTGAGGAAAATAATCCCATTGTCATCACATTCTTATCACAAATAACTAAAAGTGACCTAAAATGTACACTTGCCCAGTTAATAATCACATGCAGGGCTGCTTAATGCAAGAATTGTCATAGAAAACAGGATATTATCGATCATATCCCGCCTAAAAGACCATCGGTCGATATTTAAAATAGTCAATTATCAGCCGATGCCAATACATCGATCTACCTTCGTTGGAAAACTATTGAGAAAATTTTATTTTTGAAATATATGTAATAATCTCATAAGATTTTATAACAGTAAGATTTTATGTTTTTTCCAACAGTGAAAATGATCAACTGAATTTTTTGACTCGTGATCTACAAGGCACAGAGATATCCTAGATAACAGATAAGGTCAAGTCTTTTTTCCTCTTCCGGGTGAGAAAATATCGGGTAGGATCGGGTAGCATACCTGGTCAAAAGTTTCGATACACCCCTAATCGCTAGATTTATTTGTGGGATTTCATTTTTTTGCTGTAAAGTTTTCGCCATGTCTATTCGAAACAAATTATCAGATGATGAAAAAATTTGAACTTATTGAACCCAATGAAAAAGAATTCTTGTGGAGCGTCTAATCCACTGATTACAAGGACCTTATTGAAACTAAGCATTCAAGGCAGGGCCGTGCACAAGGGGGACAGGGGGCGGCCGCCTCCCCCCCATTGAGGCAGCATGCACACAGTGTATCGCGTAAAATCAACATTTTCTGGTGCTATTCACTAAAAAATGTAGTCCGCCTCCCCCCATGAAAAAATCCTGCGCACGGCCCTGATTCAAGGTATTTATTTTATGGTTCACACGTGGAAAGAAATAAGTATGCATTTTTGGGGAAAAATTTGCTCGCGAAGTATGAACCAACTCCGGGCATGCTTGGCGAGCATGTTCGGAGCTGTGCTTGGAGATGCTTGCCGAGCATCCTCGAGGTAAATTTGCTCGCCGAGCATAAGTATGAACCGGGCCTTAGGCAGCACACCTCGGAAATAAAACATCGTGAAATAAAATGATGTTCATTCTTGCTCCTACACTATCTGCTGCTTCGTGGTTTGGTAATAGTGGCCCTCTAACTGTGTATGTCCATGCATAGTAGACTGCATAACAGTATATAGCTTCTATGTAATGCAAAAGAGCAACAGGAACAAACTGGCGCCAAAATTATGTTTGTGCCAATTTTGTACTGTTTGCATACAACAATAGAAACTTTTATTAAAGACGGCTAAAACAGGCATTCTTCAAGCATATACACTAAAAAATTTTAGCAGCCCTAGATATTTAGTGGCCATGGGCGGCCGCCCAGTTCGTCCCTCCCCTAAAAACGGCCCTGTATTGATCGACCGGAGCTCCGGCCTTTCATTTCCATCAATTGAGACTTTTTTTGACCAACAAGTGGAGCTTCACACGGGATACCCGAATTACCCGGGTAGAATCAGAGAAACGTTACCCGGTGGCCGTGGGTAAATTCGGGTAATTGCTTATATTAAAAAAGCTAAGTAGATGGTGTTGAACGTTGTTGATGTATGTGTAGGAACATTCGGAGTGCATATTGACCCATAAGGTGCCAGTTTCCGCGTTTACACTATATGTATACAAGCAAAAAACGATAGCTACACCTCGGCTTGTGTAACATATACCTATTTTAGAAACCAGACAAACATGGCAGAGGAGTTTTTTCACACAGTAACCAAATTTCGGACTGTACAACCAAAAAAAAAATTGCACAGTGCAACCGGAAGTCTGACGACCCTTTAGGTTATAGACTTTCTTGTCCAGAGATGCATTTTCATGCGTTTTAAAATGGAAAATACCAAAAAAATTTCGGTGCTGAAAGCCAGTTTTCAAATCATTTGTGATTCTTGGTATTATTTCTGTTGCGCGGTTAGAAAATATCGGCCCAGCTTATGCTTATATCTTTTGAGCATCAGCATGTTATTGATAAATGTTTGATCTTGTATTGTTTTTGATGTATTTGACGAAAATCAATATTTTCCCCGATTATTTTCACCAAATCGTTTTGCGGTCCTAATGTCGGCTTTCGTGAACATATTTTTTTTTATTTGGATAACCTTTAAAACATCATCAGCATGGGAGAATGGCAGAAGTTCTTGTCGGCTGAAGAATCCAATTTCTTGGTTGCTCGCATAATTTTTGAATTTTAGTTTGCCCAGCTGAAAACTCATTGGATTCAATGAAAATTTTTACATTCAATCCAGGAAATAAATATTTAAAAGATTGAAAGAAATAAAAGATTCAAGGAAAAAAAAGATAGAAAATCATTCATTCATTCCTTCATTCAGGGTTATAGACTAAAAATCCACAATTTTTTCCGGCGCCAAGCGCCGGTATTAATTAACCAATATTCAATTTACAGATAAAATACATACCCGCGCTTTTCTATGCTTGAGATGATTCGAAAACAGTTTTTTTATGAATAATTATGAATCATAAGTTACTGGCCCAAGATATATTAGATCGAAAATGGAGAAAAAAGGTTCGACTTCTTTTGCCGGCCAAACAGCGAAAAGATCACGATTGATCATCGATAGTTGCAGAAGAATGTGCTGAAAAAATGACTATTATGACGTTTTAGTCTTCGAAATCAACATTTTTCGGTGCTAGGCGCCGAACGAGTTACTTTTTTCAACCTTTCATTTTCCTCTAAAACTGAGAAAAATCAGCTTCAAAAGTGTAAAATTTGTGCAATTATTTTTCTTGTGTAATTAAGTCAATTTATCGATTTTAGAGCGAGCAACTAAAAATTTATCTGTGCAACGAAATTTTTCCCAAGTTGCACATCCAAATCTTGCGTGTGCAAAAAACCCTAGGAACAGGCTCCAATGAGCTGCATCATTCATTTTGTCGACTTTTATAGTGCTTTTTCTGAGTATTAATCTGGTCATGTATTCAATAGATTGATGACAATAGGAGTTCTTTTATATTTCAGCTCACAGTATATGTCACTAGTTACTTACTATTGAATGCATACATGTAATTGGGGGGAGGGAAGTACTATGGGAACCCTCCCCCCTCCAGGATTTTCCAATCCAATGGCTAGCCATATGGTAGCCTTTGGGACCCCCATACTTTTGGTCGGAAAAATACTGAAAAACGCCCATTTTTTAACGAAAATTGCCCATTTTTTAACGAAAAATGGTAAAAAATGTGAATTTTCTTGACGCTTCGCGCCACGGATACATTCTTTCTGTCTTTTTAGGGAAAAATTACTATTTTTTAAACTATTTTTCGGACTTTTTTCGTGAAAAAATCGAATTTTTTTTCCTTGAGGGACCCCTCCCCCCCCCCCCAAAATTTTGGGAATTACTGACCTCCGGCCCCAAAAAAGTCGCCCAACCCCCCCCCCAGACCTCCGGGCTCCGTTACAGGTATGATTGAATGCTTGATTATATGTTACTATTATAATATATACCCGGGTAATTCGGGTACCCTGGTAATGACAGAACGGGAACCCGGGTAGAAAATTGTTGTCGCGTGAAGCTCTACTGAAAAGCACGGTGGTCGAGTATTATACTATATGTCAAGACGGTTTTTATTCCAAAAGACAGTAGTGGGCATCATTTTTTTGGAACTTGACATATTTTTGGAAATTGAATATTCAGAAATTTCCCGAATTGTACAAAATGAGACACACCTTGATACTAACCATCACCTAAATAGTTAAATGAGCTGATTTCTAAGGTTGCTATGCAATGTTGTCGGCTCCTGTTAACTCAGCAGCTAGCGAGAGAGATCTCGTGAAGTCAAAGACGAAAGAATTCTTCCAAGGTATTTTTTCAGTATAATTTGTGTGTAATTGGGTTCAGTTCCTTGACTTTGCCATGTTCTTCAATAAACTGGCCTCCAGACATTCACTCAAAAGCTGAAAATGAAAACAAGATGAAAATAGTGATAATAAAATCAGTTCTGCTAAAAATGAATAGTGATGTAGTTGAGAAAATAAAATTTTGATGATGCTCAATTTCAGGTAAAAGATTTGTAGCACTATAACTGTGGGATTACTTAAATTGCTTACCCAAAATATTTTCAACGATCTTTGACTGCATCTTATGCGAATAATCCCTCTTATTCGGATATTCCAAATTGTAGGAAACTTCTCTAGGCGACGGGGGCTCCAAGTAATGATCCCTTATATGTTTGATTAGTCGGGGGTCGTCAGCCGCCCATTCTGCTATGTAATCGTCGTCTAATGTGACCATGTCCGAATAACCGACTCCGAACAATACATTATTTATGATGTAAATGATAGGAATAAAAGACAAACTGACTACGATAGCTAAAATTAATTTTCCACTACCGTTGGTCCTCAAAGTTAAACCATTAACTTTAAAATGACCGCTGCGAAATGTACGCATTTTTTTAATACCGAAAAACAGGAATGTCGTTCACTAATCACTGAGAATATTGAGAATTTCAGTTGACCACTTTGTAACTCGAATTCGAAAGGTCACAATAAATAATACGCCGTATGTATTAAGAGTTAGATTACCATTTTGATAGAAATTTTCGTTCACGTACAACTGAACGAAACGAAGTATTTTTCACCAGAGGCCTGCCCACATTCTTACTCTAAAATAACCGGTTTTTATGACCACTGATAGCTTTTCTATAATATATACTCTTTTTGTGTTTCTACGAGTAGGACGGAAAGTTCGAAAAGGACATTCATTTGGATAGTGAATGTATAAAAAATCGGATTACTAAAATAAATGGAACATTCGAATTCTAGACTTGATGACAAATTATCGATTTATGTTATGAAATGTGCAGATTAATTTCAGAGAAACTAACTTGCTCATTGTTGATTCGAAACTGCTAGCAATTATACTCCATTCATTTTTAAATGATTAATGCAGCGATCCCATGGAAGTAAGTTTAATACGGAAAAAATTGGTAAGCTCATTGTAATCCATGAAAAAATTTTTTCGTAACTGAGCGGCAAGCAGAACAGCTGAAAGTTTCCTTCAATAACCTGGTCAAGAGGTCAGAATTTCGCAAGTAGGAATCAACAAAGAATAAGCGTGATATCTTTTCATTGATTTTGACCATTCTCATTCTCGTGAAAAAATGTAGTGTTTTTACAAAACAAAGTTTTCCACTGTATGTTTATGAACCTACTTTTTTGATTTTCGCTACATCTATCATTTTAAATTAAATGAACAGAGTACGGTTAAAAGAATCGTATGAAAGCAAATGATAGTTGTCAGCGAATTTTGAGGATTACCTTTGAAATTTATCTGACTTTATGTCTCATAAAATTTTTTCATTAGCTTTGTATTGTGCAGTGTGTTTAATATAAAATAATTAATAATTAAATTATCTAAAAAAATATTCACATGAATTTTTTACAATTAGCAAGCACTAAGTATATAATCTGGCTTTCTTGAAATTATACTCGATAGAATACTATAGATCTGAATGATTGAGCAGGATACTCGTGTCTATTGCGTACTAAATGCAGTTTAGTTATTAAATGTCATATCTTAAATTTGGTCAGATCAAACCAGAAGAGACTTTCTTTTCGATACAGTTGGTAAAATGAACAAATTCTCTCGACGAGCATCTTGCTTCATACAATCAAGCGAATTAGTGATTTTTTTCATGATCAATGCATCACACAAGTAAATAAAAACACATGAACAGGACATCACAGTAAATCATAATAGTTATTCGACCCTTGTCATCAGCACCATGTCGGTCTAATGGTTATTATAGATCTGGAAAAAATATGAAGTTGTTGCAAATTTAATTCTTCCTCAGCATTTTATCATTTAGTACCACCTTTTGATTCGCTCCAAATATTAGTCTTCTTTATCAGGCCTGAAAAAAAATAGCTTTAGTTTATCGGAATTTGGACAGGACGACAATTTTATGTCTTCACTAAACAGGAATTGAAATTTCGTTGAGAAAGTTCGCTAGTTTTTTCGAAGTAAATTGGTAGATAAGTTCTCAAAATGACAGACAAAGCAAGGTCATGAGTAATTTTGGGAGTAACCTGATACTGTAGCCTGACTTAAGTTGATAAGTTGATTTTTCTGAAAAAATGTTCTGTTACCCAAATTTATTCGTGAAAATTACGGCATACGATGCAGAAATTTTAATCATACCTGTAAATTTCGGACCCTCCATAACTCAGTCGGACCAAGTACCCAAATGTTGGCGCCCTCAAAACCCGAAAAATTGTGCCAAAAAGTGTATTTTTGGACAATTTTCGTGAAAAAATTGAACTTTTTCGACTTTTTTAACGGCATTTCGGACTATCCTACGAATCTTGGATTTAATTCTCCCCAACCGACCTGAGGTCTCACAGGTATGATTTGAATTTCAACTTGATCATCGAATCCGTATAAGGTAAGGTATTGTATCGAAACTCGTCAATCTCATTCCACTAGCACGTTTGAATCGATGAATTTGTATTTTAATTTCTCATTCAAGTTTCTTCTTACTTTGCAGATACTCATCCGCGTTGCCGGCCGCTTGCTCTTGTGCGCATTTTTCGATCAGTCGGCATTTGAAAACTCGGGACAAATCGTCGCAAATTTGATCAAGTTTTTTCAACGAACAATCATCTTGTTGAGCCGCCGGCGTTCGACTTACCGACAAAAGTAAAGTCTACAAATTATTCCATACGTTTCTCTCTTTGATGTATAAGTTTAGAAAGAATAGAATCTTACAAAAAATATGACGAAACGGATTTCCATTCTCAATGGTGATAAGAGACAAGAACGTATGTTGCTGTAGCAGACTGATTGAATATGCAAACTGGTTGAACGTACGCCGTCAAATCGATGATAATGATAACAGCTGTATAATCAAAAAAATATTGATTTTTATCTTGGAATATTGATTAAAGATGCATGCAAAACGTAGTCGGAAAGTGGGATTCGTAGCTGGAATAAATAAATGTGTTAAAAATTATACATCTAAATTTTTATCTAAGTAAAGCTATGATCTGACGGGGAAGAATAGGATAGGATAGGCGTAGGAAAATCGGAACATTATGACATTTTCAAACATCATTGAAATTTCGAATACTATAAAATTGGAATAATAGAAAAATAGAAAACGCAAAAATAAGCACTGAAACGAAGAAAAAATGCTGCGGAAGGTTTTAGACAAATAAAACTATTTTAAAATGTAAAATAAAATTTTAGTACGAACGAGGTACGGCATTGCCTTTCTTAGATCGTTAGAAATATTTATCTCAATTCAAATCAATTTCTTGATAGGGTTGTCTATTTACCACTGATTTTTTTGCTATAGGTTCGGCTCAGACTGCCCCATAGGAAAGAGTATGAGGGGGATTACCCCATCCCAAAGCCCTAAAAATTTATCACTGGTTGCCTACTTTTGGAATTCAATGGCGTTTTTAGTTGACATTTAGCTGCACTGCCCCCGCAAATTTTCAATTTTGCCTCTGCCTGGAAATCTGACCCTGGGGATCTCTGGTTCGGCTCGATTTGTGTTTCATGAATAATTTATGCACCTTCTTATTTGTTTTTTCTTTTTGTTTAAATTTTGAAATTTTCCCAGATACGTTGTCCCAATTTTACTTTTCTTTTTGCTCTCTATGCCTTGATTTTATATATTCCACTTTCAAAGTCGAAATTTCAAATTCCGCTTCCAAAATGAAGTTTATACCATGATTTTTCGTAATATCGAACTCACATAAAACTTAATTATTTTTGATTTACGATGTTTCAAAAAGTCGATGATCAAAGAAAACATTGTCGGCTCCTATTTCCGGGTGAAATTTCAACTTCTCGCCGATGAAATATGTATATGGGAATTGTCTAACATAGACATAAATTTCGCGGTCGTGTTTTTCTACCGTTCAAAACATTTGCCAAATGGTCTGAAAAGAATGGTTAATTAAAAATTAAAAGTTATTTTTTCACCTATTTTTACGACCTACTTTTAGTTTTATTTATAATCTTCAAATTCGAGAAATGATGTCGGGAAATATCGGCTTAAATTTCACGCTGAGCGTAATTAAGAATGCGTTTGACATCGGACCATTATCGGACCTCTGTTAGATTTGAAACACGGATTTCGTATAACTTTCAAGCATGGTAATCGAACAGGTTCGTTATGACGTCGTATTAACGCTTCTCCGTGTGGTAAGTGGCCATTTTTTAGCTACGGGTGGTCTTGTAGCCTACTCTTAATGATGATAGGCCTTGATGTTGAAATACTCAGTTTCCAAAAAACTTGAGCGGCCATTCAATAAGGTCGAAGTCGAATTACTTGTTTTTTGACAGTTTCTTTTGAAACTAAAATACCACTAAAAGCTCGAAAAGGTTTATCTCTTTCGTATCAAAGTGTTTGAAGCCGGTTTTCTCGGCGACGTCATTCATGAATTTGAATATGAAAACGAAATTGTGAAATTGCTGTAGTTTAACAAGACCTTTTTTCTGACCGCGTCTGCAAAGTTTTCGAAGCGAGTGACACCTATAAATTTAGGCATAATGAAAAGAGAATATCTTTCTCAAAAACAGTGCTGTTGTCATTTAAGTCGAATGAAGCAAACTTGTCAATCTTTCAAGTTAAGAACTTATTGGAAAATGTCATCTGTCTTTAAAAATTATAAATAGAATGAGCCCACTGGAATTTCTCAATACTTTTCATAGCAGAAAGCTCAAACAATTTTTTCAAATCCCCGCCATTTAGCATTTTACAACAAATTAAATTGTAAATTCGGAATCTGAGGAGCGTTATTTTCTGCCTTTTGGTTTTATTTCCGTATGTAAAGTTGAGTCACATTTTTAGATGATATGTTTTGTCCGAGCTGAAATCGAGGATGAACCGTTCTTCGACAGAGGTACGTGAATATACAATAAAGCTTACTTAATTTTATAGTAGGTAGCCTAACGTGCTAAACTGCTCCGAAATGTTTTGAGTGCTTTCATGTAATTTTGTGATGCTTCGAATCCTAACAACTAGATGTGTGTTGTACGGAAAATTGCGCTGTCGCTAATGAAGAAAGCTAACTTTTTTTATTTTAACGAAAATCTCAAATACGTTTTATCCTCTCGAGTAAAGTTGAAAGCAAGATTTCAATGAAATTTTGATGTTTTCATTTTAAACCATATCGATTATTGATTTGCCTATGATCAGTGTGTATGGTTAATCCCGACAAATTCAGTCAGAAAATTATTTAGCAAAGTTTACAGTCTTATGAAATGCTTGTTAAGACGGAAAATAACACGAGTATGTACTGATTTGAAAATTACCGACATAAGGCTTTTACTGCAAAGTTTTTCATTAAAAAAAGTTCATGTACGTTAATTGAATAGTCTCACAGGTTTTCGGTTCCACGTGACTTGTAATTTAGCAGTTAGTCGCGATTATCGTTAACTCGCGTTTGTGAATACCGAAGTACGAACATTTTATAAAAAGCAGACTATAACTACCGGCACCGTTTCGGATTGAAAATTTTTTATGGCAGTCAGTTAAAGTCCGATTTCGGATTTTGTCTGACCGCATTTCTTAGCATTTCTACATCTGTCACTATTTCCGAAAATGATCGAAATTTCGTTGAGCTTTTGCGTGTACGTAAAAAATATATCTTTACATTAGTGATCGGACGGGGTCCCCGTCCCCGAAAGAAATACCGGGGATCCCCGGATTTTCGTCTAGGTCCCCGATCTAAAAAAGCGATCGGGGATCGGGGAATTTTTATAAATATCTATAGGTGCAAAACAGCGCAACACCATCATAATTATAAATTTATAATATAATATAAAGTAAAAATGTATTTTGATTTTTCGAATACATTTCAGACCACACAGAATAATAAGGCTCACATATATCAGTTGAAATATTCAGTCTTAGTGGGGCACTACATGTTCCTTTGTTTAATTGAGCGAAATGCTCAGATAACAATGCATGCAACTTTTCTGCTGTACTGATAGCAACTCAGCTTTTACAACAAATAAAACATTGTGCATTAGCATGATTCTACCAGGAATAGGCAAAACCAATTTTGCAACAAATGCCATTTTAGCTGTTTCGAATTCCTGTCACCTCTTTGGTGCCTGCACAAGAATTTTTTTACATAGATCATGCAACACCATCTTGTTGATTCGACCGAATGCAATAGTTAAATATAGTTTTAGATCGTTTGAACGCTTAAGAAACAAAATCAAATCAATGTTTCATGTCCAATTTACATAAAGCTCTCATTGTTGTGTAAATGAACATTTCGTGCAACACATGTGATGCACATACACAACTATACAGCATCGCAGAATAATATTTAAGAACATAAGATATGTACAGATGATATAATTCTGCGAAGCGGCGATATTTCCTGAAATTCTAAGCTGAAAACTCCTTAAATTACGCTAAAATTCCTAAATTTTTACAAGCCAATTTGGCTTGTGCCGCTAAATTTTTAGACGCCAATCAGAATTTTTAGGATCCTTGGCTCCCAATTGGCCTAAAAATAAAACCCTTACCTATACTTAAATATATTATACCTGTAGTATATAATGTTATTAAATATGTCTATACTCTATAGTATCTCTTCCCGTCCCCGAAAGCACGGGGATAAACTCGTCCCCGTCCCCGAAAGAAACTGTTCCCGTATGATCACTACTTTACATAACCAGGTGCATTTGCTTCTGTATTTTAGCTCTAAATCACCGGGACGCTTGCGCTATGCCTCGTTGGACGGGCGTTTGCCGTGGCGCCATATTAAGGTATTACTTCGACGCTTATATCAACGAATGTCGGAAATTCTATTATGGCGGATGTAAAGGAAATTTAAATAATTTCCGAACGTTCGAGGAATGTGAACGAGTTTGTATAGAAAAAAATTGTAAGTTGAATTCAATATCATGAATGTGAATTTTCTAAAGGTTTGATACATCTTGCTTTACGAATTACTGTGTTGCTACTTTATTCGCGTTTTTGTTATTCAATTTACTCCATTAGCGTGGTTCGAATGAACAGCATACAATTGAAAAACCTGATCCGTTCCAATTTTCACTCGGAACTTCGAAATTTAACGATGCACTTTTGATTTTCCATTCCTAAATACCTGCTAGGTGCCCTGAACGGATAAATTTTTTAGAGTGTTTTTTGTTTCGAAATATAGCGATAGATGGGACTTCATGTACGTTAGATATTGTATGTCACTCTAATCAATGTTCCCGTAACTCACTTTACGTGTAGTTTACAACTAGTTTATTAGAAAATGTCCCAATAGGGCAGAAAAAGGAAGAATGTACTTGCTTGGATAGTTGCCAAGCTAGAAAAGGATTGAACTAGATTTTTGAGAACTTGAGTTAAAGTTCGAACACTTTTGTAATATTGTATTTTTATTCTTTCCCGTTGAAAAATTTGTCATATCTGTAGCAAAGTATATTCTGCAGCTTCGTGCATTTTGTCCTCCCATAATATTGTATGAACCACGGAAAAATTTTTCTGAATGAAAATTATATGCAAGCTAATGGTTGAGTTCACTCAAATAAAGAGAAATTCTAAAGCAATAGCACTATAGCATTTTAAGTCCGCATTGATCCAAGTATATGCCTCTAACTCTAGCTGAAAAATAGTGAATGAATAGTATATTACAGTCATTTTGATTTTATTATTTTCAACTTATGGCTGTGATTGAAAAGACGTCATTAAGCTCTATAAAAAACCTATGATTGGTTCCACTAACCCAATCTGCGAATAATCTGAACGTCTGGATTAAATTGCTGATTAAATAGCCGTGTTTTATACTGAGCATCCGGATATTTCGGGTACCTGGGTATACCTACCCAGGTCAATTTCAAAAAATGAAACCTGGGTGCTATCTAGGTATTCGGGTGACCTGTTTACCCGAATTTCTAACAAGGTATTGTATGGGTAAAACACTTGTATACTCCAATGTTTAAATTCTCAATTGGGTATGAAAAATACCTGGGTAACATGAGTAAATGCAAACAGAGCAAGAGGATAAAGCATACAAAAATGCCTTTAAAAAGTTTTTGATTCAGCCATGCACATGCTATTTTGACACAGTTATCATAGCCAAACTTATGTCTCTAAACGGATGCATCTTTGATTTTACATGAAACAAGTTGTATCAGGCACCCACATATGAAACACTATTCACTAATTATTCATCTCTATTTCTATAAATGTAATGGGCAAACTTGCTCTGCTCTATGCCATGAAATCTTAATGTATTATAGTCCTTCTTGATCAACCTCTGCAGTGAATTGTATGTCACATTGAACAAAAAGTATACATATAGGGCCTGTTGAATGAAAATGCCATATTTGTAAGGAAATGTTTCGAGTCAATCTTATTTGTTGTATTTAACTGGCGCGTATATTCTGGCTACCTGGCTGCGGTTCTTGGGAGTTAACTATTTCTGCCCCTAACGCTAACCCGGCGAGATATGTCCGAGAGAGGTAAAGTGCCTAGCCAAAGATGGTGAGAGAACGAAATTATTATTATTATAAGAACAAAATACAAAATCAGGTTAAAGAAATACAAAGTGCCACGAACCGCTAAACACCAAGGTCTGCACTAAAAGCCACAAAACCCTGGGCAAAACTCCACGCAAGTCCTACACCACCTCTCAAGAGAATAAGATAGAATTGTGACACGATCAAGAGACACAGACGGACAGAACACGCTGTCCTGAAGAATTACCTACTGGTATCGGAAAAAGGGGACGCTGAAGAACTAAACACGGGCGGCGTAGGACGCCCACAATATGCACACGACGGAAGAAATGGCGTCCAAGACGCTCTAGACGAATACTAGCATATCCCAACAAAAATAATTATAAACATGGCGAACGGGCCAAGCGACAACTAAAAAACGTCTATGCAAAACATTCTTATCCATTTATAGATTTTGTACCAAAAATAATATGACACAAATCGTTTTGAAATATTTGATTACCTAATGAAAAGTGAACCTGCTTTAGCAACAAAGAACTCTAGAAATGAAATGATGATAAATAGAGGACCAAAGGTAAGAGGAATTGACCCCCTGACATGTAAACAGCGACTCTCCCCCACTTGCACACACACCAGGCAAACCTACGTTATCCGATCCTACTGTAGACATCGTGCCAAGAGTCTTCATTTACGTAACCTAACTTTTTTATTTTTATACGACTACGCTTATTAAGATTATAATCTAAAGATATATGAAACTATGACGTCAATGCTTAGTTTTTATGTCTTTTTATTTATATAAATATGTCTGTTTTGTATGTTAAAATCACTTCACTCGTTTCACCAATAAATTTGGCTTACCTGCTCTCTTTTCTGCTCCCCAATTTCGTCGTAGGGTCGCTGGTAAAACGTCGTCTTTCCGTCCGGCTTTTGCGTCTATTGGAAACTGGAAAGAAATATATTTTCGTTGCGAGACTACGATTTTCCTTTCAAATTACCTTGGCGTTTTTCTTGAACGTTGCCGCTGCCGTTCGCCCCTTGACATTTTCGTTTTCGTTGACGATTCTAAAGAAGGAAGAATAAATTAAGAACATTTTAGCATTCAGTCCGATCTGCAGGTTATTCAGCTACAGTAACCTGTATTTTCCATTGACCCAAACATTGATAAACCTTACAAGTGGCGAGGCTGGCAGGACGTCGGCTTCAATCTTTCGGATTCGATTTGATCTTGAAGAAGCCTGAAAATAAAGAAGAAATAAAGAAGCACGAAGGTTGACGATTTTTGGCAACTTACTCGACGTTTTCAGAATTCGACGTTGGCGTTTTTCTTCGAACTTGGCGATTTTTTCCTTGAAGAACGTCTAAAGAAGAAAATTCAGAAGAAGATTTACGAATTTTGACAAATCAAGAAGATCACATTTTAATTGAAAATAGAGAAGTAATGGCACGGCAAGAAAATCGTTTTCGGCTTAGGAATAACGCGAGAGATTCTCAGATTCAATCGAATGGTCCCCAAGAGTCCAACAGGATGGGAGGTCGCCCGACTAGCATGCTAAATACCAACTTTAACCGTGGCCGCTTGTCAGGAAGGTTCTCAGATGGTGCCGTTTCTACTTTTAAATGTGGTAGAAGTGGGCATTATTCTTCTACTTGCCCCATGCTCGAACAAAATCAAGATTCCAGATTTTCGAGTTCCCCGCGTAGCACATGGCATGGTGGACCCCCCCGAGTGTCAATGCCAGCCCGAGGCGTTTCAAACCCTAGGAGTCCAGGAGATGCCCTTTCTGGAACCCGAGGAGTCAATGGTCAGCTTTGTCTTGCCGAGGCTAATGGGCCCAACGTGTCAGAATTTAATTCTGACACCATCGCAGAACAGTCCGATCCCTGGAATTGCGATGATTTCGATCTGTTTGGAAATTCCAATGTGAGGCCTCAGGCACATGTTTTTATGGCCCGATATAATGAATTTTATTTTAGAACCGGACACTCCACATTGGTGAGTAGTGGGACAGGATCTGAAGAAATTAGCGATAATCCCACTATTGCCTCCCATGGGTATACTGGCAATTATTATGAAGTCCCAGAACACTTAGAAAATGGTTATTTAGAAAATGGTTCAGACGGAACCTCTGATTTTGATGAAACTTCTGATTTCGACTATTGTGAAGACAGACGGCGCCGTCAGCAATTTGGAAATTCTGGGCAAGTCGAATCAGTTAATGTTTTCATGAATACGGCTCAGACTGGAGGTCATAATTCCCACCGTCTCTCTGGAAGCCGCCCCATGGGTGAAGTTTATTTTATTTTGAATGGGCCTGCTGCAGCCAGTATTTGTAATTTATATGATATTTTGAATTGTACGCATATGCACGAATTTGGAAGCCAGTCACGACGAGGAGTGATCGCTAGACAAGGACCCTTGGAATTTACGACAGAAGGATGGATCAACAAGTCGGCACCGTATATCGCTTCGAGGCCCGAAGTCACCTCCCCAGAAGATCCCACGTGACATCAGTCAGCTCAAACTGACTCAAGAATAGATCCAAGAACGCTAGAAGATTTACAATTTCAATTCAGAGCAGAAGCAGTTCAAAGAAGCAGGAATCGTAACAGAAGAAGGATCCCTCGAAACAATTTTCAACGAATTTTTAGAAATTTAGTCTCACTTACTTCTTCCTATTTTTTGTTCGCCGCTATATTGTTGCTTTCTTTTTTCCTCATCTGTTACAGCTCAGTGCAGTTGGAAGCATACATGTGCGGGGATGATGGGGACCCAGAGCTTTGAAATTAGAAGTCTTTTCCTGTATGAAAAATTTTGTTGGTATTTTTGGGATTTTTGTCTCAAAAATTCAAGATTCACGCCTTCTCTAACTATCTTTCCCCCCAATTTCAGAGCTGCACATGTATGGGTTCAAAGTAGAGATGCATGGGAATAATTTTCGAGATGGAGAGTTGAAAAGAAAAAAATTGATTTTCCAACAAATTTTCATTTGTTACTAATTGTTGTCAAAAAAACTGTTTTTTCAGGTGTTTTTAGATTTTGAAAAGATCCAGGGGTAGCCAATTACGTTTTTCCAGAGGCCACCCAGGTGTATCCAGAGTTTCAGTGGAAGGGTTTACTCCCCCACCATATGTGCATCAATGGTTGGTAGGTGTGTTGATGCACTCAGCTGCAGAATATACTTTTCCACGGACATGAAAAATTTTTTAATCAGGAAGAATACAAATTCAATATTGAAAAAGTGGATTTTTCATGCTTTAACTCAAGTTCTCAAAAATCTAGTTTAATCCTTTTTCTAGCTTGGCAACTATCTAAGCAAGTATATTCTTCTTTTTTTGCCCCATCGGGGCATTTTCTAATAAATAAGTCTACCTCTTTTTAGTGGGCTTCAACCATATATAAAAACCTTCATAGAAGCACCTTGGAGTTTTTCATTTGGTCATCTTCTCACTTTCGGCAAAGGTAAAAGATGTGTAAACTGCATAGTAAAACACGTTTCAAACACATTGTAAAGTGACCATATCTGTTGAATTGCCCATGGTCAAGAACCTTCAGCCCAAAAAATTGCAGAAATACCTTTGTTTGCACAAATAACATTTTTGTGTAAAGTTACCGTATCCATTGAAATCTCTGCAGTCGAAAACCCCTTTCAACAAGAAAACACGAAAATACGCTTGATCTTTGTTTTATACGCACGATAACTTTTGTGTAAAGTTACTACATTCGTTGAATTCCTCCAGGTCAAAACTCCTTTCGCCAAAAATTCGCGAAAATACGCTTGTACTCACAATAACATTTTTGTGTAAAGTGACCGCATCTATTGTCGAAAACTCCTCCCAGTAAAAAATCAGGAGTATACGCCTGTTTACACCCGGTATTATTTTTTGTGTAAAGTGACCGTATCTATTGAATTCCCAATAGTCGAAACCCCCTTCCATATAAAGACCACGGAAATAGCTTTGTTTTACATGCAGGATAATCAGATAACACTACATCTGTTTCACCAAAAAAAGGATTATTTTTAACCCAAACGAAGGGGATTTTCCCTAACTTTGGACACATATAATTTGACCAAATCAATGTTTTCAAAAAATAAAAAAAAACGTTTCGAGTAGACACTTGATAGATGCACGGGTATAAGTATCAAGGTCAATGGATGCATACTCATCGAGGAACCTGCTGCAACTGGCCGTTTTTTGCATGTTTTTGGCGCCCCACCGAGCACCATTTGATTATTGACCCGCAATGACCTTTTCCACCCCTATGTTTGCCCATATGGCGGATATTATGCAAAAAACCTCATGTCTCTATCCATAACCGTTTTTGCTCTAGCGGGGGATAGTCAGATTTTAGGGGGCCAAGTATATTATAGGTTGACGCTACCGCGCCACCTATGATTTTTAATCTGAACTATTAATTTTTTAGCTTGTGCCAATGCTACCCTCGATGCTGCTAGTCCAGGGTGTCGTTACGACAAAAGTTTAGATGAACGAGGGTGTCCGAAAAATGTACACATATGCGATGGTAAATATACTTTTCAAAGTATGCAGTAACGAGTCAACAGCTTCATAAATCTAAATTTTTTGACCGCAAGAGAACATTATCGGCTAGTTTCGTTCGAAATCCAAAAATATTAAAAAATGAAAAATTGTGTTGAAGTATCAAATTTTCGATATCATTTTCTCCAAAAGTCGACTTGATTCCAGCTTGAAGAAAGCGTTTCAAAATAATTTTGCAGCCATTGATCCTTATTTATATTGAAAAATAATTTGACCCGGGAATATTTTAGTGAACGATGGACTATGTCCAAGAAGCAGCGAGAGAACGAAACGCGGATTGTGCATCAGGGAATGTAAAAACAGCGATATGGAATGTCCCAATCATAAAAAATGTTGCAAAATCGGATGCAACCATCTTTGCCTGTCGCCAATTTTTCGGGTATACTTTTACTTTTCTTATTTCTCAAAAAATGCTCATTTCCCCACTTACATTTTATTTTTTTCAGCTCTAATATTGGCGGTTTCCAATCGTTTCGCGAATATTCTTGATGTTGTTATTAGCTTGCAAATTATTTAATTGTTCGTACATAATCGCATAAATGTGCAACTCAAAATTAAATTTGATGGCAGTGGCGATATCTAGAATTCAAAATCATGTTTGGCTTGACGCGTCAGTCGTTTCCATAAATTTGAATCAAATCAACTTGTGTACTATTTCCTATGTTCATCAAGTTGTGACCCGGATTTCTGTTGAAAAGTTTAATCTCTCCAATACATAATGCTGATGGTGTATTCCATGTCAGAGCGTCCGCGAACTGAACATCAATATTCATACAGGGCAGATGGGTGGCCGTCTTCAAGAGACGGATTACGCGCGGTCGAGAAAAGTTCTGAAAGTGGTCTTATCCGAATGTTCCAAAAAAGTGCGAGGCATTATACAAAGTGGCTGCGCCACAACAGGCGATATTTTTACACTATGTTTAGGCTCCATAATAGCAAAATTTGGTTGAGAAAATCAAAAAATTATTTTACTTGATAATGAACTTCCAACTGATCACCATGAGCACATTCGGAAAAAAATTTTGCTGCGGTATCTCAAAATTCCAATTAAGGATGAGTTGCAAAATGCTCGAAATTGTGATTGCAGTCAAAAATATAGATTAGGATATCTTCAACATATTGCTCATTGAGAATTTCCATTCCACATCATGCTGTTTATTTGTCTCAAAATCTGTTTTTAAACCTATGAAGGTACAGAGACCGGTAATTCCACGTCTCCCGACTAATCTATGTGTTTTGGATCAAGAATGAAATTTATTAACTTGACCCTTACTGTACGAGGTTTAATTGTTAGCATTCAGCTGTATTTCATTCGGAAAAAGTGCAGTTATTTTGTCGAGGAAGATCGGACCGAGTATATGAATGTTTCATGCTTGTCTCACCTGCAAAGTGTTCGGCATGCATAGAAAGTTATAGTCTGCTTTTCTAGAAATGCTTCTAAATAATGAAAGTGGAAAGCAAGTAGTATTTCAGATTTTCACGTACTGAACTCACCTTTAACAATTTCTCGAGTGAAAAATTTTACGGTAAAAGCTCTATGTGAACGATTTTGACGACAGTACTGATTTGTGTCACTCTTCAATTTGGAAGCATTTTATAAAAAAACAGACTATAGTTGGTTATTCCATCCACTGTATAAATATTTTTTCCAAATGAGCCGGAAAGAAAAAATATGTTTGCAAATAATACACAATCAGCGTAAGCGGCGGCTTTTTTTATCGGATTGACAGTAACAGTCAGACAACTTGGAAAAATAAAATAAGGGCCTGCGACGCATGATCATCACGTGCCTAGGCTTTGTTTGCATTTTTTGCATTCCGAGGCTCACTTGAAAACTGTAGCTTTTTTGAGAATCATTTTTTCGATTCTCCCTGAACGTAACGGTGATGAAATGCTTGAGAAATTATTTTTTGTCCGGGCTCCTACAGATCTATTTACTGCTGAAAAATTATTCAAAGTTTGCGTTAACTCATCCATTGCTTATTTTACCGCTTGCACCTGTTAAAATGAGTGTTTTTTATTTTATTAAAAGTTGCAAAAGTTGGCACTTCCGTCATAATATGGTGCTCAAAAAACGTCTTTGATGCTTTGGCAAAGATATAGACTGGCCTTGTAAGTTTGTTATTTACAAGCAGAAAAACATTTTTTAGCACCAGCCAATCAGTATCATCATTGAATGCATCATTCACGAGCGAACGATTGACATTTCCCTTTTCCTTACAATGATAACAACTCAATTTCCTTATTTTCCAGTCTGGATTTTGAAATCTCTAGATTCAGCGTCAATCAAAAAAGAACAGGTGATGTGCAACATATTATTCTCTTCAAAATATTGTGACTAAAATGACACATTGACCATATTGCAGCCGCCTGTCTGCTGAACATGTGAGTGATTAGCTTCGTTTTCCGGATCGTTCTTCAATTGTGTGCGACAGGAAGCATTGTTAGATATTGTTCTTCTGAAAGTTCTTTACCTTTTTCTTTCAAGTTTGCTAATGGAACTCTTCAACGAGCGGTGATAGACAGGCAAGGCCGGCCAGACGTTATAATTATGGAAACAGAGTAGACAAAAGTTGCTCATTGCCTGACACTTCGCGATGCTTTTGCACTTGTTCACTTCGTATTAAGTCATTCCGTTAATTAGCCGCAAGATTGTGTCAATGGTTGATGGGAGAATATTGTGTCGGAGTTTACGTTAGTATCTTGAGAAGACCTCAGAATAAATTGTCAGGATTACTTTCCTGAATTTACAAGTGCTCCATATAGCAATCACAGACACCTTGATTATTATTCTATCCACATAGGACTTAGGACGCGTCATAATTTGGAATAGAAAAGACTATCGGATAAATCTCCTTTTATTATAAACCGGTACGCCTAGACATGATTTGTCTCATATTTGGTGGTCGAAGCATCCTGAGACATACGAAGTACGAGAATCGTTTACAGGAAGCTCTTAGGGCCCTGTCATACGTACCGCGCGGCGCTGCTTGTCCTATTTATACTAAGCGGCGACGCGCGGTACCGCCCGGCGCCGCCTGGGAAGTATGAATAAATTTTTCTAACTTTTGCGGCGCCGCGCGGTACCGCTTTCAAATTTCAACTCAATCATGTGTTATAAAGCTTTGATATATTGCTGCTATAACATATCGATGCATACTATAACATCTGTATATACAGTTCAATCATATTTTTTACATAAATTGTGAATTATGACACTTTTCAAGTATTATTTTATCATGCCTCTTAATCATACATGCACAACCTAGAGATTCTGTGTGGACTCAGCCAGTACAGGGGGTGGGATAGATTTTTTTCGTTCGTTATAACGAAAAGAAGATCCAAACAACATGTTTTTCAACCTATATTACCCAAGTACGTGAAATTATTTGCTTGGACTGCATTCTTCAAAGTTTTAACGCTACTCTTTTGAATCAAGTATGCTTCGTTTTGAGAGATCGTTTAACTACGGTATCATTTTCATTCTTATGATGACTTTCTTTTCTCTCTTGATCATTTTTTCGTTCGTCATCTTCTCAGTCATTGTTGGGGGTCACATCTGCTGGGGGGTCAATACCCCCAAGCCCTTCCCCAATGTGCATGTATGCTACATTCTGAAAAAAATCATCCTACATTCTGAAAAATCCATGATGGACAAGTTCTGGCCATGCACTCAGAAATTTTCCCAGTGAAGTTTTTCCTGTAGTTTTATCCCAGAGGTATTATTAATGATATTTTCAGAAATAGATTTTCAGGAGGATTGTAAATATGTATAGTTCGTTTATATAAGATCTTTGTAAATGTTGAGGTGGTCTCAGGTGCACGTGTTCAGCTTCCGGCGTCGGTGCGCAGGCGGTTGGACGCGGCGAAAAGTGGCGAAAAGAAAGTGATATATTTGCATAGGTTTATGCTGCCACTGTTTCGCGTTTTTGGTGTCTTTTTATCATTGTTAAAAAGATACGTTTTATGGAGTGTTGCCGCCATCGTCTTTATTATAAGATTTTTGTTTATTATTTTATATTGGCGTCGCCCTTCGTCACCCAATACACTTCGGACCTGTAAGTGTATTGTTTTGTGAGCGTAGTGGAGGGAGTCTTTAAGATTAGGAGTGGAGACTTGGGTAGGAGCTCCTGAGGTACGTGCCAAGGTGTTCTGCCTGAGGTTTAGTGAAAGTTCTGGTGTATATCTGGTGAAACGTCTGGGAGAGTTTTGTGTTTGTTGCTGTTGTTAGCCTGTGGTTAGAACTGTTGCTTTATTGTGACCCCACAGCAGCCTAACAAGTGGTGGACTCTTAACGCCTCTCACGACGGATAACCGGAGAACCACTAGAAAAATAACTAAACCTCCTGGGTTTTATTTACAGGCACATACCGGAAAAATTAAGAAGATGAGTATTCCAGTAGGGAAAATGTTGAGGACTCCTCCTAGGTCACATGAACCTAGTGTTTCGAATCTGGACTCTGCTGAAGAACACACAGCGGTAGAAAAGGTTCAAACACAGGCGCCTGAGACTGAAGGAAGGAGAGAGAGTGGAATTGCTGAAATGGCAAGAGTTGAAGAAGAGTTGAGGAGAAGTGGTTTTGAGATGGCTAGGAGAGCCGAGATTGAAACTACTGTAAGTGGTAGTGTCAGAGGTCAGCAGACCTTTGAGAAGGAGAGACCGACGTCGCCCTCGAAGTTGGTCCATCCGATGGCCGAGACGCTGGAGGAGATTAGACGGAAATCGAAACCGGCGTGGAGGTCGAACATGATGGACATGAATTACGACGAGTATTACGAGGACGCGCCGGCCGATTTATACGACGACAAATATTCGAGGCGATACGACCCCGAAATGGCGAACTTTATTCGGCGAGAGGAACAGAGGGATCGAATCGATCCCAAGGACGTACGAATTAACGCGCTGGAGAAGAAGGTCGAGTTATTGATCAAAGTAATCGAAAGCGCGCAGATCAAGGAAAAGGAAACGGAGGATGATCAACGGAGGAAGCTAGGTGAGTCTTCTTACCTTGAGAATAGAGTTGAGAGAGTTAGTGAACCTAAGAGAGAGGTTCATTCGGAAGTTTATGTAAGGTCTCAAGAGGACAGAGACAAATATTCGGCTAGAGATAGAGGTTGGACTGAGGAGCCGCAGAGTTCGAGGAATGCTGAACAAGCACAATCGAATGCCTACGGTTACTCAGAGAATAGGAGGTCTAGGGAAAGGAAGGTGACTATTTGCGACGAATCGTCCCAGGGAGAGGATAGGTTTTCTCGTCCTACTCCTTGGAGAGATACCGCAAATAGAGCTGACTTTAGCCCTGAGAGGAGGAGAAAGAGGAAGTCAAAGAGTAGAAAGAGATCTCACAGATCAAGGGCTAGGAGTAGACATTACTCAGATAGTGATAATACTAGTTCATCTACGTCGAACTCTAGCTCAAGTGTGGAAGTTGATGTGAGAGATGTGGTAAAGGCCTTGAAACATAGACCTTTGCATGATAGTATAAAGCCGACGGAGGCTTTGAAATTTTTTACTGATCTGGAAAGTGAATTTCTGGAGAATACGGCTGATAAAGTGAAGAAGGAATGTTTGAGAAGGTTGTCTCAAAATACGGCTAGGAGGATAGCGAGAACATCCTCAAGTTATACAGAAGCGCGGAGGAATATTTTAAAGTATCTCGCGCCGACTTATGATTTGACGATGCTCAAAAGAGAGTTGTTTAATATGAAACAGGAAGAAGGCGAGTCAGCCTTAGAGTTTTTAAAGAGATTGAGTAATCATGTGGATCTGGTCTATGCAGATCAGAGTGATCAAGTAAGGCAAGAGAATATTATTAATGCCTTCATTTATAAGAGTAGTCCGTTGTATCAGAGGGAGTTGCAGGACGTATTGCCATCAATGAAAACTTGGCAAGACCTTGCATACGCCGTAACTCAGATTGATAAAAAGTATAAGAATGTGTTTACTACTTTTGGAGCCAAGGATAAACCGATTGTAGTGAATCAAGTTGTAGCTACGGAGGAGATATGCCCGGAAATTGCTTTTGTCGGGAATGCTCCGTATGGAAGTACTAAAAAGTATAACCAAACGAAGTCAAGACCACAAAATCAGTTGCAAAAGGCAGTGGAAGAGGAGAGAAGTGAGGAGAATGCTGAAGAGATGCAACCTGGTCCGTCGCCTCGTGATGTTAAAAAGTCTAACGAGGAGCAGGCCAAGGAGTCTTTTCTAGCTATTCTCTCAAAGGAATGGCTACAATTGGTTCAGAAAGTAGATAAATTACAAGTTACTCAGAGTGAAGCCTTAAAAGAGTTGACTACTGTGAAGGCTGCGTCTGCTGAAAAGCAGAAGCAGTTGAAGCAGCAGAGACCCTACTGCATTTATCATAAGAATAATACGCATGCTACGGAGGAGTGTAAGACATTAGCATACCGGCGTCAGCAACAGCAACGCGGTGGATTTAACCGTGGCATGTCTAATCAGTATTATGGTGGTGATAGGAACGCTTCATTTAAAGGAAGTTTTAGAGGTAGAGGTGGACCTCAGTTTGGATTTAGAGGAAGAGGAAGAGGTGCCTATTATGTAGGATTCCCCGAAGAAGATCAAATGTACGGGTATGACCCAGAATTTGAGAGATACAGGGAATTCTGCAGACTTAGGGAACAAGGCATCCAGTTGCAAAGACAGCCTCAGTTGATGTTACCTGCACCAACTAGTCAACCTGCTATTCAGGGTAGTACCGTCCAGGATCAGTCTGGATCATTTGTTTCGAACCAGTCGCAACCTAGTTCGCATAACGTAATGGTAACAAGCCGTACGGATGTGGATGATGAAAGTGATCAGAGTAGAAACAAATCTTCTAGTTTGGTTCTCGGAAGTATTATTCACCTGGATAAGGTGACACCTCTAGAGAAGGTAAAGGAAAGAGATTTGGCTCATGTGAAATATGGAAGGAAAGCAATGGACATGGAGAGAAGGTTGTTGGAAAATTATCCGAAAACGGTTCCATTCTATATAAATGTAGTTATTAAAGAAACGGCTACCAGAGCTTTAATTGATACAGGAGCTCAGTGTACGGTCATGTCTTCTAAGCTCCTGAAAAGGGCATTAGACGTTGATTATACAGTGTACCCGCGTATCCTTAAAGTGACTGTAGCTGATGGAAAAATTGTACATGCCTATGGGTATGTACCAGTTTGTATGAAGACGGAATTCGGAAGTTTTCCTGTCAATGCTATAGTGTTGCCAGATGCAGGTGAGGACCTGATCTTGGGCACAGATTTTTTAGCACACCCAGATTTAGGTGTGGTGATTGATTTCAAAAGGAATGCCATGACAATACAGGGCATTGAGAGAAAGATTGACGTAGTTCAAGTTCCTTCTGTAACTACTGTGCAAACGGTAATGGAAGAAGTGACTAAAGTCAGTGTGGCGTCGACTGATTGCATAAATCAAATTGTTTATCCAAAAGTCTGTCTGCTAAAGACAACTGTTGCAATTGTTGCATGTAGTAAAACCTACATTCCATATGGAACAGATGTTTTGATGAAGGCAAAACTTTGGGATCAACATGGAGATGCCACGTTGAACAGAATTATTGTTGAATCCAAAGATTCTGAAAGGAAGTTCAGAATGGAGAAAGCGGTTGTAGACGGATCACAAGAGGAGTTTGTAGTACTAATCTGCAATACCACAGGTTCTGGATGTCGGTTTGAGAGAGATCAAATCATTGGCTATACAGAATCTATGCTTATTGAAGATGATGATACGTACAAGAAGGTGAAGGAAATGAAGAAAATAAAGGAGGAAAAGGAATATCAGACGTGTATGGTAAAGGAAGGAATGCCTGCATTATCAAAATTTGATTCTGTAGAGTTCTATACTTCACTATGCAAGATGATATCGAAGGCGAAAATATCGGAAGAGAAGAAAACGGAAGCTATAGAGTCTTTGTTGAAATACAGAGATGTCTTTAGCTTGCCTGGTGATCCGGCTACTACAACCCCAGCTCTGACGTGTAAGATAGATACAGGAGATGCAAGACCTGTAGCAAAGCGATATTACAGAGCTACTATTAATAGTCGGCCAGGAGTAAGGCGACATATAAAGGAGATGTTGGATCAAGGAGTGATCGAGCCCTCGAAGTCACCGTGGGCTGCACCCTTGTTCCTAGTTGGAAAGAAAGATGGAACTACGAGACCAGTAGTTGATTTTAGAGGTATAAATGAAGTGACCAAGGATGATAAATATCCCATCCCGAGAATGGATGACTATTTAGATTGCCTTGGAAGAGCGAAGTTTTATACGACTCTAGATTTGAAGTCGGGATATTGGCAGGTCCCGATGGAGGAGGAGAGCAAGGAGAAAACGGCTTTTATATGCCAAGAGGGCTTGTTTCAGTTTAAGGTGATGCCGTTTGGGTTGAAGAACGCACCGGCTGAATTCCAAAGGATGATGGAGAGAATCCTTGGGGATTTGGTATGGAAAATTTGCCTAGTGTACATAGATGATATTATCATCTTCTCGAATACGTTCGAGGAACACTTAGAGAATTTGAAAATGGTGCTAGAAGCATTGAGGAAGGCGAAGTTGACTCTTAAGCCAGAGAAATGTGAATTTCTTCCCGAGAAGGTGCACTTTTTAGGACACATCTTGGATGCGAATGGAATTTCTCCGGATCCTAAGAAGGTCAAGGCGATAACGGAATTTCCATTCCCGGATTCTGTTAAGAAAATGCAGAGATTCCTAGGTATGCTACAATGGTGTAAGAAATTTATACCAGACCTAGCAGCACTAGCTGAACCTTTGTACAAATTAACAGGCAAGAAGGGAACATGGAATGTAACGGAGTTGCATTACACAACTTTTGAGAAGCTCAAAGTAGCATTGACCTCAGTACCTTTCTTAAGACATCCAATTTTAGATGGATCTGCACGATTCATTCTTCAAACGGATGCCAGTGGAATTGCATTGGGAGCAGTGTTATGTCAAGAGACTGACTCGGAACGTTGGGTGATAGCCTACAATAGTCGGATATTGCGGGCAGAAGAAAGGAAATGGTGCGCCACCGAAAGGGAATGCTTAGCTGTGGTTTACGGCCTTAAAATTTATAAACATTATCTTTTGGGCCAAAAGGTCAGGATTCAAACTGACCACAAACCATTATTATCAATGAGGGTCAACACACAGACTAATGACAAACTCAAGAGGTGGTATGCATTCATTTGCCAGTTTAATCACAAGTTGGAGTACGTGCCTGGCAGGCAAAATGCCATGGCAGATTTCCTCTCCAGGAAGGAGGAACCGGATGAACAGAAAGAGAAGTTGCCACCAAAATGGGAGCTTATCTTTCAGAAAGAAGATGTGAAATCTCTAACTGAAGACGAAGTCCTTAACCAAAACCACAAAGTTTTAGTGAAACAACTTCGGGAACTCAGAGGAGATGAAGTGGATGAGGCTGTAGGAGTCTTCACTCCGGTGAAGATGGCCACAGCTTCAGTGGCTTCAAACTATGGTGTTGGTGATGAAACTCAACTTAATATTTCTCCAGAATTTGATAATTATCGAACGCCTGAGAAATATGAAATTGAGGCAGTAGTCACTAGACAAATGTCAAAAAACTTGCAGCAGGAGGAAAAAGGACATCCTCCTGGGCAAGCAAAATCTAAAGAGGAAGTGAAGAGAATATTTGAACCAAAGGAGAAGGAGTTTGAAGAAGCCCCAGAGATTGAAGATGGTAGACCGAAAGGGCTTATCTCAAACGCCTTGATGTCAAAGTTGCAAGGAAAGGATAAAGATCTAAAAGTGATCTTCGAGAAACTAGGTGCTAATAGTGGCACCAAGTCTCAAAGTAACTTTTATATCGATCAAGGGATACTATATAGAGAGACTTTTGGCGAGGCAGAGGATCAAGTTGTTGTCCCCTCTGTTCTCAAAAAAGTTGTCCTGCATCAGTATCATGGAGCAGTGATGATGACGCATCAAGGGTTTAAGAGAACCCTTGCTATTATTAAAAAGCGGTTCTGGTGGCCGAGCATCGAGAAGGATGTTCGGAGCTGGATCAGCTTTTGTCCGATATGTCAAATTGCGACTCCAGGAAAGGCTACAATTCCGCCATTGAATCCAATCATTCCTAGAGGACCATTTGACATAGTCTCTGTAGATATTGTGGGAATTTCTCCCATGAGCGAGAAAAGACCGTATGTGATAGTATTTCAAGATTACTTTACAAAATGGGTAGAAGCAGAAATGATCCCGGATCAATCTGCTGTAACCATTGTGGACAG
Source organism: Romanomermis culicivorax (assembly GCA_963922205.1). Lineage (NCBI taxonomy): Eukaryota > Metazoa > Nematoda > Enoplea > Mermithida > Mermithidae > Romanomermis > Romanomermis culicivorax. The sequence continues at coordinate 414,303 of CAWUHX010000048.1, forward strand.
TTTTCTTCGAAATATTGTGTTCAGGCATGGAACCCCGGTGAAATTGTTGAGTGATAACGGTTCATGCTTTACAGCTGATTTGATGACGTCAGTCTGTAAATTGTTGGAGTGTCAGAAGATTTTTACAACTGCCTACCATCCACAAGGAAATGGAATGGTTGAAAGGTTTAACCAAACCTTGATCCAGCAGTTGCGAAAGGTTGCTATAGAGGATTCAGATAAGTGGGACAGATATTTGCAATCTGTCGTTTTTGCGTATAATGCCACACCTCATACCTCAACAAAATGTTCTCCATTTGCCTTATTGAGAGGTCATGAGGCAAATTTTGGCATTAGTATTGGTGTTGCTAGAAACATAGTTCTGCCGATGAACTATGAGGCTTATAAGCATATACTAACCGAAAGCTTAGTAGAAACTTATGAGACCATTTCAGAGAATATCAGGAAGGCTGCGGAGAGCAGTAAAAAGTTTTTTGACTGTAAAGCAAAAGCTCATGATTATTCCGTCAATGATTGGGTTTTGCTGAAAGTCGATAAACAGAAAAAACTGGGTCTGCCGTGGCAAGGACCGTATGTTGTTACTGATAATAGGAGATTATCAGAGAATGTGCTTGAAATCGCTCACTGGAGAGAGCCGCTGAAAAAGCAGGTGGTATCCGTGAGCAGGTTAAAGCACTTTCGTTACGAGACCGGCAGATGGCTGCAGTCTAACGACGTGTCATCTAAGGACACGCAGTTTACTGTAGATTCGAAAATTGACAATTATAAACTGCCGTAGTACGTAGCGCTGTTTTTTCGTGTGTGTGTGTGCGTATGAATACCCCCCCATATTTTTCACCCCCAATCTTGTATTTAAGTACAAACTGTAATTAATTGTATTTATTTATGTATTTATCGCGTATTTATCGTGTATTTTTAATTTTCCCTCGCGTAAATCTTTAAATTTTCAAAAATTTTTGGTAAAAAACCACTCATCGCAAAAACCTAAAATTTTAAAACTTTTTTCGCGGCCTAAATTTTAAATTTCCCCGAGTCCGATTAATTTTTTTCGGAGGAAATAGGTAGTTGTTGCCCCCCAATTCTGTGGATATTGGAAGAATTGGGAAAACCGCTGAGTTTTAGAGTGAAAATAGACAAAAAGTAGCAAAAGCGGAAAATTTGTCGATTTTTCAGCTCTTATTCAAAAAATTTTAAAAAAATTTTGCAAAAATTGATAGCGCCGAATTAGTAGAATTCGAGAAAGAAGCGGAAGGAATGTCCAGGCCCCCCAATGGACGCCGGACGAAGCAGTATCTGGTCACGGACCCCCACGTGACCTACGGACAGCCGCAGGTGCGGCAAAACAATCGGTATTTTTTAGTCGATGGTAAGCGACCTAAGTTTTTAAACTTAGTTAATTTAAAAATTAATTGGGCAAAGCAGGATGTCATAGCCCACGGGTGTCTAGACGAAGGCCTAGACAATTGTAAAAGTTTAGTGGGAACATATTTGTTCTGTCAACTTGAAAAAGTGTGGCAAAGCTGCCCGTAGCGCAAAATTTGGACTTTTTGCGAAACTACATCATTCCTCTACACACATAGCGAGTTGAATAAATTCGTCTATGTGATGGGGAAGAAGTGGAGTGTAGCAACTAGTCGACTAGGGGTAGATAATTTCAAAATTATTTAAAATTTTCAAATTCCATCTTAATTTAATTTTCTACGAATTTCCTCATTTTGGGTAAATTGTAAAAATATTTTTAAATTTCTTCTTGGAAATTCTTAATTTATTGATTGGATAGGCCGTTTTGGGCGTTGGATTGAGACGGCTAGCAGTCGATTGATGGAAGACGCAGGTGGTCTGTGCGTGTACTCCCGTATAAGGTAGAAGTCGGGGCCGCACTTGTGTTTAACTATCTGCCAACACTAACCCAATATATGTGTGGTACCTTATTTTCCCCTGCTTGCAATTTTCTTTTTTCCTTTTTCCTATTTGTGCTTACTATCTGTGGTGAAGGTAGAATTTAACCGATGTTTGTCCGCTTTGGGAAAAATTTTCATTAAAAAGTTGTAAACATTTCGCCTGAATTTTTTAGACTACAATGTTAAAGGCATTGTCAGAGTCCGCGAATTAGAACGATGGTTTGCCACGACGTTCGGGAGATTTCCGTTGGAATTAACGGAACCGAAATTGGTCGAGGTAGGTAAGGTGGCTGAGATGATCGAAACCTTGAAGGACAGTAGGTTTCGAGGACAGCCAGTTATCGGTTTTGATACCGAGAAAGTTACTCAAGAGTACGTGAGTAAGGTTTTCGCGACTTCTGGGGTTGATAACCCAAAAGGGAAGGAGTTCGCGAGAGTCATTAGCTTCTCGACGGTGACTGGAGACACCTTTGTTGTAGATACTACGACAATCATGCCGAAGGAATGGACGCTCATTCATGAGCTCTTAGATTCGGACATGCTTCTCGTTGGATACAACTTGGTTACAGATCTGGTTGCCGTCTGGAATGTTAATGGCGCAGGCAGAAATCACCAGGATGTTGATCTGACAGCAGAGATCAAGTATAGAATTGCATCTTCGTATGGCCGTTATTATGACGTAGCCAAGGTAGGAGATCAATTGAACGGAAGATTTTTGGCAATGTCCAGGAAGTTGGGACTTTGCCCAGAAACCTTTAAGCTGAAAGGGTTGTTCACGGAGCTGTATCTGGCGGATGTGGGTTATTTCCAAATCGATTTCCGTCAGAGAGCGCAACGTGAACGATTCTGTAGGCACACATTGACGCAGTTTGAAATCAGGTATTCAGCACTGGATGCCTACTACTCATTGTTGGTTTTCTTAGCGTTTTTCCACTATGAGTTAGCTATGGAAGTCGAGGTCGGATTCCAGTATTTTCCGCATGATTTGATGAAAGCGGATCAAATCCAGATAATAGCGTACAGGTTGTACAGGTTTTTTAATATGATACATGGAGAGAATTTTCCGCAGACTTTTTGCGGAAGTCCAGAGGTAGAGGAGCCGCAGTCGTCGGCTATTTACCACGTAATGAGACAGGAAGCGTATGCCCGTATGGCTGCCCAAATGGACACCTCATTTGGAGGCTATGTGGAGTACAGCTTCCCTCATTACGAGGCAAATCCGAAGAGAGGGAGAGACGTAAGTATACCTAAAGGTATTCATCCTGATTATACCGTTAAAGAAAAAAGTAAGAATGTAGACGGTAATGATACGGTAAGTGAGGATGAAGAGTTTGAAGAAGCTTTGTCGGAAAAGCAGATTAGAACTCGAATAATGAACAAGGTGATAGATATGGTTAATCGAGGGAAGAGTTTCAGTAGACTCGATGAACCAGTATCTATGGTTTTGTACGAGAATTTCCTAAGGTATAGGAAAGAAACGAAGCAGTTGTTGGAGATAACATCTCTGGAAGTTGATTACCACGAGTATGAACCGGTCAGAGTTTCGAACGGTAAAGACTCGTATGTAAGACAACACTGGAGTATGGATATCGGTCCTTATTCTGAAATATTGATTGAAGACAATTTTAAGAATTTGGAGTCAGTGTGTAATAAAGTTCCTCTGACGTTTCATTTATTTTGGCCAGCTTGTAGAGAGGAAGCGGAAGAGTACCTTACCTCTCTCCTTGACCACAACTATTTGAGATCCTTTAGCCCCGAGGGAAAGGAACAACTCTTGAAGATGTTGTGGAGGGGAGATAGGTACGGTCAGTATTTATCATTTTTGAACAGTCTTCCAGTAACAGAGGTGCATACGCCAACCAAGGGCGATTCTATTACATGTTGGGGAAATCGTTTCGGATTTCTGCCGATCCGATTTTGGCCCAAGACAAAATCATGGGAGCAAAGACCGGTAGATAAGAGGAAGCATTTGGCGGAGTGTCCACAGTACAAAGATAATCCGTACTGCTATCAGAGGTTTTACTTCCGTCAAATAGCTGTTCGAGTACCAGGTTTGCGATACCCGATTGATATGGGCGAGGACGCAACGAAGGAGAACCAGAAAAAGAGCGTGTTAGCGTATCAACCGGAATACGTTCCAGGTTACGAACCGCCATTTTTTGAGCCGATATTGCCGTCCGATGCTCCAGGTTTCACGATTACGCATATTGGCGATAAGGTTGTAGTGACGCCGACAGGTAAGCAGCCAGCAGTGCCGGTTACAGGCACTGAGGTAAGCACAACGGTGAGTCAGCAATCTGGAGTTGATATGAGTAGTTTGGATCAGGTGCAGGGGATGCAGGCTGAGCCTGTTGCGGCGAAAGCACAGCAACAAGCCATACCTGCAGACCTCAACACCCCCATAGACTTGAATCAGGTAGGAGATGATTTAGAAGTGGCTAAGGAGGTCACTGTTGAATCGTTGATACAGCCTGATCAAGAAGCACAAGTAACCTCTTTATTAGATCAGACAGAAAGTTTACTTTCTGGAATGGATGTTAGGGCAGAGCACATGTTGGATGAAAGCAATCTGATAACGATTGCTGCAAGTCCAGCAATAGAGGAAATTGAAGCAAGGCTCAGGGAGCAAGCTGAAAAGGAAATCGAGAGACAGAAAGAGATTTTTACTAAGCAGCTTGCGGAGCAGAAAGCGAGATTAGATCAGCAGCAGAAGCAGCTGGAACTAGTATTGGCTGGTTTCATGGCGCAGCCGACGCCTCTGGCAGCGCCTACAGTCGTGCAAGCTCCAGCCAAGCCGCCTACTGCTTATCATATCCCGAAATTGCCGGCGCAACCTTCTAGTACGCAGGCCATCCAACCTGCGGTCAGCAAGGTTACGCTGACAGTTCAAGTAGCGCCCAGAGATCCAAGTATAGACGGTGGTATACCAGGTATGTATACTGCAGAAGAGGTTAGAAAGTTCAGAGCAGAAGGTCGTACGGACGACCAAATTAAAAGATTAGGGAGACGAAAATTAACCCGAAAGGCCAATAGGGCTAAGAAGAGAGAGGAAGAAGATGTTATTGAAATCAGTGATAGTGAAGGAGAACAGACAGGGAGTTCTACGTCTGTGGATTTGAAGTTTGCAGGATCTACAACTTTATTGACGGATTCAACCAAGTCCAAGACTGGAACTACGCGGACGAGCCTGATGCCTGGAACCAAAAGTTCTACGAGTCAGGTGCAGTCGACGGTTGCTTCGGCTAAAGTACCTAGTAAATCGTCTGCATCTCAGGTAAGTGCAACGACGAAAAGTACTTTGGCTAAGCCCGTGTCTAAAGTGGATAAGACTTCTCAGCAGGACCAGAGCAGTGCTTCAGGGAAAAAAGTTGTTTCTAAACCCTCTACGTCGGAACCGACTAAATCGGTCAAGAGAAGTAGAGATAAGGAAGTAACTTTGGAGTACCTAAGTTCTGTTTTGAGAGACTACTGGGATGTCCATAAGAAGTTTCCCTTGGTGAAGGGAAGGATAGATTTTTCGACACCGGAGGTGATCGAATTCTTTGCTCAGGATATGCCAGATGATAATAGGAATCAAATCATCTGGGCATTGGTGAATAATGGAGTAGAGGAGCTTTACGAGAACTACGGGGATCACTTTGATGTTCAAGGTGGTTTCCTGTATGATCATGTAAACGTTCCTGAGCCCATTTGGGAGTATATTTGGCTCAAGTTCATGCCAAATTGGTTTCATCATTTTGATGCGGAAATAGTAATGGCAGCCGTGAGATACTTATGTACCATGGTGTTGCTAAAGTTAGAACAACAGCAGTTGGGCCCAAGACATATTGGTGCAATTGATGCACGGGCCAAATCATTTGTTACGGAGAGGTATTATTCTATCTACCTGCGGGGAGAAGGTAGTACTGCATTCAGGGAAGCGTATGCCAACCGAATGCAGGAACACCAACAAACTGCAGTAGATATGGCAGCGAAGAGAAGGTTGTCGGACATGGTTCAGAAATTTTCTGGTAAGTTCCAGAAGGCCGAGGATGAGGAGGGGCAACCCTTCAAGATTCCAATGTTAACGGAAAGACAACCTAGGGATGCATTCAGGACTAGGAGCCAGCACTCGCGACAATCGTCTCACTCGCAGGGTCGGCACCAGCCTGGAGTATTCAAATTACCGTATGCGAATCAACAAAGTCAAGGTAGGTCCACTACCTCAGCTTCTGGAGTATCTTCCCTAAGTTCCACTCAGGGCTCGTACCCGAGGGGAACTGGAGGGGGATATGGCCGAGGCTGGGGTCAGGGGCAGGGTCAAGGAAGACCCTTCAAGATGGTTAATCCGCAACCGTATAGAGGTCAGGCGATGGGCGGACCCCCTCGTGCGGCCCAACCTCGAGGAGTTTATGGGGGATTCCTCAGGGGTCGTGGAGCTCGGGGTGGTCCCTACCCTCGCCGTGGTAGCTTCCAATACGGCGGTTATGGTGGCGGTGGGCAACAATAATTTCATATAGCCGCATCACTTTTGGACCAAAATTCGTTATTTCGTACAAATTTTATTTCAAAAATACAAAATACAAAAACACAAATAAAATACAAAATACAAAAAAAATATATTATCTCGTTTTATTGTTGCTTTAAAATTTTAAAATTTTCTCGTTTCCGGTGCTCAAACATTGCCCGGCAAAATTCGTTATTTCCGTCCATCTTATTTCGGGCGTGTATAGCCCTCGTATTTTTCTCGTTTATTTTCAGGGCCTGAAAAAGATGAAGACGTGAAAATTTTATTCGCGTTTATAAAATTATTTCGTAAGTAGATATTTGAAATATTTTATAGAAAATATTTTTTTACTGAGTAGATTTGTATTGGACGGAGCGATGTGGCGAGCGGCCGACCGGGGAGGAAGCGCACCTGGGGCACCTCATCACCGAGGTTGTAAAAACCAGGAAATGGGAGAAGAGGAACGGCGACGCCCCGGATCTAGGCACAGATCAACGTCAAAGTCCAGGCCGAACTACGTTCGTGATCGTTTCCGGTAGCCTGAAAAGGAGTGCCCTGCCGAATGGATTGGTCAAGGTCGCCGTCACCTGAAGGACCTGGTAGGGGCTGGATCACATCTTGGAGGGGGTAGCCCCAAAAATTTGTTTTCCAAGGGGAAAACTGTTATGCAGTCGGGGCCTCAGTATGAGACTCAGGCTGCAGAAAGGTTTTCACCTCCCGTTGGTCGGTTTTGAGGGCCCAGGGATGTTGAGGTGGTCTCAGGTGCACATGTTCAGCTTCCGGCGTCGGTGCGCAGGCGGTTGGACGCGGCGAAAAGTGGCGAAAAGAAAGTGATATATTTGCATAGGTTTATGCTGCCACTGTTTCGCGTTTTTGGTGTCTTTTTATCATTGTTAAAAAGATACGTTTTATGGAGCGTCGCCGCCATCGTCTTTATTATAAGATTTTTGTTTATTATTTTATATTGGCGTCGCCCTTCGTCACCCAATACACTTCGGACCTGTAAGTGTATTGTTTTGTGAGCATAGTGGAGGGAGTCTTTAAGATTAGGAGTGGAGACTTGGGTAGGAGCTCCTGAGGTACGTGCCAAGGTGTTCTGCCTGAGGTTTAGTGAAAGTTCTGGTGTATATCTGGTGAAACGTCTGGGAGAGTTTTGTGTTTGTTGCTGTTGTTAGCCTGTGGTTAGAACTGTTGCTTTATTGTGACCCCACAGCAGCCTAACATAAATTGAAAAATGGACAAAAAAAATGGACCGCTATCAAAGTCGTTTACACAAAAAACGATTTTTGGAGTAAAAAATTCGTGAGGATTGGTTGAGCAGACGGTAAATTATATATAAATATAAAATGATATTTGCTTTCTACTTTTCTATTCACAAGCATTTCCAGAAAAAGGGACTATTGGTTGCGCTGCGATTATGTAATTTAAAATGGAGATATGAATGTGGAAAAATTATTACTATGTAAAATAGGTGTAAACACGTTTCCCCGGCCTGATTTTGTGTTAGCAATAGGCCAAATGCAATTAGCAGCTCTAAAAGCGATAAAAAACAAGAGTGCTTAAAAATTTTTCGAGAACCTTTTTATTCACAGAGAAAAATCCGAAAGTAAAAAAGCGGCGCTGCGCGGTACCTCGTGGTGAAGTATCACAGGGCCTTTAGCGTGAAATTTTTCAGTCAAAAAAGTTTTTGGTTAATTCAGTAGGTTCGCAACATTCCAGTCCTATATCACACGTGGTTCATCAAAATGTCGTTAAAGTATAGTCAGTTTTTCTTGAAATGCTTCTAAATAATGAAAGTGGAAAGCAAGTACTATTTTCGATTTTCACGATTTCCTGATAAACAATGTATCATATAAGGACTGAAACTTTGTTAGCATACTGATCTAACCTTTAGCAATTTTTCGAGTGAAAAGTTTTACCGGAAGAGCTGTATGTAAACAACTTTGACGACAGTACTGATTTGTGTCACTTTTCTATTTGGAAGCATTTTATAAAAAACAGAATATAGGATTGATTGTTTTCCACGTTTATTATTGGGACCATTTCACGACGAACAGTTCTATACTACTTCATCAATACTTCTCAAGATACATAAACGCGTTATTCTCTCACAGAATTTGGTTTTTATCAGATTAATTAAGAAAAGATAGATGGATGGCTTCTGAGGGTTGGATGCGGCCATCACAAACAAAAATTCAAAAAAGTGATAATTTGAGACGATTCTTGTATCATAGTATTGGATTGAAGAAATCAAAATTCTCAGCGTAAATACTATAATTGGCACGAATTATAGGTCTTGGGCTAAATATTTGCTGACACATTTTACTCTCCGGTGGAGCATTTATCCTTGTTGAAAATGTTTCTTAAGACAAGTATATATCGATTCGAGATTCCGTTTATCTTCTTTCCGTGATTAAGACGAGAAGTGTACCTTTCTACCATGTATTGCAGTTTATTATTAATTTATCACGAGAACTATACATAGTAATATTAATGAAAGTATCTTTGAGCATTTCTCATTTTTCTTCATTATTATGGAAAAGAAAGAGATGACTCTATAGAGAGCATTCTTATTTCATTATCTTATCGTTTGGGTCATGTTTGATCATCACTAGTAGGGTAAATAATGTTTGTTAACAAGTGTCGCTCCAGGATTCGTGTAGATTCGTGTGATTCGTGTTTTAACAAAATTTTAATGCAAGAACGATGACTCCCATAAGTGGTGATTATCTGGATGTTCAAATTCTGAACCCTTTCTTTTTCGTGTTGATACATTTTCATTTTTTACCCAGTTATAGAAGTTTAAAGTCGGATTGTTTTCTTCGTGTTCAATATCAAAATATTTTTTCCATCCAGCCTAAATTTTACCAGATTTTACACAAGACTTGAATTCACAAAAATTTTCTGGGAACATATCCGTCGAAATTGTCGACCGTACTATAAGTCGTTCAATGACTCCCAACAGATTGTGTGGTAGATGAAAAAGATTAATTTTTCCCAGTGTTTGGTCGAACATAGCCATTTTTTGGCCAGAAATTGTCGAAGAAGTCATTTTTTTGCTTCGCACATTAAATGGCCAATTTTTTACCAGTAATATTAGAATTTTTGATCCTCGAACGAATTTTAGATTTTATGGCAAAAATTTCGACTTTTATTTCTGTAGCTGACTCCCCACCCTGAACTTTTGTCGACAAGCAACACGTGCTGTAAGTGTACGCGGGAAGCTAAATATGAGACCCTCATTTTTTCCTTGGTTGCAAAACTTCGATAAAAGTGACTCAATCCATGAAGTCATCATCTATTCGTGGATTATTGTAGGAATACCTTGTTCTGCTGGTAGCTCAATTTCGACAAATTTGAATACGTTATCCACACAAACTACTTTTCCGTGCAACGATTCTATTTTGTTTCCTAGTTGGCTTTGGAACGAGTTCAAATTCTTGAATACTTAAAATTCAAAAATGCAGTTTGCTGCAGTCACAGTTCGTTAGATTTAAATTGAAAACATTTGCTACAGTAAGATCATTTAAGCTGAATACCTAGATTTAATGACCACCTAATTCGCATGTAATTACGCAAAAGTTAATTTCAAAGAACGACGATTTACCGTACTATAATTTTACGAGTAATGCGTAATGAAGTTTGAGTACAGGAAACTTCGATAGAATTATTCGAAAACTGAACTGGAATGGCCAAGTTGTCCCTTTCCAAGAGTTCTACTTAGTTTATGTTTTTCATCTTTTTTCCATAACTGTTGTTCTTTGAAAATTAGCATATCAATCAGTCTGCTTGCTTTTTTATAGAGCCGTACAAGGCAAGGGCGTTTATCTGCTACTCACGCTAGTCTGAAAATATCAAACTTAATTGACTGTCAAATTAGGCTATCCTAGAATTGTCGATGCAGCATGATTCTCCTCTCTTTCTCATTTTCTCAAGCCTACTTGCATAGAATCTACTTGGACATCCAGAATGACGACGATGATCATGATAATGATAGTCTTATTTGATGATATAGTACACTTTATAATGGTGGAGTTTCAAGAATTTCTTCTCCTTTTCCTTCTCTCGACCGTCTCATTTGCATATTGGGTGGGGAGAAGGGGGAAGAACCTTATTTCTCATTATCTGGAAATTGGTCCCAATACGTAACAGATAAGCCGCTGCTCTCTCTCTCTCTCTCCAACAAGCGGCCCTGGAAACATTGGAAAGTAATAGTCTCAATTTCTCGATAAACCATCATTATTGGCAAGAAAAAGAAGAATCATCTTTTTTCTCATTCTTTTGCTCCTCCTTTAAGATAAGAATATGGATAAAATTTTGTCATTTGATATCTCGGAAAATGTGTAATATAAAAGATTTTTTCGTATATGGGCACGGTTTGCGTTTTCACTTTTTTCTACAATTTCAGGGTCATCAATGTTTTTCAACTCGCGAGTTTACTGTAGGCGAAAATTACGCATACTTATCAACACATTTCGATGTTGTTATAGCGATTGATGTGTATATCGCCGGTTATATATTACCCAGCTAATCTATAGAGTATACTGCCGGTTGTACATTGCCCAGTTAATCTATAGAGTATAGTATTATGAAGCTGCCTTTGATGTAAATTTTGCCCCCGATATCATGGATGATATTCTGCACTTTTTGATCACTATATTGTGGATTATACAACGATGGACTCAAGGTACGGCTTACAATGGTCATCCAAGGTATACGAGTGACCAATCGGCGTATGGCACGTACCAAGTTTCTAAATGTGAGTTTACTGTTCAAGAATGTATATTTTTTCTATAAACCAGTGGAAAAAATACTTGTTGGCGTTCACCATGAGATTATTGCAGAGTATACCATGCCACACTGATCGCAACTATCTCTTAAATCATTAATAGGTTTTAATGTCACAGCCCAAGATCCTACATTTCATCTACTGAACATCATTCAATTTATTGAACTCACAATCATAATGCACCAGAAGTGGTCACTTTCGACATGACCATATACTAATTTTTGATTTACATTCTATAGAATTTTGATTGACCAACTATTTTCAAAAGCAACTTCGGTGGACCTGAGCGCGTGAGAGTTTCAAAAATGATTCAGATCCTAATGTCGATTTTGTCAATGCCTCTGCTTCACATTAAAGTGCATTGTGTGTAAAAGTGAATCGGACAAGTGGAATCCTACAATGGTACATTTTTGAAATGACACACTCACAGAAGAAGAATCTATAGATCAATCTCATTTGCAAATTTAAAAGGACTGTAGGTTTGTTGTCGCGTAAGAAAAGATATTAAATTCAGACAAAACTGACGAAGACTTGTTGGCATAATTTGCGGCAAGGCAAACCAGGGAGAGATCAGCCAAACAGACTTAACCCCGTCGGAAACGGAGATGGACTGTTAAATATCATGTCAACAAGATCCTCGATTGATCTGCATCTTGCAGCACTTTGAAACAGAATAGTTCCTGTTCGCCTTGAAGTGATACGTCTGGGTGGATCAAACACCTATTGTCTGTTTTTCTCAAAGAGCTTGTAAATACTAGGAGTGGATATCAAGTAATACTTCATATTTTTACTATTGCTGCTGAAATATATGTCGCATTGGACTGAAAATTTATGAGCCTACTCAACTAACCCTTACCATTTTTTGTAAAAAATCTTACGGTAGACGCTTTGCGTAAGTGACTTTGAGCGTGGTACTTCCTTTTTGCCATTTTTCGATCTACAAGCATTTTATAAAAAATAGACCATATCTGAGAGACATTTAACCCCTTTCCAAGGCACGTCCAATCTGATGTATGCTTTAACCTTTCATTTTCAAAAAACTGCACTTTTCACCTGTTATTGGTATAGAAAATGAAATGAAGGTAAGGTATTTCTGGATCATCCTATGAAACTTGTTTTGGAAATAGTCAATCGGTACTGACTTTTGAATTTTTTGTCAATGCGATCTGTACGATTGAAGAAATCAGAAATCTTCAAGAATATGTAATTGAAATTTTAATGGTTGTGTGAAGTATGCGCCAACAAACCATTTAGAGAACACAAATATGCCGCAAATTCAAAGCGTAAGCAAATTGAATATTGCAGCTACGTCTGTCGTAAGAACTAATGAGTTCTTTTTACACGGGCTAATATAAATGTTCTATCTTCATTTGATTGTGCAATCTACTGCTGTTGTGGAAAGTACTTTCGTTAGTATAGCTTGTATCTTGGAACTGCCACTGCTCTTGAGTTAAATACGATCCCACAAGTCATATGCTGTATCACGATAGCATTTGACCCGTCTGACTGGGAATGATCGAGATTTTTCGAGTGTTTTGTGTATTTTATGTCATCATGAGCACCTCAAAAATATCTGACATAGAATAAATGGATTTTCTTGTTATATTTAATGAATTCACTGTGGCGGGCCTTTTGCGGTAATCATTCTTATTTTATAACTCGCGTCGCGTGCAAAAGACACTCATCATAAACAGTCTTTGTTACCTACATGAATCTCAAAATAGAACAATTTAGTTCGAAAATAGATCCTCGGAATGCACTGGAATATTAATTAACGTCTCATGTATGATCTCCATTTCTTTCTCTCTCCCTCTCTCTGGCTTTTTAGTCTCAGTTACATGTCCTCAACCTGATTGTACCACACAGGAAACATATCCATTTGATATTATCTATGCCAATAAATATCGCTTGATTAACAGATCTTAATTAGTTTATTGACGCCATGTTGATGTCACCAGAAGGGTCAAAAGATCGACAAATAAGAATTAATTTATATTTTTTGATTCGAGTGATGTGCTGTTGAAAGAATGTCTTTTATATTAATCTATTGAATTCTTCATGTTCGACAGGTTTTCTGTCCTCGAATCAGCTCGCACTTTTTTAAAAATTTTTTACAAGGATGTTTCATGACATATTTTCTTCATGACTACATTTTCAACAATATTGCCTCTCTAAACCGAAAGGTAATCTATATTTTTGTCGTATGTTAGCATAGTAATACAGTTGTGGAAACGAAAATCAGTATCCATTTCCCATGAGGTTCATTACTGGCCATTCATGAAATAATCAGAATTTAATATTATACGGAATCTCTACGCATATAATAATATGGTCATTATACATAGTGATAGAATACCTCTTGAGTCTTGTGCTTACTTCTTCATGGGTTGATCATAAAAATGGCATTAGGGAGTATAAAGCATGCATGATAAATTGGGAACCAAATGAATATTTTTGCGATAAAATTGAAACTTTTTGTGAAGTAAGCTCGTAAAATTAAAACGAAATTCAAAAATCTGGAAAGAATTCGATCTAAACCCTATTTTTCTATAGATCTAGGTTTATTCTCTGTGCGACTTGCAGTTCACTTGCTCACATTCACCAACCTGTAGCTCGTAGTAAAAAAGTCTGACGCATCGAATTTCCTGTACTGTGGTTAGCAGAAATGTGGAATTCTTGATAACACCAAATGGCCCCGTAAATCTTCTTTTATTATAATGCTGTTAATCATGCCATAAATCACAATCTTCACAGGTGCAATGTTTCATTGAATGCTTTTTGTACCCTTGAAAAATTGATTTAAAGTTTTTTCATTTGAAACTCTTCTAAATTTACATCATAACAACATAAATCATGACTCGGTATCTTCTAGTATGCTTTTTATTAAATACTTGTGAATTGGAAAGTGACAAAAAATAAGCACCGCCCTCAACGTCGTTTACACAAAACTTTTACTGTATTATTTCATACTCAAAAGATAGTAATATTGACGATGATTCAAGAAACACAGACTATAGGGACCGGTTTCACGGCTGAAACTGAGGATCATACTGACATCTGTATTGAGTGCTTGAAACTGAGTTTCAGCTGAGCTCGAGCTCGGGACTAGCTGAACCTGAGCTGAGCTCGAAATAATCTCGACCATACCAATTGAAACACGTAAAATGTGGCACGTCATTTGAGAAATTTTGAGGACGAAAAGTAAGTTATATGAAAGACATATGTCAGAAAAACTGCAGAAATTAAGAATGAAAACAAAAAGGGATATCTGTTTGGGAAACAACGTGGGAAACAAAAATTCTAAAACATGAATACACATACTCGTATTACATGAAAAAGTGACGGCCGGACAGGACATAATAAAATGGAAGGGGACGTTTCGGCGCTGGGCATTTCGGCGCCAGCCAGTTCGGCGCCAAACTTTCTTTTGTGTAATTTTCTCTTCCGTTTTCTTTACTTTCTTTCTTTTTTCATCTCATTCCTTCTCTATCATTTATTTTTCTCCGTATTTTCTGCTGTCGGAAAACAACAGAAAAAAGTATCCATGATTATAATTTGTTTTGCCTGATACTTTTTTGCATGGATATAAAATTGCTTTACATAGTTTGCGTTTTATGGAATGCTTGTAAAGTGAAAAAGGACAAAAATTACCTCTGTCGTTGAAATCGTTTACACGAACTATTGACTATGAAATTTTTTATTCAAATAATAGCTAAAGGTTAGTTGAGAATGCCCACAAATTTCGACGCTATGTGACACACGGTTTAGCTGAAAATCCTAAAAGTCTGAAATAGTACTTGCTTCCCACTCTCATAATTTATAAGCATTTCAAGAAAAAATACTTTAATTAGCAATTTTTTATCTGTTGCACTGTATGCATATGCTTTCTGTAGCATCACTTTCGACATTATCAGTAAAAAACGTCTTTTTCCTTTTCTGCAACCATTTTTTATTTTTGCAACTCTTTTCCTGCATTTGTTTTTTCTTTCTCTTGTTAGCAATGCATTTTATTCATTCTACTCTTTAGAACAACTACTAAGTAATCATAAACGCTAGGGGCATAAAATTTGGCCCTTGTAACGAAGACAAGCAGGGCATTCTAGTGCAGTAATCCGCGTTATAAAAGCTCCATCCGTTCAAAAGTTATGAAAGTCAGCTCCGGTCGCCTTTTTTTGGCTCCTTGTACATGATCGGGATCTGGTTCGATCTGCTGTTCAGGATCTTGATACAGATCCGACGACTGCAGCTATCTAGATCTGGATCATGATTTGACGAAACAATTTTTTAAGATCCGGATTCAATTTGGTCAAAAAAGGGGATCCATCCTATTCGGGGAATCGGAACGTTCGGGGAATAGGTACTAATGCATTGTTCGTGGAAAAGGGAATTTTATTCATTATTCGGAGAATCGGGATCTTCGGGGAATAGGGACTTTCGGGGAATCGGGACGTTCGGGGAAAGAGGACGTTCGGGGAATAAGGACACAATCCTGAAACCGACGTCAGTATCAGGATTAAATGAAAAATGTTAGTGAAACCTGACAAGAACAACAAGAGCTCTGGATGATTTCCACGTTAGTGAGACCGCTGAAACCGAGGTTTTATTTTTTGTGGCCGACATAAACTCGAGCTCGAGGCACTTTTAGCGAAATTGGCCTCTGAAGCAGCTATAAATCTGAGCAATAAAGTACTCGTTTTCTTCAGTGCTTCCCTCTGTCGTACTAATTTTTGTCGCACCTGTGATTCTTCCTGTCATTCGGCCCTTGGGTATTAGGTTTTAGTCGTGCTATACCATTTCAACCGAAGCACGAAATCGCTCATTAGATATGTTGAATAACCAAAACCTTTTACTGTAAATGACAAGAATTAATTATCTATGTTTAGCCCTGCATATACACAAATAATAGGACTAATTAGCATTACGCTCATTTGAGTTTTAAGCAAAGATAAACAGTGACAGGGCAAACGAATAAAAAGGAAGCAGAATCGTATATATATATATATATATATATCAACATGGGTAATTACACTAATACATACTAACAACAGAACAAACACATCAAGCAGAAAACGAACAAAACAACATTGATAAACAGTGGAAGGTAAAAATACGAAATTTGCATAATAAAATGCATAGGTATTGTATCGTATGCTATTGTTATTATTGTTATGTGCCTAATTACACTCTAGTTAGTATATTTTACGTATAATTGACCATTTCCGGCTAATTTGATCTCAGCGGAATTAATTTATGTGTAACGCTTTTGTCTTATGTTAGAAAAGAAGTAAAATCTCAACATTTCGGCGACGAGCTTGATTGGGTGTGAAATTGATCATCAAGTTACCATGTGAAAAAGGCGCGCCTATGGTGCTTATTCAACATGGTCAAAACTTTGGTCAATTTACTGTCTTATTTGATAACCAATGTTACAAATATTAGAGTAAATCCAAGTACGTTGATTTGATTTTTTTGGTTGTTCAATTACTTCGTTAGATGCTTTATCTACACGTTGTGAGTCTGGTACATACGAGTAGAAAATTAGCCGTCTAAGAAACTGCTAAAGAGCCTTCTACATCGTATAAAATACTACATAGACCGTAATACTGTTTCAAATATTCGCCATGGAAATGTGTCACGTGATGTTACTGTGCATTATATTTGAAAATTCTACAATGAGTGTTTGATGAGGATAATTTCTGGACCGACGGCCACATCCTTTTGATTTTCTTGAGCTTCACGTACAGCTCTGATTATCCTTGGTTTTTGGAAGTTCAAATTTGACGATAGAGAAGAACGTATCAATAATTTTTGTTTTTTTCAAAATACTCGCAAAAAGTGAATCCGGAAGGCAAGTACCGTTTTAAATTTCTGCAAGTTGACTCACTAAACCACCAAAAGTTTTTGTATCAAAAAAACAGAAATAGAAGTCTGCCATTTTTATATAAACGAATACAAGTATATTATTTATTGTCTATTTTTTATACAATTTTTGTAAACGGAAAAATGATAGAAAAAACAGTATTGCCCACAAAATCGTGAGCTTTTACTCAAAACAATTTTAGGGTTAGCCAAGTAGGCTCACATACGTATTTTTAGTTCTATGCGACGTATGGCCAATCAAAAAATGGCAAAAATTTGGAATGATACTTGCTCTCAATTCCTAATTAAATAAGCATGCATTTTAAAAAATGATAGAAAACCACCACATCAGAACACATCAATTGATAAAACACATCAAGATCTATTATTCGATAATAAAATAATAGATATTATATTTTCCTTTTTGACGGATTTATTTATGTTCAAAGTTTGGGAGGGCCTTCCAGATTACCGCCAAATGATCGCCATGATCACTGCCCTGGGCAAACAGTCATTTCATGCAAAACTGTATATTTCGTGAAACGGTCGAAGATGGAGATCACTGGAACGATTAAATGTTATTATAGTCCGTTTTTATCATAGTTCATTTATTTTGAAATGATAGATGCAGCGGTTCACAATTGAACTACTCTATACTGTAGAGAAAACATAAATTTCCTCACTACAAAGGGAAGACCAAAATCGAAAACAGCATCTTGCTTATCTATTTTTGATATAGATGGAACTGTATGTTAGCGACACTCATGTGGATCTGACCATGTTATCGGAGAAAATTATTAGTCTGTCTGTTCGTCGCCGATCGACGAGAAAGTATTTCTCATTGATTACTGTAATACGCTTACTATTTTCCAGGGATTGAACATACTTTGAGCACTTTGCTGCATCAGTTATTGTAAAATTATCGGACTATAGTTGAGTAGGCTTGCAAATTCCCGGTTTTTCTCCTCTGAATCAGGTTGACAAATATAAGCATGTCTTTAAAATCGCTCACAGGCGTTTACTGTAGAATTTTTTAACACACAAATTGTCAAGGGTTCGTTGAATTTGTCGATTAATTTACCGCACCATAAAACATTTGTTTTACCATAAAAGCATATAAATGTGTGCTACCGTTTCATTGTTAAAAGCATTTCAAGAAAAACGGACTGTAGAACATTTGATGAAAAAACACTGTTGTTGTTCATCGTGCGACACATTCTGGTTATTTTGAGTGAAATATTCTCTTTCACTGGATGTGACGATCTTAAAGTTGTCGAAAAAGTAAAACAGACTTCTAGCTACTTTCTTTCTTCCTTGCAGACGTCAACTTGCACTGCTACAGTTGCATGTCGCCCATATTTGCCGTGACGATCAAAGGTCTGGACGACGTGGACGAACTGGACGTTTGGGAGAACACGAGAAAGTTTTACAACAGGCCGGCGAAATTCACGAAAAGTTGCAATGCCGAGACGTACAACGTCCACGATTTGACGTTGCGCAATTGCACGGACGCTTGCATCTGGCTTTCTATGGAAAACGTCATCGCAGGTAAGATAAGATCATGCTAGAGTATGACTAATGATGAGAGACGTGAAAAGCATGTAGTCTCCTTTATTCCGGCGACCGAATATGTCTTGAATACACAGCTTTCTGCATCAGTTCATCGGCCGAAGGTCAAGCTTTGCAATGAAAAATGATCCGTGAGCAAACCATAAATTAGCTAACTTCATATTGAAACATGAATGAAAACGAAAAATTTTACAAGAAATAAAATTTCAGAAAATCGCGTTTTTAGTGCAGGCAGTTCTTTTACTCATGATTGGTAAAGATTACATAGAAATGGGGAAAATACAGGGAACTTTCCAACTTATAGTGCTCTTTTTCAATCAGTATATGAAATTCCGGCTTACTATTGACCTTGACTGAAATCTTTTTTACCTATGGTCTGTTCCGGAAATGCTATTAAATAATTAAAAATGGAAAGCAAGTACTTATTTATATTTTCGTCATTTACTGCTGAACCATACGTCACAATAGACTGCAAATTTATAAGTATACTCGAGTAACCGTTAGTATTTTTTTGAGTAAAAAATCTATCTATAGAAGCCTCGTGTAAGCGATTTTGATTATGATACTGACTTTTATCATTTTTCAATTTAGAAGCATTTTATAAAAACAGACTACAATTTGAATTAACTACATTTGGATTTTCATTTGTCCCACTCAAATATCGTACGTATTACACTTCTTACTTGTGCTTCATAAATTTAATCGATTCTTCGGAAATTTTTCAATTCTAAATCACAAGCAACTCCATTTTGTGGAATGAAGATTGGAAGTTACCCCCGATGTATTCAAAAATATCCAACACTCCAGTGCAGAATTTCTCTTCTAGATTCAATTACATTTTCTATGTACTTGAATATAGAAGAGAAATTGAGTGATTCCATTGAAGGATCTTTGAAGGGATTTAACGGTTCATTTATCTCACGTATTATCGATATTGTTGATAATCTATATGTTTTTTAGTTCATGAGCTGATTCCCGAAGAAACTTAAGACTCGTTCAATTCGTCAACCTGTTCTTCCAATTTGATAATTTTGTCTCGAAATATCAAACTCAACGTTTGCATTTCTAATTCTTTAAAAAATCTTTCAAATGTACGACCACCAAATCTTAGACTTTGAATCACATTTTTTTTAGAATGCTAAAATTTTTTTCGTCAAATTAGTTAAGTCAAGAGAATTACAACTCTAATGTAGATAGGACAGTTCTACTTTTCAATGCTCAACTGCTGATACGAACCCAGAAATCTCGTGCTTCTCTCATGTTCTTTCATTGCTCCACTTAGAATTCAACTTTTTGGCACAGGTGAATCGTCGAAAAGTGCAAAATTGGGTGCAGGCAATAGCTATCTTTTTATTCTTTCATTTATCTCTATCTCTATTTTTCTTTTTCTGTTTCGACATCGGAAACTGAATTCGCTAAAATCAGAGTTGCTCCAAATATAATGAAGATTCAGCAAAACGCTTTGAATTCAAAAAAAAATTGATAATTTTTATGAGGAAACAGATGCATTATAATACTCATTTACTTTTGAAAGGATACATACAGCGGTCGATAATTCATCGGCGAACGCAGCCTTTTTAGAGATCAGGAAATCGGGTGTTTTGCTCTTAGAATAGTTGAGAAAGGTGGTCATCAAGGAATCGACATCATGAAGAAAAAAGCCTTAGTTATGAATAGAAGTTGTTTCATAATATAATTATGACAGATCACAAGGTCACTTCTTTCTTCAGGGAAGTCCTACAGGGGCTACATACGGGGTTGCCTATCCGACCTGGTGGACTATAACCGGACGACTATGCGTTTCATAACCTATAGAGCTCAATGTGTACCGGTCACTTTGAAAACTTTGTTCGCCCAAAGGTCGAACCGTGCGCTACAGTACGCCGATCAACGCGTCAACTTTTGCGCGTGTCATTCTAACCGGTGCAACGGTTCGTCGGGGAAAGCGTCATCGTCATTTTGGATTTCTCACCGGCGGCCATTTACGAAAATTAATTCCGTTTTAATTTTCATTTTTTTTCTTTCACTCGATAGAACGATTTTTCGAATATCAGATTAATTATAATTAGACTCGTAGAGAAAACAAATTGAGGCGTTAAAAACGACCGATATTTTGTACAAAAGAATTTCTGATGCACACATCAGCGTTCGTTTTGAATTTTTTTCCTGTTAGACGACGAAAATCAGCAGTCTGGTCAGTTTGAGATGACCCTAGTATTTCTTTATTGCCGGTGTATGCTGCCGAGAGACTAAATATGTACCTTTGTATGCATATTATTTCGCTGTAAAAAATATTTATATAATAAAGTTGCTCAAGCTATCATATTCAACACCGCATCGATGGGAAAGAAAAAGTTGTCAAAATTCGGACCATAGTCTAACGCCAGAGATTTTAAAAAATGTGACAAATTTTGGAAAAAAATTAACTGATAGAAATGATCTCGTGAACTCGTCTTTATTTTATTAACGGTTTTTACCATTCTTGAAAACTTCACCGTTGTTCAAAACGCCAATTTGAACTAAGTTCATAATAGTTCAGTGAAGAAGCGTAATCCAAATGAGTTAAAATTTGGAAATTTAACCAAAAATTTGGTATTTTTTTCTTTTCTTTTCTT
Organism: Romanomermis culicivorax; assembly: GCA_963922205.1. NCBI lineage: Eukaryota > Metazoa > Nematoda > Enoplea > Mermithida > Mermithidae > Romanomermis > Romanomermis culicivorax. The sequence goes on from CAWUHX010000048.1 coordinate 435,522, forward strand.
TTCTTTTCTTTTCTTTTCTTTTCTTTTCTTTTCTTTTCTTTTCTTTTCTTTTCTTTTCTTTTCTTTTCTTTTCTTTTCTTTTCTTTTCTTTTCTTTTCTTTTCTTTTCTTTTCATTTCTTTTCTTTTCTTTTCTTTTCTTTTCTTTTCTTTTCTTTTCTTTTCTTTTCTTTTCTTTTCTTTTCTTTTCTTTTCTTTTCTTTTCTTTTCTTTTCTTTTCTTTTCTTTTCTTTTCTTTTCTTTTCTTTTCTTTTCTTTTCTTTTCTTTTCTTTTCTTTTCTTTTCTTTTCTTTTCTTTTCTTTTCTTTTCTTTTCTTTTCTTTTCTTTTCTTTTCTTTTCTTTTCTTTTCTTTTCTTTTCTTTTCTTTTCTTTTCTTTTCTTTTCTTTTCTTTTCTTTTCTTTTCTTTTCTTTTCTTTTCTTTTCTTTTCGTAAACTTTATTCAACCACACAGCAAAAGTACGAGGTATGCAAATGAACATGAGAGAAATCATATCAAACAACGAATAATAAAAAAAATTCATCAAATAAATTTAAAAGTCGGATCCACGACGTGTATTTCGTCGCTGATCGATATTTTAGACTCGTCACTACGATCGCCCGTTTTTGTTAAACGACAGCTCCGGGAAAATGATTTGGCGTTGACGGACAAATATTCGAAAAATACGTTCCAACCGTCCCAACCGCAAGTCCTAATCACCATGGGTTTCACGCATTTAATCAATTCGTTGTAGACAACACAGAGGCCTCGTTTGTCGGACAAGTCGATCGGTTTGTGGACATATTGGCATTTCATGACATTGCTGCTGAAAATGACAATGAATCAGAAGGATAATGGAAGCACAATGTCTTCCTGAGAATCTGAGTTTCGCAGTTAAAGCATTTTTCGTGGAACATCTTTGACCAAAAAGTTCTCCACAGAAGTACTTGATGGAAAAAATTTCCAACTTACCGTGGTATATGCTACATAACATTATATCTATTAGGATAATGCCCTATGCACTATTTCAGGGTGTATCGTTTGTAAAAATCATAATGCTGTACTTCGTTCTTTTTGAAGTGATCGATGTAGCGATCTTATGGTACTAAGTTCAATAGTCAAAAACTAGTAACCTGATTACTGTAATTAAAGAAAAAAAAATTCGTCAATGAGCGGCAAGCAGAACAGCTGAAAGTTTCCTTCAATAAACTGGTTAAATAGTCAAAATTTATGGAATAGTATTCAGGTATCGATGCAGTTGTAGAAATCCACAGTGATTAAGCGCGAAGTTTTTCAAAGACTTCGGCTTCTCCCAGTGTCGTGAAGAAGTTCGGCGTTTTTCTACAGTATATTTTTTCCACGAAGCGAAAATTGCGTATCAAATTGAATGCATCTATCATTTAAAATTAAATGGACTATAGAATCAGTCTCAGCCAACGCACGTTTATCATGTCTACCGCAAGAAGATTTTTTTCTCCATGATTCTCTCATCTGGTAAAACTTACGAGTGAACATAACGGAAATTTCATGGAATGTGTCAGTGAGAGTTATGCTATACACTGATCATTTTTATCCTGAATTGTACAAAAATCTGTGTAACTGTTGTAGATACGGTATGTTGCGCAATCTCAGCAATCAAATAAATTCGATCAGCAAATTTTTCTGATCAAGGGTACCTGTCTCTTTTTTCTAATGTATTTGAGTCTCAAATTTTTAGAGTTTCAACTCTTACACATTGAAAAATGGCGTATCTAGTATTTGTTATGAAATGCCTGTAAACGATAGAATGACAAAAATAAGTATAATTCTCAAAACCGTTTGCACTAAGATTTTACTATATAATAATTTTGCTGGGGTTGGTCGAATTTTTAGCTCTATATCATAAGTGATGTAAGGTGGATGGATGAACTTTTGTCGTGCCCTTGGTATATTTTTTGGATGTATGCTTTAACGTGATGGACCGTACTCTCAAACAATAGTAGTGTGCATTACTAACATACCAAAAAGGAATCGAATGCACTAATATATAAATTATTTGGAATTTACGCCGCTGCAACACAAATGCTGCTTGCTTTGACTCATTAAACGCACCATTTGAATTTTCACATTTCCTCCTAAGAGTCTCTACTGTAAGTAAGGACTTTCACATTTTCTTTTTGTTAGCCAAAAGGCTATGGCATATTATGATGACGTCAGCAGCTACCAACTACTCTGATTTCTGGGGTAGTTATTACTTGAACCGCAAAACTTGTAAACAATCGAAATGACGATCGAAATTCAATTCGGTGCCGAAACCACAAGCGTAAGAGAATGTGTAATAAGTTCGAATATAAACGTCATAATCGTTGAAACAGTTTCTTTTTGCAGCAAAAGACGTTTTAGTGTAAGCTTGTTTGTAGGCCTGTTAAAAAGCATCAAATTTTATAAAGCTACTATAATCAATATGCTCAAATTCCACGACCTGATCAACATTGTAGTATTGAAGATACTATAGTGAATGAAAGTGTATAATCGTAATATAAAAATTATACCCGATGTCCAGCAACGAAGTTCATTCGATTACAAGTTCGGTTGTGAAAATACAACGATCAGACATGAAAAATTTATACGTTAATTTCTTTACTAAAGTCTTGTCGAGGAAACTTGATTTCTTTCATTCTTACATTTTCTGCTAAGGCATTTCCAGGAAAATTCAACAATGCTCCAGAAAACAATTTACCAACGTGGACACTTTCGGCGAAATCCAGTGGAGCTTGAGTTTTTTTTTGATTTCAATTAAATAAGCGTTGAGTAGAGTATCGAAACTTTTGAGAAAATATGGAATATCTTTGCAGAGTAGTCATTGCCCCTCAATCAATGTATCAAGGCAGAAATTTTTTTTGATACAGATGTCCGCACTACAGCAGTGGAAAAAATTTGATATGTCGATTTTTGATAGTTGAGCATTGAATACAACATAGTAGGGAAACTTGGAAGCTGATTCTCCTAACTGAATTTGCATCGGGTTTGATTCTCTGATGAAAATAAAAAAAGCTGTCTGCAATTTGACTGGCTTGAATTTAATTTCCGAAATGTGTTCCAGGATTTCTCAAATAATATGAAAATGACAAAAATTTCAATGGTCAAGGATCCTATACTAAAATGGACAGTATATACTTGACACCGTTTCCTCAACTCGAATTTCGTATAAGCGAAAACTGGAGGAAAGAGCAAGGAAGAGGTCGACAGGCGTCCAATTTCGGCGGCTTCAGCGTCGATAGAGGCAAAATTTCTGAGAATTTCTTGCCTTTGGTCTTCGTTGCAACGAAGTTCTGCGTCTTCGTTCTTTACTGGCCTTATCGGAATAATTTCCGGTTCTACAAACAAACCATACCGTAAGCATCGGAGTAAACATGAAACTCAGACTCAAAATTCTGAATTCTGATTTGGGTTTTAAGAGGCGCTCATAATTTGAAATTGGAGTCGGAGATAGGAGCACTGTAAATGAAATCCTGTAAATCATGAAAAAGCTTAACTAATCAGTTTAAGAAGGTTAATAGGATTAACAAACTAATGACTCGAATATGAAGTTTGAAACAGTTTTCATTTATTCGATTTATTTTTTTCCTATTCCAATTTTGTGAATATTTTTTCTATATCACGTTCTTTAATCTGATGGAAAATCTTTTCATGCAACTTATAGTCTGTTTTTCTTGAAATGCTTGTGAATATCAAGAGTGGAAAGCAGGTATTATTTTGTATTTTTGTCATTTCCCGCAAGCTTATGTGTCGCATTAAACTGAGAATTTGTGGGCCTACTCAACTAGCTTTTGCCATTGGTTGAGCAAAAAGTCCTACAGTAGAAGGTTTGTATAGACGACTTTGAGGTGATACGATTTTTTCATCATTTTTCAATTTACAAGCATTTTATAAAAAACAGATTGTAGATATTTACGATTGGGGACTTTCCAAGAAGTCTTATGTCGCTACGATCTCTTCGTATCGGTAATCCAGTTCTTTTCCTCATTTAGTGCATGTTTTACTGATTTCACACATCACTCCATTTATTCACTCTGTTTTTCATTGAAGAGATAAGCTACCACTCAAAACACTGAACCATGAAGTAAATATTGGATCATAAAAATAAGAAAACAGAGACAGAAAAGTCGTGTAAATATACGAAGTCGCAAAAAAATTGCCAAAAAGGCTTGCGCTGTTTTTTAGCATTATGAATCAACAGATAAAGTTCGAATTACAGCTCAATGATTTTCAAATTCGAATTCAGAAAGTAAACCAATAAAATTTTTTATTGGAAATCAGTTAAATTATCGATATATATATATATAATAGTCTATTTTTCTTGAAATGTTTCTAAATCATACAAATGAAAAGTAATTGTTATGTCATATATTTTCGATTTTCTGCCAAGCCACACATCACATGGGACCAAAAATTTAGGAACATACTGAACTAACCTTTAGCAATTTTTGAGTAAAAATTCCTGCAGCAAAAGGTTTGTCAACGCTTTTGACGATTTTTTTTCATTTTACAATGTAGTTCAGAAGCATTTTATAAAAGACAGACAATAAGTTCAGGCTATATTTTTGCCATATGCCGTCTTCCAAACAGGAAAATTCTTTCAAAAAGTTTCTCAATGTTGGAAATACAGATTGAAGCTATGTCCAGGAAAATCGAATCATTCTGTAGTCCGTTTTCGATAAAATGCTTGTAAATTGAGAAATAATAAAAACAAGTATCTCTCCCAAAGTCCTTTATACAAAGCTATCACTTTAGGACTTTGTACTTGAAAAATTGGTCACAGCTAGTTGAGTAGGCTCACAAATTTCCAGTCCTATATGATATAGGGTTTAACTAAAAATCGTAACAATATCAAATAGTACTTACTTTCTACTATTATTTACAAGCATTTCAAGAAAAAGAGACTATGCATTCCTAACTATATACGCACAGACTAGAAATTTTGGGGGGTCACATCAAATTTTATTCAGAAGTGCTCAGAACTCATTTAAAATTGATGAGTGCTTTAAAATTCAATATTTAGATGTTTTTTTGGTGTGCTCTTTCAGTTTCGATAAAAATATTAAATACTTTTTCCTCATAATTTTCAACGTTTTCACATAAAAATGCCTTAGTCTTTGCATGATTAAGTCTTCAATGAGCACTGAACTATTTTAAAAGCATATTTATTTTATGCTTAATATGTTTATTTGTAACATTTATTTGAGAAAAAAATCTATTCATAATATAAAAATCCCATAGAATGAAAATGCTGAGGGGATCAGCTAGAATTCTGCTGAGGGTTAGCCAGGTTTCTACCCGGGATAAGTCAGGGTTCTGGCTGGAGTCAGGACTCCCAGTAAACCCTCCAAGAACATATGGTTAGGTAGCCTTGCAATCACGAAGAACATTTATGGTCTTAACTAAAGCATTCAGTCAACTTTGATTTGTTCTTTCCACTTGACTGAAATTATTCTTCAGAAATTCATGAAATTTTAGAGTTCATTGCATTTTGAGACTTGAAGTTCAGTTTCATGCTTTACAATGAAGTGAAGAGACATGAATCGTAGTTGCTCGCCGATTTCATGATTTTTAAACCGCTTTGAAAAACACTGTTCACCAATTTTGAGATTTATGCCGAATGTTGTATGCTCGCTGCAGTTTTGTGCCCTCGTTCACCAATTATTACTGCAGATGAAGATAAGCTCAATGCATTTTTCAATTTTTAGTGTCTTGCTGATGTCAGAATCACATTTGTGGAAAGGGATGAATTTCTAGTCTCTCCCGAACCAACCTGTTCGTGGAGCAAATGTGGCAATTTCAGTGGTAGTTTCCATTTTAGCCAAAGTGCTAACGATCGTCGACGTTTCGTTATTCGACGCCAAACCCGACTTATTTTTTATGACCGTCAATCGAAAAGGACTTTGACAGGCGCAATCTTGGCATCCGTCGTGACGCATGTAAACTATGCAAATGGGCGGATCGGCCGGGCATGTGATTTCTTGGCATTTTTCGTGCAAAATGTTACAGCGGCATTCGGCCGGGCAAGCGCCCTCCCAATGAACAGAGCAATGGTCGGGGCAAGTGAACGGCGGGCCGCATTCCGGTTTACCTGTCGGTAGATGGAAGATGATCACGATAAAATAACTGCAGCGATTACAAAGAATTTGATGGGTAAAATATGCCAGATTTTTTCGAGGCTATCAAATGGGACACCATGCACAAGTTTGGTTGAAAACTACATCTTGAGATGCGCTTTCTGGGAAGTTGGACCTAGACTATACTGAGTTAAAAATCTATCATTAATGAAAATCCGACATATTGTGTAGTTTTACATGCTGAATATCGCTTAGGCATTTATTTTGCACGAAGTACAAAATCCGCTTAGCTACAATAATAACCTATGAATTTTCCAATTTTTTAGCATTTCATGTTATGTACACGCGATTCAAAATATCAAAGCGTAGTAAAGACATATAAAACATTTATTATATGCGAAAGACAATTCTCAACAATTTGATATGAAACAATTTTTCCAATCGCGAACTCTACATTCTTATGCTATTTTAAAGTGTCAAAAAATGGTGAAAAAAGCGAATAAGTCATTTGGAACTTTTTTCTAGTACATTCCCAAAAGATGCCCCAGAATTTCTTTTTCTTTTCTACTGGCACTAACGTCCACCAAATTGTTGTTCAAATTTCAATTTGCGTACTGTTTTGGAAGCTGTAGAGATTTGCACATACTGCACCGTCAGGAAAATATTTTTTTGAATCCGAATAAATTCAAAACCAATAAGGTTCTGAGGACACAGGACTCGTCTGTCTTTACCTAACGCATTAGAAGAAAAAATGTGGCTGGAAGTCCTAATAAATTTTCATTGATATAGCTTTAATGATTACTGAAAGATATGCTCCAAATGAGAGATTGAAAATTTCAGAAATCGAGTCATTCGGTGTATCTTTATCTGGCTGTGAAACAGGGTGACTCCAATTGCAGAACGACTTAGGCAGCCGTCATTTATTTTCTAATTTTGTACCATTAAGTTCACAGCCTCAATTTTTTTCAATTAAATTACTAAAGAGAGGAATGTTTGTAGCATCTCTTCTGAAACACCCTATTTCACAACGACTGTAAAATGATCGATGCAATTTTACCAGTTATTCGAACCACATCTTTTCTTTTAATTCGTCTAGTTTGAACATGTTCAACGTTTCCTACATCTCGTTGATGGCTTATTTAGTGAGATTAATCAGCTTTTGCGTATCAACTTGCAGTTAGTGTGGACACCTACAGCTGGCACCGTTGACAAATCTGGTTTAAATTTTAACACATTAGTGGCTACAGGAATGACGAAAAAAATTCTGCGGCATCCAATTGGAAGACATCCAAAAAGAGTTCCGACTTTTTCCATTTATTTCAACCTCCGCTTTGACACTTTAAAATAGCATAAAAGTGTAAAGTATAGAATAAGAAAATTTTTTCCTACCGTGGTCTTCCGCATGCAATGTACATTTGACAACAGAGTTGCGCCTTGCACGAATTTTATGTGATCAGTAGTTAATCCGACAAAAAACATATATCAACGAACGAATATTTTATGCACTGGTGTGAAAAATTTCGATGATATTGACATCTGTAACCCCCCCCCCCGGTCAAAACCGTTGTTCTCAATTCAAAACACCAAGTGAGCAGGTTCACAGTTTAGAAAACCACATTCTGACAAAAATTTAAGACTTAGAATTCCGATAATTACCAATAAAAGCTTACTAATTATCACCGCATTTAATACTTGGATTACCACCGGTAGTATCAGCAACAGCAATGAACAAATCATAATTTTGTATGCAGCACCAGAAAAAACGTCTTCTGAATCAACAGCAATACTGACACACTAAAAGGTATGTATATTTGATCTACATTTCAAAGTGGTGGAAAGTATGGACGTACGTTAAAACACGCTCTAGATGAGATAAAGTTCAATAAAAGTCTACACATTTATTGCTAATTATAGATCGACCAATGTTGTAGACCATCAACCACTGATTTGGTTTGGTTTTCTAAACTACGTACTTTCGGCAGTCGACGACGGACCGGAATTCGTCAAAAATGTAGGCATAAGAACTTATAGGCGTTAACATGACTTGCTAATACAGTCTCGTTATTTGGTTTGCTGTTTTTGAATGTTGTACTGGAAACCAAAATCAAGTCTGAGGATACCGATAACAGTGTGCGAAAAGATCTTGTTTGAGAAGCAATCAATATTTCAACGCCTTTTTGATTAGTTTGAACTGACAGAAAATATACAGTAGAAGTACAAAAGTGTCTGATTATACTACGTACCGGAAAATATGAGACACTTGAAACTTCATAACTGTCGGAGTTTATACTGTTCCCATTTACTAATCTCAGCCTATCACTATATCCGAATCATAGCCACAATAAAGATACATGTCTTCACTATAACGACTGCACCCGTATACTGAGGAATAATATCTCTGTGACACCGAATTTTTGGAACAATTAAATTTCAGAACAAATGGACCATGGTCTATTTTCCTAACATGCTTCCAATCTATAGCCCGCGTCGATAATACTACTCGAGAAATTTTGACAACTTAACTAGTTGTTCGAAAGAAAGTTTCAGCTGTTTTGTTCGCCGCTCACTTATGAAAAAATTCTTTCATTGGTTACAGTGACAAGCTGGCTAGTTTTTTCCGTATTGAAATCGCTGCAACGATCACTTCAAAGTGAATGGTACTATAGTCTGTTTTTTATAAAATGCTTCCAAATAAAAAACTGACACAAATCGGTACTGTCATCAAAATCGTTTGCATAGAGGTCTTACCATAAAATTTTTCACTTGAAAAATTGTTAAAAGTGAGGTCAGTATGTTCACAAATTTCGAGTCCTATATGGTCTGCAGTTTATCAGAAAATCGTGAAAATCTGAAATACTACTTGCTGTCCACTTTCATTATTTAGAAGCATTTCAAGAAAAACAGACTATAGTTTAATTTCTATATTTTCTGCTAAAACGCACCATTCAAACTAAAAATTCGAGAGAAAACTGCGATAAGAGTTTTAGTACTACTATGGAGCCTGCTTTATAATCTTTATATTAGCCAATATTATAGTCAATTTACTTTCAAATAACCATCATAAAGCTAAATAATCGGTAGATATCCGTCAACAGACAATAAACCTGCATCGTATATCGAATCCTTTTTCTATCGATTTGTTCGCTTAACTGCTACAGTCAACTAAAGAAAACTGTATTAATCTAAAAATACCTTCTTTGGACACAAGGGTGATTTTTATGCTAATTTGAAACATCGATACACTGCGTGCCCAAGACGTTCACTATAGCACTAACGTTTTCGATAACCAGAAACAAATCAAGAAGTTTTATGACCATGTCGACCTTGAGCCATTGCAAAAAGAAATTTTTTTGAAACAATTACTGTGATAAAGTCTGTCATTTGATACTGAACACTGAAATTCGCACAAAATGCATTTCGTGATAGAATCGCAATTTTAACGCAGCTCTAATAGTTGCGGAAAAGTTTCGAAATTAGGTTCTAGCACACCAACAAGAATGGTGGAATTTTCAAAGGAATGGGCCTGGCTCAAAAAAAGTAGGCATAAGCGTAGTCCGGACTCAAAATGTGAGCCACAATAGAGAGTGACCCTCATTTATGAAACCGAAATAGACCCGGCTGCTGGTCCTTGTCAATTAACTGATATTTTTTATCAAAAATTGTCCAATCGTGTTCATGTCATGAATATTATATTTGTAGAAGTGTCGACTCTTCTTCATATTGAACTTTTCGCCGTATATATGCAGCTATAAAACTAAATCATCACATTATAAATGCATAGCACACATGTACAGTAAAACTCGTATAGTCCCCGTGCCCGTTGCGTGTGAAAATAATCCTTGTTCGGGGGCTCTCTAAACAGTGTTTGTTCAGGCGTGGTTCACTTGTCCGACCAACGCTGATATCGCTCAAATGTTTGAACGTCGACAAATAGACATACACATAATAGTTGTTCGTTGTTCTCTTTACCTAGGAGTGTGGAGAAGCAATAACGTTTTTATCGCCAAAACTACTAGCCTAGAATACTGTAGATTTGTGCAACAACCGTTTGTGGTTCCATGATCGTTAGATTAGCATTCACGGCTAGCAGCGTATCCCGTGGCTCTTTTAATTTTTATTGCTTCCACAGATTTGCATATTAGGTATAGACTGCACTCTTGATCCAAAAGAGATATTAAATTTCGCGGTAAAAGCTACAGTGCCTTTTTTCTGTCTTCGCAGAAGATTTCCGGAGGCAAAGCAAATATTTGATCAAAGAAAACTCTCCGTGTATAAATACAGAAGAAAAATCGGTTGATCTGATTCTTGGTAAGGTAACTAATAAAAATCTAACATGTTCGCTTCTCCGACTGCGTTATATCCTTTTGAAGAAATATGGATCAGCAACAAGAAGAACAACATTATCATTCATCATTGGCCGTTCAAGATCAACAACATTTACTGGAAAATTATGCAAATTTTTCCATGGTCGCCGAAAATCACCATCAATACCTCATCAACCAAGCGTCATTTTTCAACAATAATTTTTTGCACCATCACCCGGAATCGAATCCACACGCCGCTTTACTGGCCGCTGACCCTCAAAACTTGGCAGCTAGTTTCTGGCTTCAACAGCAACAGATCAGTAGTATGGAACAGCAGATCGGTTCGCCGATGATTGTGCCCACTGAACATAACCCGTTGGACGGTTTTGAATCGATAAGCAGTTCGATAATACCGGGGAAAAATGCGCCCGATTTCGATCTCCAAAGATCCGGCAATCATAAGAACAAAGTCGTGAAAGACAAGTAAGCTATGGAATAGAGTAAATGAAGATGAGCTTTGTTCGACTATGTCTTGTAATTGGCTCGTATACCTCCAGCAAGTTACCACCAGTTCTTCGGAGTCCCTACCCGGTTGTTACCCCCGTGCAATGAGGACACTGACAGGAGTTTGGTAGGTCACCCTCTTGACTGGTCAACAATGCTAGAAAATTCTTGTGCCTAAGTCTATTACGACATAAATGAAAACGTTAAAATACAGAACTAGACCTGGCTAACGATTTGCTCCAGAGGCTTCTAAACGGTGGCCAAAAAAATACACTAATTTATGTAAAGTAATGACGACGAAAATCAAAGTTAAATATATGCATTTTTTGGTCGCTCAAATGATACATTCTAATATCTATAAAGAATAGAAGAAACAAACAAACTGAAAGATTCAGTACCAAAAATAAGATAAACACATTAAAACGAAAATACGTTACGTGATGAAAACTGAATCTACTTCTACACAAGGACCTATAGAGAATGAAAAGAATAATGATGGAGCCAAAGGTCAGGTGAACTGATCCGCTGACAATCCTTTTTGTGAAAATTACCACACATTGTACTGGTCAAGTTGTCATCCCATTTTTAATAGTATTAGCCAGAATCGTCCTTTTTTGTTGCAAACTCAAAGTTCCGTGGCGATGCGAAAAAATTTACGATTTTTTGAGTCTTTGGTCTGACCTAATGCACACAACCTACATTACCAAGTGGAATTTTTTTTATAGTTTATAGTCAGTGATAAACTTCAACATTCTAAGGAATCCATGCAAGCTTTACTATGACTATTTTTTGAACAACGAAAAATCCACCACTTTGTGTTTTTTTGCAATTTCAGAGCCAAATACTTTAGTGTCTGTATTCTACTATGGATAATGATTAGGTATGTATAAATTCAATATGTCCTCAACATCATTATGGATTATGATCATAAAGCACTTCAGTAGTTAAGAAATTGTCCAACTGCAGAGCCCTCTTTTCTTAATGCGTTTCAGCGAACTTCAACCTAGCATAGCTGATGTGTCCTTCATCTTTTTTTAGTTCTCGCTCAAAACTTCATCCTCAAATTTTATTCGTTGATCGGTAACTAAAAAATCCGTGAAAAAGTCATCGGAAGTGCTCACGAATTATGTGACTTCAGATAGTTTTGACCTCTTTTGCATAATTGAGTTGGTCACCGAAACTTGAATCTATTTGACATAAAAAGAATTTCTGCGAAACACGCTCAATCTCGTTGAATTCCGGAGAATATATTTTTTCCAGAATAAATGGACACTCTAAGAGTATGTTCAGAAAAAGTCTTGCTGATCCGATGCTTTTTCTTAGAATACTTCCGACAAATAATCAAAGTTATATTGTCAAAATTATCGTGCCTTCGCGCCACTTTAACTAAGATGATCGAAAGTCAGTTGATCACAATTCCATAGTCGAAAATTACTTTTACACCACATACAGAGTGAGCCAAAAAAATTCGACCGGTACGGACTTTCATAGCCTTCAAATGAGTGAAGCTTTTTTAATGCGGTTTCCTGGCATCGATAGATAAAACATCTGGTATAAAAAGTGCAAAGTTTCAGCCAGATTGCTCGAATATTGACTGACTAAAATCAAAAATACTGAACGTCGGTTTTTTTGCAAATAAATTTTGAAAAATTGACAAAAATTGGCAAAATCAACTTGTTTTAAAATAGAAAAGTACAACAGATCCAATAATGAGAACCATATAACAGATGGAAACTACATGAGAGCCGTTTTAGTGTGTCCTACTTTCTGTTTAACCAATAAGTTTAATCTTTTTCGATCTGGTCAATGACAGAATTGATTTTGCTTTGATTTTGATTTTTTCCAATTTCAAAACAAAAATTTCAAAACGACGAAATTTTGCCCATATTGAGAGGAGAATTTTTGACCTTAAATTACGTATAACTTACAAATATGGGTGATTTCTAAAGTATTATTGTATGCAAAAAGCTTTACAATATTTTTTCACTACAGGACAAATTTTACTTTGATCACAGCTTTTACTTTTTGAAACATGACCACTTTTACTAAATTTCAGTTTGTACAATAAAAATAAACGCAAGGAGCATAAAATTTGTCCTTTATAGCGAAGACAAACAGGCAATCCGCATTAAAAAAGCTTCATCCGTTTGAAAGTTATGAAAGTCAGCACCATACATGCACGTGGGGGGGAGGTTTGGGGGGGGGGGTTTGACCCCCAGCAGATTTGACCACCCCAGCAATGATCCAGAACATGACAAAGGAAAATGAGCAAGTGAGAAGAGAAAGTCATCATAAAAAAAGGAATGATGCTGTAGTTGAACAATTTTTCTAAATAAAGTATACTTGGAGTCCAAAAAAGTAGCATTAAAACTTTAAAAAGTGCAGTATAGGCAAATAATTTCCCATATCTGACTAATATAAAATAAAGAATATGCTGCTTGGATATTACGAGACCTATCGAAGATCTTTTTTCGTTATCAGGAACAAAAAAAAATTTGTATTCCACCCCCTGTCCTAGCTGACCCCCCGCAGAATTTCTATGCTGTGCATGTATGGTCAGCAGCGATCGTTTTTTTTGGCGCACCCTGTATTATCAACACATCTTTTCGAAAACGCTTGATCGCTATCAATGAATTGGGTTCATTTTTCAATAGTCCAATTTATTGTGAAACTAGCATGGAATTGTCCTCCCGTAATAGTATAATGTAAAGAGAAGATTCAAGTCCGACGCTTCTACTGTAGTGCACAAATTACACAAAAGTTAGGTATGAGATTATTCATCCCCAAAAAGATACACAATAATTTATGTAATTTGATTCTCCTTTCAGGAAATCTCCGGTTAACCAATCATCCGATCCTTACCTTTGCAAACCTCCTTACAGCTACATTTCTTTGATCACCATGGCCATACAGCAGTCGCCAAAGAAAAAATTGACCTTGAACGAAATCTATAGTTTCATCATGGACCTGTTCCCTTACTACCGGCTCAATTTGCAGCGGTGGCAAAATTCCATCCGTCACAGTCTAAGTTTCAACGACTGCTTCGTCAAAGTATCCCGCATGAACGGCGAAAAACCCGGAAAAGGCGCCTATTGGACCTTGCATTCTGAATGCGGCAATATGTTCGAAAGCGGTTGCTATTTGAGGCGCCAAAATAAGTTCAAAGTGACTTCCAAGGATAGAAGAACTGTCATTTTCGACAGTAATGTCACGAATACTATCGAGGATACCCGATCGTCGAATTCAATGCTAGAAATGGACGAAAATAGTGGAACACCTGATCAATACACCATGACTGCCAAAAATAGTACCAAATATGATCAGGTGAAGCTATTTAAAATGCACGTGAAACAATTGGCAATTACTGTATTTTTGACGAAAGTTATCCCATCTTTTCTCGAAACAAGAATGTTTCTCATATTTCGCGGTGCTAAAAATCCTATGTTACTGAGTTCATTCAAAACAGAAACAAAACACTTATATAACATAAATTTTTCCTCGTGATTAAACCTTCTTCATCATGACTGGTCGGAGTTTTCACGACTACTTCAGCTGCAACCGTTTTGAAAATGAACGGACTTCAATCATAAAAAATCTTTTCAACCATTTCTATGAGGGTCAAATCTGCTGGGGGTCAGCAATAATCTACTGGAGGTCGATCAAAATCTCCTGGGGGTCAATACCCCCAAACCTACCACGTTCATGTATGGTCCTGAGTGCTACAATCTATCTTAACCCTGGTTGTTTATTATTTGCATCTTTTTTCTTCCCGAGATTCATTTGGAAAAAATTGGACTAGGGAAACACGTCGTTCTCTATCATATCCAACTGAATGGAACTAACTAGTTGGCTCAAAAATTGCGAGAAAAGTGTTGTTTTTGGTAAAGCTTTTTATAGTTCATTCTATTCAAACGTACCTTCGAACCCAAAAATATGTCCACACAAATAACAAACCCGTAGCGCAAGCAAAAAATTTTTTCTCAGACTGACCGCAATCAGGGACTACAGCAAATAATGTTACATACGATACAGGTTTATTATCTGACTACGATCCGATGCTCGTTTGAGGATTAATGACTATAGAGTTTTCCGGTTAGAATTTATCTTTCATCGATTTGCTTCCTGCTAGAATTATATACCATTCATTTTGAAATGATTGACGATGAAAATAAGTTCAATAAAGAAAAGACTAGTAAGTTTATTACTGTAATCAATGGAAGAATTTTTTCATAAGTGAGCGGCAAACCGAACAACTGAAAAGTTCCTTCAATAACCAGATAAACGGTCAAAATTTCTCGAGTAGCACTTAGGTATCGACATAGTCCAATGGATAAGCTAATCAAATTGAACCTACTTTTTTGCTTTCGCTGCGTCTTTCATCTTCAAGTATACGTTGGCTATAGTATCCTATGAATCTCGGATTTTGTCAAAAAAATTTCGTTAAAAAATTCAACTCCGATTTATAGCATTCTGCGATATTTTTCAGATAAACGATTTGCTCAATGATGAAAAAGTTGCCGCAGTTGGACAGCGAGTATCATCAGCCGACTGCAGCATTCCATTCCAAATGAGTTGTCGCAGTGCTCATAACCCCTTGACTTTACCTCTGGTGTCACAGCTTGGTCCGAATTTAAACGGTGTCATGAATAGCACGGTCGCAACAGGCTACAACGATCAACCATTGCATCTGCCATCAATCCCTGCTTGGTCTCCTCAAAATATGGTTCATCCATGGTCGTCCCACGCGCATGGTAGAAACGAAGAATATTTGAGCGCCTGCGGCATAGCACCCAATTTTTGCACCATGACCACATCCAGATGTGGTGAATCGGAGAATCAGGAAAAATCGTGATTCCCACAATACTTTTCGAATACTGTTTGTTCGACAAGTTCTAGAGAATGCAGTTTACAGTAATATTCAAATTTAGCTTCCTGAACTACAACTGTCGAGAATCTTCATTGGAATCAGAGTCGTTGTAAAGCAATTTTTTTCAATTTTACAAGCTTTTAGTCATTTCGATGAGGGTTGTTATAGTCTGTTTTTCTTGAAATGCTTCCAAATAATGAAAGTGGAAAGCAAGTAGTATTTCAGATTTTTGCGATTTTCTGATAAACAAAATATCATGTAGGGCTGGAAGTTTTTGAGCATACTGACCTAAAATTCAGCGATTTTTCGAGCGAAAAGATTTACAGTAAGAACTTTATGTGAGCGATTTCGACGACAGTACTGATTTGTGTCACTTTTGTATCTGGAAGCATTTTATAAGAAACAGACTATAGGTTATGTCGGTTTTTTTGCGAACTGTTTTTATTGATCGTCTCTTTTCTAATGCCGGAAATTGAACTTCTTTGGTACTCCATTTCAGTCTTCACGCGCATTTTTACACGTCTGCTCGCTTTTTCGGCCGACGTATTTCGCGTTATTGTAAATATATCTTTTGTTACTTTTCATTATACGCATTTTCGCCCTGATAACATCTTTTTGATTGTTATTTTCGATCCAGTTGTCGGTTATTGTCGCGATTACGATATAAAAGTTACGTAGTACCTAGTAGAGAAATTAAGCTACGTAGATCTGACTTTACTGTGTTAAGCTTCCCATCTGACTCTGGCCGGATGATTGAACGAAGCACCGTTTTTTTCCTCAAATGTGGTCTTTTGAGGAAAAGATTTCGAAATGAGGAAAAAAATTTTGGGTATGGTTCTCATTGTGGGAAAATTTTTGGGAAATTCAAAACCGAAAAGATGCGTTTTGGTGGACTCAGGGTTTTTTTTGCACACAGCAATCAAATTTCGGGCTGTGCAACCAAATTTTTTCTGCCAAGTTGCACAGTGCAACTTGAGGCCTGGCTGCTCTTTTGATAAGGTTATTGGGTTTTCTGCCCGGAGATGCATTTTTATGCGTTCTAAAATGGAAAAAAGTGAAAACTTTCCGGCGCTTCGCGCCGGGTTTCAATTCATTTATAATTTTCTATACTAAGTGCGCGGTTAGAAAAAGTCATTCTAGTTAGTGCTTAAAGGTTCTGATTATCATCATATTGATCAAAGTCGCCCCACTCTACCTTATTGTTTTTTGACGAAGTTGATGAAAACCAACATTTTTCTCAGGGTTGGCAAGGGGCAGTGGTTATTCAGCGCCCGGCGCTGAATAACCAAGCATGTTAATTTTTTTATGCAGCGCCGGGCGCTGAATAACATTTTATCACACAATAACATTTACCATTACAATTGGATTTTTTCAAGTGATTGGTGTTTAAGGAATATGATTTAATCTAATCCTCGGCTAAAATGCAGAGTACGGTGGCGGTGGTCCTAGCACTTGCAAAGTAGATTTTCGGTGTTTTTATGGTACCGGCAACAAACTGCAACCAAAAAAACCAGGTGCTCAAGGACAGGGAGGGAGATAGACTAATTTGCATAATTCATATGCAAATTAAGTAAAATGGGCAAAAATATGGAGTTTTTGGAAAGGAGAAGTTGGATCACCTGGTATTATGATTGCTGTTAGTATAGCCATAGCCTAAGCCTAAGCCTAAGCCTAAGCGGAACCGCCACATTCATAATTTTTTTACTTTAGGGGGCGCTCGTCACTACCGATGGCTGCAGACGAGCTTAGGCTTAGGCTTAGGCTTAGGCTTAGGCTTAGGCTATGGCTATACTAACAGCAATCATAATACCAGGTGCCAAAAATCCAACTTCTCCTTTCCAAAAACTCCATATTTTTGCCCATTTTACTTAATTTGCATATGAATTATGCAAATTAGTCTATCTCCCTCCCTGTCCTTGAGCACCTGGTTTTTTTGGTTGCAGTTTGTTGCCGGTACCATAAAAACACCGAAAATCCACTTTGCAAGTGCTAGGACCACCGCCACCGTACTCTGCAAAAATTCCTAATCCTCATTAGTTTCGTTGCAATATATACAACGCCAGTCTGTTTCTAAAAGCCAGACTTTAATATAACGTTTCTACTACTGTGACTATAACTCGCAAAGTTTTAACCCCTATTAGGCCTTTGGACTTTTGCTGGAGTCTCGAAAATGATTGAACACGAATTGCAATCTGCTTAGAAATAAAGAATTGGCTAGTCAAAAACATTTTCTCATCAAGCATACGATTTTTATCATTCGGTGGGTGTATAGCGAAGCTTGAAAATCGTGAAACAAGTCATGGAAAAATTCAACAGAGCACACATTCCAAGTGGTGGCGATCTTTCTATTCATCAAGTTCTGCAAGCAGCAACTTAGAAGTTCAACAGTGTTATTTTGCACTGTAATATGAGGTCAAGAGTTCAGGATTACTTGCTTGTTCACTTGCACAAAACACTCCTAGAGTAGTTCTTTTTCAACAGGTTCAGGATTAACTTTATTACATATATATTACCAACAAAGCAGATTACTTATAGTTTTTTCGCTTTTTGTGTTTTATATGTCTCGAATGCGAATATTTTGTTCACATGACGGAAACATTAGATTCTTGACAATCAAATGAAGTAACCACTAGAAAAAATGGTCAATGTATCATATACATGGAAAATAGCTTAACTGGCAACTACCAGACGGACTAGTTCTCGGAACCAGACAAGGGGCTAGATGAACCAAACGCATCTGAGCCTTTCTATTGATTCAGTGGCGTAAAAATTGACCTGTACCAAACTCTGCACCACAGAACTGGCACACACTGCACCACAGAAAATAATAATGAACTGAACTTATTGAATGGCGTTTTCTCTTGCACCTACTTCTATTTATAGGTACCACTGAACCTTTAGATGAGTTCAGGGCACCTCTATAGAGGTTTTGCTTGCACCAAGATGTAGGTAGCGGTTCAGTGATACTTTATTATGCAGATTTCCAGTTGTCACTTAGATAATTGTTTTCATGTACCCAAGCCATTGAGCTTTAGAAATTTCACAATTCATGCACTAACAACCAGAGTAGGTGTAGAGCAATGTTCGAAAAACAACTCACTATTTCTCATCCCACTACGTTGGCCAATTTCAGATGCTCACGTTAGAAAACGCACCAATATTGTTTTTCGTGCGTCGATAATTAACATTTTCAGCTTTTTTAAACATTTTTCCCAAATAAGCATAATTTGGAAAAAACAGCGGATTTTCCAATCCCAAGAATTACAACATAGATTCCTGCACTAGGTGCCAGAAAACTGTAATTCCGACTAATTGTATTTGTGCTTTATAAAAAAATTACCACAAAAATCTTTGTACGGAGCGAAATATGTTTGTTACCCCTACCCGAAGTCCTAAGAATTGATCACTGAGTGGCCAGTTTTGTGAAAACTGATTCATTTATATTGGACATTTAGCTATACATTGCCGCCGCAAATTATTAAATTTACTACTATCTAAAAATCTGACCTTGGGAGCTCTTGATAGACTCTGTAATAAGCCCGACAATCAACTTTGATTGTATTTTGTCTATTTTTTTCCGAAATAAATGTACTACAGCCGGTTTTCTAAGCTGATTCGGCTTGGCAAAGACGGAGAGGATTTGAGAACCAACCGAATTTCTGTATGGACTGACTACAGATAAACCCATATTGTTTTTGCAAGTATATGCGATTGTTATGGTAGCATGCTCTTTCATGTTAGAGTCATGCGCAGTGTTAGACAATGAGAGAAGTTCATGCTGGTTGAAGAATCCAGATTTTTGGTTGGGGGCCAGATCTCTGATCTTCGGTTGTCTATCATCAATCCAAAATTAATGTGAATTTTACCGTTTTGCCCATTTCTAGCTGATTTTTTTTTGTTATCCAGTCGGTTGACCGCAGTGTCTGGCTGATTGAAAACATCAGTACATCGCCCATGCCTAGTCATTTGCTACATGGTCATCTCAGTTCATTTTGACATAAACTATTCAAAGCTCACACATGAAAATCCACAAAATTAAATTATCAAATTAAGCCTCTTCCTTGAACTTCAGCCTTGAGGATTATGTTGTTACGTCTTTATAATCACTCATGTCAAAGTTTCATGAATACGGAAATCCATAGGCAACTCCTAGAATAGTTCAGGAATCACTGGCATACCAGTAATTGTGGGAGGGCTGGGGGGAACCTCCACCCCCAACTTGGTCGAACCCTATACCCATCGGAACTCCTACTCTCAACTTGGTCAACCCTATACCCAACCCCCCCGCACACTTGGAAAGAATTGGGAAAAAAAGTGGCTTTTTGGGAAAATTTTCGAAATTTTTCGCGGTTTTTCGACCTCCACGCTTAAATTTTGGGATCCCCACTTTTGACTTTCATTCACTAATATCGCTGATTAGGTTAGTATTATAATGATTTAGGTCTCGATTACTGTAGTTATCGTCGCCGGGCTAACTATTTATGGTATAAACGGTGGGTAAATTCATTTCAGGCGCTTCGCGCCCAAAATAAATTTTACCCGAAGTTAATACTTTCAGCCGTGATTATTTTTCCAGAAAATCCCTTACGTTTTATGATTTTCCAACAACAATTGCATTGCTCTTTTGATGATGGTGATTTTATTCGCAATGGCAGTAAACAATGTTATGAGAATATAATAAAAATGAACAAATAAGTAATAAGGTAAAGTGGGGTGACTTTGATCAAAAAAGGGGTATATCCACTTTGACATGCCGTATTATCTTTTAAAATAATTTTTGTTAGGTGATATGAAACTGCACAAATATTTTTATTTTTCGGCCGGATTTATTAGTTGGGAAAATTCAATCATTTCCTAATGAAACTGCACAAATATTTTTCTTTTTCGGCTGGATTTATTAGAAAATTGCAAGTTTCAAGAACCCTCACTTTGCGATCAAAGTAACCCACACCGTGGGAGACTTTAATCGCTATAGTAACCTGATGTCAAGAGTCCATTTTTTGACACTTCTTGTGGTTCCCTAGGGAACAAAACAATCCGGTGAGAAACGGTCTTGACACAAAGTTATACAACCATTGACAGCTTGACTGATCAAATTGTGAGAGCAAAAAAATGATTTTTTCCATGAACAGAAATTTATTCATGCAACTATTTATATGCGACAAATATGTGGGTTACTTTGATCAACAACACGAAATCATTAATTCAGATTTTTGGTAATGAGTACAATAATAGAATAACGTATTTGCACAAGAATAATACTTGAAAATCGAATATATCCATCATTTCTCGATGGATATATATCGAGGTTTTTAAAATTTGTGTGTTGATCAAAGTCGCCCACCCTAAAGTGGGTGACTTCGATCAACATGCAAGTTTTTCGACACGTTATGATAAAAGTTGAGACAAATATAAGGCAACAGTAAATTACGAAATCGACATTTTTCTGTAGTAATCTTTAGATCAAATTGCATTGAAGCTTCAAGTTCAACAAATCTTTTACTCAATCGGTAAATATTTAACGAATAATATTATCACGCCTTTATAACTTAGTTATGTCGATTGAATGCTTTTAAGACATAAAAAACAATGAAATTATAGGAATAATGGAAAAAGGATGTATACTAATTTAATCATCTCTTTGATCAAGGCAAATTTGGCAAATAAAATTAGCTTCATCGTCAAAATTGTCTGTCAAGCAATTTTTCCTAAAATCCTTCCGTCGCACTCATCAAATTGAGCCCAGTCGGCCTTAAACTTCTTCTTGTATGTATTTCAACCACGCAATATAACAAAGGTGACAGTTATTGGCACTCGACGTTTTTTTGGCTTTTCTGGATTTTTTCAGTGCTTTCAGCAGGTCCATGACTTCAGGAGCTGTCAACGACTGACCAAAAGCATGATTGAGCCGCTTGGGTGATTTTTAGGATCGGTTTTTTAACATGAACTGTTTTAAAGAAATCAATGATATTTTTCACGATTTGTTTTGCTGGACTTTAACCTGCTACTCTCCGAGCTGAACCCATTGAATGAATAAAATATGAAAATACGAGTTTGTACTCATTGTAGCAACTTCTGCCTCCTGTAAATTATTCTCCATTGCTGCTGATGTGTTCATGGGCAGTACTGTTGCATTCCGATAGGAAACTATGATAACGTTTCAAGAATTTTCAGAACCAATATGAACCAACTACCTCTGATTTTCCCAACATTTTGGGTTGGTTTTACGAATATAATTGCCGACTATTGCTGAAAGGTAATCTTTTGATAGTGGCATTCCAACAAACGCCAAGGATTAGATCAACTTGAGCAACAAATGCTCTTCTTTGTTGGACAAATATTGACAAATTTTTGGGGGCTACTTTGATCGCACTATAATATATAAGTTATAGTGCGATCAAAGTAACCCACCCTGATCAAAGTAACCCACATGTTGATCGAAGTCCCCCACAAACCCTTAGTTTTACTGTGGCTCTTAGGTGCCTCTCTGCAAAAAACCACTATGTTAACTGTTTTCCTCGCTATCGAAAACTTAAGAAAAGCAGGCCCGTATTTAGAAGGGGATGGGGGGAATTCTCCACTAATTTTTTTTAGGAAAAAATTTTCAGCAATATCATTGTACTTTACATCACAATTCTCAAATTAAATCATTATATTTACATAATTTTCGTCAAACATAGAATTTGGCCACTAATCTAGGCACATATAAACTAACTGAAAATAAGTTGTCTTTAAATGATTTTGATTTTCTTTTTATTTAGTAAATTCTAAAAAAAATTTGGACAATTCCCCCTTCTTGAAAATTCTAGATATGGGTATGAAGAAGAGCCAAAAAAGTAATCCTATGACGAGTGGAACCCGAATTTTTTTCAGCACAAAAAAACAGCTTTTCAAAATTCGACACTTTGAAAATTAATAGTGGCAGTAATTTTTTTGGTAAATGATTAAATTTTATACATTATGATAGCTCACAGCAGTGGTTGTCTACACAGCAAATATAACCTGCTGATCTCAAATAGTTATCAAATGTCATTCATTTAGCAAACTCTGATCAAAGTCACCCCACTTTACCTTAATTAAATACAGAATAAATATGCAGTACATATATTAACGAATATGTTGTGTTTGGTCAAAAAGACATATAGCTTTTACAGTTGACCAAAATTGAATTTATCCAATTTAGAGCGAAAAATTTTACAATTTCTAGGTGTAATTATCGATTCAGGAAGTTTATTCCAGATAGGAATAACTCCATTGGTAAAGAAGTATTTCTTAATATCAGTCCTTGGACTATCTGTTTTATAACTTAACTTCGAATTGTGGCTGGACCGGGTCTTAGAATGTGTAATGGTGCAGAAATCATTCAATTTTGTGCCTACTTCATGGTTTATTATCTTATATAACATAACCAAATCATTCAAACGTCTTCTACTTTCAAGTGTTTCGAACTTTAATATAGTCAAATGATCATTATAAGAAACCTTAAGGAAGTTGAGAACCCTTTTTGTGAAGTATTTCTGTACTTTTTCAATGGCTCTGATGTTCTCACTTGGGTGGGGTGACCAGATGAGTTGGTAGTTGCATATTCCAGAATAGGTCTGACGTAGGCTTTGTATGCATAATTCAGTACGAATTTATCTTTGCTTACAAATAGATGGAATATGAGATATAATCTGTAGTAAGCATTCTTTATAATATAGCCTATATGTTCATCAAATTTAAAGTTTTTGGTTAAAAAAATACAAAGATCTTTAACATAATTATCAATATCCTCAATTATTCTATCATCAATTTTGTACTTCTTCATTTTGTTATCAAATCCAAAACGCATTACTTTACTTTTAGGAGTAGAGAGAAAGAGAGAGAGTTAGTTGGGATCTTTCAGACCATCTGACAATAGATTCTAGAAATTTTTGAAGGTCCCCACTGTTTTCAGTACAGCTATAAATTTTTATATCGTCAGCGAACAAAAACATGCTTACTTCAGGTGATCGTGGTAGGTCATCTATATCATTGACATATAAAATGAATAATAAAGGACCCAAAACTGCCCTATGGGATGCCACTTGTTACATTTTGTGAAGTAGACAGGGTATTCTTTAACTTAACTCTCTGTTGTCTATTATGAAGAAAATCAGTAATCCACAGTGTTTTTTTGTACTCGGTCCATTTGTACTGGTACAAACGACCTCTCAAAAACCGTTTGTACTCCAAAATTTGTGAAAAATTGCTGGAAAAAAGGATTCATTGTTATAAAATGCAAGAAACATGCCATGAAATATGGATACGTTGGCTATTTTCACGAGACACATAAGAAGGCTACGAATTCTAGACACATAAAACACTTGATCATGAGGCACAGAACATACACTAGTGAAGTACTCCACAAAGAGCTTTTATTATTAGGCCACAGCTGCTAGTTTGTCGTTTTCGACGTGGACGCATAACAAACAAGTCCTGGACGCATAACAAACAAGTCCTACAAAGTCCATTGATACTGAATACTGATGGCTGTTGAGTAACAAAAAATTTTTTGTCCTAAAATTTTCGTTTGTACCGGTACAAACGAAGCCTAAATTTTCGTTTGTACCGGTACAAACGAAGCCAAAATTTTCGTTTGTACTCAGGACCGTTTCGTTTGTAAAGTTACAAAAAAACACTGGTAATCCATGACATTAAATTTTTCTTGAGACCAAATTTTTCCACTTTTGTAATAAGCTTTGAATGTGGTACTGTATCAAAGGCTTTAGAAAAATCCAAATTATTACATCAACTGCCATTTTTTGTCAATGTTATCAGTTGAGTAATTCAGAGAAAAGTAAAAGCTGGGTTTCACAGGATCTTTTCTTCACAAAACCGATCTGACTATCAGAAAAACAATTATTAATCATAAGCATTTTATAAAAAACAGACTATACTTCCACTCACTTATTGACCTTCAACAGTTTCTGTCGATTTAATTGCCTCATTTCTTTTTTATTAGTTTAGAGTCAATATTTTGCCGATCATTGAGATTTTTTATCAATCTTCACAATTTCTTTCTCTCGTTTCGCTTGGAATTTTTCCGAACATATTGAAAAGCGAATTCTTGCAATTTGCATTGAATATCTATAAGAAAATAATTCTAAGACTGTAAATTTTGAGCCTTTTTCAGCGTTTTTGAACCACCATTTTTTTCCTCGAAGATTTTCTCCACATGAGAACCACACCTCAAATATTTGTTCTCATTCTGGAATAACTTTCGCAGTTTTAAAAACGTTAGTGGCTACAATTTGTTTTTTCTACGTTTTAGAACTATACCCAAACATTCTGTTGTTTGCGGAGTCAGCAACTTGCAAAAATGACGAAAAAATAGAGAAAATTCTTGTCATGTTAGTCACATTGATCCGATGAACGACGCATTGGTGTTGGAAGTATATTGACGACATATTTCTTGTGAATTAATCTGCAATTAATATTTCTGTAATTCTGTTTAGAGATATCGAATTTTATTTATTTCTTATTCAGGCGCGGAGTGCCAAAAAGTTTTTCAAGTTTTTGCATTCTAAAACCCTGCATAATTAATGGTCGCAATATTTAATGTAAATTAAAATCAGCCTAGTAGATTTTAATCTGCTTCTCATTCCGGTGCGAAGCCACGGAAATATTTTCTAGTTTTTATGGTAAATGTGCCAACTTCGAATATTGTTTATCGAAGCGTCAATTTTAATTTTTGAAAATGTTTTCTTACAGGGCCTCCTGAGGCTTAAGTATCAATCGAAAAAACGATCATGAGCTTCCGGTGTATACTTTCCTTTAATTTCAAAAAAGTCAGAAATGAAAAAACCCACCTTGACTTGAAATCAATAACACCGGGGGTCCAAAAAACACACATAATTTTTGTTTAAATATCTTTTTAGAGAGCTCCAGATGTTGTTTAGAATTTTGTGATGCCTTTACAACCTACAGCATCAGACATTAAGTTTTAACCTTTCTTTTATGAGAACGCATGTTCATTTCTCAAAATTTATTTCAAAGCAGGTTTTTTTTAGGCCAATTTGGAGCCATGGCTCCTAAAAATTCTGATTGGCTCCTAAAAATTTAGGGGCACAAGCCAAATTGACTTGTAAAAATGAGAGCCTAACCAACCACCCTTTTTAATTAGGCTACAGGGTTTCCTGTGCGGGGATGAATTTTTATGCATTTTGAAATGAAAAATACAGAAAATTTTCCTGCGCTTCGCGCCGGATTTCAATTCATTTATGATCTTTAGTGTAGTTTCTGTTGTGCGGTTAGAAAATGCCATCCTAGCTTATGCTAATAGCTTTCAGAAGCCAGCATGTTATGGATGAATGTTTGACCTTGTATTTTTTTCACGTATTTGACAAAAATCAAGATTTTTCTATTTTTACAAAATCGTTTTGCGGTGCTTTAGGACTTTTGGCTTTGGTGAACATAACTTTTTGCGTTTGGAAAATGATTAAAACATCATCAGCATGGGAAAATTGCAGAGGTTCTTGCTATCTGAAAAAGCCATTCAAATTCATTGTTGCTTGCCTAATTTTTGAATTTTAGTTTGCCCCACTGAAAACACATCGAATTCACTGAAAAAATAGGCACTTCATGCAGGAAAAAGATATTAACAGTATTCATTTTCCAATGCTATAGAATATCATAATCTAAAATTTTCTTTCAGTGCTAAGTGCCGGAGATACTCATGTCCGAAGTAAAATACCTATCACGCTTTTTTATGTTTAGATCATCTGAAAACAATCGCTTTTAATAAATAATTGTGATTGGTAAATTACTGGCTCCAGATATATAAGATCCAAAATGGAGGTAAAATGTTTGACCTCTTCCGCCAATCAAATGGTGAAAAAATAGGTCATCGGCGGTTGATGTAGAATGTGCTGAAAAATGCATTTCCTGACATTTTAGAAACCTCGAAATCAAAATTTTTCGGCACTAGGCACCGAACAAGTTACTTCAGCCAGAGTTTTGATTTCTCACCCAAAACTCAAGAAATTCAATTTTATAAGTCAGGAACTGACGCGAAGTGAATGAAATACAAGGGAAGTTACTTATAATCATTTTTCTGATGAAATTAAGTGAATTTATCAATTTTAGAGTGAGCAACTAAAAATTAATTTGCGCAACCAATTTTTCCCCCAAGTTACAGATTAAACTGGTTTGTGCAAAAAACTCTGATGATTGATTTGAAAAATGACTGATTTAATTTGTGAGCCTTATTATTCTGTGTGTGATTAAGAATGTATTCAAAATTATTGATCTGTTATGTGGGCTCCTACCATGATTTTGAAGAGTGTTTTTGACTAAATTTGTTGAAAAAAAACATTGTTTTTTACTACCACATTTATTTACAAAGTTTTTAGTTTTGGCTTGTTGAACTTTCGATTGGCCTGTATAATTTTGACCTTAGGAGCCAAATGGCCTGTCGAGAAAAAAAACATGTTTCAAAGTCAACATCAAAATGTCCACTTTAGGCGCCGCGTCAATCTTTAAACAGTCCATTGCAGCCATACATGCACATAAGGGGTAGGGGTGATAAACCCTCCTACCTGAGGCTGGACATCTTCCTGTCCTGAAAAAAATTGTGAAATACCTCCTGAACTTTTTCCAAGACAATTTCTTCGATGATTTTCATAAATATTTTGTTTGAAAAACATGCTTGTGAAACTTTTTTAGTTTTTTGCTCACCCACCCCCCAGCCCCCCTCGATAAAAGGTCCTAGGCCCCTTCCCCTTGGAAAATTCTTGCTGTGCATGTCTGATTGCAGCCGCTTGGTAGATCTTTACATTTGCTTTCGGCCATGAAATAATCAACATCTTTGATTGAATGACAACCAATTGGGCAAAAATAAATTTGCGGGCACAGATTTCAATTTTCTACTCGGCCTTAAAAAATATCAATTATCACTCTAAAGTCCAGAAACTTGAATGAAACCTCGTTGACGCCTTAACTTTTAAATCTGCAAAACGTGTTCATAAAGCTGCCGATGCAAATTTTTTTTGGTTGATCAAAATGGACCGCAAATCGTCTTCCTTTGGTATATTGCCTTTTTTATTTCAATTACATTATCAAACTTTTGACCAAAAATCTTTAAGCAGTTTTCACTGTGTTCTTAACGAGAAAAACTTTTTTATGTCATCGGCACAAATTTTTTTGGCCTGTTGTGTTGTGCCCATCGGCAAAAATTTCATTGTACAAAATAAACGACAGTCGACACCATTATATCACTGTTTTTTTCTCGAAAATTTTTTTCACCTGAGAACCGCACTTAATTTTTTTTACATTTTCCGAAAATATTGCACATTTATAAAAACGTTTATAGCATACCCAAACATTCCGATGTTTTCGGAGTCAATAACCTGCAGAAATGAGAAAAACGAAAATTGTAGTCAGGTCATTCACATTGTGTTGATGAAAGTGGTGTTCTACAACAGTTAGAAACATACTAACGATTGATTTCTCACGAATTCATCTGCTACTGACATAACTGTGATTCTGATTAGAGTTATTAAATTTTCATTATTTCTTATGTAATTTTCAGGTTTTTACTTTGTAAAAGGCAGGAAAATGAATCTTCACAACAATGAGAAATAAATTAAAATCAAACTGATGGATTGTAATATCGTTTTTATTCCAGCTCGAAGCGCCGGGAAGATTTTCGGATTTTTGTGTTCTGAATACCGTTTTTTCATTAAATAGGGTTGATGAGGAAGATAATTTTTGGCATGATTCTGATCGTGGAAAAAATTTTGAGAGTTCAGGACCGAGAAGATGCAATTTTTGAACTTTTGAAGTTCAAAATCTCAAAATTTTCCGGCGCTTCGTGACGGTCATGAGTATAATAGTAATTGTTTTTCATCAGGCGCAGCCGTTAGCATATCTAACTTCCACTCATTACTTCAACAGTTTCCATCAATTAAATCATCTCATCCCTTTTTTATGTTTTAAGAGTTAGTATTTTTCCAAAGATTGCGATTTTTAATTAATTGTGTCAATTTTTGTCTCCCTGGATTGGAATTTTTTAAACGTTTTCAACGTGCGTCTATAAACGAAGAAGATTGAATTGAAACCTGAAAAACCTAGAAAGTCAGGGGAAAAAATTATGCCTGGAACCATGAAAAGTCAGAGAATTTGAAAAAATGCATTCTGGTGTCTCTTGGAAGGTCGAAATCTCGAAATTTTCCAATACAACACACTCATTAATGCCATGATTGGTTGATTGATTCCCCGATCGTGTTGTTGATTTAATGATTGGTGTGTTGATTTCCTGGTTGGATTTAATCATTAGTTGATTTCCTGACCAGAGCCGTGCTAATGAAAATTTTCGGACGTTAGCACGCGTGCTAATGACTGAAAGGGAGAAATTTTTCAAAAAAGTTCGAGAAGAAAGTTGAGGATATCAGCGGTGAAAAATCAAAAATCGTCGTTTTCACAAATAACAACTTCGTCAGTATCTTCATTCTCTTCGTCGCTTTTGCATAGTGAATGACTGTGGCTCGAATCTAAATTCGCTTCGGCTTTAACATCTCGGGCACAGCTCAGGTAATTTAAAAACAGCTATTTTGACATGTGCTGAAGTCTAGGCAAATCAGTAATAGTGAATAGCAAATATAATTGTACGTTTTCCGAAAAAAACAATTCACAGCCTGTATTGAAGTTGAAGTTGAAGTTCAGTTCCAGATACAAGGAAAATATGTAAACTTTTATCGAAACAGAACGCGAATTTAGCGGTTCCTAAAAGTGTTACTGCCAAACTAACTAATGAATATTTACTTGTCGGTCAACTAATCAAGTGCATAATGAATGAATGAGCTGATTTAATGAGAATCAGATGAGGGTCTTATTCCTTTCAAAACTACCAATATCAAGCATGATGTCACGGGTTAATACAATAAAGGCGTGCTATCAGAATTGACAAACTCACACATTAGTTTGACACCAACAAAGTAACATTCGTCCGAACTGTGCTGATGAAATATTTTTCGATCAGCACGAATTCATGGGACTCGTGCTAAAAAGACCATGGTTACAGAACGCGAGTAAAATAAAAGTAAGGAAAAAGTAAAATCTCGGGTAATGTAACCCATGTTAAACCCGCCATTTTACCCGTCTTTTACCTACAATTTTACCCATGATTTTATCCACCTTTAACCCAAAGTTTTACTTGCGATTTACCGATGTTTAACTTGGAAATTTGCCCGAATTTTTTAGTTTTCGTATTACAGAACGTAGGTAAGTGGCGGGTTACCCAACCCACCATTTTATATATGTTTTTCATGGTGAGCTTATTTTTGTCGTATGTTGTAGTGGTGCGTCCGGCTGTTCATTACGCGGCATGCCCCAAACTCACCACCACCACTACAACCACAATTTCCGAACCATCCGCGTGGCTCGGTTAGCGCAGTTGGTAGCGCGTCTGCCTTGTAATCAGAAGGTCGAGGGTTCGAGCTCCTAACCGAGCGTTATTTTTCTGACATGCCGGCCACGTGGATTTGGGCATACGACATGTTATGAGCAGGGAATCCCAAAATTAAAATCCCGATATCTAACAATAGAAAATTTCTTACGGTTCAAAGCAATAGCATGTCTCGTGTTACTTCCTCGATTATGTGAGCCATCCGCTCATGATCCTGTAAGTGCAGTTATCCTGAAATAATTCTTATGCCTCACTATATTGTGTGTAGGAATGAAATTGACACCATGGAATTTTGTGATATAATCACTTTGAGTGTAAGGGGATGTTGGTTTGCTTAATAATCACTATTTACAATTCGCCATGCGTCAGAGTGATGAACTCACTTTGCTTTTTAATTGCGACGTCTAATGCCATAAGACAAGCCATATTTTACATTTTTTACATTTTTCCGCAGTATGTCTCATAGGACTGAAAATTTGTAAAACTTGACTACAATTTTTGAGTAAAAAATTCTTCAATAAAGACTTTGCGCAAATGATTTTGAAGACTATGCCAATTATTTTTACATTTTTCGATTTGCAAGCATTTTATGAAAAACAGACTATAGTGCATTTCAGTTATTATGCCATCGATGTTATTTGTTTAATAACTCAAAAACTGTAGGAGTCATTGCTTTTTGAGCTTAAGGAGCATTTTCTGGTAGATTATTTAAGCTTCACACCAGGGCACCCCATGGGGGGTATGGGGGGTATTACCCCGGTCTTAGATTTGGAAATTCATTTACTACCCGCGTAAAAACAGCTCACTATAGCAAAAAATTTTGGTAGACCCCATCCTCTCCTCAGTAGATTATAGTAATTCAAGAAAAATTGCACAATGTGTGCTTGAGAGGAATTACTCACTGGTCTTTTTGACACATTTACTTAGCAGATGATAATGGCAAACTATGCAACTTCTGTGCCATATAGCGATTTTTAGGAAAGGATATCAGCACATCATACATGTAACGGAGCGCCGAGGTCAGGGGGGGGGGTTGGGGGACTTTTTTGGGACCGGGGGTCAGTATGGTCGACGATTTCTGGGGGAGGGGGTTCCCATAGCACTTTCTCCCCCCCATTACATGTATGCAGCACATTAATATATACTACTTGTAGGAAATCATTATATATATATAATTGGGAGATTAAATAATGAGTTATGTATATGTGATTTGTCAAAAAATCGCCACTTGGGAAGAAAAACATTATGTTCTTAAAATTCTTCCTCTTCATGCTCTCCTTCCCGTTTTCCCGCTTCTGCGTTGAGTCTTCTGTGCGCATATGGTTATATTTCTCCACCCAAGCTGTGGCATACCTTCCTGCTATGAGTTGAGACATGCGAGGTCCGTTGACGCGGATCAGGAGTGGTATCTGGTTTCAAACTCGTGGTTCATAATCTAATGGGATCAATAATACTAAAGCCACATTCGGCATGATCACTTTCAATTGGAAGCACTGTTACAACCCTTATCAGTGATGGAATAAGCTCAAACTCCTGAAGATGCTGATTCAAATAATGTTTAGAAAAGTATGTTGTGCCCGATTCTTGAAATGTACAGGAATCAGTTAACACAACAATCTTCAAAGTCTGACTATTCTCTGCGTATAATTAGTACATTCAAGTTGCATGATTGTGAGCTGGAAAAAGGGGGTTGAAATAGTAAATGGTGTTTGACGGTAAAAAGCGTAAAGTAGAGGCATTATTCATTTTTGTAACTCGTGTCAGAATTGTTTTGTGGTAAAAGTACTACACCACCCCCTCCGCAAAAAAGTTGAGAGCAAAAAGAAAAGAAAAAGGTCACGGCATGGCGCGGTATATTTCAAGTACTATCCTTGCAATTTACGATTTTATCCCTACCTAAATTTTCGACCTTGGGGACCTCTGCTTCACACGTTCTCATCAAAAGCCACAATTTTCATCACATTCACATATCAAAATATTGATGTCAAAAACCTGTAGATTACTTTCATCTCAACGGAGTTTGAAAAGCTGAAGGTGGTGTTTCAAAATCGTTGCACTATCGAGTAATAGTCTAGCTGGAAAAGGTGCTCTTCAACAATAAACCTCTGGTACCATAAATTTGTGCTGATGCTGCTGTACTGAAATATGTACAATCGTGATCAATGCATTTCCGAAAAATCTGGATTTTCAGGCTTTTTGTCATTGCCATCACTAACATCAGATTCAGTTTAACCTGCAACACATTGACGGCATGCAAGGAATCAATCAAATTCGAGCCTTGCGTGAAAAATATGAACTTGTTGTCAATATAACCCTGTAATAGCGGGATAAAATCGCAGGTTATTTTCGTATCCTCTTCACCAACTTTTTACCCAATTTTTACCTTACCAGCCTTCTGTAATCTCGATATGAGTAAAATCATGGGTTATTTTTTTCTACCGACGATTTTACCCGTCCCTAACCCACGATCTTACCAGCGATTCAACCGATTTTTACTCAGCCTTAACCTACGATTCTTTCTACCCGAAATTTTGCTCGACCTTTATTTACCTACGATTTTACCCGCCATTTTACTCTTAAGGCCCTGTCATACTTCGCCGCCAGGTACCGCATGGTGCCGCTTTTTCTATTCATACTAACAAGCGGCGCCGCGCAATACCGCGCGGTGCCTTGTCACACTTCGCCCCGCGGCGCCGCTTTTTTACTTTCGGATTTTGCTCTCTGAATAAAAGCTTTCACGGAAAATTTGCAATCACTGTTGTTTTTTATCGTTTTTGGGACTGCTAATTGCACTTGGCTTATTGCCAAGACAATATCAGGCCGCGGAAACGTGTTTACACCTACTGTGCATATTGATAATTTTCTATATTCATATCTCCATTGTAAATTTTGTAATCACAAGAACCTATAGTCTTTTTCTGGATATGCTTGTGAATAAAAAAGTGAATAGCAAGTATCATTTTATATTTATATAATTTACACAGCCTGATCAACTGATCCCCACGATTTTTTTTTCGTCAAAAATCCTATAGTGAACGGTTTGTGTAAACGACTTTGAGGGCGGTCCATTTTCAATTTACAAACATTTTATAAAGACGAACTACACATATTTGCAGTCCTCCTGAAAATCTATTTCTGAAAACGTTAAATAATTCGTCTGGGATAAAATTACAGGAAAAACTTCACTGGGAAAATTTCTGAGTGCATGGCCAAAACTTGTCTCATGGATTTTTCAGAGTATAGGATGAATTTTTTCCGAGGTTTTGGGTCTATTGACCCCCCCAGCAGATCTGACCCCCTGCAATGATTGAGAAGATGACGAAGGAAAAAATGATCAAGAGAGAAGAGAAAGTCATCATGAATGAAAGTGAGTCAAACGATCTCTCAAAACGATGCATAATTGATTCAAAGAAGTAGCGTTAAAACTTTAAAAAATGCTGTCCAAGCAAATAATTCCAGATATTTGGCTAATATAGGTTGAAAAACATGCCGCTTGGATGTTGGAAAAACATGCTGCTTGTACTGGCTGACTCCCCACAGAATTTCTGTGTTGTGCATGTATTATTAAGAGGCATGATAAAATAATACTTGAAAAGTGTCATAATTCACAATTCATGTAAAAAAGATGATTGAACTGCATATACAGATGTTGTAGTATGCATCAATATGTTATAGCAACAATATATTACAGCTTTATAACACATGAGTTGTTCGAAAATTTCAGTTGAACTTTGGAAGGGGTACCGCGCGGCGCCGCAAAAATTAGAAAAATCTATTCATACTTCCCAGCCAGCACCGGCCGGCGCCGCGCGGCGCCGTTTTTTTAGTATGAATATGACAACTGACGCCGCGCGGTACCTCGCGGCGAAGTATGACAGTTCCTCCTTCACTCTTTAGGTTCATCTATACCTTTTTCGCTAAAAAACATACGCAAGCAATTTGTTCTTCAAGTATTGGAGCAATTTCACTATGTAGTACATCGCAAGGTAGATATTGAAATTTCCGATCGAAAGATACCTAAAGGCCCTGTCATACTTCACCCCGCGGCACCGCGCGGCGCCGCGCGGTGCCGCGCGGTGCCAGTTGTTCCATTCATACTAACAGGCGGCGCCGCTTTTTTACTTTTGGATTTTGCTCTTCTCAAAAAATGTGTATTGGTTTAGTTGAAACCTGATGGGGCGCCGCGCGGCGCCGCAAAAATTACAAAAACCTATTCATACTTCAAAGGCGGTACCGCGCGGCGCCGCTTTTTAGTATGAATAGAACAACCGGCGCCGCGCGGTACCGCGCGGTGAAGTATGACAGGGCCTTAACACGTTCAAGAAGTATCTACTGTGCGCTTTAAATCCAACTTTGACGCAAGAAACGCAAGATGCTTACAAAATAGCCGATTTCAGTAACACTATGCAATCTTTTTTGCAAAATATACTTCATTGGATAGAACTCGTTAAGATCTTTCTTGCGCACAGAGAAAATGAGGGATTCGTTCGATTAGTTTTCGAGAAAAGAAGCGGTGGTAATGAATATACGTGAAAATCGCGTGCATTCTATTTTTCCTCTATTAACGTCACGTCAGCAGGATAAGAAAAACTGCCAGAGAAAACGGATTACTGTTCGAAAAGAAAATCTACTGATCATCGCCAGACATGCACGGCAAGAATTTTCTAGGGGGAAGGTCCTCGCACTTTTTATCGAGGAGGGTGGGGGGTGAGCGAGCAAAAAAACAAAAACAGTTCTGAAAAAAACAAAAACAGTTTTTCATACAAACTATGCATAAAAATCATCAAAAAAGCTGTCTTGGAAAATGTTCAGGGGGGTGTTTGACGATTTTTTTGGGTCAGAGGTGTGCCCAGGGTCTCAGGTAGGAGAGTTTACCCCCTACCTCCTATGTGCATGTATGGTCATCGCACAAACTATAACGATTGATCTCTCCTTTAATTCAAAAACATTATCCTCTTGGATCGTTTGCACAGCAATTCCAAAATTTTAACCAAAATTGAATTTAAAAATAGAAAATTTTGATTTTCGTAGTTTTTGACGAATGAACGGCTCTAAAGAAGTAAGAATGTCAGAGAAAATGTTCAAAAACGATCAAATAATGCGTCTGTAGGCATCTTCAAGAAAAAAGAACTTGGAGAAAATCGGGAAAAAATTTAGCCTCGTTCTATGTTTTGCGAAATGTCGGCGGAAAAAGTTGCTTCTGAAGAAAAGGAAATCGAAGGTCGCGTAAATTTTTTAATCAAAAAATTGTGTCAAGGATGTCAAATTTTCTATTTGAATTCAACACCAAAAATAAAAATTTGACTGTCTAATCACGATCATACTTGATAAAAAGAAGAAGCTCAGTCATTGACAACTTGTAAAATTGCTCCGATAATAATAATATACTATTCGACGTAAATTTGCTAGAGTTCGGACGAGCCCCTAAAATGCCTGAAAATCATGGACATTTGGTTTTTGACCAGTCGAAAAATTTGTGCCATCACAAATTCTTCTATGCCAAGAACGATAGTTGCCCGCGTTCACATTTCGCCTCATCCGCAACATTGTTTTTTTACAGATTTTCACGCACGTGTAGTTGGGGATAGATTGGGGGACCCTACCCCCGATGAGTCTGAAGGACCCTCCCCCAAAATTTCTGACTAGGTACTGGTGCGCTTGGTTCACACAACGTTATACACATTTAAGCAGAGGTCCCCAAGGTCAGATTTTTAAGGTAGGGGTAAAGTTGAAAATTTGCCTGGGTAGTGCAGCTAAATGTCCACTAAACACGTCATTTTGTCTCAAAATTTGGCACCCAGTGATCAATTTTAAGGTCTTTAGGTAGGGGTAATATCCCCCTCATACCCCTCCCTATGGTGCAGTCTGCATTTAAGCATATACTGGTGGGATATTGGAAAAAGATCAAGGGGCTGTTGTTAGAAGAACAAATGTGGATGGATCCTAATGTACAGTAATCAAAATTGAATGTTTTTTCTTATTTTGACTGTTCAGGTTGTGCTGGTCAATATTTTGTCATTTCGACATGGCGGCTAGTTTTATTCTTCGTCTATCTGTGGTATTTGTAATATTTGGTTTTTCGGTTTCTGTCATGGTTTCAAAGTACTGTGTAGACGAAAATTGTAAAAGTAAGTGTATTAGTTATTCATGATAGTTTAACATGCTCTCAATATCGTCGTGAGCTTTCTTTCAAGTAATTTTTTTCAACCTTTCAGAACCCTTTTTTGAAACCAAAACTACGCTTGCGTCGGAAGCCCACCACGCTGGCACTTTGTCGCATAATGCTGGGGATTTGATCGAAATTTTTAGTATCGGCTCGAGCGACGCAAGATATTTTTGGGACGGCGACGTAAATTTCTGATCGTTTTATTGTTTCTTTTCATGTAATCGCTATTCATTACAGATTGCTGGAAAGACGCCACCTGATCCTAAGAAAGTTTACATTTCGCGAATCGATTTAACCAATTTCGTAAATTTTTTTGACGGCAATGACAAGACCTTGTATCACGTGACTCACGACGACTCTGTACCCGTCGATATGCAGGTAAATTCAAAATCTTCCATATCTTCAATGCGACCCTAGCGTTTACTGAAGTTCCGAGCAACGGGAACAGGTTGTCTCAATAAATGAGGATGGAAGTGCCATAGAAATTCTCCTAGTAATTGTCGAATACACGGCTATTAGTATAATGGCTCGCAAAAATTCGCCAATTATATGGTAATGATCATAGGGCTAAGGTATTGAACAGTTTTTGCCGTATCAGTCGATCTATACGGTTTGGAAATCCAGAAAAAAAAATTTCGTACTCTGATTTCCGTATTATACAAAAAATTTGCGAAGATTAATTAAAAAATTCATGTTTCATTGAAATATTTAGAAGATGATGAAAACTATCATAGATCAACTGATGGGTGAAGGGGAACATGCTAACGTCTGCGATCAAGCTAAATTATTGTAAATAATGATTACTTACTAGTATACATGCAACGGAGCTCCGATGTCTGGGGGGCGCTAGACGACTTCTGCATGGGTGGGGTCGTCGATTATGAAAAATTTGAGGGGCTCATTGATGGAAAACCTTGAAATGTTTTTAGAGAATAATTTTCCCCTGGAAAACCATGAAAATATGTATTTATGGCGCGAGTCACTGAAAAAATTGATGCGTTCAACATTTTTCGTTTAAAAATGACCATTTTCTACCAATAAATTTACATTTTTTAGTTTTTTCGATCAAAATAATGGATTCCTTCCTATGGCTAGCCCATTTCGGCCATATGATTGTCAAATATTGTAGGGTTTGTAGGATCTCTGTATAGCTAGCATATGGGCGACGATTCTCTGTTGCCGAACGAATAATGGTCGAAAATATGATTTTTTCGGCACTTCGCGCAATAAGTATGAATTTTTGTGAATTTTCACGCTGCAAAAACTGTTTTGCAACATTTTTCCAATTTCGCAGACAACCATTCCGAGCATTTTTCCTTCAGTGACGCCTTCTTTCCTAAATTTTCGACAATCTATGACGTTGCCGTCAAAAAACCCTGTTTCCAACTTCTGATCGCCTTTACGAGCATAAAAGGTTTCCAATACAGCATGAAATTATTTGAGCGCAATCTTTTTTGGATAGGAAACTTGTTTCGTTTATTATGACAACTGAAATGTTCGTATTGATATCATGTTGCAGTGGTGCGTCTGGCTATTCTTTACGCGGCATGCCCCGCACTCACCACCACCACTACAACCACAATTTCCGAACCATCCACGTGGCTCGGTTAGCGTAGTTGGTAGCGCGTCTGCTTAGTATGCAGAAGGTCGAGGGTTCGAGCCCCTCACCGAGCGTTATTTTTCTGACGCGTCGGCCACGTGGATTTGGGCATACGACAATCAACTTCAGACATTATCAACACACATCACCAATCCTGTCTTTGCGTGGTTTCTTTTTTTAGCACGGTGCTAATGAAGTTGGGCCTGTGCTAATGAAAATTGCAAATTAAGGAAAGTTAGGCAGTGCTAATGGAACTCATGCCAATAAAAAATTCTGTGTTTTTGGAAAATTTCAGTACATCATCTTTTTAATAGAAAGATGTAACAATTAATTATGTAAAAGTTATAGCATTTGTCATGACCGACTGATAAGTTTTTACGCTAAAGATCCTCAGGATTCATTTTGATAAAAACCTACTTATTACACCTCCGACCAGTTTTTTGGTGGTATGAACCGTGATCGATTTTAGGATGAGAGGGAAACCGATTTTCCGAAATTTCTTAGGTGAGTGTTCGACAAATGAAAAAATACGCTAATGTATAATTTTTCGTACTCTAATAGCTCAACGAAGTGTTCTTTTCAAATAATTTGTTT
This sequence comes from Romanomermis culicivorax, assembly GCA_963922205.1. Lineage (NCBI taxonomy): Eukaryota > Metazoa > Nematoda > Enoplea > Mermithida > Mermithidae > Romanomermis > Romanomermis culicivorax. Next base: position 474,054 of record CAWUHX010000048.1, read on the forward strand.
TGATTATTTTGGTCGAAATTTCAATCACCTTTCCACAGAGTAAAATTTCCAGCATTCTCTTGACTCTTGAGTATCATTTAATCAATATCCGTCGAATAGCTCAAGTGCCACTTGCATGCCTCCGCAGTGTTTTTCTCGCACGAGACGGATTTTTTGTTGCACAATGCAAGCTAAAGCTTGACGACCCTTTTGATTAAGCTATAAGATTTTCTGCCCAGAAATTCATTTTGATGCGTTTTAAAACAAAAATCTTGAAGATTTTAAATGATTTGTAATTCTGCATGTTATTTCTAGTTCACGGTTGAAAAATACCCTATCGTATGCTATGCATATAGCTTTGAACATTAACGCATCATAGATGAATGTTTGATCTTGTATATATTGTTTCTTGACATAGTTGAAAAAAATCAAGATTTTTCGCGATTATTTGCTGAACTTTTTTTGCAGCTTAAATATTTTTGTGAAGATATTGAACTATAATTCAAACATCATCAGCGCAGAAAAATGACAGATGTTCTATATGCTTGAGGAATCCAAACAATCGGTTGTGCGCCCAATTTTTGTATTTTGCGCCAATGAAAAATCGCTGAATTCGCTGAAAAAGTAATACATTTGTCCAGGAAATAAATCTTGAAAAAAGATTCATTTCCTGCATTCTAGAATATTGAATTTTAGAAAATTTTCCGGCGCTGCGTGTTAGAATTAATAGTCTCTAACTAAAATATAAAATTTCTGCTGCCGAATTCTTTATAAGCTGCATTCTCGTGCTCTAAATCATCTGAAACACTGTTTTTTCTGCACAGTGCAGACTTTTTAGGCTTCGTGTAGAATTTTTGTTGGTGATTTCTGCACTGGTGCAGAATTTTTTGTCGTGTGTTTGATCACATCCGATACAGAAAAGATGCATTTTGCTGCATCTTAGAAGGTCATAATCTCAAAAATTTTCGGCGCTTCGCGCCGATTATGACTTTAATAAGCATTATTATTTATTTCCTAGCTCAGGCGCGGCTTCTAGCATGTCTACATTCACTTATCATTTAATCTTAATCTCATAATTTTTATCATCTTCAACGTATTATCTCATGTTTTCTAGGTAATCTTCAATATCTTGATATTTAATGAAGATTCACATTTTTTCCTTGATACATTTTTTTAGAAAAGTCTATACGTCAAGTCCATACATGTAACGGAGGTCCGAGGTCTGGAGGGGGGGGGGGTTGGAGCACTTTTTTGGGGCCGGGGATCAGTAATTCCCAAAATTTTGGGTGACGTTTTTGACCATTTTTTGTTCAAAATTTGAAATTTTTCATGAAAAAAATGACATTTTTCAGTATTTTTCCGACTAAAACTATGGGGGTCCCTAGGGCTACCATATGGCTAGCCATAGGATTGGAAAATCCTGGGGGGGGGGGTCGCCCAATGGCTAGTCATATGGTCGACGATTTCTGGGGGGGGGGGTTCCCATAGCACTTCCCCCCCAATTACATGTATGGTCAAGTCTCTGAACTTTTTGAAGCAATTATTCCTTTCTTAATGTAAAATCAATTCAAAAGCTTCACGCGAGTAGTTTTTGTAAATTTATTCTCTTCTTACTCATATCTTTTCGGTCAACTTTATGAGCGTTTGGGAATAAATTACTGGTTTTAAAATTTTTCAAATAATAAAATTTTAAAAATAACGATTTTTCAACACAAAATTTGAACCTAATTTTTGAAATAAATGTTTGGAAAATTGATTTTCCAACGTCGCAGAAAACCCCCAAAAAAAATTTCCGGCGCTGCGCCGGAAAGATCAATATCTTTTTTGGTCTCTCACTTGTCATCATAGAGGACTTGACCGTCGATTTCTCATGTAATTCAAAGTCGTTATGCTCTTATATAGCTTGCTGGAAAATTTGTTCCACGATGCTTGTAGATTGGAAATCGATCAAACTCAAAAATTTCAAATGTTTCCTCAATTTTAACGAATTAAAGGCTCTAAAAACACCATAAGGTTTGAAAAAGCTCAAAAATACATAAATAAAGCGTCTAAGAGCATTTTAAAGCGAAAAACGACTTCGGGGAAATGGGGAAACAAACTTTGACCCCTTCCTCTATTTGGGGAAAAGGTCGGGGGAGGGGGAAACAGTGGTAACAGGAGAAAACCGCAGCGCAGAATTTTTTTTTGACTTTTCTGCACTGAGCAGATAGACCGGTGCAGAAAAAAAAACGCTGATCTGAAAACAATTTTTTGATGCATCGTTATGATGATCTATGCTAAAAAGCAGTGATAACGATCACTAATCTATGCTTGCCGAAGAATAAGCTGAAGAATGTATTTTGCGACATTTTAGAAGCCATGAAATGAAAATTTATTCGTAGTCATGCCATACTTTTCATTGTTTTCCTCCAAAATTCGTGAAATAAAATTGCAAAAGTTTAGAACTGATGTTATTTATAAACGTTCGAGAAAATTAGCGTTTAATCTTTTTTCTGATAGAAGTAAATAAATTTATCAACTTTAGATTGAGCAGCTAAAAAATTCTCTGTGCAACGAAATTTTTGGCCAAAGTTGCACATTTGCAACCTGGCCTTTGGTATCCGCTCATTTTTCATAATTTGTAATAATTTTTCTTAGCGCAACTAAAATTGTCATCAACGCAGTCCCAACTACATTAGCGCTCCGCCAAAAAGCACTGGACTGATTTCTGGCGAAAAAAGTATAGATGAACCTTAATTTTAGCTTTGTCTAAGAAGTGAGCCTACTAGAACTCATTTCAAATCTCAACATGGTTCAGTTCAAACTCTCACATGTATGAAAAATTTTTTGTTCCTATCCGTGTATTAGAATTACTCTTTTTCTCAGCCTAAATCAGCGAATGAAGTATATGCTGATGTCGTGAAAGATATTGTGAAATACGCTCCAAAATTTGCCCAAAATTTACCGAATTTGAACACAGTTAGTCCATTGGCCAGTATTGTGAAACACGAACATCATCATCATCACCACCATCACCAACACAACGGACATTCTCATAATCACGATAGGCACGATCACAGCGAGCAGGTTACTCTTGCTACTAATCAGATGCCATCATCTCAAGTTTCTCCTGATCCCCGAAATGCCGAGTCATCGACCAATATCAATGTAAATACACCGACGAAAAATCAAGAAAAGCCAAGTTCGGTTCAGGCTCAACCTGCGGAACCATTTGAAAAACTCAATCAGCACGCTATTAAATCCACGGTGGGCGGAATTGTGTCGTCCAAGGGCGATGAACATATAACTATGAAAACGGAAGATAATTTAAAATCAACGGAATCCCTTTCCAATATGCCAATTTCTACGAGCAGTCCAGGAATGCCGAAATCCGAACAAATGCCAGTCAGTAGTGTGGAACATCAGCATCACCAACACAACGGACATTCTCATGACCACGACAGACATGGTCACGGCGGGCCGGTTACTCTTGTCTCTGATCAAATACCATCAACACAAGTTCCTCTTACTCCTCGAAATGCCGAGTCATCAACTAATGTTAACGTAAATACACCGACGAAAAATCAAGAGTCGGGTTCAATTCAGGTTCAACCTTCAGAACGAATAAAAGACCTCGATCATTACGCTACTAAATCCACAGTGGACGGAATCGTGTCATCTAAGGGCGATGAACGAGAAACTGTGAAAACGGAAGAAAATTCAAAATCATCAGAACCTCTTTCGAATATGCCAATTTTTGCAAACAGCCCAGAAATTCCGAAATTCGAACACGTGCCAGAGAGTACTGTGAAGCACGAGCATGACCATCATCAACAGAAAGAACATTCTTATAATCACGACGGGCACGATCACATCGAGCAGGTTACTTTTGTTACTAATCAAATGCCATCAGCTCAAGTTTCTCCAACCCCCCGAAATGCCGAGTCATCGACCAATATCGACGTAAATACACCGACGAAAGATCCAGAAAAGCCTAGTTCGGTTCAGATTCAACCTGCTGAACCATCAAAAAATACTGATGTGGACGCCACTAAATCCACGGTGGAGGAAACCGTTTTATCCAAGAGCGCTGAACGAGAAGCTATGACATTGGAAGAAAATTCAAAATTATTAGAATCTTTTTCGAATGTGCCAATTTCTGCGAGCAGTCCGGAAATACTGAAATTCGAAAAGGAGCCAATCAGTATTGCGAAACACGAAAATCAGCAACACAAAGGACAAAATCGCGGCGAGCAAATCCCTCTTCCTACTAATCAAATGTCATCAGCTCAAGTTCCTTCTAATTCCCGGAATGCTGAGTCAGTGGCCAACATCAACGTAAATGGGCCGACGAAAAGTCAAGAGCAAAGTTCGGATCAGGTTCAGCTTTCAAAAAATATCGATGAGCACGCTACCAAATCCAAGGTGGATGAAATCGTTTCGTCCATAGGCGATGAACGAGAAATTATGATAACGGAAGAAAATTCAAAATTGTCGGAATCCCTTTCTAATGTGCCAATTTCTGTGAACAGTCCAGAAATTCTGAAATTCGAAAATGTGCCAGTCAGTCACGATGGTAATCACGTTCACAGCCACGTCCACCACGACGATCAAAGCCACGCCCATCATCAGGAACATAGCCACATTCACCACCACCAGGATCACAGTCACGACGCTTCAGGTCATCATCACCATCACGGCCCAACATTCGGCGATAAAGTAGCCGACGCCGCTAAAACTACCAGAACATGGGCCTTTTGGATCAAGGAAAATTTAAAACCTTTCGTCGCCGGTTTAAAATTGGCGTTGAGACCCGTACACCGTTTGGTGCCGGTGGAATTTCAAGACTTTATTGGCGTTCGAGAGCTAATTTTCACTTTCTTGATTGCTTCTAGTTTCGTCTACATTTTTGTACAATGGACGATGAGGACGTTTGGCGGCGAAAACAAACAAAATTTGGTAGCTTTATGCAAATTCGCCGAATTGTACGATAAATTCAAAGTTTTGGAACTAGAGAACGAAAAATTGAAGAAATCAAATATTAATAGCGAGAAATTTGACGTGGAGATTAAAAAAGAAAAGTCTATTTGGTAAAATGCTAAAAAATGATTTGAGATCTTCGCTTCATTTCCAAGGTTTTATATAGGGATGTCTCAGGCATCGGCCGGTGCTTGAGGTTATTTTCACAGATACTTGAATTTTGTTGAAATGTGTTTACCGCACGATTTTTTGAATTAAAACTTGTGAACTACATCCTGGTCATTGGCCAAATTTTTAGGAAACTTTTAAGATTCGTTATTTTTCCCTGTGTGAACCTTAATTTTTACTTTTTCTGAACCTTAATTTTTACTATTTCATGTTAGCTGGTGGATGGGTCGGCTGCCAAGTGCTTCTTGAAGTTGCCGTGCCCAAAGCCGTGTTTACCTTGACCCTGTCGGCTAATGTTTTTAGTGCAGTAGTTGCATATCCCCTTAGCTTCGTTGGTTGTTAGAATAGTGAAGAAGTTTCATATAACAGCAGAATGACTATGGTCCATTTAATTTATAATGATAGATGCAGCGGAGACCAAAAAATAAGTACGATTTGATACGCTATTTTAACTTAGCGGAAAACTTTGTACTATAGAAAAAATGCTTTATTTCTAGAAAAGCCACAGTCACTGAAAAACATCAAGCTTATTCACTGTATATTTGGACAGAAATGCGTCGATACCATACATGCACATAGGGGATAGGGGGGGTAAACCCCCATACCTGAGACTCTGGCCACCCTCCTGGCCCAAAAAGAATCATCAAACACGCCCACTGAACTTTTTTCGAGACCGCTTTTTTGATGATTTTTGTGCATATTTCGTATGAAAAACAAGCTTTCAGAACTTTTTTTTTGTTTTTTTTTTGCTCACCGACTCCCCTACCCCCTCCTGGATAAAAAGTCCAAGGACTCTCCCCCCTGGAAAGTTCTTGCCGTGCATGTCTAGTCGATACCTGGGTTTTACTTGAGAATTTTGGACCACTTAACTGGGTTATTGAAGAAAATTTTCGGCTGTTTTGTTTGCTGCTCACTGACGTAAAATTTCTTTTGTTGATAACAGTAATAAGCCCGCTAGTTTTTTTAATATTTAACTTACTTTCATAGGATTACTGCATCTATCATCTCTAAATGAATGGAGTATTATCGAAGTGGTCATTCTCCAGAATTTACTATTAAATTAAATTAAAGAATGTAATCCGCGAAAAACAAAACAGTAAATATTTTACACCGAACTCGCTTGTAGAAAGATAATTGATGACGAATATAAAAGGACGCAAAATTCTTTTGTAATAGGTAAAAAATCATGTAGAGTTGGCACCAGCACCGGCAAAAAAGATGACACCGGGACATCCCTAGTTTTATAGAATACTCGCCCTAAAAATATTTGAGATTCTCTTCGATATCACAAATAAGTTATTTACAAATATCAAAAAACGTGCTTCTTATTTATTTTTTCAGTGAAGTCAAATCTCGCGAGTGCTCACGTTTAATAGAAGACCTGAATCGTTTGAACGCCGAAAATAAACAATTGAAAGAAGAAATAAACAATTTAAAAAGTCAAGTCATTAAATTGTCGGACAAATCTTCGTTCGAACGCGAATTGCAGCAATTAAAAACTACCAATTGCTCGTTGGAAATCGATTTAAAAGAATTTAAAGCCAGTTTCGAACGAGAGCGGCAAATTAGAGAACGATTGGAGAAAGAGAACGAAAAATCTTCGCAAGATGCGGCGAGGCTTAAAGAGGAAAAATTGAAAATAGAGGAAAACCTTAAAACCAGAAATGAAGAATTGTGCGCGTTAAAGGAGAAAGGCGAAGAATTGAAAAATAAATGTTCAGAATTAGAAGTGCTATGCAAAGAGCTCGAAGGATTGAAATTAGTTTTGTCTAGGAAACAATCTTTAAGACAAGGTATGATTTTCATTCATATTTTATAAAAGATGTTTTTTCAATTTGAGGTTTTGCTTGGATTAGCTGATGTAATTATTTTTGCTAGTTTTGTTGTTCCAGGTGGAAAAAATAATTCTTTCTCATTGTCATGAAAAAAATTGGAATTTTTAGCGAGATCAACAAACTTTTCCGAATGATTCGTTCGAATATAAAAATCCACTGAATTCACATTCAACTGTTCCAAGGAAATCAATTTTGCTAGAGTTCAACATTACTATGATATAAACGGGGTGAGCCAACAACGGGCGACCGGTGCTGACTTTTATAACTTTCGAAAGGATGAAACTTTTTCAATGCGAATGCTGCATTAGAATCCCCGGTTTTCCTTCGTTATAAGGGCTAAATTTTATGCTTCTAGCATTTATAGTCTCTGTACAAACAGAAATTTCGTAAAAGTGGTCATTTATCAAGAAGTAAATGTTGTGAAATCAAGTTGTTCTATTGTGAAAAAAGTTTTCTTATCTGTTTACACACATAATATTACTTTAAAAGTCACCCAGATGTGTAATTTACACGTAATGTAAAGTCATCAACTTCTTGTTTCAATGTGGGCAAAGTTTCGCCAAAATCAAAAGCTTCGAAAATAGAAAAAAAGCAAAATCAAAACAAAATCAATTCTGTCATTCTCCAGTTTGAAAAACGATTAAAATTATTGGTGAAACACAAAGTTACATGCACTAAAATAGCTCTCTTGTAATTTTCAGTTGTTATATGGTTCTTATGATTGCGTCTATTTTACTTTTTCCGTTGTAAAACATGTTTATTTTTGTCAGTTTTTTCTGTCATTCGCGAAAATGTCGACGTTTGGTGTTTTTGATTCTAGTCAGTCAATACTTGAGAAATCTGGCTGAACCTTTGCAGCCAGATGTTTTATTTACCAGATGTTAGACGGCCGCAACAAACCGCATTAAAAAAGCTTCACTCATTTAGAAGCTATGAAAGTCAGTACCGATCGCCCTTTTTTAGCTCACCCTGTATAAACTGTCTAAAGATCAGTTTCCTATTTTTTCTAAACTATCTGACTACTTTGTCTGTCTTTCTAACTCTCCATGCAAATTTCGAGTGTTAAAAATTAAATCGTTCATGAGTTCAATACATAAAATGCTAGACAACCGGTTCAGTTCAAATTTCTTGTTAAAAAATCAAAAGCTTACATTTAGTGTTTTCTAGTTTTCTGCACAAATCTATTTTAATTTTTGCAGAAAAAAAGTCGAAACAACATACAAAGACTAGCAGCGACGAGAATGAATCCAATGGAAAAGACTGGGATTGGGCAGACGACGTTTCAGTTGCTGAATCGGACGCGGCAGTTGCCGCCGCTAGTAACAAGGTAGCCGAAGATAAAGATGATTTGGCGGGTTTATTATCGGACGACCAGTTGGCCGATTTAGTACGTTTAGGATCCGAACTAAAAGAAAAAATGGACGAAATAAATCGCTTCAAAATTTTGATCAAGGATTTAATGAATGAGAAACAAGATTTAGAAAAATCTTGCGCAACTTTAAAAACGGAAAACGAAACTTTGACTAGTTCCTTGAGGGACGCTAACGAAAAGTCGCTAACATTAGAGAGCAAAATTAAAGCTTTGAAAGATATTTACGAGGATCAAATGAAAGATTTGACGAAACAATTGACCAAACAACAATTTGAAAAAGAAAAACAATCGAGTGCAATGTCTAACGTCGAAGACGATATGAATAGGTAGGAAATAGCGATAGGATTTAAAACGAAGATCGAAACGTGATATAGCGCATAGCTTCTTAACAGGAGTATATCTGAAATGAAAAATGGAAAGAATTTAGAAGAAAAGTGCTCTCATTTTCATCTTTATCAATCATTTTTAGGGCACGAAAATTTTGTTAACTGAAGTTGCAAGGAATTCTGTTTTTTCGCATTTAGTGCTAAAATGTTGTAGGATGTTGAAAGTCTAGAGTGAGCCCGAATTATTTTGCTTTCTAACTGCCATTTTTATACCAGTTTGCTATAAATTTAAGATAAACTGCTTCAGGAATATTTGTCGAAATATTTAAAAATACACATTAAAAATACATAAAATAAAATTTTCATTAAACAAGTAAAATTGCAATTTTACTTGTTTAATGAAAATTTTGATGCTTCTGAAGCGTTCCTATGCCATAAATTGTAGAAGTGTGGAAAAAATGAAAGTTTGGCTCAAGACAGGTTTTGTCCTATATATCAAAAGGGGTCCACAGAGCTTTCTAACCAGTAAAAGTTATAGAGTTTTATTGCTTCACGACACTCTGAGTCTGGAAGGTTTTCGGATAAAGTTTGTTGGCTTTTTTTGCTGGAAGGAACTGGTTTGCCACTAATATATAAAGCTCAATAGTTATTGTAGACGTCTGGTAATTCTTCGAAATGTAACCAGTGTTTTAGATTGACTGTCTGTCATATGCCCAAATCCACGTGGCCGGCGCGTCAGAAAAATAACGCTCGGTGATGGGCTCGAACCCTCGATCTTCTGCATATAAGGCAGACGTGCTATTCAACTGCGCTAACCGAGCCACGTGGATGGTTCGGAAATTGTGGTTGTAGTGGTGATGGTGAGTGCGGGGCATGCCCCGTAATGAATAGCCAGACGCACCACTACAACATGTCAGTGTTAAGGCCCTGTCATACTTCACCGCGCAGCGCCGGTTGTTCTATCCATGCTAAAAAGCGGCCCGGCCGACGCCGCACAGTACCACCTTTGAAGTATGAATAGATTTTCGTGATTTTTGCAGCGCCACGCGGCGCCGCCATCAAGTTTCAACTGAACCGAAATTTTCGAACAAGTTATGTGTTCTAAAGTTGCAGCATACTGTTGTTATAACATATTGTTGCATACTGTGACATCTATACATGTAGTTGAATCATATTTTTCACTTGAATGTTGAATTCTGACACTTGTCAAGTTATTTTACCAAATTGATTACTTAATTTTCAATGAAGATTTACTAAGAAGTTGATCACTCAATTTGCAATGAAGACATTAATGTGTAAAAATTATGCTAAGTAGGTGTAAACATGTTCCTACAGCAAGTGTACTCGCACATTTTGATTGCATCTTTATTCCCCCAACGTCTCTTTTCCACAAATATTCTGATTGTCCAAAAGTCCATGTTCCCCGTAGATCCCCATTCCCCGAATAAGGAATAAATTTACTATTTCCCCGAAAAATGCATTAGCCCCTATTCCCTGAACGTCCCGATTTCACAAATACTAGGGAAAAGATGGATCCACTTTGAATCTGGGTCCTAAACAGCAGGTCTGACAGGACACAGATCAGATCTGGATCCTGTATATAGCACATATGTGAATGAATAATCGTGTATATACGAGGGGCGTTCATTTAATTCGTGCTAGACATAAAATATATAGTAAACCAAATCAATTCAAATTTTGAAATATATCACTTTTTTCAACATATCGACCCTTCTCTTCAATGCATTTCTTCCAGTGTCCTGGCAACTTTTTCAGACCTTCCTTGTAGAATTCCATGGGGGTCACCTTGACCCATTGGTTGACGGCCCGTTGCAACTCTTTCAACGACCCAAAATGCCTTCCACAGAGCGGTTTTTTCAATTCGGAAAACAGGTGGTAATCACTGGGTGCCAAAACTGGGGAATAGGCTGGATGTGCAGCAATTCCCATCGTAGCTCGGCTATAGTCGATTGCGTAAACTTAGCAGTATGGGGTCGAGCATTGTCATGTTGCAGCAATGGTCGCATGTGCAGCTCTCCAGGTCGTTTTTCTTTCAATGCCTTGCGCAGATCCACGAGTAACTTGGAGTTATACTGAGCGTTGATAGTGGTGCCACGCTCGAGATAATCAATCAGTATGATGTCTTCACAATCCCAGAATACAGTGACCATGACCTTGCCGACTGATGGGGTGCTTTTGGCCTCAACCGGTGCCCCTTCATCTTTTCGCTGCCACTGCATGGATTGAGCTTTAGTCTCGGGGTTGTAGTAAGGTAACGGGGTTTCATCCATGGTGATCAATCGCCTATAAAAATCTTCTTGCTCCACTGCATGGATCTCCAACAGCAACTTGCACGTGTCGACCCGGTTCTTCTTCATTTCCACTCCCAACAGTCTAAGTACCCAGCGCGCACAAACCTTACTCAGAAACAGGTTTTCATGCAAAATTTTATGAATGCTACCGGCGCTGATGCCTACTTCAGTGACGATTTCTTGAACAGTCACACGACAGTCTTCCATTACCATGTCCTCAACTGCGGCCACATTTTCGGCTGAAGATGCAGTGACAGGCTGCCCAGGTCTCTGGTCGTCTTCCAATGATTCCCGCCCCTCACGGAAACGTCGGATCCATTTGCTACCTGTTGTCTGGCCAAGCCCAGAGTCCCCATACACCGTTTGTAGATGACGAGTGATGTCCGACGCCGAACAACCCTCTTTCCATAAAAAGAAAATTATCCATCGTTTGTTTTTGCAACTTTCTTCCATTTTTATAAAAGTATGTAAATTTTAATAAATTGCTGAAACATAAAAAATTGGATTAGTGCTTTAATTTCCATACCATCGGATAAAGAAATAAAAGAGCTTTCAGAAAAGCTATAATAATCATAACAAGTTTACACTGAAAAAAATTTATTCATCAACTAGCATGAATTAAATGAACGCCCCTCATATATTCAATTTTTCAAAATCAATTTATATAAATTGATATTTCTCAGCAGTTCAAGAGCTATTAATCTTTGGAATGAGAAGCAAATTGAAGCAAGTGCCCAAAATCTTTAGACTAGACTTTTTTGCGAGCTTCTATCTGCACCAGCAGAAATGATTGATTTTTATTTTTCTTTTGCTCCTTTTATTTTTCTTTTTTTTCATATTTTTCGCATTTTTCGTATTTCGCACTTGTTGAGACGAGCAATACACATTTTTTGAGAAGAGCAAAATCCAAAGGTAAAAAAGCAGCGCCGTACGGCGCCGCATGGTACCGTGCGGCAAAGTATGACAAGCCACTGCACGGCACCGCTTGTTAGTATGAATAGGACAACCGGCGCCGGGCGGTGAAGTATGACAGGGCCTTTACACTAACTTTTTCCCGATGCAGTAGTAGTATGGAGAGGGGCCTGAGCGTAAATTTGTGGCACTTTATATGCAAAACATAGGCATTGGACTCGGAAAGAAAGTAAAATTGTGCCACTTTATATGCAAAACATAGGTGTTGGACTTGGAAAAAAATTTGCATCCGTGGCACCCACACAAAACATAGCCGACCTTCTTCCGACTACTATGACGTCATTTTTCTGGTTGGAAAGAAGCATGACATCACACCTGGAGTAGAAAGAAAAAAGTTCGCCAAACTTTGTCCACCCACATCTCCGTCAAAACTCGAGATAATGTGACATATATGGTGCTTTTCGGAATCAGCTCAATGAGATCTATCGATTAGTACCCAACATGACCCATTTAGGACAAAAGCCTAAATTGAGTGTGGGCTCTACCATTTGTCTCATTTATTATTATGCATTGCTGCCGTTGCCCGCCGCCGCCACCGTCGCCCATTGGGGGTGGGGGAGGGAAGTTCGCCTAGCTAATAAAGCTGATAGCTAGCCTAAATGGAATAAACAATCGATATGAGCAATAAATCATGTGATATATCAACAGAAATTGTGTACTCATTCGCACTGATTACAGGATCAGTCCCAGCGCCAGCTGTGAGGAGGCTAGTACACATGTGGCCCCAGTACCTTCATGGAAAGTACCCACAATAAATGTTGTTTTACTTTTTTCTAGTATAGTTGTGGTCCCAAGTGGCCTCTTTCTTGATCAGATTTTTCATTCTTTTCACTGGTGAAGGATCAACATCCAATTCTCTGTATCTACCTCCCTGAACATATTTACACTGAGCATAATGCACAGAATGCACAGGATTTTCCCACATGAGTTGCAAGGCTCCATTACGGAGAATGAATGTTTGAGCTTTCTATATGATATATTTATACCAGTGGATAGTACTGTAATTGAATCATACTTGTACGTACTCATCAACTTTGAAAACTGACAAGTAACTCTTTGTAGTTCTTCTGCAATTGATCATAGTTATTGGCACCCGTGATAATAATTTTACCATTGTGAAAAATCAATGCACATAAGCCTTGCTTGTTAATTGCGTATTTCAGTGCAGGAAATAATTGAGGAGAATAATCACATTGACCCCTATGAGTGTTATAGAATTCCTCAACATTGATACAGTGATCTAGGGTGTATGACCCAACAACATTGCACATTTTAAATTTCCTGGGTCTTGGCTGATAACCGAGTTTGAGCAGTATTTCTGCTGCATAATCTATACTTTTCACAGCCTGCTGAGTTGCCTTTATGCCCACCCATATGAGCTTTCCATTTTCGTACAATAGTAGACAACATTTTGGATCATGGAGGTGCCAAATCAGTGACCTGAATTTTCCCATAGTCAGTTTAGAGCCATCCAATTTTTTAACAAGTGAGTCCAAATTGAGTCGACAGCCAAGTTCAGCTGTGATAGTAATGTTTTGTACTTGCATTTTTAGAATAAACTTCGCTTTCTAAAGTGTAACTTCACAATTGTTTTACCAGTGACAAATTTTATAGGTTTGTCTTGATCTGTTCTAATTGAAATTTCGATAGAATCGATATCTTTTAGGAGTACAGGCAAGTAGTGAGGAGCTATATATATCTTATCTATAATGTCACCAAAAGCTCCCTCTATATTAACAATACGGAGGAGGGGGGCTAAAATATGACCAGCAATCTGTTGTTCAATGATGTTACAATAAACATACATAGTTTCGAGACCAGCCTTCATATCAGCAGGGTGTGCAGCAGCAATTTTCAATTTTCCAGATGAAGTTGTTTCTAGTTGTGATTTCTCCAAGCCCAACAGGTAGAGTAAAGGATCACTTAATTTTATGCTCTTGATTCTAGTCAAGTTCACTTTCAGGACAACTGCTCTGGCTAATCTCCTGTATGAAAATTCGATAAACTTTCCTGTTCACTCAACAACCTGATAGATTGTTGAATAGCTTCAATTAAATCTATTATAGATTCATACCTTGCAGAAGGTACTTTTAGTAATTGCGTAGTATTGGTCTGAAGATCATAAAATTTTATTACACTATCACTAGGTGTTATATTGAACCATGTATTTAAGTAGATGAATTCACAAAGTGCACATTCCCATTCACCTTGCAAAATCAATCTATGAGGCAACCTGATACTAAAATTTGAAGTGGAGTTACTCGGATCGCTCTGAGTATTGCTCGGTAATGTTACATAAAACTGTGAAAAATCCATTTTTTTCAATATGTCATTATGGTGGAAACTAACTTTTATATTCTGTTGAGCCCTTCAAATAAAAATGCATCATCATATATGGGAGTATTTGTTCTAAAGAGACTGCTGATGAAGCTAGTGACAAATTCATCAGCATAGCCTTGTTCCAAACTAGCAGCAATATCTCTCATACTTATACCTCTAACCATCCACACAAGAAAGTACACACATAACTGACCACATGTAGCAGTCAGGTACTGTTGAACACATTTGGTATTGCACTTGTAAGAAGTAGATATAGTCTTGATGTAATTCATAAGCTGTTGAGGTGGTTCCAGGCCGTAACTGTCAAAATAACAACATGCATGTTTTTTATTGACAAACAGAGCTACCCAGTGTGAACCAGGTTCATCCTGCTTGTCCAGATTTACAACCAATACTGCGGGTACAATGTCAAGAGGTGGTAAACAGTCTATAGGAAATACCCCATTGAAGATTTGTCTGAGAGATTGATCTCTATTGATCAAGATGTAGATTTCAGAGGTATTCATGCAGTATAGTCATTAAAGACGTGTCTATTTTTATCGATCATAATCAAATTGTCAAATTCTGCATAAACAATAACTTCTATACCTGCATCAGGTATCCTATCAGCAAATGTCAATTCTATACTTGTGGAACCATCTCTAATCAAGTCCCAATGTCCACTATCATCTTCGTCAGGTGTAAAATCGAAGGCAAAGTAGCACTGTCCATTTTTAAAATTAAGTCTGCTAATTCCATTCCCTTTGTTATCTTTAGCCATGTCTAGAGTTTCAAAGAGCTGATCATACGCTCGAATATATTTGTTGTTGGCGAAATCAAGTCTCAATGGTGTCGCTGGAAAAGCTTGACCACCAGAGATGACCTTGACTTCACTTATACTGTAACATTTAAAATTAAATGGAGATTTTTTTATTTCTCCACGATATGCATCTGCATCAACACATGCTATAATCATCCTATGTGGCAACTGACCAGTGAATAGAGTATTCAGAGGTGTAGATTGCGTTGTACTAGCAATATGAAGATTCACCATTTGGACTCTTCTGATTGGGTACTTGACTGGCCTCTTCAACATTGCTTCTTCTAGAGCCAATCCAACACTGTCAAGAACTTCAACTTTCCTGATGAAGAGTTTCATCTGGGAAACTTCCAATTTTGCATTTTCTGCATCACCAGCTGGACACTGTAATACAAATGGATTACTATTGCGAATCAATTCCAGTTTGAGCTCAGTATTGCTGAGTAAATATCAATCTTGCATTAGAAGATCCATATGAAGAGGAGCTGTTATTTCAACTGTTTGACCATTTTCAAAGTATTTTACTCTATCTTTAAAGCCCTAGCAATCAGCAGTATTTATTTTAGGACCAGCTTCCATAGTATACAAAGAAGACTGTAAGTGACTTTTTTAGCATCAAAACCAAAATTTAAATCAGTTTCAAAGAATGCTCTGTAGGCATACTTATCTTCACTATCATGAATAAGATGACCATTCAGGAAGAGCTTCACTTGTTTGAAAAATGCTTTACCAATCAGATTGATAGGTGCAATTACTGGTGCAGCTCCACCAGCAGGAACAGTGTAAGTAATTTTCAAGGTCATGTACAGATAATTTTTGCTAAGCTGAATCATGTGAGGATCTGGAGGTATACGAAATTCATATGGACCATCATTTGTGATAGGATTTATGGGGTTGACTTCATCCCAGTAGCCTCCTTTAATTACTACTTGTGTGGGAGGTACAGTGAAAAAGTCCAATTCAGACTTTGTACTAATACTAGAAATTGTATGAATTAGAGCCATGTTTCCTTCTCTTTTTCTTTGAGAATATATCATTTTTCTCAACTTTTATACCTTTTGGTCTAGTCCCCAAGCCTCTTCCAGTCTGGAAGGCCTCTCCCGCACTATGGGCCAACTTGGAGAGTGCTTCTCGGCAATGTTCTTCTAGAGACTCCTTTATAGATTGACCTTCTGCTAAATCTCCAGCAATATGTGCACCTGTAGATAGTGCTTGCTTACCAATATGGCCAGCAGCTGATTTAATAACAGGAATGGCCATTCTGAATAATGATCTAAAGAAGCTTCCCAGACCTCCTCCACGCTGATATGGAGTGCCTTTGAAGCCTTTGAAACCATAGCCAGTTTGTTCAGCTTGTTCAGTGTAGTACTGAAGCCATGTTGCATAATCTTCTGGAATGAAGTATTGTCTCATCTTCATAAGCTTAGAGAATGCTGTAAGTTACAACTTTTATACTTTTCCAAATTCTAACCATCTAGACCTTGGTGTAATGCTTTTGGGTACCTTAATCTTTTTACCACCTACCGGGCTACTGGGGGAAGCAAATGTTTCATCGCTTTCACTTCCAACATTTAACCTGGACTTATTTACAAAAAGATCTCAAGGCACATTCTCCTTTAAGGGGTTCTTTACAAACAATTCTGACCCTATTGCTTGCTGACGCCTTGGACCAACTCTTGCTACATCAGAAATCAAATCAACAATGTTAGTTCCACTTATTTTGTTGCCTTTCAGAATCATTTCTCCTTAATCCGACCACTCCATGTGTTGATTATCTTTAAAATAATCATATAACATTTTAGCTTGACTATGCCACTTTTTTGGTACAATTTTCATAGTTTTTTCATACAGCACATCTTTTCTCGGGGTAACATCAACAGTGCTTTCAGCAGTGTCTGGCTTTTTTTGCTGTGGTGTTATTTCTTCCAGATCAGGAATGGGGTGTTCTGCAACATGTTCACTAACAGTCAACTCATAAGGCCTGGTTTGATCCTGTGTAGCCAGCCTATATCTGTGCAACACTTGATTGTATAAGATTATCTTCTTGTCTGAGGGCAAGGACTTATTAGTTAAAAGTCATTCATTTCTTTATCTAAAGCAATCATTACATTAGCTGATATATCCTCCCTATGACCAATGTCATGCCGTACAAGAATCATTTTATTTGTATGCATCATCATTCTATAATTGCATCAGCTAGTAATTGTCCAGCTATTCCTAAAATTGGTGCCAACAATACAGGCAAAAATCCACCTTTTTGTTCTAGAATGTATCGTCTTTTGCTGAGACTTGTTTTCTCATCTGCTAATACTCGTAAATGTTCCTTATTCAAGATATTTTGTCAACTTTTATATTGCTTTCAAGGAAGTTGAGTATATATTCACACAAACAAAGTATCAGTTCACGATCAGTGGTGCTAATAATAGCTTTACGTTGCTTGGGTTTAGCCTTAGCTAGTACCCTGATGTAATCAATATTATGTCTAATGTTGAAATGAGACTTGGGGTTAGATTGAGAAATATAATAAATGAATTGATATCAAAAATAGACCTAATCAGCCACTCACTAATTCACCTAATCAGGCCGAAACCTTAGGTAGAATAAGCTTGCAACAGTTCGGTCAGTCTCAAAATCAACAAAGATCTGCTTTTGTTCCAAAGAACTGCAGAAGATAAAATAACTCTCTGGGCTCAAGTAACTTCAAACCAGGGGCAAACCTAGAAATCAGGCCGAGAGTTGAGTTGTAAATGTAGACTTGCACGCTGGGTGGCTCTCCAGAAATCCGGGGTCTAACTTGCGTTCCCTCCGCTGCGAGTACTCCAACGAATGTCCGGCCGGGGGTCATTGTATTTCGGGCAGAAATTCTCCACCAAAATAATATAAACAATAAATATAAAAATTGGCCTACTGGCCCACCAATTTCTCTTTATTAAAAAATAAACAATCAATCATAGAATGACCAAAAACATAGACGACCAATGCTTTTATGTGTGGTGTCTATGCAAATCAGCATCGACGCGATTTGCATCGACTTTGGCTATTTCTTTGCAACCTGGAGAGAGTTACAGTCTGGAGCACAATAATTCAAAGTCTTGTCGCGGGCCTCCCTATATGTCGTTGACTCTTCGGCCAATTCTTTCGGCAAGTCCCTTGACAAACGGGTTAATGCTTCCAGCTTCACCTCATCGGGAGTATTCATCGGGAGTACCCAACAACAAATGAAAGACTATTGGTCCCTAATTAGAACAAAGAAGTCCATTGTAAACATGTTGGACCACACATACAATTATTGATGGGGAGCAGTTCATGGCAATGTCAAAGCCATGCTAGACGATATTTATAAAAGTGAAAAAGAGTGCTTTAAAATTAATGGTGTGATTGGATGCCTATTGAAAAATCCAGAATCAGGTGAGTTGAAATACTGGTAGACATGTCACAATAACTTCACAATCCTAGATCAACCAGTTCTCATAAAAAATGGACAAGATTTGAGTCAATTAGTTGAAACTATGGGGAATATTGATTTTGAAGAAAAATTTACTCGCCCAGATACAGAGTGGGCTCTATATCTTATGAGCAATATTGAATTTTATGTTATACCTCAAAAAAATTTTGTGGTAGGGTGTAAAAATTTTTTCTTGCCAGGAATAGTTTCTCACCAACAAAATAACCTCCTATGTATGACCCAAGACTGTCAAAGAAATAAATTTACTGATAATCATTGCTTGTTTCGCTGCATAGCTCAATGTCTTACTGGAAGTTTTGAAAATAAGAATATTGTTTTTCGTTTTCTGGAGTTCCCTACACTGATCTAGAAATGATTGAAGAATTATTTCATATAGATGTACAGGTTTTCCATTTAGACATAGTAAAAGAAATAGCAGTGTCCTGGAAAAATGTAGTACAAAAATATAACAAACTCCTTAATTTGGATGTTTCTTTTATTGAAAATGGAAAAGCTCATTACAGCTATATTGTAAATTTAGATCAATATGCAAAGAGATATTCATGTCTTTCTTGTAACAGACTATTCAGAAAAAAGGAAAAACTCAATGACCATGCCAAAAATCACTGTCATGAGGGAGAAACTGTACATAAATTCCCAGGTGGTGTATATATGGTCAAAAAGTCAATATTTGACCAGTTAAAAGAGTTGGAGATTTTTGTGAATGAAACTCAACATTTTTGTCCATTCTATGCTGTGTATGACTTTGAAGCCATCCTTGCCAGAAAACCTCAACAGAATTCGGAAAAATTAACTTTTATAACTGAACACCAACCAGTTTCATGTGCTGTTGCAACCAATGTTCCTGGGTTCACCCCAATTTGCTTTGTGGAGAATGATCCTGATATTTTAGTACAAAAAATGCTAAAGCATCTTGAACTGATTAGCTTTAGGCAAAATGAAATTTTGTCTAATCAATATAAGTCGATTTTGGAACATTTAGACTCTATGATATCGAGTTGCAGAGCATATGTACAAGAATTATATGATAGAAAAAAAGATTCAAGACGTGAAAAGGGGTATTTGAACTCAATCATTGCTGTCAAGAATCGTCTCGATAGGTACTGTTCCCAACTCACTTGCCTGGGCTTTAACTCGGGAAAGTATGACATTAATCTCATCAAAAGAAATATTTTCCCCAAACTTGTCCAACAAGTTCGAGTCAATGGTGAAAGGCCATGGCCAAAAGCAATTTTAAGAAATGGAGCATTTTTATGTCTCTCTACTGAAAATCTCAAATTCCTAGACATATCATTATATTTAGCCTCTGTCTTCAGCCTTGACCCATTTATGAGAGCATATGGGGCTTCTCTTGCTAAGGCCAAATTCCCATATGAGTATGTGGACTCTTTTGAAAAATTGAATGAAACTTCATTACCACCACCTGAAGGTTTTTATAGTAATCTTAGGAAAGAACACATTACTAAAGAAGACTATGAAATCTGTCAAAGGTACTGGACAGAGAATCAAATGCAAACACTGATGAATTTTCTAGTATTTCATAACCTTAGAGATGTCATTCCATTCCTAGAAGCAGTCACCATAATGGCAAAGCTTTATTGGGACCAATTCCATATTGACATCTTTAGAGAAGCTATGTCTTTGCCTGGGGTAACTGAAAGATACTTGTTCAAAAGTATACCAGACACCCAGTTTTCCCTTTTTTCAGAAAAATCAAAAAATCTACATTATTCTCTCAAGTCAAGTATGTGAGGTGGCTTGGCAATGGTAATGACCCGTTTGGTAATTTCTAATAAAACTTTTGTTAGAAATAACCCTGAAAAACCTGTGAAAACTATAATCGGCTTGGACTTTAATGCGCTGTACCTATGGGCTCAGTCAATGCCAACACCAACAGGCTTTTTTGATCACTGGGTTCTCAAAGAAAATAAGTTCCATAAAATAAATAGTGCTAAAAAAGTCTCAATTGAATGGCTTGAAAAAGAAAGATGGGAAAATGCCCATTTCATTCAGCATCTGGGGAATGGTAAAGAGAAATGCATAGGCCCCAAGCACTTGCCTGTGGATGGTTACTGCCAGGATACCAATACAGTATATGAGTTTTATGGGTGTTACTGGCATTGCCACAACTGTACACTTAATAAGGCAAACACAAAAAAAGATAGTGTTGAAGAACATACTAAACGACTTGAAAAAGAGGCCTATATAAGATCATTAGGCTATAATTTAATAACTATTTGGGAGTGCCAATGGGAAGCTGAACGCCAGAAATATATACAGACAAGAAGCAAAAACTGCCCTCATTTCTTCGGAAGGTACTAGTTCCAAAAATATGTAGATAAAAATTGCATGGAAAAAGCCATTTTGGATGGGTCTGTATTTGGCTTTGCAAAAGTAGATATCTATACACCAGATTCTCTAAAAGAACTATATGCTGACTTCCCACCAATCATAAAGCATGCTGAAGTAGGTAGAAATGATGCTGGTGAGCTCATGAAACAATATGCAGAAAACACTAATCAGTGGAAACAACCTAGAAAGAACTTAATCAGCAGCTATTTTGGGAGAGAGCTTATGATCTCAACCCCAATGATTCAGTTCCTTGTAAAACATGGTCTTTTCCTAGAAAAAATTCATGAGGTTGTTCAGTTTGACAAAACCACACCCTTTGAAGCATTCAGAGACAAGGTCACAAAGCATAGACAGGAAGGAGATGCTAATCCAGAATTGTCCATGATAGCAGATAAATTCAAGCTGCTATGCAACACTGGCTATGGAAAAACTCTAACTAATAAAGAAGGCCATGTTGATGTTATATACACTGACTATGAAAAAGCTGCTGAACTTAGTCTGAGCCCATACATAAAAAAACTCAAATGTATAACAGATAACTGTTATGAAGTCCACATGAGGAAAAAAGAAATTGTCTTGGACCTTCCTATTGTAGTTGGCCTTTCAGATTATAACTGGGCCAAAATTCGAATGCTGGAATTTTGTTATGTCTTACAAAAATATTTTGATCCAGCGAATTATCAGTGCATGGAAACAGACACTGACAGCATCTACCTCGCAATATCTGAATCTAACCTCTTAGATATAGTAAAACCAGAACTGAGGAACAAATTTATGGATAAAGTATACCCGAAATGGTTTGTTACAAAACCAGAGCAAAAGAGAATACCTGGTTTACTAAAAGTTGAGTGGCAGGGGACATCCATGTGTTGTCTTTCAGCAAAAACATATATTGGGGTAGGGGAAGGTGAAAAGAAGATCAGCTGTAAAGGGATCATGAAAAAGATCAATGACCTCACCTTTGAAAAGTATGCAGCTGTACTGGAAACAATGAAACCCTGGACTGGAACAAACATTGGTTTCGGAATGTTACCAGATAATAAAATCTGGACATATGTCCAAGAAAAACAGGGTCTCCCATACCTTTATGTGAAAAGAAAAGTCCTAGAAGATGGCATAACAACTGTACCATTGGACTTGTGATGTTTCTTTCATTTATCTATTTTTCAACTAAGGTTATATTTGTATGTCTACTGTGTAGACATTCTTACTTTAACACAAAGAAGAGAATATTTGAGCAGTACAAAAAAAATGAATTGCCAGTTCAATTTTTGAACTTTGTGATTTTTTAGCAAGGCACTGGATGCATGTTGAGGAGCCACTGACAGTCTAGGGTCATGCAACTCTATGCTGGGTTTCAGGTGCATGGTGAGGAGCCAATAACGGCCTGGAGTTGAGCATATATGTGTGTGTGTGTGTGCATGGTGAGGAGCCAATGATGGTCTGACATCAGGCAACTATGTGTAGCGCATGATTATTCTCCAATTTGTGGGTACTTTCTATGAAGGTACTGGCGCCACATGTGTACTAGCCTCCTCGCGGCTGGCGCTGGGACTGATCCCGTGATCAGTGCGAATGAGTACACAATTTCTGTTGATATATCACATGACTTTCGTATTTAGGCTAGCTATATAAAGCTTGAAGCGGCAGCTTCAGCTTTATTAGCTAGGCGAACTTCCCTCCCCCACCCCCAACGGGCGATGGTGGCGGTGGCGGTGGCAGCGGGCAGCAGCAGCAATGCATAATAACAAATAAGACAAATGGTAGAGCCACACTAAATTTAGGCTTTTGTCCTAAATGGATCATGTTGGGTACCAATCGATAGATCTCATTGAGCTGATTCCGAAAAGCACCATATATGTCACATTATCTCGAGTTTTGACGGAGATGTGGGTGGGCCAAGTTTGGCGAACTTTTTTCTTTCTACCCCAGGTGTGATGTCATGCTTCTTTCCAACCGGAAAAATGACGTCATAGTAGTCGGAAGAAGGTCGGCTATGTTTTGTGTGGGTGCCACGGATGCAAATTTTTTGTCAAGTCCAACACCTATGTTTTGCATATAAAGTGGCACAAATTTACGCACAGCCCCCCCTCTATACTACTTGCAGTATTGAAAACTTGGAATTTTTAAAGTGTTATGATAAAATGGGCTATTTAGAAAATGTAATCCAGAAAGCCAAAGAGGGTGTCAACCATTTCGGTGTTCATTTTGAAGTCGAAATATAAGTTTTATCTTTTGATTATTGTGCAAAACCTTTTTATGGGTTTTTGCACGGTGCAAAGACCAAACACCAATATATGAAATCGGTAATTAAGTTTTTGGCCTTTAAAAACTGATAAAATGCTAAGAAATGTCAGCTCTATGCATCTATCCTGATTAATTTTCGTCTTTACCATTGATTTAGCGAATTCCCTAATTTGTTGTCGGTAGCATTTGTAACTTTCTTATAAAAACTTATGTCATTTATTTTTATTTCAGAAAACTAAATTAAATGCAAAAAACACTGATGTTAATATAAATAGATGATACTGTCACATATAGAATAAAGTTTAAAATTATTTTCTCTAGAATTCGTGACGAGAATTCTACGCTAAGAAAAATAGACGCCGAATTACAATCTGAAATTAAAGAATTGAACAATCTCTACAAAAAGACTCGTCTCGAATTGGATCGTTGTATACACGAAAAATGGGCCGAAAGCCGCCGCTACGAACGTGAAAAGACAGCTATTCAATCTGAAAACGCTTTGCTAAGAGCTCGTTTGGTATCGAACGCTCCACCTATGCAACGTAGCGATGACGAAAAAAATCAGCCGCTAAGTTCGCCGGAAACAGGTCGGCAACCGACGGCGGCTATCAATCCGGGTGACATTAGTAATAATTCTTCGGAAGCGGAATTAACAGGCATAGCGAGAGCGTCACCTATTTTCCCTTTGGTAAGAGTAAAAAGTATATATTCGAGAAATTTGCAGTTTTCATAAAAATATTAATTTGCATAAAATTATGTCGATGAGTAAAGTTCATAATGCTGAATCTTGAATTAAAAATAATACCGAAAGATTTCAAGATAACTCTTCCAAATTTTCTATTTTGAACCTTTTTATCATTCTTTGTTTTCAAGGCCATTTCTTTGTTCAGATTCCACTTAAGGACTAATAAAATCTAAACTGATCTTGAGTAAGCTCTTTAGAATCTTATTTTGTGCCAGACATTGGCAAAATAATCATATTATTGAAGATATTAGATCTTGAAATTTTGAAGAGTTTATTGGTGATATTCGAAGTCAAAAATGATAGATTGAAAACTTGAACTCGAAAAATTCCATTTTGGCCACTCGAATGAAAATTCGTTTCACCTTTAGTGATTATTCGATTTATTTTTTCTTAATTACCTTAAAGGTCGAATCTAAAAACGTTTCGCATAAAGTGATGTATTACAATAGAAATAAGGAAAGCTATCATGTTCTCGTTTTCGTGCATTCAGGTATTGTTGGGAGTTAATTTTCTTGATAATCAATATACCTACTGCCAAAAAACTTTTTAGTTCGCCTAGTTTTGAATTTATATATGATTTTTTCACGCAGTGATTGATCTGATGATTTCGCTCATCACTCCATTGCCACATCGAAACAAAAATGTACACCATAAAACAGTGTATACTTCAGTGATAGACATAGATCAACTTTTGCTGTTGTCATGCGTTTGAAGTTCATAGAAAAATACAGTGAATAAACAACATTCCCGTGCATTGGGCGGTACGGTAGGGGCATTACCAGACCTGACAGATGCTCATTTACTATCCATGAATTTTAGGCAAATAGCATTTACTGCCTGGGTTTTTCGAACCATACGTGAGTTGCCACCAGTCTTTCTAGCCCAGAAGCTGCTCTAATTGCACCTTTTTGACCGGAGCCCAGACACTACGGAAAGATTTTAACCGTTTAAGCTTTTTCTGCTTGAGCTTTCTTAGACAAAACCAGTTAATATGACAAAATCAGAGTTTATCGCCCCTCCCTCCAGTCTTACTGACCATGCACAGGTATGACAAACAAACAATCTAAGATGAGAAATTAGAGCTTTTTTAGCCAGACTGCATACTTGGACAATTTTTTGCTCGAACACCATTTCGATATTTTTTATCATGAGCTTCCCGCTTTCCAAATATTGAACTAAATCTTCTTGAAATACGTAGTTTTTGCTGTTGGCACTCTCTCACCTCGAACATTCGACTGTCAATATAATTGCCTGTTTCAATTTCAGCCGTTTTTTTTGCAGAAAACTGCTCAACTGCCCACTATGCCCAGCTATCCACCGCCGCCGCCAATGGGAATGATGTCCTACGGGCCGCCGCCTCCTTTGAGCGGTTACATGAGTGCAGGCGGCGGTTCGTCGTCGTTCTATGGCCCTTTCGAAGATTACAGACGCGCTAGCCCTGCTCAATCACCTCGTGATTTTCATTATAGTTCGCGACACGATATTCGAGGTGAGAGCATTCTGTGTTTGAATCAGACTTTTTTAGTAATTTTAATGGCGCGGGCCCTAAAAATTTGGTTATGGCTCCTAACATTTATGGTCTAGAAGCCATTTTAGCTCCTAAAATGCTGATTAATATATTTTTATTTTAGTTAATTATAGTTATTTTCATTTAATTTTAGATTTAAAGAAAAATTTAAATTTAAAGATTTAAATTAAATTTAAAGAAAAACGAAAAATTTGTGTTTTCTGCAGCTTCTACAGAAAACACAAATTTTTCGGCGCTTCGCGCCGGATTTTATTCTATAATTCTTAGGATTGGTCTGTCCCCTGTTTTTCCACAATTCAAACTCTTTGGGAAAAAAGATTTTCGAAGAAGGGGAAAAAATAAGAGGGTTTGTCATGGAAAAAATGAATTTTGATTCATTTAAGTGATCAAAGTCTCAATTTTTCCATCTTTTTTGTGACTATTATTTTAAAAAATGAATTCAAGTTGGAATTCGTACCCGTCATGGAAGTGATTCCCAGAAATTTCAAGTTAAACTTGAAGTTTTCCAAACAACGTATGAGTTTTTTCTAGATTGTACAATCATAAACCTATGTTTCTGAACAGAAAATTTGAACTTTATTCTTAGTGAATAAGTTATCGTTAAATTGATTCTCCACCTTTTTAGAATGTCAGAATCTAAAAATTTTTCCAACGCTACGCGCCGGAAAGACAGGAGACAATAGAAGGAATAAAATCAGAGGCTGCAGTCTACAATGCCCTGTACTTTTGCGCCAGAAAAACATGAACTTGAGTGGAATCTTCGAAGACGGTTTCTGTGAAAATATACGGAATATCGTGGTTTTTTGCATACAAAAATATTTTCTCTGTACAAAGATTTTTTGGCCGATCTTTATATACATGTAGGAAGAAGCCTGTACCAGAAAAACACTGGTTGGAAATAAAATGTTGAACATTAATTTTTTTGAACACGTATTAACTGATTGAATATCCATATAGTTACATTCCACAGTGTGTTACGAGCCTATTTTTTGATATTGTTCAATTATAATTTTTTGGCTCCCAAAATTTTTGGCTCCTAAAAATTTAGGTACAAGAGCCACGTGGCTCTTGATTTTCAAAGCAAAGAAAGTCTGATTTGAATTCTTTGAACCGATTTATACAGAATACAATGTAACAGAAGTCTTATCATTTCGATGATATGCAAATATTAAAGTTGACTTTAACGCTTGCTGTAAAATTCAACAAATTGTCTTCTGTTTGAAATATTATCAGATTGATAAAATTTTAGGCATTTAGTTTCATTTGAGTATCTAAATGTGAGTTTATTGATTTTAGTTTTGGCAGAAAACTTTATTGTTGATTTGGCTGAATTCATTTTTGATCCAAAGTTCAGTCTGTCCAATATCTTTTCAAAAACGTATTTTTTACCCTTGTCCACCGCTTTCCAAAATACGGCTACATAATTTTCTTTTTTCCTACTCGTATATGTTTTTAGGTGGTCAGCCGCGAAGAAATAAATCCAAAGCCCGCAGTAATCCATCGAGATCACCGTCTCCAACTTATGCGTCATCTGGACCCAGACGTGAAACATCTGATTATGGTTTAGGTATGTGTCTTCATGCTCACTTGATTCTAGAATTATTTCTTAATAACCTCACCTGTTCTCCGAAATTCATCTCAAATAATTCAAAAATTAAACAGTTGCGCTCAGGCATTTTTAATGCATGATGCAATGTTTTTGGCTATGCAGAAATCTTTTTTGTGTACTTTCTGCACCTGCTGAGAAATTTGGGATGTTTAGGTGTTTCCAAGGTGCATTTTCTGGCTTTATTAGATGCCGTCCGATGCTATGCATCGGGTTGAATGGTTAACATAATTTTTAGCCGTTATGGTCACTTGTCCCAAGGTGGCATTGCTAAATGTAAATATTGTGCTTCATACACTTTTCGTTTTTCAATGTTAGTCATTCCGTTGTTTAAATTACTCGATTCTCGAACGCTGTTCTTCATTCTATTTTCGTTGACAGTATGTGAAAACTGCTATTTTAGTAGATGATAAGAAACTGCAGTGAAAAAACTTACGCATTAGTGCATCCTGTATTTTTTACCAGATCAGTGGAAAAATACTTTAAAAGTTTATATTTGTGTATTGCTGACTTCCATTATGCCTATTCTATTTGCGTGAGCGATCAAAAATACAATTCAACTAAAAATAAAACTCCATTATGACATTCATTGCAAAAAATGATGAGAAAATTTCTTCATATTGTCATATTTCTGGTTACGCTATTCTTATATCTTCATTTGTCGTTCTTTCTGCTTTATTTTCTCAGTTTCCTTTGTCCGGTTTTCTTTGTGTCGTTTTTTGATCTCGTAAAAGTAATTTATTACTTTTTCCAGGTAACAACGCGTCCAAAAATCGCCGAGCTCGGTCGCGCGGCGGCGCGTCGAATCGCGATCGCCGCGAGGAATCGCAGTCGCCACCGCCGCCAACGTCGTCGCGACGTCGTCACGACGCACGTCGAGGCCTCAATAACGACGACGAAGACGGCTATCAAGCTTCATCGTCACAGCAGCAGTATAATAGTCGATATTCGACGTCTTTGTACAAATGAGTGTTAATCGCGCGAACTATAGCAAAAACAATTTTCTCGCACGGAATAAAATTGCGCCGATTTCTTTTTGGTTTCTACGATGATGGCTATAAATACATAAGATCGTTTTTTATTTATTTGAAAATTCGAGATGGTTTTCATATGTGGAGACGGCGTAACGTATCAATAAACTTGCATAAATTTCTCCCGATTTTTGTTGCTGACAAACCTTTCTTTCATCTGTGAATATTATACATTCTATGTGCTTCTTGAATTTCGCATGGTGCGCAGTTAGCTCGTCCTCATGGGAGCGAAGCTCTAAAGAGTGAGGCTCGAGAGCTATTGCCAGGGCGTCCAAAAAACTAAAAGTTGAGACAGCTCTTGAAAGATTCAAGTATAGTATTTTTTCTTATCAGTGTGATGCTTTTGTTTTTACTTTCTATTTTTTCCATCTTTTTTTACAGATTTCTTGTTTTGTTTCTACGTCTTTTGTCCATATTTTCTTCACGTTTGTTTTCCACTTCTCTTGCTACATTCTTTTTCTCGCTCTTTGATTTTTAAAGTTTCTCTTAGTTTTCATTTGACTTTCTTTCGTTCATTTTCAGGTCTTTTCTCCTCTACAACACAAAATCTTACCATTTGGAAAATCAACATTTTTCTGCAAACATGATGATTTAAAAACATGATCACTTTTAATCAAAAGTATGTATTCTAATTTTTCATTTTCAAAAATTTTTTGCGCATTTGCATATAAAAAATCTTACTACTGAAGTTTTGTTTTATTTATAACATGATACACCTCAGATAGATTTCGCTCTTTTGGGAATCGCACAAGCTTTCGGGTTTTTTTAGCTTCGCTCTTATGAGTTCCGTTTTATGAGACTGTACAGTTTTCAATAATTTTTTTTGTATGTACGCATTTTTTTGTTGTTGTGCAACGATGACGACGGTAATTTTGAGCACTCCGAAAAATAGCGGAAACAAAAAATCATTGGAAGATTTTTCCGATGAGTGTATGACGGCCACATCGGCTCAATTGGCATTGATTGGTTGCAAAATCTTCCACCAAATTAAAAATGTGGTCATGGAAGGGCTAAAGAAGCGCTTGTGGGAGAGCACTAAAATTTAGATTGTACGGAATTTTTGATCCGCCACCAATCCGCGTCGCGCAAAAATCACGCGCTATAAATTTAAAAAATCCTGTAAATTTTCCATTAGAATAAGAGGTGTCTATTGGCACAGGTTGTTTATTCTAGTGCAAACATAACCGAGGCTCATTTGGATAAAATAAACTTGGAAAACTTACCTAAGCATGTGTCAAAGGTAGAAAGATACTTCCGTTTCATTCAGGATCAGCTAATTCTTTTTCCGTGCTTTAAAGGGTGTTTTTATTTCAGTTTCAGTTTTTATTCTTGATTTTATCACTAATTACTATTTTTATTTTCAATTCCTGCCACTTTTCAGATATTTATTGATCAATGTTGAATATTTATCTTTCCTTTTTTGCTCAGCGTTCTGTTTTTTGTTCCCTGATAAAATAACATTTTTCTGCTGTTTTTCTGTTGGAAATGGCGTCTCTTAAATCTTAAGTATGTTCGAGAACATTTGAAAGTTCACTACGACATATCCACATCATTCCCTATCTTGAATCGCCAAAATTTCCGCAATACAAGTATTTATTGCTGATGACGTCAATAAGCTGAAGTAATTTTTTTACAGTAATAATTTATACAGTAACCATACATCCATACAGACGGGATCTGTGTTCGCAATTCATTTGAAGAAGTTATGGTCATGATTATGTCATGCGTTGTTGCCATAGGTACCACGATGAACAAACAAAAAGTTACATTTTTATCAGAATCCCAGCTAGCTTCTCAAATTTCTCTGATTTTCGAAAATGACCACCCAGTATCGTTTTCTTAGCGTCAAGTCGATTTTGCCATATCAAATATTGCTATTTTGCCACCAATGGTATTTCGGTGTTTATTTTTTAATGACGTCGATTTTATTCGTTTTCAAACGGCAGACTTTACCTTATCCGACGAGGAATTTGGCGACGGAAATTTTTCTATTACTTTGTTTCGTTATAACCGAATTTTGTCGTAATTTTTTCGCCAAAAAAGGAAATTTGACGGAACAATTGTGGCCCATTGTTACTTCTTTAATTTTAACTTTACCTTGTTCGTTGTGTTCGATTTATTTCCTCTTGTGGCAAACTTACGTTTTGAAAATCGAAGTGATCGTCGTATCACTGAATATCGGCTTAACGGGCTTGGAAACGGTTTTCGCTTTAGTAGCCATAGCTTTGTTTGCCAGGGGTTGATGATCATTCGGGTATGATTTTTTCAATAAGTCCGTTTTTGGCATTAGTTTAGCGGCTTTTGTGGGGGTTTTTTCTTGTTTAATTCTTCCTCCCTATTCTTTTATTCTCCAATTTTTATTTTTCTTCTCTTTTTTATTTTTTTATTTCATTTTGCTGTTTTATTTTATTCTCCATTCTCCTTTTTCTTTTCTTTCGACTTGTTGCTCTAGTGTTGATTTCTCTTCCTTCTTTTCTTTTCTCTTCCGTCTATTATTTTTTCTTCGATTTGTTGCCATATATTCTTACCTTCTTTTAGCTCTTTATTTTATCATGTCTTCTTTTTTTCCTTTTTATTTTCTCTTTCCTCATCATTTTTATTTGTGCCAAAATTTTTCTTTCCTTTTTTGATACATTTTCTTTTTCCCTATTTACTTCTTTTTGCTAATTCCCTCTTCTTTCTGTTTCTGTTTCTTTTTTCTTTTTATTAGTTTTCTATATTCCAAAAATCTCTTTAATGCGGCCGGATTTAGAAATTTTTTGCCACTATCAATTGAGGAGGTTAATGATAAATACTTTACTTGAAATTTCCTATCCCAAACTTATCAATTTTGTACTTTGCTTCCGTATTAAATGATGAGAAATCAAAAATGGTGGTTGTCTCGCGTCATCACCTAATCCAGTCAGTAAACATCTGAACTAAAAGAGAATCGAGTTGAACCAACTCAATTGATTCCGAAATAAGGGAAAACTCACCTTTTCTGGTTACTGTAGTGTTTTACTTTGTCATTTGTTTCTAAATTTGTTGTCTAACATTTTTTTGTTCAACAGACGTCGAATCCATTAACGCTCATGTCTGTGGATGTCTTTTTGAGTTGTTGTTTGTCAATCAAGTAAACTGGTTTTAAAGTTGTAGAAAACACTTGTTTCCTTAAGATCAGATGAAAATCAAATCATCACCTATACATTAATTTCGTTTTCTGCTTCAGTTCGCAGTTCAACTTTTGTCTTCATTCTGACGTTGTGATGGAAAGACTTCGAGCCACGCCAAACGTGGTACCCGCTCAAATTAGTATGATCAATAGGTGTAAAATTGGAACTACATATCTCTAGTTTTATCTGATTTCTATATAAGTTTGCCTGTAGCTTAGGCGTCAGCCTGCGTGTTTTTCCTTATCAAAAATGATGTGCTCGGCGTTGAGTTTTTTGATGGTTTGCTTGTCTAGAGTGAAGAGAGAAAAAATCTGCCCTATCTTACTTGGAAGACTGGTTTTCTAGTTTTTATAGTACCTTTTCGCCCACCTATTTGTACAAAATTGAACAACGCGCATTGTGAAAAAGTGTATGTCAGTGCCATTTGTCGGTTGAACTTTTTTCTTATGGTGGATTTTTGATCAACGTGTATTCCAAATTTTTCTAGCTCCAACGATAAAATGTTTCCAGAATGTTTTTGCCTCTTTTTTGTTCAACTAATGTTGATGTTTGACAAATGGGAATTTTTACTTGTTGTTCAGATTCGAGGAACCGCAGCGCCGCCTACGTTCAGTGGACCTTAAAACTTTCACTAATACTTTGTAATTTGGAGAAAATGAATGTCGGCGCTGATTTTTGCTATTTTTAATGTGTCTACTGGTGTACGATAGCCTGATCTGTGTTAGGCGCCTATGGTTTTTTGATTTTCCAGAAATTAGATTATGTCCATAAGCTCCAGTTACAATAACATATTTAAATTCCAGTTGTTTGGTGAATATTTTACTTGTAGAATGTGAACTTTCGCATGAGCAAGAGTCTTCAATTGAAACAATTTTGGTTAGGTTACCAAACACGAAGTTGACAAGTTCACCTGAAAGTTACTCACGATCAAATAGATGCATTCGATATCTAGCAGTTTTGATCAGTTTTTCAAACGAATTTTAAATAGGAAAACTTACTTAATGCATAATGAAACGCGTTCAGGACATTTCTTAGAATTTTTGCCCTCTCATCTAGAAATCGTTCTCTGTTCTGTGGCACTTTTAAACAAGTATGGAACATTGACTTTGTTATTTATTATGACCTGAAGTAACAATGCTGGTATGTTTGGAAAAGTCTGGAAGATTAATCAGATTCCGCTTGAGCAGCTCATGACATACTTTTTTGAACTGAACAACTCATATTTCCACTGAAAGTCTTCGCAATTTTTTCATCAACATCGAACTTTTGGAATTTTCATAATCTGAATCTTCTTAGCAGATCGTCGCATCGTTAAACTGAAATAAAACGAGAAATATGTTTTAATTCTGCAATAGGTCTTTAGAAGCCCTATCAAGGATATAACTGTAACAATGTTCTTGAATAAATTAGAAGAAAATTTCGATATGCATCTTATTCGTCGCATGTTGAAGCAAAAATATATTAACATTGTCGTGATATGCCTGAAACAGTCAATTATTGCTGAAAGATGGTTTATTAACTTTTACTTTTTTCTGCATTACTTCTCAAAAAATTCTATTCCAGGTTCCGACTCTGACGTCTCTCACCAGACGTGTAACAAGGGGAGGGGCCAACACCTGAGATGTCTCTATCAACTATTACAAAAGTGTTTTTTATCATCGATTTACAAAATTGTAGTTCTACCATAGATCACCTCCTCGGAGACCCCATTACTTCCCCGATTTTGAAGCCGTTACATTTTTGCCCCCCCCCCCACTTTTATATCGAAGCCACCTACTCAAGGATGACGCAATACCAATGTGAACATTGTTGACGGAAGTTGCTCCATTTACCAATCAGAATGCAGGACCTGAAGTAGAAATAGCAAAAATAAAGAGTGTAGTTTTTTCGGAAGTGGATTGTATCTCATGCATCTTTTCACTGTGCATTTCGTGAAATTTTATGTAATTTTCGACTTTCACTTTTCAGGTTACGCACGCCCTCAACTTTTTTACTTCTGCGTACACCATGGAAACTAGTAGATTGGCGGAAAACGTCAATCTAGCTTTAGACAAAAATACGGAAACTTTGGTCACCGATTACGTCATCAATGTCAAAACAAGCGACAGATTCGGCGCCGGTACAGACGCCGACGTTTTTGTTCGGTTGTTGGGTGATAGGGATCCAGAGGGTTGTTTGGAACCGTTGGCCTTGAAACATTCGCAAAATTTGAATAAATTCGAAAGAAATAGTTTCGATCAATTCACGCTTTGCGATCAAATTTCCAGAGGAAAATTGGAGAAAATCAAAATTTGGCACGACGACACGGGTACAGCCTCAAAAAAGATAATCAGATATTAGAATTTCTACTCAGACTTTTCTGAGGATAGGAAATGGTCATGTTTGACGTCAATCCTACAGTAAAATCTTTCCCATAATTTGATGATATACACCTTATTGACGTCAAACTCGCTTTCTTCTCTCGTGTGCGAAAATATTCCACACGGTCTTGATAACGTGATCTTCTGACGAATTTCTATCCTGTTTTGCCTATTTAAATATCTCTTAGTGTCTATTTTTAATTTATTCTATCATTCGATTTCTTGGCGTTTCTGGCGTGGCTAAAATCAGTAATCGAATGGAAGGAAAGTACTCGTTTTTCTTTGAAAATTTGGCTTCAGCAGCGAACTGGATTCCTTCAAGCGGAATCTTATTCCATTAAAGTAAATTATAGACAAAATTTAATGGTGACTGATGCTGCTTTGGAGAAAATTTTCTTTTGCTACGAATTTTTCTAGTCATAAATTACATTAACTTTGATTGAAGCTATTTTATAGTTCGTTTTTTACGAAATTCTAAATTTTAAAAATAACTAAAACTACTACTGTCGTCAAAATCATCTACAGAAAGATTCTGCTACAGAATTTTTTACTCAACTCGGTTTCTAGTCTTACTATTTATAGTCTGTTTACTTGAAATACTTGTAAATAATAAGAGTGGAGAGCAAGTACTATTTCATACTTTTACAATTTACTACTAACTGTATATCGCATAGGGTTGAAAATTTTCTAAATATATCCGATTACCTTCTACAATTTTTATAAGTAAAAAATTATATCGTAAAGCTTTATGTGGTCGATGGCACCGCTAATTTTAAACAGGCTATAGTTTTAGTTTTTTCTTCGATGAAAATACTTTTTTCTACGACAATTTATAATGACTTTCTTGTAATCGCTTCGAAAAAGCTGTCGTTTTGCGAAAAGGACAAATGTGCCAAATTTTTATTCAGAAAATTCGGGTTAGATGAAAGTCTCTTCTTATTTCTAATCTGCTTATTTCATACGACTTTATTTTTTTCATAATTTTCCTATTTACTCGTTATCTGGGTGGGTTCACAAATTTTCAGTTCCATATTTCTTATTATTAGGCAGAAAATGACAGAAATTTAAAATAGCACTTGTTTCCCAGTTTCATAATTTAGAAGCATTTCATTCGTGGTAAACAGACTAGAAATACTATAATTGGAATAGATTATATCTAGCTTTGAATTTTGCAGCTTGAAATCCTGGGCCCTAAATTTTGATGATTGAACCTTGGAATGTTGAAGTGGAATCCCGTGAAATAAAACCAATTGTGGATTTCAGAAAATTTGAATTGTATTCTGTAAATTTATTTATTTATTTGAATTGAATTTAATTGAATCGGAATTCAAACAAAATAAAAAAAAATTAAAAAAATTTAATTGAAGTGGAATTCAAAAAAATTATTTATCTATATATTGTGAATCTTGAGATCTTGATATTTTAAGTATTGAATTTATGTGTATTGGATATTGAAACTTCGACTTTGGGAACGTTTCAATTTTTGAATCATAAAATGTTCATCGTGAAGTTTGAATCTTGCGTCTCAGAATTTCGAAGCGCGAGTTTTTGAATGTTGGAATCTTGTAATGCTAATTTCGAACAGTGGTGTAATGGACGCACGATGTTTATGATTTAATTTTTATATTCTTGTTCAACTTTCTATTTTACATTTCATATTCCAGTTTTCGTTTTGTTGACCTTTTTCTGTTGGTAATTTGTTGTCTTTTTTCCAGGCCTCGGTGCATCATGGCACCTAGAATTTGTCGAAGTTTGCGACATCAGGGCCCAGTTAATGTACAGATTTCCGTGCCACAGATGGCTTTCTTCGACGGAAGACGACAAACAAATTTGTCGAACATTGCGGTGTACCGAAATTTCGATCGGTCCGAGTAAGAGTTCGATTTTTTCCCCACTTCTCCCAGATCCTAACTCGCCTTTTTCTCAGAACAAACCGTCCAAATAGCTACGGGTACTCCAAAACCCGGCGTTTCGATCACCAATCGTTTCAAAAAATCTAGTTTAAATTCTTTGATTTCCCGACCCGGTTCGAGCCATAACAACAAACGAACGGATTCGGCTCCGACTTTGACGTCATTTTCGGTATCCCAAGAATCATCCGCCGAAAAAATGGCAGCCTCGCCTCGCCGACTGCTCGATAAAAATCCATCTTCGATTAGGGATCAAAATTTTCCTGACGATTCATCGTCGACGTTGGATTGCGGCAACGAACAGGAACAATCTGATATGGTGACCAAATTACGGGAGTTGGACTCCAATAACAGGCAGGGCGGCTGTGACGCCGGGAAATTTTCCTTCATCGAACCGTCGTCGAATAAAATAGAAGTTTTTTCGGCTCGACCTTCCACCGTTTACGGACAATTCAGCTTCGGACGCGGGCCTCGCCAGGAATCGGCCGCAGAAGTCGTCGGGGTCAAAGCAGTGGATAGGAATATGATAGGTCGAAAGCAAAACTCGAAATCGTCTTTGTACGGACCGTTCAGTTCGAGATGATTAGAAAAACCTTTTTTTTGAAACCAATGCGGATATGCGATCCTCCACAATAACTATCCTTTTCAATAATCGTTTTCAGTGTCGTTTGACCTGCAATAGCTTTCCAATCAAAAAAGTAGTCGACCGAAAATTCAGAGAATCATGGATTTTTTCATGATCACGGATAAAATTTTTTCAGGTCAATAAATAGAAAAATTCGTGAAAGCAAGACTTATGTTAAAACCGTGAGAGGGTAGGGGTGGTTGAACCCTACTATGTAACCTGAGACCCTAGATACCCCTGTGTGGCCCGAAAAAATCCTCAAGGAACCCCACCTGAACTTTTTTGAACATTTTGTGGTTATTTTTATGCATATTATAAATGAATAACATGCTTGTGGAGCTCTTTTTTTCTCACCCACCCGTCACCTCTCGATGGAAAGTCCAATAGCCCTTCCCCCTGGAAAATTCCTGCCGTGCTTGTCTGGATAAAACGATTTCGATTGTAATTTTTTTGGGGTCTCACTTTGCCGACTCCTTGCTTATTGCATTATTCTATTGGGTAAAATATATGGTCCAACAGAGCGCACTTTCGGTAGTAAAGCCTCCGTACCATAATTATAGAAATTGAGCTTTTCATTGTCAACTTTGTTTTACCGCGATCATTTTTGTAGAATTCTCTATTCGGTAGTGTACAGGGTATCCGTAGGGATCGTTCCAATAATACCATGCATGAATAAAAATGCGTTCATTTTGCGTTTTCTGATGTTGCAAAAGTCGTTGACTGATGTATCTATTAAATATCGTACTGTCTACGCAATTCCAAAAATTGATTTGAAGAAGAAGCAAGCAGAATAATCGATTCGACATTCATAACTTTTTAACTTCAAGATCAGTAACATAATACTGTAACATGGCTTCGATGTTTGTCATGTTTTCGACTGCAGTCATAAAATTATTTTTCGATTTTCAAAAAGTTGGCGAATGATTTTGGCATCCATGGTTTTGATGATCAAGATATTCATGGGGTCTCCGATCGTTTCTTATGTTCCACTGGTTTAACAAAAGAGTTCCATTTTGAAAAATAAAAAATGGGGATTGGTTTTTGGACATAGCTCGTACGAGAATTTTTTACTTCGAAATACGGAAGGGTTAATGGAAATGAGCCTAAATATTTCTCCAATACCGTATTGCCTACAGAAGAACAATGCAATTGGTTATCCAATTTTCTTATGTTTAACAACGGAAAGCAAAAACTATTTTGTATTTTTACGAGTTTGTACTGAACTACGCGTCGCGACGAAGATTTGTCCAGGATAAGAAACCCCCTGGATACGTGGCATTACGTCCCCGAAATACTGTAACTCGGGCCGATCGTGGATAAGGACGCCTGTCGTAGGCGCCGTTTCGGACTTCAAGCAGTGCAATACATCCTATTAAACGAAGAAATAATGAACACAATACATAGATACTTTCGATTGAGGTTAAGAACGAGCACTCGGTCACAACAAACGGTAAAAACGCGAGAAGCAAGGGACGCCAGGCTTCCACTAGACGGGACCAAGAAAAGATGGATGAACACAAAAAGATAAAACTACTTAAACGAAAATTATTTGCATAAAATACGAAAAAATGAGCAAAGTTACGCGCAAAAAAGGCCACTATATAGTTATGTGAAAATGTGCTCAAATAGTGTTTTTATCACATGAAAACTGAGGTAAAAAGTTAAAAAATCACATGTCAGGCTGATTCACTACACACGTCTCCTAGTGCTGAACATTTGTGAGTATCAGCTAATCTTCAACAGTTTTTGTGAGAAAAAAATTTTATCCCAAAACGTTTTGGTGAACGATTACTTCGACAGCATATTAATTTTTGTAATTTTCCGATACTAGCTTTTTATTAAAAATGACTAGGTAAATGAAAATAATGTTGCTATAGAGTGTTTTTATAAAGTTAATGAATCGAAAAATTACAGAAATTAGTATTGTCGTCCAAATTGATTGCACAAAGGTTTTACTGTGTAATTTTCTACTCAAAAATTTGTTTAAGTTTAGTCGGGCATGTTCACAAATTTTCAGTCCTATGTAATTGAAAATTTAGTAAAAATTTGGAATCGTATGCTTTACAAGCTTTCCAAGAGAAAAACAGACTATAATATTGTTATAGCTGTTGACTTTGTATAGCTCATTTGTTTTGACATGGCAATTTCGGTGGCGACCAAAAAAGTAGGTTCAACTTGACCGAATATTTTTATGGTGTAGAAAGCTTTACACTGTAACAAAAATAATGAATTTTTTTACAATGTTGAACTTACTTTCTCCGGTTCAGTGAACTATCATTTCGGGTAAATAGACTATAGTTAACCGCAAATATTTACTGTAATAGGTAGATGACGAATAATACTAATTTGTAACACTACAGTAAAATTACAAGCATGATAAATTTTCATTTTTGTTTCCACAATTTTTGGTCGCGGTTAAAATGTTTTGATGCTGACGTATAACACACTACATTTTGAGTGGGATTTTAGTTTTCACTTAAAATATGTTTCGAAAAGCTCCATGAAAAGTAAACTTTTGTCGAATCTCGGAACCGGTTCTTGTATAGTAGCGCGTGCAATCGATACAATAAAACGGAAAATTATGGTCGACTTTCGTTGCGCTACTTTTTCTTGGCTTCTAAAACCTGTAAATTAAGTTTTTCATTCGAATAATTTTTCTTTTATATACAGTATGCTCGATAAAATGAACTTTTCTGACCTGAAATGCACGTCTTGTGAATTTTTTTCCGTCATATCCAAAACTCGAAACGTCTGGGCGGAATTGGTTAGGGTATGTAGGTATTGAAATTTCTGTTTTTCTTTTACGGTCCGTGTGTATTTACCCCGGATGACGATTACGAAAAGTTATCGTCACGTTCATTTGGAGATTGCGGGATGAACGGGATTTTCGGTTTTTGCGTCAAGGCGATCAATTTGAATATTTTGATTTCGTGCTTTCGTTATGGTAAGGAATCTAACTACAGTAAGACAATGAACTGAGCAACGTATATGACGACTGCAAAGTAACCATGCAGTTGAAATCTGCAACCTTTATATTAACTTATCCTCTCAAGAATCAAACTGATAAGCTAGTGTAGTGCTACATAGATTACTGTTTCGCCGGAACAAAAGCTTTCAAGAAGAGTGCTTGAACATTTGTGAAAATGTAGTATTTTCGCAATTTTTATAAAACAGTTCTTTTCATGAGTGCAAGCTGACGACATTATTGAAAAATTGAGAGTAAATGCTTGCAAGCTCTTTGGACCTGTTTATTGACCAAAAAAATGAAAAAAATGAAATAACACATTGAAACTTAATTTTTTGTAATTCTAATTTTACTTAGGTTAGTCAGGAAGTGATCCAGGTTGCAACGCAAGCTCTTAGGTTCTTCTTGAAGATGCATCTCCCAACTGGCATGGGCGGCTATTGCAAATAACAGTGGTGTTTTGTGACGATGAAAATTTTTTAATTAGTGCATTAATTTTAACTATTAAACTACTAACGCTGTGGTTCGGAATTACAAATCCCTTCCTTCTGTGATTGTTTGCACAATTTTTCTTGCTTCTGATCATTTTTTGACTTTTTTTTGTTAATTTTCGTTCTTTTTCGTCATTAATGTTCGTCTTTTATATAGGGGCAGCCAATAGTACGGAAAGCCCTGTTTCGTCGTTGGTCAATGTTTCACAATTTTTGTCTAACAATTCGGATTTCTCCGCTTTCATCGAAAGCTATTATTCTATAACTTGTTGTCGAAACGGAAAACCGGTCCCCGATGATTCGATGAGTAAATTTGTACGAAATTTCGACTCACAATTCGCCGG
This sequence comes from Romanomermis culicivorax, assembly GCA_963922205.1. Taxonomy (NCBI): domain Eukaryota; kingdom Metazoa; phylum Nematoda; class Enoplea; order Mermithida; family Mermithidae; genus Romanomermis; species Romanomermis culicivorax. The sequence continues at coordinate 513,938 of CAWUHX010000048.1, forward strand.
TCACGTCCTAACCGATCCGCTAGGAAATATAACTTGCGATCGATATAACGGAAAGTACAGTATACCATTGAAAATACCGATCACGGAGGATCCTACGAATCCGGAACAGCAGAATCGGAATCGATTAGACTATGTGAATAGCGGCGTTAAATGCAAATGTCCGAATGATGAAGCGAAACATTTAGATCGAAATTGCAGGCAGCCTATGGCGGATTGTCAAAATGGCGGGTAAGTTGAGCAAATATATCTTTGACGAACATACAGTAAGCATATGGGCGATGCACGCTTCATATGCTTACTGTATGTCTCGTGAGCAAATTTTTGAAGGTCATTTTTTGCAGGTTATTTCTGACATCGTACTGCAATGCTGTATTTTGGGGAAATCCTTTCCAGAAAGATTATTTGGAAAAAGTTGAAGTGGAGGAAGTTAGATTTTTCACTAAGAGGAATCGGATTCTCAATATTGCTTTGGAACCTAACAAATCAAGGAATTTGAAAATCGTGAAAACGCTAATTAGAAGGAATTTCTTTCGTGATGGCTGCATTGTCGTTCATAATTTTTCCTTTTAAATTCCGGAGAGTCTACAATTATCAACGGTTTTCGTATTAACTCATTCAGTTTATTGTTTATGATGCACTCAAACTATACTATTTGATCTTAATCTTGGTCTTATTCTTGCGAACAGTTACGATTTATCATTTTCTCATTTCTTGCCAGTAGAAATCGAGTTCTTGAAAATTTTTCACAATCACGCACCATTCATATGTACGATAATTCAAATAGTATGCCATGATAGAGCCCCAAAAGGTCAGATTTCCAGGTGGGGGTAAAGTTCAAAGTGTGAGAGGAAGGGTTACTTAAGTATTTACTAAAAAACATTTTCCTCAAAACTAAATAACCAGTGATCGTTTTTACCCCCCCCCCCTATGTGTTTGTCCGCATGAAACATTGTACAACCTTGTACAACTGTCGACTAAACTGTAGTCTCTTTTTATAGAATGCTTGCAAATCGAAAAATGTGAGTAATTATTTTAGAATTTTCTAGATTTCAGCAATATTCGAGTTTTTCCCAATGTTTTCAGTTAAGAATTACTTGAATCTAATCAAATAAATTGTAAAAACAAGTAATTTTTTTCCGCCTTTTGATTTCAAATAGAATTTTACTTGGTGTTGTCCTCAAACTTTGACTGAAGTTTGCACAGAGTCCACGAAAGACTTGTAAAAAGCTTGAAATATCGGAGCCCACATGCGCAGTACGATTGATCGGACTGCGATTATTTGACCCAGATGCAAACAATGGCAAATGAAAAATAGGTAATTTTTGGAACTTGACGTTTAAAACAAAGAATCGGCTTAATTTCAAAAGTTGCTATTATTCTTGAGGATACGAAAAATTTCCACACAAGAGTAATACCATAGCGCTGACATCATCATAATTTCACTTCGGTTGTTTAAAATTTAAACCGCAATTTTCTTCAGATATAGAGCTTTCAGTATAAATTTACGTTGCGTTTGCCGCGGTCAATATTTCGGCGATTTGTGCGAAAAATATTGTTCGAATGATCAACTAGAGAAAAATTCGAATCAAATTTTCGACCGTTGCTCTTGCCGACCCAATTTTTACGGTGACCAGTGCGAAAAAGTCGTTTGTTTCAACGGCGGTTCGCCGGTCAACGGCCGCGGTTGTTCTTGCCCTCCGTTTATTTGTAAGAAAATAAAGAAAAATAATATTTCACTCAGAAATTTCTCATTACCCGATCCGTGGAGTTAAGAAATTCTGGATTCTAATACAACTAAGCTATTATTTTATCCAAATCTACAGTAAGCTTCTGAAAGAGGAATTCTGTCATTTTCGATATAGTAGTTCTTGGTGCCGATGAGGAGTTAAAATAACTATTTCATATCGTACAGTTGGTCAGCATTGTGAAACGTTCATGAATGGTCGGCCGATAGATGCGAATTTTAAGGAATGGATAAACGCCGATGGTCAATTTGTGCCACCGCAATTCCATGTCGATCCGACGAAGAAGCAAATTTGGTGAGAATCGCGATGGGGAATTGGGAATCCCGAGCATGATCACACAACAGGGGAATTTGAGAAAATGAATCAGAGCAAGCGTAGTCGGCGGTGTTTTTTTGTTAATAAAAAAATCTCATGGAAGTCGTGGAAGATGGTTCTAAAAGATTACGATATCATAAATTGAAATTCATCTTATTGATGTCAAACTTTTATATTTTATGGTAAAGAAAGGTTTACGTGTATGCGGCTGATATTGTAATCACCATATTTGGAGTGATCCTCGTAGCTCACGGTTCTAAGTGCTCAAATTACTGGCAATCTGGCATGCATTGATCTTTTGACTCGCACGTGTGTGCCAGCAAAATGAGCGTCTACAAAGGGAATCTCTAAATTTTCTCTTTTGAGTAATTCATAATTATTTATTTTTCTATTATGTTTGCTTATCAATTCAAAAAGATAATTTGATGGTGCATCACACGCAGCCGTAGTCATATATTGAACAAAGTTCGAACTGAATCGTTAATCAACTTGATCATCAAAACTGCAATGATTTCCTAATGGGCCAAACATCAGTTTTTAAGTCTGTACTTGCTCATCAGTTCCAGAATGAAATCACATATACGAATTTTTCCTGCCGTTACTAAACTCCATACCGATGGTTAACTGCGGGCAACAATGATTAACTTTCAAAATAGTTTCTGCAAATACAGTTCCCAAGATTTCCTGCAGACTCCTGCCTCGATTCCTGTGATACATTTTTCTATTGTAGGGACGCGACAGGCGCAGGGGCGACGATTTTCCTTCTAGTCTTGATAGTCGCATTTAGTGTATATTACTGTACGGTCAAACGAAGACGCAGGAATACTTCCGGGGTTACCGCCACCGTGACCCACACGCCGAGGACTAACGATGGTGAGCAAAGCTTTACTGCGATAAGACTGAATGACCACCTTTGCTATTTGGCAACATCGTTATGTGACATTCATGAATTTTCAGACATGAATCCACGTTCAAACAATGCAGACCTGAAGTCAACGAGATATTCATGAGATTGCTTCTTGCTGACTTCACAATTTTGGCTCATATTTTGGCGATATTTTGTTAATAAAGCGTTAATGAAGAATAAAAATTAAAAGGATCACCCTGTGAAGAATCAACCTCAACTTGCTTTACTGACCTTTTCTTGGCTTCAGAACCGGAGGTCAACCAAATCGAAATGCTGGCTCCATTGCCCACGTACGAGGAAGCCATAAAAACGACCACAATACTCAACGTGCCCCAATTGATTAGGTCGCCAAATCTAGGTCAAGCAAATAATAGTCAACAGAACATCAGATCAGTATAAAAAAGTGTTCGAGTTTTCTATGTGTACATAGTGTTGGTAGAATAAAGGGCCACATTGGTTTAACCATACCTGTCCTCGATGCTTACGATTAATCATAACCCACATTCTGACAAGCAAAAAATCGTTGCCACTCTCAGAATTAAGAATATTTTTGACATGTTGAAAATAATTAACCGTATCAAGTTCTATTTTCACACACCATGGCCGTACTGCCTTGCCTGAGAAAGGCTCTTTCGTTTCATGTCGAAAATGAAAAACAATCTGTAGCAGTGAACTCTCCTCACATTTTAGCCATTGAAACGTTACTATAACGTATATTCTGAAATGATGAAGATGCATTTATTCCATGACAATAGGTTCAACACGAAAAAACGATGTGTCCCGTTACCTAGAAATGATTAGGCCCAAATATTTATATTCCCATTACCTCGAACGTCCCGTTACATCGAATAATACTGTGTAGTTGTGAATATAAAATTCTCAAACTATTGTCTATTTTTAAAATGCTTGCATATTGAAAATTGACAAAAAATGCACCGCCCTCAAAATCGTTTACACAAAGCTTTTGCTCTGGGATTTTTTGCTTTAAAAAATTGGCTATTATTACTCCATTTATTTTGAAATGATCGATGCAGCGGGTGGAGTTCCGGCGGTTGTATCTCCATTTCCCGACCATCCCCATTCCCCGACCATCCCCTTTCCCCGACCATCCTTTTTCCCCGACCATCCCTTTTCCCCGATGAATGCTTTAAATTCCCGATTCCCCGAGCAATGCAAAGTTTCTCGGACGACTCTATTTTTATAAAAATCCCGATTCCCCGAGTATTGATATTTATGGCACATGTTTTTCGTTTAAAATTTCTTAATCAAGAAAGCAACTACATACAGGGTGCTTCATGAAAAAAGATGCACATTGTTATTTCGTTGCAGAGTAAATCAGAATAAGAATAAAACTTTGATAGCTTCAACAGGTAACCTATTACAATCTCCAAATTTGCATATTACACAATACGCAGAATGCCCCAAAAAATATGGCATAATTCATAACATTTTACAAAACTTTAAAGCTACATAGTAATTCGGTCAAAGCTTTGCATAAAATTTCTTTTGTAACTGTATTTTCTGTATTTGTGCAAAATGTCTGTACTTTCTATAGCAGGGCACATAGCTAAAGTCGTTCCAAAATGAGTTCTTCAAACATTGGTTTATTGTTCATTAAATCTTACAAAATACGCAAAAATCAGTATTATTACAGTAATATAGTGTTTATCCTAACAAGTAGGATACACGTCCCAAAAATAATAGAATATCGGGCAAAATTTGATACAAATCACTGCCAATCACTAAAGCTCTTTGTCGAACAAAATTTGCTTTGGCCATGGAAAGCTGTTGATCCACACGAACGTACCTGGGGTTTCGACGTCTGGGTTCCGCCCCTAAAAGAAATTTAAGCATTATATTTGTTGCAATATTTTACATGTGAAAAATTACCAGCTAATAATTGATGTGTCCGGATATTGTTGACATTCGACGTTTGCTGAAGCCAATGTAAAAAAGAATTCAGTGCTGGGTGTGGGTGGTCAAAATCGTGATTTAATCGATTATGCCATCCTTTGGCATGATTTGTCGTCCTTTGGCCCAAATTACTGTCCAGCCACTGATTGTCAAAGTGATTCCAAACGTCAATGCGCCAAATTCCATTTAACCACCTGGTCTATAAATGGATTTTCTTAAGATTGAAAAACAAAGTCGTACACAAAAAATGCTAAATTTGACAAAAAACAACTTAAAATGTGAAAAAGTTGATTTTTTGAAAGCATCTAATTTAAACAATATACCTCAACATAATTGACAAAATCTCCAGCTCGTATTTGATTTTGCTGATCAAGGTTGGCAGGTGGATCTTGAAGCCAATTTTGCCATGTTTCAAGAACAAGATCTGGTGGAAGGAAGGCCAATGATTTGATCAAATGAATCCATTTTTTTAAATCAGAATTTTTGGCTTCATACCGGGGCATTAAGCCCTGGCATTGAATATTTCTGATCAAACTTTGGCCAAAATGGAATAAGCATCCTTTGGTGGTAACATTTTGAAAAATGTTTCCAACAGCCAAATGGACAGCCATTTCAAAATCCAAAATAAACTGACAAATTCTTCCTTGATCTCCATAAATTCAAATAATGGAATTCCGAACAATTGTGAAAAAATTTTTTGTATGTTTGCGGGCTTTTATTCGGCAGCAAGCCATAACAGCAGACGACGGCTGTAAGCAAAAAATATATATGTACATAATTTTATTAAATTAATACTGTAATTAGAAATTGTCCAACTTGTCGCTGTTTGAAAATAATGTCCTCAAAAGCTAGGTCAAAAATTAACATATGTATGATTGTGCAGGGCCGTGCTTGGGGTTTTAGCCGGGGCCCTGTGCAAAAAATTGGTTTTAGCAGCCCAAAACTTTTCAACATGTAAAATACTGTACCACCTTCACAGAAAAAAATTGGTACACATAATCATTGCACTATGGCAGGCCACTTTGTTCTTTTTGATGCAAATAAAAACAAATCGACTACGAAGTGACCAATTTTTTACCTTTTTGAACAGTAAATCAATGTAATAATTTTGAAAAATCTAATTTTTGTCATACTTTAGTACAAAAAGGCTTCAAAAATAAATTTTTGGTCACTTTACCTCAACTTTCTGGCGACCCTGTGCACCTGCACAGCTTGAACACCCCTAAGCACGGCCCTGTGTATGTGTATGAACTTGATCAAAGCTCAACAATTCATATGACTAATCTTTAAACTAATCTAATTAGAAGAATATTATTACCTACCTTCGTTTTGAATAAAGGCATGGATAGTGTAAATTTTGGCGAATATTGTTGGCCTCATTTCGAATGTTCCATCTGCTATCCAATATTCGGAATCATGCAAAATTTGCAAGTCCAAATTCGACGCGAAAATTAGTAAGCCATCTTCATTAGCCAACATAAAACATTCATTTGCATTTAAATCATTTGGATCTCGAGCTCGGGCTTCCCTTCCGATCAATGTCAGCTGATATTCAATTGGCAGATTGTTTGGATCAGGGATTCGAATCAAATTAATAGCACTGGCCCTAAAAACAGGCATGCTAAGCAAATTTGCATACTATACTACATGATCAAAAATATTTTACTTGTACAAGGATGAGCAAATTGACTGGAATGCAGGCACAGCTAATTGCACTTGATTGAGAAAATTTGGATCAGCACAATGATTTGGTATTTCAGCCAATCCTTTTCTGTAAGCACAAATTGGTTTTGTTCCATTTTCTGCCAATTTTATCATGTCTCTGGACAGTGATAAAGTTTGGAGGGCTACGGCGTCAGTTGGAGCACAAAGTTGATTGTGGCCAGCTTCTGGATTGCTGATAAGCTTACCATTTTTGACCCTTGTTCTTCCCTTTTGACCGCCAAGCTTGACACAATTTCAGCATTTGAAGCAATCTGTGATAGACTCATCAGCTAATCTAACAGATTTATTCTTTTGAAAAAGATAAAAATGACTCGGATTAGCCAAACTCTCCCATTTTAATAAATTCGATTTTCGATGTTTGGTAAGAATAAATGTTGCAGGACCAAAATCTTCCATTTTTTGACGAGAAAAGAATTAATAAGACTAATCAGACACTTTGCTTTATATACCTGCTGTGGGCTTGAAGTTTTGTAAAGCACTATGGGAAAACATCCATGGGAAAATAATCTGTAGCTTAGTTTAAATTCTCTTGCAGGCAAGTTTAAATTTTTCTTACTTAATTTATAACATTAGTCGGGGAAAAGGGATGGTCGGGAATAAGGATGGTCGGGGAAAAGGGATGCTCGGGGAAAGGAGATTTTTTGTATTTATTTTTAGCATTAGTCGGGAAAAAGGGATGCTCGGGGAAGATGAATGGTGGGGAGAACGGGATGGTTGGGGAAAAGGGATGGTCGGGGAAAGGGCACACAATCATTCCAGCAAATGCAGCCTTACTAGAGATCAGGGAATCAATTTCAATAATCTTGGAATGATTGAAAAGAGTGGTCATTAAGGACCCTGTATCATGAAAGAAAAATTTATTGATTAGAGTCAATGGGCAAATTTTGGACAGAAGTTTGACGGCGACCATTGTGAAGCAGGAAATTACAGAAATATGAAATGATGCCTGCTTTCCTCATTTTTGTTCGCAGACACTTTCAAGAAAAAGAGACTTTAGCGATATGACATTACATCAAATAATGATTAGAGACGAATATAAAAATTCCGTGCGATTTCCAAAATTATTTTCACAAGGTTTAGGCTCTCAGGCTTAGACTCAGATTTAGGTTAGATTCAGACTCATGCATAGGGTTTAGTTTAGGATTTTGCTTAGCTGTGCATTCGAGGTAACGGGATGCTAGCATAAAAACCCTTTTGGACAAAAGTATCTTTTTTCGAGGTAACGGGACGTTCGAGGTATCGAGGTGCTCAGGGTATCAGGACGATCCAGGTATTGGGGTGATCGAGGTAGTGGGACATTCGATGTGATGGAAATTTCGAGGTAACGAGTCACAATCGAAAAAACTGGTAAGCTTATCATTGTAATCGCTGAAAATACATTTCTCGTCCATGAGCGGCAGATTGAACAATAGAAAATTTTTTTGGTTGTGGTCAAAACTTTTTTCAGTAGTATTAAGGCATCGACACAGTCAAAAGTGGATAAGTATGGTGTTTTTCTTACGATTTTGGCTTTTTCATTGTCGTGAAGAAATTCAATGTTTTTTACGGCATAAAATTTTTTTACTAACGTAAAAATTGTGCGTCCAATTGGACTTCTTGTTGGTTGTGGCTGCACCTATCATCTCAATGTAGGTGGGGAACTCCAGGTATCTCTGAATCTTCAATAATTCTTTTGATTCGTATTCTTTCTCGATCTTACATTGCGAGGCAGGTTTTTCCTAAGGAGATTTTATCGGGAACCAATCGTATGCGTCGAAAAGAATTTGAGGGTATCCTCAGTTCAACAAACCAGGATTGCTGCGGTTAGCATTGGCGAAATCCTATCTGAGCCGCATGTTTGCGGCGCAGGGAGCGTAACCCATAATAATTTTAGTCCAGTGCAAAACTTGAAAACTAAAAGTTTCAGCTCTGTCAATATAGGACAACCATCTGTCGTCATTATCGATAACAGCCATTTTTCTAGAAAATTATTATTCCAAGTTCGTCAAAAAGCAATACAAATTGCGATATAGACGTGGAGACAATATTACTAATGCTTCCCAAACTGACAAACCAAAAATTATTTAGAATTCTTTTTGTTTATAATCAGCATAATTCGGATGTCCATTGTTATGGGGAAACCTGTTAGTTTTTTGATGCATATTCCCTGCTTGCATATTGCCGATCTTCGATCAACTTTTTTTAGTTTCTACTTTGAATGTGTCAGTAAAAATATTTCTGTTCCATATTGAGATGATACGTATTCCAGGGGCCTACTTTTCATTTTGGATATAAGCGTGTTTCAAACTAATGTCATACAGATTGACTTTTCGTGGGTTAGAACGAATAGAAAAAAAAATTTGTGAAAGTATTCAGAATCTCGATATTATGTAGGTCAAGGGTGCCTGTGTTGAAAAACTGGGGAACTGGAGCGACAGAAAATTTGCATATAAAACTGTTATTTTCAATTTTCAATAATCATCTGTTTTTGGTGAATTTCCACAAAAATGACACAAAAGGATATTTCTTTGTTATCTATCTTATCCACTATTCTTAGCTTTATCGCAATATTGGTTTGTGTGACCATGACCCCTATGATCTACGGTGAAATTCAGAGCATTTGGAATGAACTCGACGTCGAGATTTTGGACTTTAGAGTAAGGTTCATTGTTTTTCGATTCAGCCATTGTATCCTCATAACCACCCCTCTCTCATTTCAGTTGCTGAGTTAACTTAGCAACTATGGTATCTAGCTGAGCATGTTCAATTATTTGTGTATCACAACTTGTAATGCGAGATAAGAGGTGTGCGACCGAAATGTTTTTTGGGATTTTTATATTTTACATCTTACAACGCGAAGTCTAGAGAAAATTTATTCCATGAGTCCTCGTAGCTAGCAAACTATTATCCAACGTATGCATATCAATGCGCGACAATTCACTTTTCGTTCAATTATGCTTGGTCACTTGAAGTCCACCGGAAGATGGTCCCTAAAACGGCCCGTTCCACCTCAAAGTGCTACATCGTAATATCCAGAGCGAATATGAGTTTCCAATAAAAATTACAACCTATCGAATAGTCGTGATTGTATTGGAGGAAACGTTCCATTTTTTGCGAATTTTGGTAGAAAACGCTGCTTTTCGATAGCGAAACTCTGGTTCGTCAGAACACCCGTTAGTGGGTTCTATTAGAGTGTGGGATACTAAGGGTCATTATAATAAATATCGAACTTTATAGAATCTTATGAAATTTGTTCCTGTAGTCTGGTGGGTACGACTTATTTAACGATTTTTTTGATAGGTATTATAAGATCGAGAAATCTGAAAGAAAACAATTCAAGAGTTTCTTAAAACGCTTAATGAAATCACAATCTGAAAAGAGTTGATTTTATTTGGCTTCAAGGAGAATTTTCATCTACATGATAATTTCGGAAAATGACCATTTTATTGATGGCTCTATAAATCATCACTAAACTAAACCATTTCCAAATGGAAAAAAGGTTCACTATGTAGTTCATTCCATTTTCATTGCGTTTACCTAGAAGTCAGATAGTGCTGACCACATTATTTTCAAATAATGAGGTAACAAATAATTTTACAAGTGACACCAAAAAATCAGCGACTGTTGCCGATTAATCGATAATAGTCGCCAATTGAGTCATAAATCGCAGTCAATAAAATTAATGACAGTCCCCTATTCTAAAAAATTAATTTCTATAAAAGATTCGTATTGCAATATTTTATTAAAATCTTCACTAGAACAATAGAAACACCGGAAATATCAGAACCAAATTTTCTCTCCACGCTTTCCATAGATGCTTTTTAGGTGTTGAATTATCCTTCAATATATCATTTAAGCAAAGTTGAGAATAATCATTTAATACATAAAGCAAGCTTGGCTTTCTATGCCTATCGGATGAAAAATCGATGACAGTCATAAGAAATAGAACACAGTTCTATTTCCCTGATTTCATCGCCGATTCCTGTGATTGACGAAATTCCCACGGATCGGCGATAAATGCTGACTGACGCCAAAAATCCTCGAATATTTTCACAACTGAATAGGGCTTTACCGTAAGTGATACAGCTGGGCATATTGGAACTTTCGAAAATTTTGAAAAATAGAATACACACAGGTTGCTTCATTAAAAAATAATCCTTCCAATTTTTGGCGAAAATGAAAATTAATCATAGTTCCAGCACCTTAATTTTGGCTGAAAAACCCGATGGATAAAGGCTTCTAAGAAGCTCAACTCTGTGCTAAAACTAGAAAAAGAAATTTTTTTCGTCCTTGTCATATGGCTGAATCATTCTTTACATGACATGAAGAATAACTTTTTTCTATGACATACGGTCAGTAAGTTACAGTAAGCCTTCCAATCACACTTCATAATCCTCTATGATCAAATTTTCATAATTTTCTACAGACAAAATCGAGCGACATGTGGAGAGACATGATGATCCTATCGTCGAAGTCAAGTATTAGATCACTTCGTCGAGTACAGCCGCTATACTCATCAATTCCGGCTGCAGTATTAGCGACACTGCCGGCGACTGCCCCAGCGGGAATCAAGTCTGCTGCGTCGCCCGGTTGCAGTAGGTCGAAATCTACTTAGTACCTCCACTGCACCACACACTTATGAAACTACCCTATTTACAAGAATGTCAAGTGGCAACGGCTTCCAAATGCCCGCCTGGACCACCGGGCCCGAAAGGACAACGGGGCCACGATGGGTCGGCTGGTTTTCCCGGATTGGACGGCAAACCGGGAAAAGACGCCGCGAATATGAAAACAATCGTCGCCGTGCAGAACGGGTGCATCGCTTGTCCACCTGGCAATCCGGGGCCTCCGGGAGTTCCTGGAATACCTGGTAAGGCCACGAAGATTAGCTATAGCTCATTTAATTTAAAATGATAGGCGCAGTGAAAATAAAAAAAGTAAGTTCAATTTGATACGCAATCTTCACTTGATGAAAAATTTTACCGTGTAGAAAAACGCTAAATTTTTTTCATGAAAATGAAGCACGCGAAAATAATAGGAAAAACATCATGCTTATCAAATATTGATTTCCACAAAACTGCGTCGATACGGGAGTGCTACTCGAGAAACTTTTACAAATTTTACAAAAAATCTTCACCTGTTCTGTTAGTCGCTCGTTGAAGGAAAACTTATTTTATTGATTACAGTAATAAGTTTACGAGTTTTTTCCGTATTGAACTCACTTCATTGGATTGCTGCATCGATCATTTCGAAATGAGTGGAGTATAGGACTGATGCGTCAACAGAATCGCTTCGGGGTGGATTTCCAATAAGTATGCGGGCATGATGTTCCAAAATAACAATTTTTCACCTGGATAACTTTTGAGCTAACATGCTTACTTGATGAGATTTGTTGCAGACATGCACGATACAATCCAAGAAAAAGTGAACTTGTTTTACCTCTCAAGTGTCAAGAATTAACCTGTTTTCAACGAAGCTTTTCCTGAAAATAAAATTAGCCTTCAATCTCGAATTTCTACGAGTTGAACTTATTGGACTCCTTTCATTCCAATGCAAACGATGTTTTATACCTCTTAATTCTTATAATCGGAGGTCATCAATTTGAAATTCCTATGGAAACGTGGATTTAGAAAACTGATTACGTTCTGGGTGAAGAACCAGCCAAATTATCGCGATATTGTAACGCTAGCTGCTCCACTCTTGGGTGTGCATGATTGATGAGATCGAAATGAACCTGCTGAATCACACACACATTGTGGAACTTTATTATGCGGAACACATTCACCTAGGAGATCATAATTTTTTTCTGGTAACCTTTCAGTAAAGTAAGTATACAAAAATTATTTTCAAGATCATAATTAATTCAATTATTCATTCTGAGGACTCTTTCCGCTGTTGTGGATTTTTATTTTACAATTAAAATATCGACAAAGGATAATGAAAATAAGTCAATGACTTTATCAAGCACACACATCTTGCTTTTTTATTGGGCGTGTTCACTTTCAGTGGCTCTTTCGCGGAATCTTTCGATAATTTTCGAAAGTCAGGAAAACTCAAAAAACTAGTGTACCGCTTTTCAACAGGCCCACAAGGTATGAAGGGCGCCGACGGTGGCGCAGGTATGCCCGGCAGGGATGGTCAGCCCGGCAGCCCCGGTGATATAGGTTCCGTAGGACCCGTGGGTCCGGCGGGAAATTCTGGTCCACAAGGCGGCAAAGGAAACAACGCCCAAAGAATCAGAGGTACAATATTCATCACGACAAACATACTGCATGGCTGGGAAAGTCAATTTATCGCCTTTAGGCTCAAAAGGGCAGAAAGGCGCCAAAGGCCTAGCCGGGGGAGCTGGCGACAAAGGTCAGCCTGGTAGAAACGGGAACAAAGGAATAGCCGGCGACGTTGGTCCTCAAGGACCGACCGGTCGAGCGGGAAAGGCCGGTGCTCCCGGTACGCTGGGCGGTCTGGGTCAACCCGGCGGTCCCGGCAATGACGCCAAATACTGTCCGTGCCCTTCGAAGTCCAGTGACACGAAAAGCCTGATATCTTCGTCGTCGTCGTCGTCAAGTAACTTGCGGTGTCACATAGTCACAGTATAAACTAAAGAATGCGATGTTCCATTGTAGATTATGGTCAGGATGAAACAGGTGCCTCGGCTTCTGATAAAAATGTTGCATCAGGATCAGTTTCAATAGCACTGCCTGCCACGTCGCCACAAAGTATAGCCAACCCGCCCACTCCTGTTCTAAAGCCTGTGGGTGACGCTGTAAGTTTTCAGACGTGTGCCATAAAATCATGAGCAAGTATTTTTCATATATGTAAACTTTATTCAAAAAATTTCCGCTAATGTATGCAGAATATTTAATACTTCAATCAGAAAACGAGTTTACCACAAACATTTCAAAAACTCTAGGAGGTTACAAGGTGCTTCAAAATAATGGTAAGCCGAACAGTGCCACAATACAATAATCATGACGTTCCCCTATTTAAAGTTAGATAGAAAAATTATTGTTTGTTTTTCTTGGAATGCTTGTAAACTTCGAACAAGAAGTACTGTTTCATGCTTTAGAATTTTTCTGCTAAACCATGTGCACACTCGGACTGGAGAAACTGTTTTTTGTTGGCAGAAATCACCTCTTAGTCAGCCAACGGTTTTTGAAGTAGGATTTTTTGACAGTAAAATACGACAATACTGAATCGTGGTCGACAAAAATCATCATAACACCACACATTTGTTGTTTAGACTGCCGCAAAACCACCAGCGACAAGTCCATACTGGAATACGAAAATCAAAGGCCTGAAGCGATTCAGAGCTCACAGAAAAGCTAAATTTTGGAGGTCATAGCGAGTTCACTACTTGTTTTTGTTATAATAAATTTTTTCAATTCTAAAATCTTGCTTATTGAATGATATCATCCTATGTGTGAATGGTGCGTGGTGGAGCGAACACTAGCATATGATTTTTTATTTTTCTTATGTTTCGTAATACTTGAGCGGCGGTAAACAGTTACGAGTTTTCCACAATTTCGAGGAAAGTGAATGACCGTTTCATTAATCACTAAATTTGATTCCTAACTTTTTCTTCAATTTCTGCATGGCTCGAAATACTCGTAAGATCAATCTACTGAATTCGATGTAGCCATTTTTGCCCAACATTGATAACCCTGGTGCTAAGAATGTTCGAGATTTTCGTTGCGAAACTGTGCGTCATACAATAATCGATGGAATTGACAACGTTGACCAATATTTTATAAATTTCGACCAAAAAATCGGTAATTCCCTAAACTTCTGCTCACTATAGAACTCTGGTCACAATAGAGAGATGACTTACGTGGCTCATATAGCAGCCAAAATCTAGCGGTGTCATGGCGCCATGAAAGACTTTTTACTAATCGGAGGTCATCCAACACTGATTTCACAAATAATGCTCGTTTATAACAGGATAGAGTCACTCATTTTGTTTCATGCAGTCAGGTTTCAGGATATGACATAGTCGAAAAGTTTTTGATCAAACATTGCAAAATTCCGTTCTCCGTATAAAAACTGGAAGCCTATAGTCTGTTTTTCTTGAAATGCTTCTAAATAACGAAAGTGGGAAGCAAGTAGTATTTCAGATTTTCACACTTTGCTGATAAACAATGCATCACATTGGGCTGGAAATTTGTAAGCATAATGACCCGACCCTTAGGGATTTTTCGAGCAAAAAATGTTACAGTAAGAGCTCTATGTAAACGATTTTGACGATAGTATTGATTTGTGTCACTTTTCCATTTAGAAGCATTTAATAAAAAGCAGACTATAAGTGATTAACTTCCAAAACCGACTGGTCGTGGGAATCCGCTAGGTTCAAAGCACAAGCCACCAAGGGACGTTTGCTGTGGTTCATTTTTTGGAATGAGCTACGGAGGGCAGAAAGGTGTTTATTCAAATATACAACCTGCATACAGACAGGCGCCTTTTACTGTTGAAAAAATCTTAATTGATTTTTTCAAACGCGAACTTGAATATCGTGTGGAACAGAATTAAAGACTATTTTTTTTAAATTTAATTTCGCCAACATAACCCCAAAATGAAGAATAAAAATAAATAGAGCAACTAAAACCTTTCGCCATTCATACTTCAACAAAAACAATTATCGCGAGAAGAAACGAAAAACCATATAAAAAGACGAAAAAATTCATTCATTTTATAGTTTCAATTCTTTCCACCGCCCCAAAACCAACCCTTCATAAAACCACCAATTCCCTTATTATCTTGACTTTCGTTCTGCTTATTAATGACAGATTTTTTAGCATTCGATTCTTGTTGTTGTGTCGATTCCATTTTCGATTCCAACGACGGAAATTTCAAATGATTAAGGGCCAAATCAAAAAACAACGGTTTACAAGGCATAGGTAGGAAATCCGGCGGCATACGAGTCAAAAAAACGTTTTTCTTCGGGCCTAAAATGTCTTCGGCGTTCAAGTGTCGGAAATTTGTGAAATTTTCAGCATAAATCTGGAAAGTTATCAAATATTAAAATCGGAAAAGACAGAATAAGTAGTGCTAACGACAAATCTGTGAACAACGTTCAGATAATTAATCGTAAGAATTCCTGACTTTTCTTTTACGGAGCGGTCTATCGAAGATATGAATAAAGTAGAAGAGAAGTATGAGAGACTCCAAACAAAATATTCAAGGTACATATGAACTTTTGACTCAACCGACCATTACCCATTCAGTTTCGCCGAGCTATATGACGACATGCACACATGAGCAGCAAGTAAATTCTGGTAAGTCAACTAAAGTTGAATTATTCCAAATCATGTTATTGCATGGATTTCGAAATCTCATGGGAGTAAAATGACGAATTTAGCTCGTTCTTTCTTAATACAGGCATGCTATACGACACGATTCTAAATTTTTCAAATGCTTGGAAGCTTCTATAGAACAGTTTGTCGAATGATTGAATCTGAAATTTTTTGTTTATTGATTGTAATTTTTTGATTCCTCAAGGGAAATACCTTTGTAGGAAAATAATGTTATAAGAGTGCTTTCGACTCATAATGCACTTATTTTAAATCCGAGAAAGCTAACTTCGTCCGATTTTTTCTCTGTGTTCGAGGAATTAGTTTGCTGTTGGCCATTTTCGTCCACAACTAGGCAATTAGCGTGGGCTGTGAGTTTGGCCGCTTGAACCGTGCGTTCCAAATCATCGAGCAAATTTGGTTCAAACTGAAAATGATAAAAAGGTAATGATCCTGATGTATAAAATACAACTCTTTTTTGATAGTTCGCTACTCTTACATCTCGAACATTTTTTGGTGATTTGGCGATCATAAGCCTGACGTCTTTCACGTATTTCAGTGTCCTATGATATAGCGCTAACGATTCTCGCCACTTCTTTTGCGACGAGAATAGATCAGCGACATAGTAACACCTAAAAAAGAACGCTAGAGCGCGACAAAAGGTCATTAGATTAAAGTTCACCGAGTTACAAAGTAAAACATATTTCGATATTTCCAGTGGCTCATCTTAAAATTTTGAGTCTATAGAGTTTGAAAGTAAGTTAAACGATTCATGTAATTGGCAGAGTGTCATGAGATAGGGACCTCCAAGAAGTCGTTGATCATACAGTCAGGCACTAAGCGATCTTATCCCAATGTTTATTTATCACATGGATTGTTTTTGGGGCTGCTAGGATATGGGAGTTCAATAAGGACGCAATGGGTAATGAATTTCGATTTTTAGGGTTCGGGTATTGATCTTAAATCTACTCGGGTTCGGGTAATTTCATAAAGACAGACGAGATGTTCATGACTTTAATTTCTAGATTTTGATTTTTTAGAAGGATGGAAAATGACTGGAGTCATTTTTGCGCTTGCGTTTGGTTTGCATTTGGGCATGAATTCTGTCAAATGACCCCATTTTTTTGATATCGTTATGCAAGGAGCTACTTGGCGATGCTGAATAATAAGTTGTAGCTAGATGTTCAGCATAACAATGAAGTACACGGAATGTGGTTTATGCAAAATAGTGGAAAAGTTCGTATTGCTCAATAAAGTCCATGATATTTCTGGCAAAATATGCAAAATCTGAATTGACAAAGATGTGTATATGATTTAACGGTGGAAAAGACTATTTCCGAATTTCACGGATCTGAAACATTTTGAGCGATCTGTTAGAAAATTTACAGAGTAGTGTAATATGGGTTGCACACTAATCAGTCGTCGAAATGTGGGAATGGAAATTACTCAAACAATTTTATAGTATAAATCTGGTTACCCCATAGAGGATATATATGATATTGGCCCGGTCTAAGGTTTGAAAATTTATTTACTAATCTGATAAAAATGACTTACTGTTTGGGTGAAATGGGAGAAAATTACTTGATGGGATACCAAATTTCTAGAAATGTCACACAGGGAAATGTCACATTTGAACGAAATGAGTCAATGGGTACTTTTCAAAAAATGATTGCTATTGGATGTTTTTTTGGGATTGGGGGGTCAATTTGAGAAAAATACATCATAGGTGGCGTCAACCTATAATATACTTGGCCCCCAAATTTCATGTCTCCCCCACCCTAGAACCAAAACGGTAAGAGCTAGAACCTTCGGGTTTTTTCATAATTTCGGGCATAAGGGCAAACTATGGGGTGCCTTCTGTCATTTCGCCTTTATCTGCAAGTGGTGCTCGGTGGGGCCCCAAAATCATGAAAAAAACGCTTTTTAAGGGCTCCAAGTCCCACCATGCCCCACAATGGATGTGCCATATCCAAGCTCCATACTTCGGCCTGAGCATCTTGGGGGTGCAATCTCAAATGGGATTTTTCATTTTTTTAAAATATGGCCTCAATTCAACTACATGGTGGTTCAAAGTCTCGGAAAACGCCAAATTCCCCAATTTTGTTATATAATACTAACGGCCTCAAAAGAATAATATTTTGCAGCATAATGCAGTATTAATTTTTTGCAGTTTCAATTGAACCGATAGCCTTATTGGGATTTTTGATCTGTAAGTGTAAGTTTTCGACTATTGGGAATTCGATGGACACGGTCAATTTACACAAAAAGTTATTCCGGGTGTAAACGAGCGTATCTTCGTTATTTTTTGCTGGAAGGGGTTTTCGACCACGGGGAATTTGATGAATGCGATCACTTTACACGAAAACTTATCCCGGGTATAAAACAAACGTATTTTCGTGATCTTCCGGTGGAAGAAGGTTTCAACCACGGGGAATTTGATCAATGCGATCATCTTACATAAAAAACCATCAATGGTGTAAACAAGTGTATTTTTGTGATTTTTTGTGGAAGGGGTTTTCGACTGTGGGGAATTCAATGGATGCGTCACTTTAGACAAAAAAATTATCTCGGATTTAACCAAGCCTATTTTCGTGATTTTTTTTGGAAAGGGTTTTCGACGACGGGGAGTGAATGCGATCACTTTACACACAAAATCATATTGAGAGTAAACAAATGTATTTCTGCGATTTTTGAGGGAAGATGTTTCTGACCATGGGGAATTCAATGGAAGCAGTCAGTTTACACGAACATACCTGTACTTGGGGGGGGACCCCCCAGTTTGGAAAAAATTAAAAAAATTTGCAAAAAAGTGTATGTTTTTTGGCCTTTTTTGGGAAAAATTTCGACTTTTTTCTACCCCCCCCCCCAAATTTCGGATTTACCCCCCTCAACTGTTCGGAGGTCTTACAGGTATGTGCACGAAAAATACTCATTTGTGTAAACGTAGGTATTTCTGCGATTTTTCGGGTTGAGGGATTCTAGACCATGAGGAATTCAATAGATATGGTCACCTTTCAGTCTGTTTACAACGTTTTTTAAGTAGTATGCGGTTTAGACATCATTTACTTTTACCGAAAGCAAGAATTCGTAGCTTGAAGATTGTTTTTTTTCTGACGTGAAGATGACCAAATTTAAAACCTCAATGTGCTTCTATGAAGGTTTTCCTGCATGGTTGAGGCCCACTAAAAAGAGGTGAACTAGTTTATTAGAAAATGCCCCAATGGGGCAGAAAAAAGAAGAATATACTTGCTTGGATAATGGATAGTCGCCAAGCTTGAAAAAGGAGCGGACTAGACTTTTGAGAACTTGGGTTAAAGTTGGCAAAAATCCATTTTCGTTGTATTGGATTTTCATTCTTCCTAACGAAAAAATTTTCCATGTCTGTGAAAAAGTATATTCTGCAGCTGAGTGCATCAACACACTTTCCAACCAAACATGTGCATCTCTAAAATTTTGAGGAGGGTACAGAGGTGCAACTTGGTTTTTTGGCGTTTTTTGAGACAAAAAAATAAAAAAAAAATTGACCAAAAAATTTTTAGCATAACATTTTCCAGTACCAAAACCCTTGTGGAATTATGTACCTCCATGTCCCCTCTTGTGTCAACATCAACTGTGGGAAAGTGGCACATAAAATCCCACTCAGCTTTTTTAGAAAAAAAAGCTACAGCACAGAGTCTTCTAAGAACTAAATCGATTGTGGAAGATACGTTTCATTCACTCATTTTATATAACATATCGTACAGAATTCACTCCGTAAGTTCTACTGATTACAGGCTAGAAACAAATTTATTCTATTCTATTTAACTATTGAACAAAATAGCATCATTCACAGTTTTTGGATTTGAACTAAAATTGCGGAAAGAGCGCTTTTTGCGGGATTGCAGACAGGAAGCAATTTCACCCATCCCTGTCGTTTCCGTCCTGCTTTCAAAAAAGTCGTAGTTGCCGTGGGAGTGCCAGTAGAGTCGGGGAGAACCGGGTACAGGATTTAGCGCATACCCCTAATATAGGTACGACTGAATCCCATTTGCAGATTGGTGCCCAATGACTGTAACCAAGGCCCAGTTGCACTAAAGGAGTCTGAGCTCGAGCTCAAGGTAATCTCGAACAAAAAGGCGAATCGGTTTGATCTCAAGTTCGGTATAATTTAAATGTCATCAGGATTATAACGGGTTCAATGTCGAGATTATCACCAGCTCGAGCTGTCGGGTTGCACTAAGATTTTCGCATAATTTTCTTATCTCTAAAGCAAATAAATATAAAAATTTCTGCGATTCCCAAACTCGAACTTAAGCCTCAGTATTAGTTAATCCTGAAGTGAGTGTTGTTTCTGCATTGGAAGAGAATAATTTAGACACTGCGATTAGCTCAACCTCAGGATCATGAGTTTAATCCCGACGTTGAGATTATCCTAATGTTGGGTTAGTGCAACCAACCTCAGGTTTCTTTATAGTTCTGAAAATTACTATAATATGCCTCCCTCACTATTTCTCAGCCAGTGTGAGAGGCAGGAGTTATGAATTGGTCGGGAGTTAGAATGCTATTGGTTTATCATTTCTTTACATTTGAAATCATGTGCATATAATTTTCATAGAGAAAAATGTTACTGTAGTTGATGCCAGGAGAAGGACAAAATGCTCGATGCTGCAGAATATACTTTTTCACAGACATGGAAAATTTTTTTGAGAAAGAATGAAAATCCAATATAAAAAAGTGAATTTTTTCCAACTTTAACCAAAGTTCTCAAAAATCTAGTCCGCTCCTTTTTCAAGCTTGGCGACTATTGAAGCAAGTATATATATTCTTTTTTTTCTGCCCCGTCGGGGCATTTGATATTGAACTAGTCTAGGATATAAACAGTTTTGAAAATGAACTGTGTAGCTGATTTTTATGTGCGAAATCGGAAAGCTTGCAGGGCACAAAAATGTACATTTTTTAATAATATTTGTTAAGTAATTTGCATTTGCTTTGTTTATAAAATAATTGAGGGGAAAAAGTAAGAAATTAAGGGAGTAAAAAGCGCAGGAGCTAGTAACATTCAGCACCATTTATATACAGTGAGAGAAAGAAGAGTAGTATAGTAGAAGCATACATGTAACGGAGCTCCGAGGTCTGGGAAACGTCAAGCGACTTTTTAGAGATGGAGGGGTCATTGAGTGCCCAAATTTTTAGGGGAGAACCACTGAAGGAAAAAATCCGATTTTTCCGCCAAAAATGTCAAAAAAAAAATTGAAAAATAGTATTTTTAGTTTTAAAAACCGTAAAAAAATGAACTCGCTGTGGCGAAAAGCTCCGGAAAAATGGACATTTTCGACCGTTTTTGTTCAAAATGACTATTTTTTTAATCAAAAAATTGAAATATTTCAGTTTGCTTCAATCAAAAGTATGGGGGTCCCTGTGACCACCATATGCTTAGCTATATATATGATAGGAAAATTTTGAGGCGGGATCACTGTATGACTGACGATTTTTGTGGAGGTTCTTATGACACTCCTCGAATTACATGATGAACCAAACAGCACATCTAGACGTGTCACACACAGCGAGCAAAAAAAGGTCAATGAAAATGAGGACTTTACCACTACTTAAATGCACAATTTTGGGATGTGTCGTACAAATGACATGAAAGATTTTTTCAATTTAGTCAAATCAATAGAGCTGATAATCCCAGAATAGCGCTTAAACCATTTTTCATTTATTCTTTAAATTACGTACCAAATACCTTAAATTCCTTTTTTAGTATTTTTTGGCGATTATGTTGATATTCGCTTGGTTGCACCATTTCATTAAGAAGCATGGCAAATATCCTCTAGATCCTTCTCAAATGCTGAGCAAAAGATTTAAGTGAAAAAAGACCACCAATCTTATGAAGGGTTAATCAAATGTATAATTTTACTGTTCCAACATTTTTCGCATCTAATTTCACCATATTATCGCGAAGGAGAATTGTCTTTGAGCAAAACTTGATGCCACGAAAAACATAAACAGAAATGTAAACATGAAAAATAAGGAAGAGATTCAGATGATATTATGCGTTATGGTAGAACTATACAAAGTCTTGGAATAAAAATACAAAAGAATGGTACATATTTTTTAATATTCGTCATTTATTTTAATTAGTATATTTACTACAATTTCCAAAGTTTGGCACCAAAATAAAAACCCACGGAATTCTCAGTCAATATGCCAACACTTTCATGAAAAACTAGGAAGTATATTTAAAAAGTTTTCAAACTTGAGATATTGTATTAAATTTGCAGGAAAGGGAAAGATGCCCTTCAGGTGCTGAAACAGTTGAGCAAAAACTTAAATACTCGGTATGGAAAAAACACCGCATGTTATGGAGTTGTGCTAATATGTATCGATGCTTTTCATAATGATTAAATATTCAAATTTACTTTTTTATACTTTTGGAGCAGCCGAAAAATTAATTTGATAAAACATCATACTTGTGGGGGGTATATTAGGGCTATTAGCCCTATCAGGCCTGGTGGATGCGTCTGGTTTTTAACTATATGTGAGTTTCTACTGGTCTTTTTAACCCAGAAGCTGCTCTATTTACATTTTTTGACCGGAGCCTAGAAATTTTTAAGGAGGGGGCGGACCGAGCAAAAAACTATTTTTTCGGGGCGCAGCGCTGGGAAATTTTCGGGTTTTTACATTCTAAAAGGCTGTAAAATGAATCTTCGTAACAGACAACCCCATAGGGAGGGGTATGAGGGGGTATTACCTGAACCTAAAGTACTAAAAATTCATCACTGGGTGCATAATTTTGAGGCAAACTCGGCGCGTAGCGCCGGAAAAATTTTCGGATTTTTGTGTCTCAAAATGCTAGAAAATGAATGTTTGCAACAATTATTCTTGGATAGAAGCTCCGAATTTAGAGTCTTAGAATGACGTTTTTATCGTTTTTCAATGCGGATTGTGAAGTTTCACGTCTCAAAACATTTGGAAAAGTCCAAAAAGTGAGAGAATAAAATTATAAGAAGTGATGAAAAATCTTAATTATCATCAAATATTGACTCTTAACTAGTAAAAAGAGATGAAGTAATTCAATTGATAGAAACTGTTGAAGGTTAATTGGTTAGTGGAAATAGACGTGCTAACGGCTGCTCCTAGAAAAACAATGACTGTTATACTCATGATCGGCGCCGAGCGCCGGAAAATTTTCAGGTTTTGATCTTCTGAATTCACCAAAAATCACTTTTTCGGCTTTGAGCTCGGAAAAATATTTTACCACAATGAGAACTATGCCCAAATTTTTTTTCATCATTCCCAAATTTTTTTCCTCAAAAGACTTCATTTGATGAAAAAACGCTGCTCCAAGCGAGACGAGAGAAAAAATTTGTTAAGATTGATGGAAAATCTCATTTATCGGCAAAATATTGACTCGCAACTACTAAAAAAAGAGATGGGGTAATTTAGTTGATTGAAACCGTTAAAGGTTAATTAGTAAGTATAAATAGATATGCTAATGGCCGCGACTGATAGAAAGCAATGACCATTGTACTCAAATTTTGAGATTTTTCTTAGTAATAGACAAGAAATCGACATATGACAAAGTGGGGGCTCTAGCCCCACCGCCCCCTAAATACGGCCTTGTATACATATATATTCTTAAAGTTTTTTAAAATATATATAAAAGCTTGTAGCCAGGAATTTTTTTCGAGAGGAGGGGCACATTTTTTTCGAGAGGAGGGGCACATTTTTTTCGCACTCAATTTACTCCAAAATTAGCATTTCTGACTTGACTTTTTCTTGAAGAAAAACCCTCTTCTTCTTTAAACATTTGTGGGGTGCATGGCCCTCCCAAGCTGCTGCCTGCAGGCCAGTATATGTGATAATGTGATAACTAGCAAAGTTTTTTTAAGCAAATGCACAATTTTCTAACTTCAGCTATTTGCAAAAAAACTTATAAAATCTCAGTTTACCGAATATTTGGAAATTACGACAGTATAGATAGATGGGGTTTGACATTCTGACATTCGAAACAAGTTGTACCTGAAAGCAGTGTAATAAGCAATTTGCCGTTCAATGTCATTCACAAAAGCTGAATCACGGCCGGTTCCCGGCAAAGAGAGAATGTCGCTCAAATTCTGAAGAAAAACGGAAATGAGCAAACTCTGTGGCGATAATGAAGTAAGTCATTTTTAATAACGCGTACCTGTAAGACAGCATCGTAAAGTCTAATCATATCCTGCGGCTTGGTCGACTTTAAATTAAGAGAATTAGTGAATTTCCTCGTTTCGTCGGAAATTTGACTTAGTTGCTGAGCCCGAATCAAAAGCAAGTATTTATCTACAGTTTTCATTAAACGAACGCTCGACAACCAAAAGTATAAATTTTGAGCTTCACTAAGTTCTTCGTGTTGAACGTTTTCATCTGCATCACGTTTCATTTTAAAATTCTGAAAAATGGCAAACATTTCCAGGAGGAATGAATAACATGCAAGATTATAGATCGAGCGGGAAATCAATATAAAAAGTCTAAAAATTGGGACAAAATTTTAATCTCAAAATTTCAATGACAATTATTGAATTCGAAGATGCGTAACTAGTTCTAATACTGACTCTTCGGAACTCATAGAATCAATTGTAGAAGGAAGCAAGCTTTCTCAAACAGTTTAATCTATTGATTGCAGATGGAATATTTTACTTCGTCTTTAAATTCATCTCTAACGGTTTGCATAGCATCGCGACAATCGACTAATAACTGCTCAAACAGGCTAATCTGAAATAAGAATACATGTACAATAAACAGGAAGACTATAAGAGTAAGATAAGTTGGAAACTTAACAACTCGGATACGGCAAGAAATTGCAAAAAGAAGAAGGTGAAAAACATCGCAGCCTGTATGATGTTACTTTTTCTCAAAATTAAAATGGGACTCCGAAAAATGCGATTTTAGAGGTTGTGATGCATGCTCATGAACAAATACAGTATGAGGCTCACTTTGGCATCTACGCTGCCGCCTCTATCAACTGAATCATCGAATTGTTTCCAACTTGATACAAAGCTTTTCACTTTTGTCGACGCTTTCGAAACATTGATCTTCGATTTGCACCAGTCAATTTCGAATTTTGAATCTTCTAGCTGTCTTTCACGCGTTTGAGCTATGAGTTTCTAGGAACGACGATGCAGAATATGGCTAATCAGCAACGCATAAATTTTTAACTGACTTCTATATCAGCGTTTGGCGTGTTTTCTGAAACATCAGTCGGCATTGGCTCGTTCAAATTTGCATAACATAAACGTAACTGAGGCGCTAATAATTCGTGATAGCGCTCTTGATATATGTTCTTTTCAGAACCGGATAATGCACACGAAAGCTTATCGTAAATAGTCCTGAAATTTGACAATATAGGGTGTATAAATCTTCCAAAATTAATTCAGAACAGGAATAATTTGTTGGACCTAAATAGTCCTACACAGGGCCGTGCGCAGGATTTTTTCATGGGGGGGGGGGCGGACTAAATTTTTTTTACTGAATAGCCCCAGAAAATGTTGATTTTATGCGATACACTGTTTGCATGCTGCCTCAATAAGGGGGGGGGGCGCCCCGTCCCCCTTGTGCACGGCCCCGATCCTACACTAACTTGGCAGTATTCAAATTGATAGTCGCATTTTGAAATTGTTTTAGCGCGATATTCAAACAACCATGTAACCAAGCGTTGTAAGCTTGGGCTTCCAATTTAGTTGCCGCATCAACGTTCGATTCGTCTGATTTGCATAATTCTTCTAATAGCTGACTGTGTTTCACGGCCTTAAAAAAATTTGTAGAGACTAAAAACAAAATAGGGTGCTTTCCTGAATTTGTTTCTAAAGAATTTGATATGGGAAAAAATACGTGGTAAGAGTACGCCCTTCCAATTTACACGTTCTCAAGAGATGAATGATTGCCGAAATTCTATATATGTACGCATGACTAAAGTTTATTACCCGTCTTAATTTATTCAAGGCCTGAAATAATTTACGACTCTGTGGCTCGTTGCTCGCTTCTTGTCTTAGTTGCTCAGCGTAAGCCCAACAACGTTCGGCCTCAAATAAGCAAATCAATAAAAATCTAAAATAATTTAGTTAATAGAACGATATCGAGTCTATTATAAAAATAAAACCTAAAATCGGCGGAGACATTCTCGATGGAAAACTTTTTCTGTTGGAAACTACGTTGTTTGTGAGTGTTCGTGATACGGAGCGATTTGCGGATTCTTCTCAATTTTCTAGCGCAATAACTCCTTAAAAGTTAAGTGTAAGATTTTAAAATACTCTTTTAGGATAAAAAATATTTTGAGTAAATCTACATTACTGATTATATCAACATATCTGTAAGAGGTCCGACCAGTTGGGCGAGGTTGAATCCGAAATTTTAGGGGAGGGGGGTCGAAAACTGTCGAAAGTTTTCCGAAGAAATGTACTTTTTCCCAATTTTTCCGAGTTTGGGGGGGGGTCCCCCAAGCCCCTAATTACAGGTATGAATATCAACACAATTTCATTTCTAGTAAATACTATGCCTGAAAATTGATAGAATTATGCTCAAAATACTAGGTTGAAAGGATACCGTAACGTTTTAAAAATCCAGTTAGCCCATATCAGTAACCACAACACAACGCACAAACGAATATCAATTTAGATAATTAAGCTCTGAGTACTCAGCAAAATGCACCTTTGATAGGAAATATGTACGATGCAAGATACTGAAAATTGTCCGGGACGCAATCATCATCCATGAAGGGAATCAATGCGATTTAGATTTTCTATTTGCCAAATGAATTATACTGGTCAACTGTCATGTTGAATGAGAGATTTACCTGTAGCGTTGATAATTATCGTGTCGCAAACCATGTTGCTGTTGAGCCTCCTGAATAATACGCAAAATACTTAGAGTAGACAGAAGTAAAACATTTTCTGTTGCTCCAGTCGCCATGAATACGCGTCCAATCTATGGAAGGTTGAAAAATCCTAATCAGAAAAAAGTTGGACACACTGTCATGCACAGTACACATTATAACAATGGTATATGGTCAGGCTTTTTTTTGGGCCAATTTGGAGCCATGACTCCTTGAAATTCATTTTGGCTTGTAAAAAATTGGGCATGCAAGCCATTCTGGCTTGTAAAAAATTTGGTGCTAAGTGACAAGTTACTATAATGCTTACCAATAAAAATTCGAAATTTATGTGTTTTGCTCTTGATAGGACTTTCTTTCTATTTTTATATTACTTTTAACATCAAGTAATTCACCTTATTGATGATTTTCTAAATTTTTCAGAATGGCTTCTCATTCTTTAAAATATTTTTTTGAAAAACAACAAAAAGCAGCAGTAGAGCAAGGGAACCAAGCAGATCATAATATTTCAAGCCAACCTTGTACGCCACCAGTTGTTGATGTAGAAGAAGCTCATAGTTCTTTAAATGATGACCCTGAATCAGAAATTATTGATGATGATGAACCAGTTCAAAAAAAGGTAAGTAGAAGAATTTCATTTATGCTTAATTTGCATCTAAATTCAACATATTTTTAAGGCAAAACGTGGGTTCCAACTTAAGTGGAAAGAGCAAATGCCTTGGATCAAATGGGATTCAAAGAAAGATCTGGTAACATGTAAAGTTTGTACTGATGCAAAAATTCGCACTGATAATGTGCAATGGACAATGGGGCTACATTGTCCAACAAAAGAAGGTTGGAAAAAGTACACATTCATGCAACATGAAAAATCGGAAGGCCACAAAGCAGCACTAAAGGTTTTTCACAAAAAAACAATCATTTTAAAAAATAATGATACCTAAGCAATGGTTTTCAGGTGCCTGCCTGTCGAAATGAATTTCGAAGTGCCCATGGTGCAGCAATGACAAAAGCAGTTACTCCTTTGCCTGGAAAACTGATGCTCATGCGAAATGTTTTATTTGCAGTTAAAAATGAGTTGCCAATTAGTATGGTCGAAAAATTGCATGATTTACTCATGGGTCATTTATCTCAGTTGGACGATAAATGGAATGAAGAAAATGTAGATACATATGAATGAAATGTTATGGATTAAAAAAATGTTTTCTTTTTTAGAATAATTCTAATGAAAAAAGCCCGTTTAAAATACCTGGCATTGATTTTCATACCTCTAATTATTCAGCATATGAATTCTTAGATGCATTGAATAAATATGTTGAAGAAACTGAACTCGAAGAATTGAAAGTAAAATGGAGACTCATTGCTGATGATGCATATCTAATTTATGTAAATATTTTCTTATAGAAAGCCAAAAGTTTCACTCTTTCATGTGGATGAATCAAAAAAATAATCAAAAACGAAATTATTATTGGTGTATACTCAACATGTGGATATAGCTAGCCAAGCTGTCAAGCAACAATTTCGAAAAGTAATCGGTTTACAACAGACAGATGCCGAAGCTCTTAGCGAAGCTATTTTGACATATTTCGAGGAAAATGGAATTGATGGAAAAAATGGTAATGTTTACATCGGATGGTGCAAACGTAATGCTTGGATGGCAAAATGGGACAGCCATGAAAATTAAAAGAGCCCTAGATTGCCCCCATATTATCTCTTTTCATTGTGTGGCTCACTTGCAGGCTCTTGGTGTAAAGGATACATGCAAGGTGAGTTGGTTAAAGAAATGAAACAGAATATATTTTTATCCTTAATATTTTTAAGATGGCAAAGCATGCCTCTTTCATGAAAATGGAACATATGCTGAACGATTTGATTGCCTTTTTGAATACCCATAAACATCATGTTGAATTAAATGCTTTAGCAGATTTACTGGAAACAGAATATACAAATTTAGAACCCTGGATTGCAGTTCGGTATGAGAATATGAGATGCAAATTTTAGATTTCCTAATTTCCGTTTCATTTATACATTTAGGTGGTTATCCTAGTCACTCTCAGTC
This sequence comes from Romanomermis culicivorax, assembly GCA_963922205.1. Taxonomy (NCBI): domain Eukaryota; kingdom Metazoa; phylum Nematoda; class Enoplea; order Mermithida; family Mermithidae; genus Romanomermis; species Romanomermis culicivorax. Next base: position 542,706 of record CAWUHX010000048.1, read on the forward strand.
CAGTCAGTGGTCAGAAATTTGCCAGTCATTATACAATATCTCGAAAATTGTAGTCAAGATTATCCAACAGCGAAAGGATTATTTAAACGAATGTCGCAAATTGATTTTATGGTCAAGTTACATGCTGTAAATGATGTGTTGTACCATTTGAATACCTTGAATGAACTTTATCAATGCGAGAAAATGCATCCATATGATGTTAAAGTAAGTGCTGGTTTTACTTCAAATAAGCCATTAACTGTCTGTGTATTTGTTCATTCTTTAAACTCAGGTTTTTGCCAATTCCATTTGTGAAATTTTGGATGCTTTTGCTGCAATCACAGAAACAATTAGGAAAAGTAAATCAATGAAGCTACTCACACTTCGCCTTACGACTGATGATTTAGCCAAAAAATTGAAGTACCATATCAAGCCGTGACATATAGGCAATAATCAAAATTATGATGAATTCGTGAAAATTGAAGAAGAAAAAGCTTTAAAAGAAGTTCAGGGTATAAGTTTTCCCAGCTTTTAATGAACTTTTCCTGATGATAGTTGACTTTTCAGCTTTTACTCGTGATATCATTGAAACGGTATCCAAACGAATTGATTCTAATGATAGCGACTTATTAAAAGCAACAAAAATATTTGATCCATGTGCCCAAAATAGTCAGTCAGAAGATGATCAAGAATCAGCTTTAGAAAAACTTGTCGAAGCTTATGCCCCCATTTTTGAAATTGATCCGGATGCAGAAACAGTTAAACAAGAATTTTTATTACTAAAAGTGAGTCTTGTTTTTGTGTTTTATCAACAGTTTTCAAGCAAAAGAATATTTGAATTTTTGCAGGCCCAATGCCTTACAGCTTCTACACCTAATTATGCTCAAGATTGGCACGAAGTTCTTTGGCATACGATTCACTACAAAGAAGCTTTCCCAAATTTATCGATTTTGGCCGAAATTATTTTGTGTTTTAATGCTTCGAATGCAAATGTAGAGCGTGGTTTTTTGTTAATTAATCGTATAAAGACAAAAACTCGATCACGAACAACGGTGAGCTATTCAAATGCCTTATAGTTTTGATATGATGTGATTACGTCAATTTTTTAGGCAGAACATGTTGATCTGCTAATGCACCTTGAAAAGAATGGAAATTCATTCAAAAAATTTGCTTATGAAGATGCCTTTAGAGTATGGGCTGCACAGTCTCGTTATAAATTGGGTGATCTTGCCAAAAGGCCCACTAGCAAGTGATAAATCGTATAATGTGAGATAAAATATGTTTAAAAAGGAATAAAGCTTTATTATGTTTACGTTTTAAGTATAAAAACATGTATATACATCATAGGTCGCCAAGGTCAGATTTTCCAGGTGGGGGTAAAGTAAAAAATTTGCGAGGGTAGTGTAGCTAACGTCCACTAAACACTGAATTTCGTCTCAAAATTAGGCACCCAGTGATCAATTTTTAGGACTTTAGGTGGGGGTAATACCCCCCTCATACCCCTCCCTATGGGGTTGTCTGATATACATAAAATCATCATTTTTTAGCTTTGGCCTCGAAAAATTGCGATTGGCTACCAAAAAAAGTGCCTTAGGAGCCAATTGGCTTAAGGGTCAAAAATGAAAAAAAGCCTGATAATGGTAAAAAAATTAAACTGCATCTTGATTTTGAAAAATTATCTGGATACTCTGGGTTTTTTGCGCAGCCTGGCTGGCGCTGTGCAACACCAGCTAATTAACTGAGCGTTGTTCCTTGACTGATTTTCCCATGTTGATTGAATTTTCATCAGTTCATCGATTATTTTATCTTTGGTGGCAGGATCTTTTTGGCATGGTGCTAATGAAACCAGAGTGGTAATAGAAATTTAAATGTGAAAAATTTTGAAGAAAAGGTCGAGACGAAACTTAGATAAAAGATATCAAAAACTTGTGTCAAAAAATCAAAAATCGGGAAAATTTGAAAAAAGTCGCTTTTTCAGCCTTTTATGGGAACATTTGCTCAATTTTACAATCTTTTGGGACCCTCTGGCGAAAAAGCTTAAAATTTGTTCATACCTGTAAGAGGTCTAACCAGTTGGAGGGATAACCAGTTGGAGGGATAAACCCCAAATTTGTGGGGGGACGGTATCAGCGTTTTTTTGTGCACGGACATTTGAGACAATTTGCACGAAAGGCCAAATAAATTTGTGATACTGGCACAAAAAAATTTTTCTACTAAAAACATATACTGAAAACTGCAGAAAGATTTTAGGCCAAAAGTTTGATAAAAATATAACCTAATTAAAGCTACGTTAGACGCATTAATTTTTTGTGAGAATTGTGCCAAACCTATTTTTCAGCCAACCAGGTCAATGAGATGAGAAAAAACTGTGCTAGAAAATGGTTTACGATAACTCAAAAAGAAATGGAATGCTGATGAAATTTCAATAATTCTAGAATTATTCAGGAAGTTCAAATTAATTCAATTTTCGACTACGAATATCTACGTATATTTAACAACAATTTAAAGACTAGGCAAAATAAAGTCGAAAATTGTGTAAATTTTCAGTCCAAACATTGCAACAGCGATATCGATTTTTGTATTTGAATCAATCGAACACAAAAAGTTTTAAATCAGGATCAGACTGAATAAACAAAGAATATTCAGAATTTCATTTCATCCATCAGTTTATGACAAATTTTTTTTGCATTTTCAGCCCCGAAAACGTTTAATTATCAAGGAAATTTAAAGTTTGAGCAGCCAAAATTTTGTGCCAATTGGCACAAACGCTCAAATCAAATTTTTTTTGTGCCATTTCAAACTTTTTTGAGCCAAAAAACAAGTTTTGCCCCAAAAAAACTGGACGGGGATTTTTTAGGGATGGCGGTGGCCCCACCCAAATTTCTCTGACGCCGGTTTTTGGGTGTTTTCATGATGAAGGGAAGAAAGAACAAGTGAAATTATGCATGGGAAAAGCGCCAAAGCGAAGTTATGGGAAAAAATGCAATGATGTCCCCATATTCGTCCACCTTTTCTTCTTCATCGTTCTTCAAATTATTCATTTGGAAGAGCCTCAACAGTGCTGCGCCCTTGGGGCGCAGCTGCTGTACCCTAAGCCTAAGCCTAAGGAAAATTTTAAAGGTAGGGTAAATTCGGCGGCCACCGCCACCCCTAATTTACCCCTGGACGGTATCAAAATTCCCAATTTTTTTGGGAGAGGGGTCCCCAACCCAAACATCCCAACAAAATTCGAAAATTTTCCCAAAAAAGGCTAACAAAAAAGCAACTTTTCCAAATTTTTTCGAGTGGGGGCATACCCGTATCCGAGATTTTCGAAAAAGTGGGGGGGGGGGGGCGGATTTTCCAAAATTTACCGAATAAAAAAAATCATTTTTGCAGTAAAGACGACTTATGGTCAATTAGTTATGTGTGCTTGGATTAGTGGCTAAATTTTTTGTTCGACGAAAAGTATGTAAATATAATGATTTAATTTGGGAATTGCGATGTATAAGTGCAATGATATTGCTAAAATTTTATTCCGAAAAAATTTAGGGGGGGGGGGACACTTCCCCCCTCTAAATACGGGCCTGGCTGGGAGCCTTTCAATTGGATTTGTTCCATACCTGTAAGAGGTCCGACCAGTTGGGGGGGGGGGGGGTGGTAAACCCAAAATTTTGGGGAGGGGGGTTAAAAAACCTCCAAAAAAGTCGAAAAAATTTCGAAAATTTTCCAGAAAAAGGCCAAAAAACAATTTTTTCGTGATTTTTTCCAACTTTTCCGAGTTTGGGGGATGGCTGGGTATAGGGTTGACCAAGTTGGGGGTGGGGGTCTCAACATTTGGTTATAGGGTTCGACCAAGTTGGAGGTGGATGTCTCCACTCAATTACGGCATACCTGTAAGATTCCGACCAATTGGAGGGGGGGGATAATTCGGAATTTTGGGCATACCTGTAAGACCTCCGACCAGTTGGGGGGGGGGGGTGGGGTAAATCCGAAATTTTGGGGGGGGGGGGGTAGGAAAAAGTCGAAATTTTTCCCAAAAAACATACACTTTTTGGCAAATTTTTTAATTTTTTCCCAACTGGGGGGGGGGGGTTGGGGGGGGGAATGATTTTGGGTACTGGGTTGGCCAAGTTGGGGGGGGGGGTCCCCCCAACCCCCCCCAAGTACAGGTATGATTTTGGGGGAGGGGGCCAAAAAAAGTCGAAATTTTTCCCAAAAAAGACCAAAAATATACACTTTTCTGCCAATTTTTTCCAAACTGGGGGGGGGTGGGTATATGGTTGGCCAAGTTAGGGCGGGGGTCCCCCCATTACAGGTATGATTTTTTCCTCTTGACCAGCGTTTTTTGTGCACGGACATTTGTGCCAATTGGCACAAAGGGCCAAAAAAATTTGTGCCAATGGCACAAAAAATTTTTCCAGCCTAAAAACATACTGAAAACCTCCAAAGAGTTTGATAAAAACATAACTAAAAATTCTTTCGCCGCACTGATTTGCATAAAAATCGTGCCAACTGTATCTTATCTAAAGCACGCCAGTGCGGTAAGAAAAACTGATCGAGAAAGCAGTTTATGCGATTCGAAAAGAGATCGTATGCTGCGAGAATCCGCATATTTTTATAGAATTTTTTGGGCATTTTATATTTTTCTTTAATTTTAGATTACAAATTTCTTCTTAATGAGGATGTCCATTATTGCTTTCTCCTGAAAAAAACTAAGTTGAAGGTCGCGTTGCGTAAATTTTTGGTTGACAAATGGTGCCAACAATGTCAATTGATCGAATCAAACACCAAGAATATAAATTTCGGTTTCCAATCACATTCGAATAATACGATTCTCCCAGGTTCTAAACAAATAAAAGTAACCGACAACTTATTGACTTGGCGCGAAGCGCCGAAATTTTTTTGCATTTTCAGCCCTTAAAATGACTAAAAATCAAGGAAATTCAGCCTTCGACCAGTCAAAAAATTAGTGCCAATTAGCACAAACGCCCAAAATTTTTTGTGCCTTTGGCCCAAAAAAAGCACTGCTCTGACGGGAAGCTTCGTTCGGATCTTCTCTACAGTGTTCCGCAGTAAAAAGATAGGTCTCTCTAGTTAACCAGCATACTTGACATCTGTATCGCATAAAGTGCGATAACAGAACACACGGAATATTCCATCCATCGGATTAGCGATACAGTTTGATCTACAACACAACCTAACGCGCACAGCTGCGATACAACATAACTACAAGTCACGCGATGCAATTACCTACATCAGAGTACACAAATACATATTTACAGTGACAGCTTGCAATACAGTCAAATTCTAAAATAGCGAGTTGAGGCTCCAAAGTTAAATCTTGAATATAAATCCAAACAAACAAAAATAATCTTCGTTTTCAACCATAATTTGTTGGTCTTACGCCACTATTGATTTTGTTATGTGTGGACATTGTGGCGATATCAATTCTAAAATGATGAAAACCATAGTAAAAATCCTCTCAGAAGTTATAAGACATTAGTAGTAACCATACATGCACGTGGGGGGTTTGGCCCTCAGCAGATTCCTGCTGACTCACAGCTGATTTGACTACCCCAGCCATAATCGAGAAGATGACGAAGGAAAATGAGCAAGAGAGAAGAGAAAGTTGTGATAAAAATAGGAATAATGTTGTAGTTTAACAGCATTCCTAAACAAAGCATACTTGATTCCAAAAAAGTAACATTAAAACCTTAAAAAGTGCAGTCTAGGCAAGTAATTTCGCATATCTGACTAATCAAGGATAAGGCTGTTTGGATGTTAGAAGATCTATTTAAGACTTTTTTCTTATCAAGAACGACAAAAAATTTGTATTCCACCCCCTGTCCAGGCTGACCCCAACAGAATTTCTATGATGTGCATGTATGGTAGAAACAACCACTGATATTTCACTGAAACTATTGAAAAACAAAAAAAATAATACAAAGAGCCGATCAATTGCTTTGATTATCGCCACATAAAAAACAAACAGTTCTTTGAAAACGTACAGGCACCCCTTAGAGTTGGAGGACCTTACAATTGTCATCATGCCAGTTTCCAAGAAGCGTACTATATTTTTCTGGATTTACAAGGCGAATAATGAGAAAAAAAGAAAATTTAAGGCGCCCAATGAACGTTTCTGACACACATAATACTCCATGATTTGACCAAGTATATTTTGCAGTGTTCGTCTGGAACCAAAACAATTATTAATTCAAGAGCTACATATGTATTTCGTGTGTTTTCTGGACGAAGTAAACGGTTATTATATACTTTGAAATCTAAGGTTTTCGATGAAACAAAATCTACCGCCCCATACCTGACGTCAACCGGAAGCGTGTCCAATATTTCGCAGCTAATGTGCAGTTCGCTATCTACCAGTAACGACAAACACAGTGTTTTTAGCGTGGGCAACATATCTAATACGTGTAAATCCGAGTGATCGATCAGACTCGTTTCGGGGCTCATCGAATCTTCATCTTCGCTGAAAGCCGTACCATTCTTGGGGCTTAAGGAAATGTTAAATTGGAGAAAAATGAGCATGTAATTATGAAGGAAGCGAAAGTATTACCTCGTACCACCGAAAAGGAAAACGCGGTCAGCCACCGGAACGCAACACTGCCTCCTCCTGGGTCTAGGGGATAAACCGCCGGCCAACATTTTGACCCATTTTTTCGAATCTAAAAAAATAAAACAGGTTTCAAGACTACATATGATTTTATTTTTTTGTTACATTACGCAGTTTCATTTCTTGGAAACTTTCAGATCGCCGGATTATTTATGTTTGAGAAGTAGCAAATAGGGCAATTACAAGAATTTTTAACTATTTAAAAAAATATTCGACTACAATGATTTACAATACACCATTTTATTAGAGCAAGACGCATATAGAGCGCCTAAAATGCAGAAAAAAGCATCCGTGGTCACACTATAAACGTTTTTAAAAATGTAGAAAATTTTTAGAAAGTGAGGGAAACAATTCTAGATCTGGTCCGCATGTGGAAAAAATCTTCGAGGAAAAAATCTTCGAGGAAAAACACAGTGGTTCCAACCTCAAATGCAATATATGTAAATAATTTAAGAAATTTAGAGAGTCGAAAAAATATTCAGTTTGACACGAGATGCTATTTACGTGCGTCATATTTGAATAAGTCATTAAAATGCTCTTTCGAATTTCCATTGAATCCACCGAAAATATACAATTCGTCGTTGTAACACCCTGAAAATAAAATTGAAAGTTAGTATACAGTTCTGATTGCAAGTTCACAATATGACAGAACGTAAATAATGTCTGAAGTTGTTGGTCAAAAATTGTTCGCTTGAGATATCATTTTATTGAATTTGCAGCCTCAATTCGGATCAAACGAACTTACATGCAGAATGACTCCGACGGCCTTCCGGTTTTTCCACGCTAAGAAACGTCGGGGCAACGCGCCAACTAAAATCCGATAAATCTAAATATCTGAGCTGATGATCGTACTTCTCTCTTGTCGAGAGATATTGACCCATATAGTCCGATCGACCGCCAAAAACGTACATTTTATGGTCGATTACGGTGGCCGTATGAAAGTCCCGCCAGGCTGGCGACTGACCCTGCAGTAGAATATAAAAACCCGTAAAGGCAAATAAGTTAAAATTTGAAAAAGTTTCTTTCTTACCGATGTTTGAACATGATTCCACTGCATATTCCGAAAATCCAATTCGTAAGTTTCGTTAGAAAAACGTTGAAATTCTTCTTCGTAACCCGCAAAAATGATCATTGAATCTCTGTAAACACAGGCAGAATGGCCATCGCGTTTCGGTGGTAGGACACCCTGAGAAAGAAAGACGAATGACGTTTCGTAAAAATGAACTGACTTTTTAACTTCTCACTTTTGCTCTCATTTTCAACCACTCGCTACACCGTGGATCGAACAAATAAAGCGAAGAACACCCACCGTCACTGTCATTACGACCACCCCATAAGTAAGCTCCGCCACAGTATTCTACAACCGTATGACCATACCGTTGATAGGGGGTATCGTAATAAAGTTCATCGGCTTTAGCCGCCGACATCGGTACAGAGGACCAGCGGTACGTGTCTAAAATCACCTAATAACGATAAAACACTTATAGACTACGGAACATATGATGAGTGGCTGGAGTTTACACGATACATTTCATAATTATTTAAAAAATTAAACTATTAAAATATGATGGTCATTCTTCTAATCAAATACTTGGATAACACTGACAGTAAATTTTCATTATTTTAGGCTGAAACAGATTAGATCTTCATAATTTATTTTTATTTTCCCAGAGCCGTATCCAGGGATTTTTTTTATATACCGCGGATTTTTAAAATTTTTTATACTTCCAGAAATGTTTTATGCTTCATAAAATAAAGAGCAAACAGCAGCATTGCTTTACTTCTCGAATTTTTTTCTACATGAAAGCCATACCTGAAAGCTTTTTTATCATCCTTCAAAAATTTTCTACGCCTTTGAAAACGTTTATATTGTGGCCACGTCTGCATTTTGGGGACGTACCTAAATATTGTGATGTTTTCGGAGTCAGTAACCTGCAACAATGAGGAAAAATAGAGAAAATCCTGGTCAGGTTATGTCACCTTGAGCTGATGAACTACAAATTGGTGTTCTACAACGGTTGAAAGCATATTAACGACAAATTTCTCATGAATTCATCCGCTATTAGCATTTCTGTGATTCTGATAAGAAATATCGAATTTTATTTATTATTAGAGGCGCTGGGAAAATTTGAGGGTTTTGCTGGAAAAACGAGTCTTTGAAACAAACATTGCCGAATACACATTTACGGTAGGATGATGTCTTCAATCCTCATCGTTTATAAATAGCGAGAAAGAAATAATATGATTGATGAAAAATCCCAATTTTCGACAAATACTGACTCCTAACCAGTGTTTTTTTTTGCACTGTGAAAAACTTTTTCCGCTCGTGCAAAACCTTTTTTTTGAGATTTTTAGCACCGTCCAAAAATCTTTATCAAATGTGAAAAAAATTTGGGATTTTCATATAGAAAAGATACATTTTGGTGCATTTTAGTAGGATCAAATCTAAAAATTTTAATCGTTTCGCGCTGGTTATAACTTTAATAATCATTATTATCAGGGCCGTGCGCAGGATTTTTTCATGGGGGGGGGGGCGGACTAGATTTTTTCACTGAATAGCCCCAGAAATGTTGATCTTACGCGGATATACTGTGTGCATCATGGTTTTTTTCCTCGAAGATTTTTTCCACATGAGAACCGGAACCAAAATTTTTTTCCACATTTTTAAAAACGCTTATAATGTGGCTACGGTTGCTTTTTTATGCATTTTAGGAGCATACCCAAGCATTTTGTTGTAGTCAGAAACCTGCAAAAATGAGGAAAAAAATTGAGAAAATTCTGGTTATGTTAGTCAAAATGAGCTCTTGAAGAATATATTGGTGTTCTATAGAATGGTCCGGCGCGGAGCGCCGGAAAAATTTTTTGATTTTCACTTTCTAAAACGCTGGAAAATGAACCTTCATAACGTTGGGAAATAAATTAAAATCAGACTGATGAAGCGTAATTTGCCTTCCATTCCGGCGCTTCGCGCCGGAAAAATTTTTGGATTTTTGTGTTCTAAAACGCTGAAAAATAAATCTCTCCAACAGATAATTCGTGAACAAATGTTTTGAAATCGCGTTCTAGAGTAATGTCTTCAATTTCCACCTTCTATAAATGCAAAAGTTCAGATTGCAAACGTTTAAAAAATTCCAATCATCGAGGGAAAAAATTGAGAGACATGATGAAAAATCTCTATTTTCGGCGACATAATTGACTGTAAACGATTAGAAAATGAAACGATCTAACTTGATTGATAGAAACTGTTGAGCATTAATTAGTAAGTCGAAGTAGATATGCTAACGGCCGCGCCTGATAGAATATAGTTATAATTATACCCATGACCGGCGCGAAGCGCCGGAAAGTTTTGAGATTTTGACCTTTTAAAGTCCACCAAAACGCATCTTTTCGGTTTAGAGTTACTGCCTCAATGGGGGAGGGGGGGGGCGGCCGCCCCCCGCCCCCCCTTGCGCACGGCCATGATTATTATATATTATCAAGCTCAGGCGCGGCTTTTGGCATGTCTATTTTCACTCACCAATAATTTTTAATAGCTTTCATCATCTTTAACGTGTTATTTCATGTTTAATTGGCGATCTTATCTTTATATTTGATGAAGATCCGCATTTTCTCCTTCATACATTTTTTGAGAAAGATCAACACGTCAACTTTCTAAACATTTTGATGCGTTTGTTCCTTTCTTAACATAAATTGAAGTCAAAAGCTTCATGGAAGTATTATTTTTAAGAAATTTCTACGCTTCTGACTCATATCTTTTCGGCCAAATTTATGAAAGGTTACGAACAAATTAATGGTTTTAAAATTTTTCAAATGATAAAATTTCTAGAAATTATTATTTATAAACACAAAATTCAAATTCAAGTTTTGAGATTTTTTTTCCAAAAAATTTTACACCTGTGAAAAAAATTTGACCTCTTTATTTCCGCAAAAAAGGTTCGTGAAAAAAGTGATGTATTTTTTTTATAGTACAAAAAAATTTTTGGCATGCAAAACTTTTTTGGGAATTTTTTTGCACCCTGCAAAACAGCTCATACAAAAAAACACTGCTCCTAACAAATAAAAAACGAGACGAGATAACTCAATTGATAGCAAATGTTGACGGCTAATTGGTAAGCGTGACCGTTAGCTTATCTACTACCACTTACTAATTTTTTTATATTTTGTTCTAAGGCGTTTAACTTGAACATCCATGATATAGTATTACGTTACTCCAAGAAACATACCGCGGTCGCGGTGTGGCTCCGTATGACCTTGTACTTTCCGCAATGTTGAATGATGGTTGATAATTAATTTCTCAACATTATTGTACGTAACCTAAGACTGCTAATATTTTAGAATATGCGGGATCGCAAAATCGATTTTAAGTACGAATTGATGTGAAATTTTCTTGAAGAGAAAATTTGAATGGTGCAAACTTCAGTCTTAAGGCCCTGTCATACTTCGCCGCGCGGTACCGCGCGGCACCGGTTGTCCTATTCATACTAACAGACGGCGCCGCTTTTTTACTTTTGGATTTTGCTCTTCTCAAAAAATGTGTATTGGTTCAGTTGAAACCTGATGGGGCGCCGCGCGGCGCCGCAAAAATTACAAAAACCTATTCATACTTCAAACGCGGTACCGCGCGGCGCCGCTTTTTAGTATGAATAGAACAACTGGCGCCGCGCGGTGCCGGGCGGTACCGCGCGGTGAAGTATGACAGGGCCTTTATTCTGATGAACTGAGTTGTTGTCTTGACCTTTAGCTACATAGCAAGTAATTAAAGATGTTTTCCAACAAGAATTTGATACCCTCCACTGTCTTTAGTTAAAGTATAGCGCAAAATAGTGTTTTGATCATTATGTACACAAATTAAATTTTTCCAAGTTATTAGAATTTGTTCACCTATTTAATCGGATAATTAAATTGTTTGAAATTCATGGAATAAGCCGAATAACTTTTTCTACTCATATTTAAAAAACATAGGTTACAGACGCTGTGGTACGATACTAACATGTATCCAGAACGTGCGTATCCAGCGGTCGACTTTCATCGTATCTATCTGCGGACGAGTAACCACCAAAGCTATAAATTTTGGAGCCGTCGTTTAAAGCCACGGCAGCATGATTAACGCGTTTCGGGCCGCCTTCCAAATGTACAATCCATTTCATTGTAGACTGAGATGAAAACTGAAACGGAAATAATGATTTAAAAAAGGCTAATCAATCATATTCTTCCGATCTGGAACAGTTGAGCCAGAAATGCAGGAAGAAAAAAAGTGAAATAACTTTGCCGATTACTTCTTCCGCTGTATTAGATAACGACGAAACGCTGAAAGTGTCATTGTCAGAACACAATGCGACCAAATGCGGTTGACACAGATTATCAAAAATCAAAAGTCCGGACGTGAAAAATTTTACCAGTTTTTTTTCAGCAGAGATTCACACTTCTTTCCGCAAAAAAACGTTGAATTATTTACTTTGTATCTTTTAGAAATGCATCGGGTAGCATATTTTGAGAATATGGGGCACGGATACAAAATTTTAAGAATATCGGGGCAAAGAAGCGGCCGGGTCCGGGTCCAGCAAAATAGTGGGGTAATTCCGGACCCTATTTCGAGCATATCTGGACAATTGGTTCAACCGGATGCAACTTGATACCAGATGAGACGACCTCGGTACCAGATGACTTGATTCTCAGCACCATATCATGTTTTGTAGGTGAACCGTTTCTACCTGAGAGAAAATGAGATCGGGAATTTAGAGATGAACCAAGCAACCAGGGAATCAATTAATTAATCAATCAGTCAGAGAATCAGTGAATCTACTAATCAGTAATGTAAGGCGCCAAACAGGAAATCAATGAATCAATAAACCAATCAGGAAAACAACCACCAATCAGGGAATCAAAAAACCAGCCCACCAAGGAATCAACCAACCAACTAATCAGGAAATCAACTAGCCAACTTGAGAATCAATGGACCAGCCACCCAATCAGGGAAGCAATCAACTAACCAATCAACCAAGGAATCAATAAACAAACCAACCAATTAGGGAAACAACCAACCAACCAGGGAATCAACCAACCAACCAATTGGGAAATCAGTAAAGCAACTAACCAACCAATCAATCAGTATATCAATCAACCAGCCAGGGAATGAATGAGCCAATCAACCAATCAAGGAAGCAACCAACTAGAAAACTGACAAGCCATTCAACCAATTAAGGCGACAACCAAGCAACCAATCAGGGAATTATTCAACCAACCCGGAAATCAATGAATCAACCGACTAGCCAATCAGGAAAACAACCTAACAACCAGAGAATCAACCAACCATCAGGAAATAAACTAGCCAACCAGTTAATCAATGAACCAGCATTGCAATCAGGGAAACAACCAGTCAATCAAAATACAAGCGAATCGATTAGTCAAGCAATCAGTCAGGGAGTCAGTGAATACATTAATCAACCAGGGAATCAATGAAACAATCAAACAATCAAGGAAACAACTAACCAGGGAACTGATGAACCTGATGAATCAATCAATAAATCAACCAACCAGTTGCCTGGTGAATAAGGAAGTCAACGATCTAGCATTAATCTGGGAATCAACCGAAACCAAACTACTGTGAATTAAGCAACCAACAAGTTAATAAACGAAGCAACTTACTTAAGAATCAGCCAACTAAACAGCCAGTTAGAAAATTACCAACCAAATTACAGTGTCAATGATCCAACTAATCAGTGAACCAATCTCAGCTAACTAAATAATCAACTAAAGAAAGCACAGTACGTGACTTAGACAATAACCTATCAAACGATCTAAAATTTACTAGTCATATTTCAAGTATAATTAAGAGTGCATATTTTAGACTCAGTTTAATATTCAGACAATTTATAAGTAAGGACGTAAATCTTCCCACTAATTCTTATAAAACTTGCGTTAGGCTTCTGTTGACGCTACGACTGTTTGGTCCCCCCACACTAAACAGGATGCAGCATTGATTGAAAAAGTTCAGAGATATTTTAAAAAACGTGTTTTTGATTACCCTGAACATGATTATGTGGATAGGTTAAAAATAGTCAAACTTGAAACGTTAAAACAAAGGAGAATCATGAATGATTTGGTCATGTTATACAAAATCATAAATGGAGAAACTGATCTTAATATTCATGAATTTTGTACCGTCGTACATACAAACACCAGATCTCAGAATAATATAAAGTTGAAAATAGATATCCCGAGAACTGACATGAGAAAATATTTTTTCGTGAATAGAACTGTACCACTTTGGAATAAGTTACCTGAAAACATCGTCTCAAGCAGAAACAGTAGCGTTTCTAAATTAAAACTACAAAATTTTAGCATATAGGTCAAATATTAGTGCTACCACAGCCTTTTTGACCTTGCGCAGAATTTTAATTCTGTTTTAATTACGTTTTATTTCGCTTTAATTTTATCGTTTTTTGACGTTCATTGCTTTTTTCGTTTGAGGAATCGTTTTAATGTATCTTGATGTATGTTCAGTTTGCTTGCGCCAAATAAACTTTTTTACTTTACTTTTTACTAGCTAAAGAATGAAGTAACTAACCAAAAAATGAATTAATGAAACATCCACGCAATGGAACCAATCGATCAGGGATTAGCCATCATGATCACTGACCACCAATTGAATTCGGTGAAGCATTTATGTATGACTTAGTGGTGATTTTGCTGTTCGCTCAAGCATAGAGTATATATAGGCATGAATTTGCTTCTCAATCAGGTTTTTTTTTGTTTGAAAGCCAGGAGCCAAACGACTCCTAGGCCTAAATTTTTAGGGGCCAAATTCAAATTTCGGGAGTCAAAAAAAAAGAATATCAAAAAATGGGCTTGTAACACACTGTGGGACGTACGTATTTAAATTATATGAATATACAATCAGTTGATATACGTGTTCAAAAAAATTACTGTTCAAAATTTTATTTCCAACCAGCGTTTTTCGGTTACAGGCTTCTTTCGCTATACATGTGCAAAGATCGGTCAAGAAATCTTTCCGCTAGTAAAATTTTTTAAATGCAAAAAACACGATATTTAAGTCATTTTTGCACAAACCTTCCAAGACAGCACTTGAGTTCATTTCCTTCTGGCACAAAAGTATAGGGTTATGAAAATGCAGTTTATGTTCTTATTCTTCTGTTGTTTCCCATATCCTTCCGGCGCTACGCAAAGAATTTTTTTTTAGATTTTAACACTTTAAAAGGCTGGAAAATCAGTTTAAGGATAACTTATTCAATAAACATACAAGGCTATAAAACATGTATATATCATTTTACATATTAAAAAATATGTTTATACTTTCATAAGTTTGAAAAAATTCAAATTAAATCTGAAATTTATGAAAATCACCTCCATTAACATTATGAATTCAAAGTCAGCTCCATATTTGAAATAATAGCAACAAAAAATGGAAGAATTGATATTTTGATCTCTTCAATGCACCAAAATTCATCTTTTCTAGTCGAACTCCCACATTTTTTCCCTTTTTCGAACAGTTTCCCCGGAAAGTTTGATTTGTAGAAAAACAGTGAATACACCAATCCGAAAAATTATAGAATGACATCCAGCGCTGTTTTCGGTGTTTTATGATTTTAGAGCATGTAAAACACTTAATTTAAATCTAAAATTGAATAAAACTAACTATAACTCGCCAAAATATAAATATAAAAAAGTCAAAATTTTAGGAGCCAAAATGACTCCTAGACCTACAATTTTAGGCGCCATTTCCAAACTTTTAGGGACCCAGGCCCCTAAAATGACTAAAAAAGCCTGATTTTCAATATTTAAATATGAAATGAAATTGAAGGGCCTCTGCCATAACCTCCACCACCATAAATAAATATTTCGGAATAATCTGCTGTCTGCTACATAAGCTTTCTCGACTTGATTATTTGGCTTGTGCTCGGTTGGTTGAATCATCACTTTGCAAACCGGTAGAATGCGGCCTCCAATAGGCGGTAAAAAGCACCCAAAGAGCGACTCTCATATAAGGTGGGCGGGCGCATATATGACTGTATAGTCCTGTAAAACCTGCCTTACCGGCTATAGGAAAATGAGTAGATATGCACGCAAAAAATAAAAGATCTATTTCAAACTTCGAAATTAACTATCATTTACACATTCTGGACTGGGTATTTTAGTTTCAAAATTTTCTTCCTCATTTTCGCAAGTGTACTGTGTATTATTTTTGAAATAGTAAATTTTAACGTTATACTTTTCGACATGAGAAAAGCAGTTCTTGACGCCTCTGTAAGCTATAGAAATGTGTCATCAAAACATTATCTAAAATTCTAATATTCAATCAAATTGGGAGAACAACTATGAAATTTGGGAAAACATTTCTGGGTAAAAATTCGATAGAAATGTCATTAGACCTTAATTTACCGCATTCAATATTAGTTAAAATCGTTCTCACCGTATTTTTCATCTATTTACGCAAGAGAGACAAATTCTGCGAAAATTCGAACATCTCAATAGAATTATTAAGAAAGTTAATTTTTTGTTCATATTCGGCTGCAAATTTCTTATCAATAACGTGTAAAAATTGACCGCCTTATAATTGCTAAGGCATATCGATTCCTGTCCCGACAATGTCAATTTTTTTATTTGAATCAGACCGCAATCATAATACTTTCAGTTACAACTTTTGAATGCCACTCAAAATAGAGGAAAATCAGAATTTCTTTTCATTCACCAGTCATTGACAACACATAAGTTTGCTTTTGCTGCAATAATACAGATATACTATTCAACAAAAATTTACCAGTGTTCGAGCCCAATAGCAGCAGTCAATAACTGTTTTCATTGACTCGGCGTCGGCGCAAACACTGTTTTTTAATCCAAATCGTGCTTTTTCGGGAAAAAATTCGGAAAAGGGAAAAAAGAAAATTTTGGGATCGGATACAGAAAGGATGCATTTTGGTGCATTTTAGAAGGTCATAATCTCAAATTTTAATTATCATTATTATGTATTAACTAACTCAGGCGCGGCTTTTAGCATGTCTACCTTCATTTATCACTCAATCTATAATAGTTTTCATCTTGTTAAACGTATTATCTCATGTTTTAACTGGTAATCTTCAATATCTTATCATGATATTTAATGAAGATTCACATTTTTTCCTTGACAAAGTTTTTGAGTATTAAGGTAACGTGCTCTACCAAGAGAGACGAAGATTTAAACCATTTCATCACAATTCGAGTTTATCGATTTCATTTTTCAACATATTTCTCAAATGTCTCAATCATCAAATAGCTCCAAACGAAATTCAAGAGCTCAAATTCCATCCATCAAACCCAAACAACAATCACTATCTAGCACAATTACGCTGACACCATTACCCTCGAAAAATACCACATCCAACGCTTGCCCGTGCTTAACCTGCGAGCAATTAGTTACTGACGATAATACAAATGCGCCACAATGTGATATGTGCGGTTCATGGGCCCATTCTGAATGTTTAAACTTGCCCAAATCACTTATTTCTTTTTTCAACAGCGAATCAAAAGCAAATTCCGGCGCTATTTTTCCATTTATTTGTCGAAAGTGTGCCCTGACTTTTAGAAATATGACTCAAGATATTTCCGATTTAAAATCGCGCATTTCAATTATTGAATCAAAAATCGACACAAATCAATCACATCGTCCTTCAATCACTCAAAACCTTGATGATTTGAACATAGAAATGTTAGTCCGGGATGCAATTGAACACGAATCAAAAAAAATCAAATGCCGTTCTATTTGGCCTAGCCGAGGATAACCAAGATGATCTCGAAAGCGTTCGTCAAATTGTTACCGATTTTGGACCTGAATTGACTGAAAACGATACTGCAATTACCGCAGATGATATAGTCAAAGTTTTTCGAGATAGACCAAAAATTCCAAACTGCCCCCGTTTTCTTAAAATGTGCTGTTTGTCTTCAAAATCACAACGTTCTTTTATAAAATTAATAAATAAAGTTGTTAAACCTCAAGCGCGTAATAATCCTACTCTGATTTTCTGCATTCACATCCTGATCTTTCTTTTTTACAGGGCCAACGCCAACGAGAATTAGTTGCTCAATTAAACGCGCGTAAAAAATCAGGCGAAACTGGTTTATACATCGATTTTCGTCATAACTGTAAAAGTAAGCAAGGGTCATATGATAACAGGTCTAACTTATTTTAGATAAAACACCCCCTTGATAGTAGCTTTTAGCAATGTATTTTATTTAATGCTAAAAGTTTAGTGTCTAAATTGGAAGAACTCAATATGATTCTTGAAACACATCAATATGACCTAATATTTTGTACTGAAACATGGTTGCATGATAGCATTTCTGATGGTATTCTATGCAATCTAAGATTCTACAATGTCTTCCGAAAGGATAGATCCAACAAAAGGGGTGGGGGGCATTGCCATTTTTGTCAAAAAATCTATCCCTGCAATCCTCTCCAAAGTTCCATCCTCTTTTGATACTCAAGAAACACTAACCCTCGACCTCTCTTTCTCTGGTCTACTCTATCGCCTTGTTCTTGTTTACAGACCACCTGGATTTAACTCAGATTTCTGTAAAAAGCTCTGTTATTTTCTAGAATGGTCATCAAATGTTAATTATCCTATCCTCATCACTGGAGATTTTAACTTGCCCAAGGTTAACTGGGTCAATTCTACCTATCCCAATGAAGCCACCTACACATCGTTATTTGAGTGTCTTTCTAGTACAAGTCTCCAACACCTAGTGTTGCAACCCACCCATAACAGCAATGTCCTTGATCTAATTTTGGGTGATAGATCTGTCTTTGATGTTCATGTTGCCCCTCCTTTTTCTACTAGTGACCACTCGAGTGTAAAGTTCAAAATAATTTTTAAGACCACACCCTCTATTGCAAAATCTCTCCCCTTGAACTTTCCCAAGGCAAACTATGACACTATCTCTGCGCTGTTATTCCAAGTCTCTTGGCCTGACATCTTTTCTACATGTAAAAATGCAGATGACATGTGTTGTAGCTTTATTGACATTTGAAGCCCATTATTGCACAACACGTACCACTTATAAATCGAAAAAGGCAAAAAGTATCCCAAATACCTCCAGAAGTCGTTCACTAAAAAATTAAAACTTTGGAGAAACTATAGAAAAACCAAATCAGTCTTTGATAAGTTTCTTTCCAACACTCACTGCAAATTTCTAAAAAATCAGATCAAATCACATCAAAATTGAAAAGAAACTTATTGACAAATCAAATCCCAGAAACTTTTATAAATTTGTAAATTCCAAAATCAAATCAAGTAGAACTATTCCACCAATTCGCATAGGTAACACAATTATTTCTGATGAAGATCAAAAAGCAGAACTTTTCAATGATTATTTCACATCAGTCTTCATTAATAATGATGTTTCCATGCCACATTTTCCCAAAAGAACAATGTCTGAAATCTCCAATGTATCATTCTCTGTCGAGCTTGTTCGTATTGCTCTCCATAAACTAAATCCCTCCCTCGCCTTAGGTCCTGATGGATTATGTGCTTATTTCTTGAAAAAACTATCCAACTGTTTGGCTGACCCACTTTCTCATATCTTCGAGGTTTCCTTCAGAACTGGAGCATTACCATTTATGTGGAAACTGCTAATGTAATACCAGTATACAAAAGAGGTGACTCCTCATCAACTTCAAATTACCGACCAATTTCCCTATGCTGTGTAGTTTGTAAAATCATGGAAAGTATTATTAATTCTTCTGTTATAGAATACCTCAAAAGAAACTCTTTATTAACACCCTCTCAGCATACATGTATTTTCCAATCCAATGGCTAGCCATATGGAAGCCTTAGGAACCCCCATACTTTTGGTCGGAAAAATACTGAAAAATGTCAATTTTTGAACGGAAAATGGTAAAAAATGTGAATTTTCTTGGCGCTTCGCGCCATAGATACATTTTTTCGATCTTTTTAGGGAAAAATTAATATTTTTTGAACTATTTTTCAAACTTTTTTCGTGGAAAAATCAAATTTTTTTTCCTTGAGAGACCCCTCCCCCCAAAATCTTGGGAATTACTGACCCCCGGCCCCAAAAAAGTCGACCAACCCCCCCCCCCCCAGACCTCAGGGCTCCGTTACATGTATGCCTCTCAGTTTGGTTTTTTGCCAAAAAAGTCCTGTGAAACACAGTTGCTCAAATACAAAAATACTTGGACCCAATTTATTGATTCAGGTTCCTCTATTGATTTGGTCTACATTGATTTTAAAGAAGCTTTTGATTAAGTCTCCCATAGTAAGCTTGTCCTTAAGTTAAAAAATTATGGCATCTCTGGTTTTCTTGAAAAATGGATCATCTCCTTCCTTTCAAATCACACTCAAAGCAGGGTTTTTCCGCACGCCTTCATCCGCTTAGTTTAGATCATTTGAAAAATGTGTGAAATGAGCGAAAATTATAGATTGCAAAGAAAATAATCTAAAGTATCTGTTTTTCTAGCTCAAAAACATTATTTTAGCTTGATCAAACAAAATTAATACCTGCTGCTGTCATTTCTGTGATTAGAGCCGATGATTTATAGATTTCAATCGATTTTCCAATTGATTCAATTTCTACATTTTGATATTCTAGAATGCTGGAAATTTAGCATTTTCAACATTTATCTCTAAAATAAAAGGTTTGCATTTTCAGTCGAAAATCGTGTAGTTTCCCAATCACAAAATTTGTGCTCACAAAGTTCAGAAAACTTCAAGTGAGAGAAAGAATTCATGAAGATCAATATTAAATCTCAATTTTCGACAAAATCCAAACCTAATACTGAAGATTACTAATTGATGAACGGGATGAGGAACTTCAAATCATGAAAACCATGCACACTTAACTTCCGATGCGTCACACCAGAAAATTTTTGAACAAAGAAGCTACTGAAATGTTGGAAAATGTTATTCTAGACAGTTTTTTTTGTAGTACTCGATCCATTTGTACTGGTACAAACGACCTCTCAAAAACCGTTTGTACTCCAAAATTTGAGAAAAACGCCAAAAAAACATACACTTTTTTGCAAATTTTTTTAATTTTTTCCAAACTGGGGGGGGGGAGGTTTGGGAGGTGGACGATTTTGGGTACAGGGTTGGCCAAGATGGGTGGAGGGGTCCCCCAACCTCCCCCCAAGTACAGGTATGTAAAAAATTATAAATGAATTGAAACAACTGTTTTTTTCCACATTTGCATTATAATGTGGAAAAAAATCTGGAATGTGGAAAAAATTATTGGATCTTTCTACAAATGTGGAAAAAAAATTTGGGGTTTTCATATTGAAAAGATGCATTTTGGTACATTTGGGAGTTCCAAATCTCAAAATTTTCATAATCATCATTATTCATTAAGTAGCTCAGGCGCGACTTTTATCATGTCAACCTTCATTTATCACTTAATCTATAATAGTTTTCATCATCTTAAACGTAGTATCTCATGTTTTAATTGGTAATCTTCAACATTTTATCATAATATTTAATGAAGATTCGCATTTTTTCCTTTTGAGAAAGATCAATACGTCAAGTCTCTACGCTTTATGATGCGATTATTTCTTTGCTAACGTAAAATCAATTCAAAGGCTTCATGGAAATATCTTTCGGAAATTTATAATCTTCTTACTCATATATTTTCGACCAAGTTCATGAGAGTTTACAAATAAATTACAGATTTTAAAATTTTTCAAGTAAAATTCTAGAAGTTACGACTCTTGAACACAGAATTCTTGAAATAAATGTTCGGAAAATTGATTTTCCAGCATCCCAGAATGCCAATATACCCAAAAAATTTTCCGGCGCTTCGCGCCGGAAAGATTACCATCTTTTTTGGGCTTTCACTTGTCATCATAGAGGACTTGACCATTGATTTCTTGTGTAATTCAAGTCAATTATGCTCTTGGATAGTTTGCTGGAAAATTTGTTCAACAATGCTTGCAGATTAGGCTTTCAAGTCGAACATTTCAATTTTTTCTTCAGTTTTAATGGATTGACTTCTCTAAAAACACCGGAAGGCTTGAAAAAGCTCAAAAACAGTGCGATAAAGCGCCTGTGAGCATTTTAAAGCCAAAAAACGAGGATTTTAAGACGAAAAAAATTTTTTTCCACATGTGGAAAAAAAATTTGACCCCTTTCCACATTTGTGGAAAAAAGTTCGTGGAAAAAAACAGTGATTGGAACCATACCTGTAAGACCTCCGACCAGTTGGGGGGGGGGGGGGGGGTAAATCCGAAATTTTGGGGGGGGGGGGGTAGGAAAAAGTCGAAATATATCCCAAAAAAAGGCCAACACTTTTTTGAAAATTTTTTTAATTTTTTCCAAACTGGGGGTGGGGGGTTGGGGGGGGGGGAATAATTTTGGGTACAGGGTTGGCCAAGTTGGGGGGGGGGGTCCCCCCCAACCCCCCCAAGTACAGGCACTGTTTTTTTCCCCCGGGCCTTTTCCCCAAATGGGGAAAGAGGTCAAAAATTTTTTCCCCATTTTCCCGGAGTCGTTTTTTCGTTTAAAAATGCTCACAGACGCTTTATTTAGGTGTTTTTGAGCCTTTTCAAGCCTCCTGGTGTTTTTAAACCCGTTAATTCATTAAAATTGAGGAAAAAATTGAAATTTTCGAGTTCAAAGTTTAATCTACAAGCATTGGAACAAATTTTCAAGCAAACTATCCAAAAGCATAATGACTTTGAGAATTTCATGAGAAATCGATGGTTAAGTTCTCTATGATGACAAGTGAGAACCCAAAATGAATGTTAATCTTTCCGGCGCCAAGCGCCGGAAAAATGTTTTGGGTATTGATATTCTGCGACGCTGGAAAATCAATTTTCCGAACATTTATTTCAAGAATTAGATTTGAATTTTGTGTTCAAAAGTCGTAATTTCTAGAATTTTACTTGGAAAAATTTTAAAACCAGTATAATTTATTTGTAAACTCTGATACTTGGTCGAAAATATATGAGTAAGCAGAGTATAAATTTCCGAAAGATATTTCCATGAAGCGTTTAAATTGATTTTACGTTACAAAAGAAATAATCGCATCAAAAAGCTTAGAGACTTGACGTATTGATCTTTCTCAAAAGGAAAGAATGCGAATCTTCATTAAATATCATGATAAAATATTGAAGATTACCAATGAAAACATGAGATAATACGTTCAAGATGATGAAAACTATTATAGATTATATGATAAATGAAAGTAGACGTGCTAAAAGCCGCGCCTGAGCTAAGTAATGCATAATAATGATTATTAAAGTTATAATCGGCGCGAAGCGCCGGAAAATTTTGAGATTATGACCTTCTAAAATGCACCAAAATGCACCTTTTCTGTATACGATTCCCAAAATTTTCTTCCCCAAACGGGGAAAGAGCCCAAAATTTTTTTCCCCTTTCCGGATTTTTTTCCCCGAAAAAGCACGATTTGGGGAAAAAAAAACAGTGAGTACAGGTATGATTGGAATGGAACCCGGCGCGAAGCGCCGGAAAATTTTCACTTTTTTGCATTTTAGAACGCATAAAAATGTATCTCCGAACAGAAAACCCTATAACCAAATCAGAAGAGCAGACAGGCGTCAAGTTGCACTGTGCAACTTGGCAGAAAAATTTGGTAGCACAGGCCGAAATTTGGTTGCTGTGTGCAAAAAAAACCCCGTTCCGTACTTTTTAAGGATCGGGAAGCTACACGCTACAGTGAATACTCATAAAACGCGGAACGGCTCCAGCCTGCGCATAATCTAGGTTACATTCCGGTAAATGGAATTTGAAATGAAGTGAAATTAGCTAAAACTAAGAATTTGCTACCAGATAAGATAGAGTAGTCAGCTAAGAAATAGATTTTTCATGTTTTTCGGTGAAATATGCGCGTTTTACGCAAGTACAGTACTTTGCAACCACAGCGCGTTGTAATGCTGTAGCCATGTTTGTTAACAACAAAACAGCAGATTTGCGGCTTTTGTTGATTGAATCTAGCGTTTTTATTTATTAAAAAATTAATTTTCTGAAAAATTAAATAATTTCAATGTCAAACTCTATTAATTTAAAAAAATTTTAAATTAAAATATGTCACATTAAATGAAATTGGGAGCCATGTCACATTAAGTAGATTGGTGATCAGTCACATTGATGGGAAAACCCATACTGTATCCCATAGGTAATACGGCCATGACACTGCAAGTGACATGCTGTAACCCCGTTGGGTGGCTCCATTAATGGTTTCAGTTCGGGGACCTAACCCAGCTGGCACTACTGTAATATACGGGCATTTTTCGTTATTAATTTATAAGTAATCACATGTTATTTTCCTAAAGCTTCTTTTTTTTTGTTTTTCTTTCTCACATATCATTTTTCCTTATGGCATGCATCTGTTTCACCTCTGCTCGCATTTCCTTAATTTTTCCAGACCACCCTTCGTTTTTTGATATGTTTTGCACATCCGTTTTTTCGTAGTTATTCGCGTATAAGTCCATTGTTTTTATTCTCGTCCACTCGTGGCCCTGTTGGCCAGTTGTAAATATTTTTGGTGTCCCATATTTTTTTCGTACTCCTAAATAAAAACATCGTTCTAATACAGATTTTAGACGAGTATAGGTCATCGAGTAGCCTGGACATTGTCCACCCTGAACCCAGACATCAATACTTCCTACTATCCATAGGCAAAACACTACATGGGGGGCAATCGGGGAAACCATTGTATGTGTCCAATATCGGAATCCGAATTCGTCTATGGTTAGTCAGTTGACGTGGACAATGGACGGCATGCTTTGTGGCACTAAGGGACCAGACATCGGAGGAGCTTGAAGTCACAAAGCCATTGAAAAAAAAAATTTCCGTCATTCTCGTTCGAATTTCGTTTCGTTTAAGTCGTTTGATCGCGAGTTGTTGATCGTTGTACGTCACATATCTACTTGAACCTTCGGATTTTTTTTATCATTGAAGAAGATATGGAGCCGATCGGTAAGAAACAAAATTTTATTGCTGTAACTATTGCTGACCTGCGAAATGCTCCATCCGATTCACCTTGGTTTGCTCAACTTGATGAGGAGTATGGTATCAGTGTTGATCCAAGTGATAAAGAGAGTCTAACTGCCTCATTACAGAATTATGTGGTGGAAAGCTTGAAGAAAGCGAAGAAGAGTACCAGAGTCAAAAGTGTAGAGAGTTTTCTGTTTAAACTGCCGATAATTACTGAGGGGAACATTGAATCTGAAACTGTGTGTAGTCCAAGACAGCCTCTAGGTACCACAGAAAGAGTAGATGCTAATCTATCGGAGTCAGAGCTAGAAGAGGAATTGTATGGAGTTAAAGATAGTATAAATCCTCAATCTACAGTAACTGAATCTGTTCATAATTCGTCATCTGTGCTTCTCCTGCTCAAAGCGGAGATAGAGTCCAGTTTTGATAACTTAAGCCAAGAGCTGAAAACTAAAATTGATGAGTTTAAAGGGACATTTAACTCGCACGTCGCTGAATTTTCTCCATTCAAGAATGTCTTTCACAGGTTTAAGACTTCTATCGAAATTGAGTTTGATCGTGATTTGTCACACGAATTCGAAAATCTTACTGTAGAAAAGTCCAAAGCGTTGACAAATTTAAAACAGGATTTTGAGTCTAAGATTAAAGAAACGCAAGGATCTATAAGTCGTTTGGATAACGCGTGTGGTGATATGTTTTCTAAAATCGATAAACATATTTCTACGTTGTATTCTGCTGTCGATTCTACTGTATCGAATATCAAGAAGCTTCAAGTAGAATATTCAGAAAAAGGGAAAGATCAAGACGTTACTGATCTCAAAAAGAACCTGGATGAGGTGTCCCATGCAGATCCTGGAACCCCAATTCATGATTCTACAGTAAAAGGGTTTCACTTCGAATCGCCAACGAAGCAGTCGTTTTCACAGTCGGTCGAAAAAGAAAATTTTCTTTTTCGACCGACTGTGAAAGTACCTCGTCAGTTTAAGTGTTGTGATGGTTCGTCTCCAGAAGTTTTCCTAGAATGGTTAGCTAAGCTCGAACGTACAGCTCACATTTCGGACTGGTCTGAAGAATACCAGTGTAACAACCAGATTTCTGTGAGGTACTTTACTTGGACCAATCGGTCGATACGGCAGGGTAAACAACGGGACGGGGGCGGGGGCGTACGATTACAATAAAACAACGGGGATCGATGGTCGCTTGAACGTCGACAATAAATGCGCTTCGAATTAAAATACGGACGGGGGCCTCGGTTTAAGTGCTTTCGAATAGTCGGCCGCTTGCAAATGTATAAAGACGGGGCGAGCGCGGAAGTCAAAACGGAAACAACCACAAGAATAAGAACCAGAATAATGATGAAAATCATGCTTTGCTTCTTCTTTTATACGGCGATTTTGGCCACTCCCTGGGCGCTGCGGGAGGTCGAGCTTCTGTCCATCTTCTTCCGCCAATCGTCGTTTCCGGCTACGCTTTTTATGCTTTCTTAATTACGCCTCTCTAATGCTTTTCTGGTACTGTATGCTTTCTGTGCTTTGCTTGCTTTCTACGGTGGGCTTGGCCACACCTCTGTGCTTCTGTGCATGCTTCCTGTATCGGTTTCTCTGTATACACACGTTTTGTGGGGCCGCCGCTACTGTTACACTTGAGACTACTGTACGGCGGGGCTTCTACGCATTTTACTGTGTGCAGGTGTTGTTTACGATCTTTACTGGGGATTACGGTAGCTGTGGAATGTGTAGTTTAGTGTAGGTTCTAGGGGAACAGCTGCCGTTTGTGCAAATTAATTAGGGCGTCTTAATTGGGCTACCGGGGTGTGAACGGATCAAAATAAAGTACTTCACGTAATTTTGTAGGAATGTTTGGGTGTGAATCCCAGACATCCTTGAGACGATAAAATGTGAAAATCTAATAATATTTGATAAATGTCTATTACATACAGTATGCTACATATTCACAGTACTGCTTTAGCAGGTACGTTACATTTCCCTCCTTCCGGAGTTGAACGTCCTCGTTCAAGACTTTCGAGGTTGAGGAGGGGTGGGGGTAGATGCGATAGGTGCTTTCCGAGGGTAGAAAGGGGTCGTCTCGTTTACATGCACGGTAAATGTAATATTCTTACGGGGGTGTTTGAGTGTAACGTTGGGGTACATGAAATTTGTAACTGTATAGGGCCCGTTCTGGCGAGGGAGGAATTTGGGAGTCAGCCCTTGTTTACACGAATGATTTTTATAAAGAATAAGATCACCTGCCTTGTAATGTATGTTCTGAGCATGCTTGTTATACTGACGGGTATAGTGGGCTTGGGCTTTTTGCAAACTTTTCTGCACGGTTGAGAGTGCTTCTGTAAAATGCGATTTTACACGAAGGGCGTAATCATCTAAATCAACCATGTAGGACGTGGGGAAAAAATTTAAAGCTGCATCTGATGGCAGATTAGCTTGCCTACCGTGGAGTAATTCAAATGGGGGATATGATGTGCTATCATTTTTATGGATGTTGATCGAAAAAACGGCATATGGGAGATAAGTATCCCAATCAGTGTGATTTGAATTGATGTACATGCGGATACGGGTGGCTAAGGTTTGGTTACAACGCTCAACTTCTCCATTGGCAATGGGATGATATGGGGTAGTGTGAATTTTCTGAGTATTGCATAAACTGGTGATCCGTGAGAAAAGATCGGATACGAAATCGGTGCCACGATCACAATGGATGATTTTTGGGGACCCATGACGACAAACAATTTTGGTTACGAATAGCTTGGCAATAGTGGCTGCAGTGATGTCAGGGGTCGGGAATGCCTCTACATACTTTGTGAAATAATCGATGAAAACGACAATGAATCAGTTGCCGTCTTCAGTGAGGGGTAATGGTCCCATGCAATCAACACCAACTGGATCAAATGGGCCAGTTGGCTGAATTGGTACCAAGTTTGCATGCACTTTGTGCCTAAGAGCTTTCTGTGTCTGGCATGGGTGACAAGTTTTGCAGTAACGTTTGATATCCCGGCTCATTTGGGGCCAAAAATATTTCTGTCTGAGCAAGTGTAAAGTTTTCCTGGCCGCAAAATGACCTGTGAACTTGCTGTCATGATGTGAGGCGATGAGATGCTGGACTTGGGACTTGGGAATGTATAGTTTTGCCTGTTTGTCGACTATACGGAAGAGAATGTTTTGATGCACTGCGAATTTGATCAGAGTAAGGGGGTGTTTTTGGGCGATTTTCGCTAAGATACTTTTGACAGTTGGATCAGTGCGTTGGAGTTCGGCAAAGTTTTTCTGTTGCTCTTCTTGTTCAGTTGCTTCGGCTTCCAAAACTGAATTGATAGTTGATATTTCGGGGCGGGTTTCTAATTGTTCAATATCAAAGGATTGCTTTGCTGTCTGTGAGGGGAATCGAGAGACTGCATCTGCATTGCGGTTAGCAGTGCCTTTCTTGGGTCGAATGTCTAGCTGAATACCGGAGAGGGCTAATCCCCAACGGGCAATGCGAGGGGACGGGTTTTCCTTTTGTAATACTGCCTGAACTGCTGTGTGGTCAGTGTGTACAATAACATGTTGCTGGAAAAGATAAGGGCGGAAATACTTGACAAATTTGACTACTGCAAGGGTTTCCAACTCAGTGATCGGATAGTTGTGTTCTGCGGGTTTCAATGTGCGGCTCCCAAAAGCAATGGGGCGATCCTGACCTTTACTATCTAGCTGACTGAGAATGGCGCCGATTCTGAGTTTTGAGGCGTCAGTTTGCAGGATAAACGGTTTTGTGAAGTCGGGGTGCTGCAGTATTGGGGCATGGATGAGTAATTCTTTGAGCTTAGTGAATGCATTTTGCTGTTCAGGGCCCCAGGAAAATTCTGAGTTCTTTTTGAGTAGCGATGTGAGTGGGCTAGAAACTTGGGAGATATTTGGGATGAATCTGCGATAATATGAGGGTAGGCCAAGGAATGACTTAACTTCTTTTGGGCTTTTGGGTGTGGGTATGTCATAAATGGCCTGTACCTTGTGGGGATCTGGTGAAATGCCTTGCTGGGAAATGACGTGGCCTAAGTATTGGACTTGGGGCTGGCAGAATTTGCATTTTTGTATGTTTAGCTTGAGGCCTGCTTGTGAGAATCGGGCAAGAATAGTGTCTAAACGTTCCAGCATTTGGGCATGGGAGTCTGCGAATACTAAAACATCGTCGAGATATACAAGGCATGTGTTCCATTGCAGACCCGAAAGAATAACATCCATTAACCTTTGGAATGTGGCTGGGGCATTGGTTAGTCCAAAGGGGAGGTAATTGAATTGATACTGGCCGGCTGAGCAATTAAAGGCTGTTTTTTCTCTGTCTGCTTGTGCTATGGGAATGGAATAGTATGCATTGGATTGGTCAAGGGAGGTGAAATATTTCATTCCACGGAGGGTGTCTAGGATTTCGTCTATACGGGGTAAGGGGTAGGTATCTTTTTTGGTGACTTTATTGAGGCCTCTAAAATCAATGCATAAACGATGGCCTCCGTCTTTTTTGGGAACTAAAACTGTGTTGGTACACCATGGAGAGTTGCTTTGGCTTATGACACCTGCTGCTGCGAGTTGCTCAACTTCTGCTTGTATGATTTGCTATTCTTTTGGGGACGTCCGATAGAGTTGTCTACGTACGGGTTGGGAGCCATTGGTGTCAATTGTATGTGAAACGAGGGTGGTTCTACCTACATCCATTTTGGATTTAGCATATAATGTAGGGTACTTCGATAGGGCGCGTAGGAGTTGCGTTTTTTCTGCTTCTGTGAGGTCACTGGAGGTTAAATTGACATTTTCTTTTAACCATGTGAATGTATCAAAACGGTTGGGCTGGTTTTGCGTTGAAGGGGTTAGATTAGCGGGAGCATTTTGTTTTGGGATGTAACATGAGACTGTACCAATGCATGTTCCAGGATAAAGAAGTTGAGCTGTTTCTTGCGTGTTTAGGACGGATATACGTATGCGACTGTTTTGGTTTTCTGAGATACAAGCTGCGAAATGGACTTTGGGATTCTGTTTGGGTTTTGGGGTGAATTCAAGCTGTGTAACTTGTAGGTACGATTTGGGCAAGGGGACAGTAAATTCGGTTACTGTACGGGGTGGTAATTCTAATTTCTCGTCTAGATAAGTTCCACCACGAGTTGAAAGAGGGCTATATTCTAGGCCATCACAAGGTAGTATAACATTGCCAAATTTGACCTGTGATTTTTGATTGTTGATAGTGTATTCCGAAAATCGACTGAGAAAGTTTTTGCCTAGAAGGATGTCTGCTGTGCAATCTTTTTGGACATGGACCATAATTGTTTCCTGGATTGTTTGGGCTGTTACTGTGACAAAAGTGGTTCCTACAAAGTGAATCGGGAGATTGTTTGCTGCTTTTGCTTGGACTAGTGGGGGTTTCATGTCTAACTGTAGGATTTGAGCGATTCGGGAATCAATGAGTGAGTAAACTGCACCAGTGTCAATCATGCCTTTTGTAATTAATTTGCCGTTAAGTGTGATTGGGATATGAGGGGTATGTTTCTCAGGTACATTTTGGGGTGGCTTATTTGATGCAGATTGGTGAATTTGATTAATGAGTTCGATTGCAGGGGTTCGGGGGGTATCAATATCGACAAGGACGTATTTCTGCTGTGTTTGTGCCCCACGACGATTAGCTAATTCTAAAAGAGCATGGCCGAATGATGGGGGAATGGTCTCATGTAAATGTCTGTTGTTTGATGGTATTTCGTATGCATGTTCGTTTGTGGCATGACGCTTTGGAGAGGGGAAATATTTTCGAAGAACGAGAAACGAATAAAAGGTGCCTGCAATAACTACAGTAATAACGGCGAGATTGATAATGATTTGCAGGGGCCCTTTGAGTAAATTGTTTAATCCATCTGTGAGACTTTGGGTGGTACCGGTTATTACATGTTCTATGCCTTGACCGGCGCCAGAGAGTGTATTTCCGAGTGCTTGGCCAGTGCCTGAGATCATGTTGTAAACTGTATCGGAATTGAGAGACATTTGGGCGGTGTAATTGACGAGTTTTTGGACAATGTTTTCGAGTGTGTGAGTTTTGTAAATGTATTGCTTCAAAAAGAGTAAGTTGGTTGAAATAGTTGCAAGTTGATCATGAAAAATGGCGGGTGTATTAAAATGAAAGAGGGAGAAATTTTGGTTCCAGACGATTTCTAAAGGTAAGTTTGTGACATGCGGGGATCCTGTTTCACTGACCCATGTATTATTCTGTTTGTAAAGGGCTACATGCATGTGATGGCAATCAACTGTTTGTGAAAAAGGGGTCAAATCGTTGCCTCCTGGATTTGAAAACATGAGTTCAGTTCCTACGAGAATGGGCAAAAGTTTGTAGCATGTTTGGTTGATTTTATGGTTGTAAAAGACTTTGGATGCGTTTACCTGCTTGCAGGGCCAGACTGTGAGGGCTTCTCCTGTAAATTCTGCTATGATGTCGGTTCTCTGTAGGAATGCACGGGCTCCGAGGGTTGCATGGAGACGTAAAATTTGCCATACGAGATCAAGGTGACGCTGTGCCTGTCTGCATAATTCACTCCATACATTTTTGATATTTTGAATTTCGAATTCCTGTATTTTGTCCGCTAGATAGTTTAGTTTTGCATTGATGGGTTCAAAATCGTCAAAATCGTATAGCGTAGTATGAGTTTCATTGTTTTTTGGGGTTAAAAATGCATTACGATGTGGGGTGCTTTTGTCTAATTGTACGATAATGCCTTGTTCGGTTAGAATGCTATCTTGGATTTCTGGGCAATTGGGGTTCGAAAAAACTGTATTTTTAACCGAGAATGCACCTTGTAGTTCTTCTATTATCATGTGTGTTTGTGTGAGTTTGATGGGATGTGTATTTTTGTATTCGAAAGGGCATAAGTTTTCAAATGCTGTTTCATTCCAGATAATGGATCCGTCGGCTGTGACACAATGACCTGATGTCGGTTTGCATGACCCCAGGTCGCCTAATGTACCTGTCATAGATTTTCCATTCCAAGATGCTATTTGTCCTATTTCTATGATGACGTTAGTGACCGAGGTACAATGGTCTGTACAACACCATGTGTATTCTACGCTTAGGGAGTTATTTGTTGACCAAAATCCTGGTTGGGTTTCGTATAATTTTTGACCGTTGTGTTCTTTGTCTATAACGATTGCCTTACAAACATGTGGGGTTAGATTTTGCATTTCGGTTTGGTCGAAGACAATACCTTTTGATCCAAAAAATCCTGTATTAGTACAAATTTTGCGTTTGCGAACACTGCATTTGTATGCGTCTGTAATGTGGGGCTTAGTGGAGGGGATATAGATTTTTCCGAATGTTTGTACGGGTTTGTCTACTGTGGAAGGGGGCATGCATGATACAAGTTTTGGTATGCTGACTGAGTGACCGCTCAATGAAGTTCCACACATCTGAAATTGGGCACTACACGATGTGGGGATTATTATACAAAGAAAAATATAAAACATCGGCCAATAGAATGTTTTAGTGGAGGCGGCGGGGCACTGTATGTTTTCGTTGTGGCAGGTTTGGTGTTGGGGCTTTTGGTGTTGTCGCTTTGCGGTTTTGCGCTGGGGGGGTGGCGGGTTTGAAATCTGAACGGTCTGTA
Organism: Romanomermis culicivorax; assembly: GCA_963922205.1. Taxonomy (NCBI): domain Eukaryota; kingdom Metazoa; phylum Nematoda; class Enoplea; order Mermithida; family Mermithidae; genus Romanomermis; species Romanomermis culicivorax. The sequence continues at coordinate 574,873 of CAWUHX010000048.1, forward strand.
AAACTGTAGAAGTTGAGTTATGGGATGGGGTTTGGACTTGCTTACTTGCAGGGGTCGGTAGCAATGTTTGGCGGGGGCGAAATTGGTAGGGTTCAGGGGTCAGGCCGTGTAAGAGGGATAACAAGCTGCGGCCTGTTTTCGACGGGGTTTCGGGGGCGGTGGGCGGCGTTGTGTCTTGCTTTCGGGGGATTTTGTAGCCTATGGGGATGGTGGGCGGCGATTTTTCGATTTTTGCGGCTTCAGGCGTGGGGGGTGGTGACATGGCGCACCAATCGGGTACGTCCAGATCAAGGACGTATTCGTCACTACGGCGGTGGGTGTTGGGCATGATAGTTCCTAAAGTAGTCTGAGGGCCGTTAGTTATGGCGGGTAATTTTGAGTAAAATGCGGGGTCGTCAATGTCCATGAGGGGTTGGGATTGCCTGTACTCAATGCAGTTTTGAATATTACGACTTTGCTGATTTGGACAATATCTGCTTGTATGACCTCTCTGCTTGCATATGAAACATTGAAAATTGGAGTAGGGTTTTGAAAGGCAGTTATCTGATCTATGTCCTGTTTGGGAGCAGTGGATGCATCGGCTTTTACAATCACGTGTACTGTGATTATTACGGAAACAGATTTCACATGATTTTCGGGTGCCTACTGATTTACAATTACGAGCTACGTGTCCGACTTGTCCACACTGGAAGCATGTGGGTTGCCTGGGGGTGGTATTGTTCCTGTAAGCATTATTCCTGCTAAAAGTATTGTTACTGAAATTGTTGTAGCTACTCTGTTGTGGGGGTTGAGGTTTTTGTTTGATCTGTAACTGTAAATCTTTTACTTGCTGTTCTAACTGATGCAAAAGATCCTGTTGGTCTGTGTTTTTGGTTAGGGAAAAGATGGGTTCGGGTTTTGGGGGTATGAAGGGAAGGGCGTTAGACTTTAACTCATTTCTAAGAATTTGCTGTTCAATGTAAGCTGCTTCATCTGACATTTCTTTTAGAGTTGCGAACCTTCTATACTTAATTGCTTCCCTGATTTCGTTTTGCATGCCTTCTACAAAGAGGGGTTTTATGATCATTTCTCGTGCGTCTGTGTTAAAGTTAGGGTAGGCGAGGGTTGCGAGATGTTCTAGATCAAATAAGAATTCCGTTACTGTTTCTGAACGCTTTTGTTTTCTTTCGCGTAAGAATTGTTGATGTAGCTCATTATCTCTATTGTTTGGGAAAAATGCCTGTAATGCGACTTTATACTGTTCGTATGTGTGGGGAGGGTTTTCGGAATTTGCTAGACTTTTAAATTTTGCTAACGCGGCTCCTCCTAAATGAATTTCTAAACATGCCAACTTTAACTGTACGTCTGTATCTTTCATGCCTTGGAGTGCCATGAATTGTTCTAATCTTTTGTTCCATTCACCAAAATGTTGGGTCACGCCGCCCGTGAATACTGTAGGTTTCGCGTAGAAATTATTTGCCATGTTATTACGAATGTTTGCTGTTCTTAGATCGTCTATTAGGGTAGGGTTTACTGTATTCTGATTCAATTGTGTGCGTAGGGTACGAAAATGTTCTGAAAATAAATCGTTTATCTGTTCTCTAACGATTTCTCCTAAATGATCTTGCATTTGGTGGGTCATTCTTGGTTTACGATGGGATTTCTGCTTAAATGCTTCAATTTTTGCTTCACGCTGTATTCATTTAAATGTATCGCTTAATGCTTCGTTGGAGGGGGTTTCCAGTTTGCTGTCTACGAATACTGTCTTACTGTAGGAAATGATTACTACTGTATTATCTAATGCTTCTAAATGCCCGGATAAGAGTACACCTAATTGGGGGCAGGGAGTTCCACTGGTTAACGTAACGGTACGGTCACCAAAATATGTAACAACCAGATTTCTGTGAGGTACTTTACTTGGACCAATCGGTCGATACGGCGGGGTAAACAACGGGACGGGGGCGGGGGCGTACGATTACAATAAAACAACGGGGATCGACGGTCGCTTGAACATCGACAATAAACGCGCTTCGAATTAAAATACGGACGGGGGCCTCGGTTTAAGTGCTTTCGAATAGTCGGCCGCTTGCAAATGTATAAAGACGGGGCGAGCGCGGAAGTCAAAACGGAAACAACCACAAGAATAAGAACCAGAATAATGATGAAAATCACGCTTTGCTTCTTCTTTTATACGGCGATTTTGGCCACTCCCTGGGCGCTGCGGGAGGTCGAGCTTCTGTCCATCTTCTTCCGCCAATCGTCGTTTCCGGCTACGCTTTTTATGCTTTCTTAATTACGCCTCTCTAATGCTTTTCTGGTACTGTATGCTTTCTGTGCTTTGCTTGCTTTCTACGGTGGGCTTGGCCACACCTCTGTGCTTCTGTGCATGCTTCCTGTATCGGTTTCTCTGTATACACACGTTTTGTGGGGCCGCCGCTACTGTTACACTTGAGACTACTGTACGGCGGGGCTTCTACGCATTTTACTGTGTGCAGGTGTTGTTTACGATCTTTACTGGGGATTACGGTAGCTGTGGAATGTGTAGTTTAGTGTAGGTTCTAGGGGAACAGCTGCCGTTTGTGCAAATTAATTAGGGCGTCTTAATTGGGCTACCGGGGTGTGAACGGATCAAAATAAAGTACTTCACGTAATTTTGTAGGAATGTTTGGGTGTGAATCCCAGACATCCTTGAGACGATAAAATGTGAAAATCTAATAATATTTGATAAATGTCTATTACATACAGTATGCTACATATTCACAGTACTGCTTTAGCAGGTACGTTACACCAGTGTTGGCTTGTCGTTAATTTGACTGAGGGTCGGGCAGCATCTATCCTCGATTCTATGGTGCCGGAATATCGTAAAAATTGGACGAAACTTAAGCAGGAGCTAGTACAGAAGCTGGTTCCTACGCAGCATTTTGACAGACTCAAAAATGAGTTGCGTCGTAAGACACAGAAGTCAGAGGAAACTGTCCTTGATTTTTCAAAGGATTTTCGAGAAAGAGCTCGTAATGCGTACATTAACAAAAAACCAGGGTTTGATGAGTCAGAGCTCGTCACCATGTATGTCGAGGCACTTTTAGACGAAAATTTACGCTTAGAACTTCTTAAGCAGAAATGTTCGACCATAGATGAAGCAATTAATTTTGCTGAAAACGAAATTTCTCTTCGTCAGTTGGCTAAACCTCGAAGTTCACGTCCAATCGCATCAAAAGGCTTCCTAGGAAATACCCATGATAGTTCGCCTAAAAAAGAGTTCGAACCGCGTCAGAATTTACCATTTGTAAACCGACACATAACCAAACTGCTTCAAATAACCGTAACCTTTTTCAACAAGCTTCTAGAAATTTCGGGATGCAGTCATCACCTGATTCCAGATGTTTCAGATGTAATCAGACTGGTCACTACAGAAAGGATTGTCCAATGAATGAACAACCGCGTCCATCTATGTGTTTCAACTGTAATGGGGAAGGTCACCGTGCTCATCAATGCCCATCAGCAAGATTGAGGACTCCAGGACAAAATCCTATGTCATCTCAACAAAATGCTTTTAGACAAACTCCGAATCCTAATAATTCTCATGCACCGAATCATCGCTTCTCTTCTGCTTTCGGCACTACTGCTGATCAGGCTTCAGCTGTGAAACATGCTAATGCCAAATTGCATGCTAATATCTACGTTTTTGTTGGAGAGACCAAATCAAAATGTTACACTTTGGTTGATAATGGAAGTTTGTGCAATATAATAAGGGCAGATTTTCTACAGCTTTTGCAGAATAAAGGCGAGAAATTTGTCTCAAAACCGACTAATATCACAAACATTCATAGTTTATCTGCGGAACCAATTAATGTACTCGGTGAAGTCGACATGAGTATCACTCTTGGAAAAGGTCAAAACTCGTTCACGTTTCAGACGTCCTTCCTGCTTGTTGATACCCTACCTTACAGAATATTGTTGGGTGCAGAAGCTATGTCAGATGGAAATATTTTTGTTGATGTACCACAGAGACTCGTTCGTGTATTGTGTCCTGACAATCGTGAAATTCAACTCCCCTTTGTCTCTAAAGATCACCAATCGTCTTTTGTCTGCTCTGTAACTTGTGAATCAACTGTAATAATTCCTCCGAGATCAATAATTTACGCGCTCGGTTTGGCAGATGATCGAGTGGACGGAATCACAGGTTTTATGGAAAGTTTTGCACAGTTTTCGGGAAATGAAGGCTGTGGTAGCGTCGACGCCGTAGTTGAAGTTAGGGATGGACGCATCCCTGTAATGCTTGTTAACTTCGGAGAAAATGTCCTAGAATGTGAAAAAGGTACCATTTTGGGAAGGTTTTTCCTGGTTGAAGACAAAGGTCTTGTTGCCAGAGCCTGTGCCATAACAGCCAAAAGGGCTGTTATTGGGTCGCTCCCAAGATTGGAACAAAAAGTTCCGGGGTGTTCTTCATGCTCTAGAGTGAATGAACATTGCAGACAGGCAAATGTCGGGTTAGACGCCTGTGGATATACCAGTGAAACAGGTCAGCAGACTCTGACAGAGGGCTGTCAAAATGACACGGTATTCTGTGAAATACTAACTTCCTCTGTCGGAATGGATTCTTTGTTGAACGATGTTCACAAAGGTAGGCTCTTGGAAGTTTTAAAGCAGAATTCTGACCTATTTACTGAGGTAACAGGTAGAATTGGTCGTACAGGTGTCGTGAAGCATAGTATCGATACAGGTACGGAAAGTCCATGTGTGCAACTGATGAGGCGAATTCCAGAGGCACAGAAGGTTATTATTGATGAAGAAGTCGATAAAATGTTAGAGTCCGGAGTAATTCAGAGTTCGTGTAGTCCTTACCGAGCTAATTTTGTATTGGTACAAAAGAAAGATGGCACATGGAGACCATGCATCGATTTTCGCATGCTGAACTCAATAACGAAAAAAGACGTGTACCCTCTTCCACGAATCGATGAAACTCTAGATTCTTTGGGAAATGCAAAACTATTCTCAACTCTAGATTTATCACACGGGTATTGGCAGGTGGAATTAGAGGAGGAAAGTAAAGAAAAAACTGCATTCGCAACCAGAAAGGGTCTCTTTGAGTTCACTGTGATGCCATTCGGATTGTGCAATGCCCCGTCAACATTTCAGCGGTTGATGGATGTCGTTCTAGGCAGGCATTGCTGGAAATTTTGTCTGGTGTACTTGGACGATATCATCGTCTATTCAACAACATTTGAAGATCATCTAGTACATCTACAGAAAATTTTTGACAGGTTGCGAGAAGCTGGATTGACACTGAAGGCAAAGAAATGTGTTTTCTGTCGTAAATCTGTTCCATTCTTAGGCCATCTTATATCGCCTGAAGGCATAAGGCCTGATCCAGCTAAAATAGAATGTATTCAGAATTGGCCGATACCAAAGAACAAGGAAGAGCTTTCATCTTTCTTAGGTTTTATTCAGTATTATCGCCGTTTTATTTACAATTTTTCGCAAAAAACGACCATCCTCATGGACTTGCGGAAAAGTAGTAATCCGTTTTTATGGACAGATGAGTGTACTGAGGTCTTTAACAAACTTAAAGCCGAAGCACTCCATTATCCTACTCTTCGATATCCAGATTTCACGAAACGGTTTACAGTCTATACCGATGCATGTGAAAGAGGAATAGGAGCTGTTTTAGCTCAACAGGATGAAAATGCGGAATGGGCTGTAGCTTATGCGAGTCGTATTCTAGCTGATTCAGAAAGAAAGTTGCACATCAACAAAAAAGAAATGCTAGCTGTATTTTGGGCTGTAACCAACGTCTTTCGACCATACGTTTTTGGTCGTGAGTTTGACCTGGTTACTGACAGCTCGGCAGTAGTTGCTCTTAAAAAGTATAAGGGTAATAATGGTAAGCTTTTAAGGTGGCAGCAAGAGTTGGGTACCTATCAGTTCCAACTCTTCCACCGAAAAGGCTCTGCTAATTCGAATGCAGATGGACTTTCCAGACGTCCAGATATTTCAGAAAAATTGGATAGTATGACTCTAATTGAAGAGCCAATAAATTTTGAAGATTTTATGGGACAAAAAGAGACTTTTTGTGCACATGCTACAGGAACACATGTTTTAGAACAGAATTCTGAAGCTGTGCTCGAAATCACCTTTGCAAATGCTACCCAAGTTGCAGCCTACATATCAGACAGATTGGATCTCACAAAATTTGAGTCTAATTGGCCTAAAAATTGGAGCTTGGATCAGTGGGAAGATCCGTTTTGTAAACCAATCATTAAGTATTTGATACAGTATGACCTGCCAAATGATGCTGTGAAATTTGAAATAGAATACAGGAACTTTGTAGTAGCTGATGATAAACAGCTTTATCGTCGCCTAGTTTTCCCTGATCAAGAGCAATGGCAATTAGTAGTTCCCGTCAGACATAGGAATACTATTTTGGAATATTTTCACGATTCAATTTTTGGTTGTCACATGGGCATGGTAAAAACTCTGAAAAAGATACAAAGTAAGTATTGGTGGTCATCCATGTGGATTGATGTTCAAAATTGGATCAGAACATGTAAAATTTGTCAAGCTGTAAAAAAGGGTAAGATAAATCGTTCGCCATTAAGCAGTATAAAAACTGGTAATCTTTTCGATCTTATTGCCATGGATATCCTACAATTACCAGCTACGGATGATGGTTGTAAGTACGTCATTGTCTGTACAGAGTATTTGTCACGATGGGTTATTGCCAAAGCTCTTGCTGATATGAGAGCTGAAACAGTGGCAAAGTTTCTAATCGAAAATGTGATACTCCAACATGGCATTCCCAAAGCAATACTTACTGATCAAGGTAAGCAGTTCACAGGCTTTGTTGTAGTTGAGCTGTGCAAATTGCTCGAAATTCACAAATTGCTCACTGTTCCTTATCACCCAGAAACTGATGGTCTGGTAGAAAGGTTCAATCGAACTGTAATCTCGATGCTGGCTACATGTGTTGAGGCTTTCAACATGGAGTGGCCAAAACTTTTGCCTTATATCATTTTTGCTTACAATACACCTATGCAAATGTCTACAGGGGTCAGCCCATTTGAAATGATATATGGAAGAAAACCTTTGTTCCCTGTGGATCAAATTTCAAGGACTTCTCTTGATGCAACAATTGAAGGTCCATGGGATATCAATATTGTAAAAGAAAGACTAGAAATGTCACAGAAACTTGCTCAACAGGCTTTAGCAAAAGCTCAAGCGCAGCAGAAACGGAACTATGATCTGAAAGCTAAAGATGTCAAATACAATATAGGACAAATCGTGTGGCTTATCCATAACAGAAAAGCTAAAGGTGTAGAGGGTAAACTATCACCACATTGGATTGGGCCATACAGAGTTGTAGCTCATCCAACTTCTCTCAACTACACCATCAGATCAATGAATAGCCATGGACCTGAAGGAACGGTTCATGCTAATCAGTTGAGACTTTACTATGATCGAGAAACGGAAAATGAAGAGAAGCAAAATCATGTCCTAGAAAACTCTCCAAATGAAAGTTTTCCTCATGAGGACACTGCTGATGGAGTGACAAATCCAAGTCATGATCAGACTGAGAATTATCGATTCAATCGCCGCATTATTACAGAAAATGGTGGTAGAGTTGGTGATCCAGTAATTGTAAAGAGTGTAAATGGGTTACTCAGAGCTGGATATGTACTGTGTCCAGAGGAAACCAAGCTTCAGTATCCAAATATTGAGGAAAATGTGTTTGCAGTACAGTTATTCGGGACTGGAAGAATAGTCCTTGTCAAACATGAACAGCTCATGTCTTATTCAGTGGAAAAAGGTCATCTTCCAGATAGAACCAGACTAGATTTAAAAATTAAAGAAGAGGCTGAAAGCTACTTTGAGAAAATAAAGCAGAATGACATGGTGTTTAACTTGGAATGAAGTGACAAGTGTTTTCATTGCTTTGACAGATTTCGAGCTTTGAAAATCATTGTAAACCCTTACAGGCTCTGGGACACTAATTACAGTTAACCTCAATTATTGTACTGAATGGAACTCGGAAAAAAATATATTTTCATTTTATAGAATCGATAATTGTAAATTCTTTTTGGTTTTTAATTAGATTACCGTCCTCCACAAGACAAACTCCCATTTGGCGATGATAACAATTGGCGGTTATTGTGGGAAGAAAAATTTGGACGCACGCCAGGAATCCCAAACCTCGATTATGGCCATATCGTCTGCACATTTACGGTCGATAATTTTTTGGATGAAATGAGAGCGCTGGACGATTTTTTCGATGACCCAGCCAATTTATTTATTATTATCTCAATTATCCCAATTGGTTTTCGAGAGGAAAATTTCGTGGAAGTGAGTAATTCGGTTCACTCAATCTACACTCTGCAGGCCATTGTGTTATCAATCTTTTCTGCTAAAAAACGATAATCATCCCTTATTCTATTTTCAAAAAAGAAATACTGGGTAATATTTACTTTTTCCGTTTTCTTAAATATCGGAAGATCATCAAATTTTTCTATGGTTTGTCTCCATGCCAGCAGTACCATGATATTTGGATTCGTCCAAATGTCTTGAAAAAAGCTAAATCTGTTTTTGACATTGCCTATTTTTATGAAGGACAGCCTGGACAGCCTCTTGGCTTTCCCGAGTTTGTTGGACACCGTGATGTGACAAAAAAGTGTAGTGGTTCGTCTCTTAACCACTTATTTTCTTTATTTTTCGGCACACATCAAGAGAGTGAAATTTTGATGTGGGATGACTACTGGAGTCTAGACCAGTGCTTAGCCCTGCATCAAAATCAAATTGAAATGGCTATTATCGCCACCCAGGTGGTTGATTTGGGTGTCTATTTTCTTCTCACAGGTGAAAGTAGGTTTTGGCCCGAAGCTTTACAATCTTTAGCTTCGAGCTTGGTCAAGAAAATCGTTCTTGATCATATGCCATGGCCTCTGTTCATGAAAACTCGCCCAAAATACCATTCAAGCCAGGTTCTCACCACTAAACCAAGTGATGATTTTGATTTGATTATGGAGTGTGAAAATGAGTCAGGAGCTGAACAGATTTCAGATCCGAAGGACTCAAGTGAAGTTCCGGTAGATCCGGACTATGTTTTAGATCTGGAAACTGAATTGGACGAAATTATCAATGACGAAATGGAAATTCCCGAAGCCGAACAGAGTTCCCTCCAGACGAAGGAATCTGATTTTGCTAATTGTCGTCTTACAGATCAGGAAAATAACCAAAACTTAGCAAATTGTGTAACAGCATCTCCCATTCCATTTGAAGCGAAAGTGGAAATTGACAATCTCAAGGACGAGGTTGCTTTATTAGCTTTGGACTCCTCAAAATTTTTGGTTATGCCTCCACACCTCCCACACCCACCTCACAGGCTACCTAACAATCTTTACCACATTGTATGTTCTTTCGCTGAGCAAGTCAAAATACTAAAACATTCACTACCCTTAGCACCTCTATTACGTACAAATTTTATATACTCAAAATTTCGTTTTTATTCTGCTAAAATTGTAAAATTGTTTCACGAGTTAGATTCTGTAGAATTTGTTCGCATTGCTTTGTTAACTCTTCGTTCAATGCTATTTCCTCATGTAAATTACAAAAATATCAACAAACGTATGAAAATCGTCAATAACAAGGTTGTCAAACGCCCAAATAAGCCGAAGAAAGCTGTCAAAACACCACCGAATCCACCCAAATCTGCCCACGAATGACTTGAAATAATTCGCCAGAAACGTCCGACAATTTCGAATATGAACACACAAGTTAAATTGCCTCGGTCGACAACTTCTTTAGAAAAGTGGACGAAGGATCCTGCCGCAGCAAAAAGCTTAAAAACTTTATCCAACTATCGACAGCACCTACAGTATTACGATTCACCGGATGCGCAACTATGTTGGCTCGAAAACTTTATCGACCATCTTTTGCAGAAAGAAACTATTGCATCGATTGCTGCTGGGATTAGATCTGGACAGACTTCAGATGACCAGCATGCCCCCAATCAACATAACCGGCCAACCAACCAAAATTGCCACTACAGCAATCAGCAAGATCAGCGATCATATTACACCCACTCAAATTCACCATATCACCGCCCAGGACAGAGAAATTACAACCATAGCAGCTACAATCATGACCGGCAGAACAATACTGAAAATCATCCACCAAATCATCCAAACGACACCTACTCATATCCTCCATACAACAATTATTCAAACCACAACCACAGTAGTCAAGACAATCGAAACTTTAGTCACCGAGAAAACCCAAATATAGCCAGCAATAATGGTCGACCATCAGGCAGATTCAAATCGAGAGGTGGATATGGTAATAGATACGACAGGAGTGATTATGGACAGCAACGACCCAATGAACAACATCGACAGCATCGACATTATTAGGTTCGATTTGATAATCATTTTTTTTGTTTGTCGTTAAATTTTCTTCTTTTACATATTTTTCTCATAATGACAAAATTCTTCGTGTAGTTTTGTGCTTATTTTCTACCCATGTATCTGTCACCTCACTGCACAATTTTCATTCTATTTTTCGAGTTCGCAGAGCTCACTTCCGAAATGAAGAAAGTGTAATATACGGGCATTTTTCGTTATTAATTTATAAGTAATCACATGTTATTTTCCTAAAGCTTCTTTTTTTTGTTTTTCTTTCTCACATATCATTTTTCCTTATGGCATGCATCTGTTTCACCTCTGCTCGCATTTCCTTAATTTTTCCAGACCACCCTTCGTTTTTTGATATGTTTTGCACATCTGTTTTTTCGTAGTTATTCGCGTATAAGTCCATTGTTTTTATTCTCGTCCACTCCTGGCCCTGTTGGCCAGTTGTAAATATTTTCGGTGTCTCATATTTTTTTCGTACTCCTAAATAAAAACATCGTTCTAATACAGATTTTAGACGAGTATAGGTCATCGAGTAGCCTGGACATTGTCCACCCTGAACCCAGACATCAATACTTCCTACTATCCATAGGCAAAACACTACACTACCACAGGTAAACCTATGATGTACCTCGGCCTTGTCCTTGGGTTCAGCTATAGAATAATGGACAACACGGCCGGGTCAGGGGTGCCAATCCCTAGTCCTCATTCACTGAGAATGAGGGACGGTGCCATTTGTAGAATGGCGTACTGTAGGGGACCCCATTGTTAACCTAAATCCCCTTATTGGCCCTGACCTAAAGGATCTGAGGGCTTTCTCAAATGAGGGTACTTTCAAGGGAAACTAGCTTAGGGGAGACTCCCACAAATATACCCTCAACAATAATAACCCCTGAGAAGACTCACTAAATCCTCTTCTCAAAGTACTCGGCACTGGGCGATGGGTTCTGGGGTCAAAGCGTGGGTCCTACGGACGGCCATGAGCAGGTGTTGGAATTGGAAGCAGTTCGGCGTGGGGTAATGCAGCTGCGGATCGGCAGGTGGCGGTATCGAACATTTCCTCGGGGAGGGCGACGGAGTTCTCGATTAACGGCGACGGGGTGAGCTCCTACGGTCAGGTTACTGTAAGTGGCAACGTAAAATGAGGCCGGAGGCGAGAATATGCAAACTTATTGGACGAGCGGCGAACGCAGTTGACAATATAACAATATAATAATAATCGAGGAACAGCAAATGCAAAACGCAGACTAAAACGCAACAAGACGATTAGAGTTGAAGACAAGACACAAAAATGACAAAACAAGCCCTTTTAAAGGGCTCCATAAACTACAGTATGCCTTGGGCGGAGTTAACACTCCCCCAAGCCAACTTCTGCAGCGGAAATCGTTGCAGAAGATGCCTATGGTCACATAGACATTTTCCAGTTCACAACATTAAGCATTGGGGCGAGTTTTCACTCTCCATGCTTAACATAGGAACGTCAACTAGTGAGAATTTCAAACTAGTCGTTTCACGTTGCGAAACATCACTAGTTTTTACTGATAAGAGGTGCGCATTGTGCTCCAATTACAGCGATGAGCTCGGAGAGCTTATCTCTAACGGAAATTCTTGACTAGCGGGTACATACCGTAGTCTACGTGTGTGATAGAAAATAATAAATCGAAACGGAAATAAAATGTGCGCAAATGAAACAGAAACGAAACATAAAAAGTACACACATAAATTGCATGTAAAAATTATAAAAACGAAACGCAAAATTGATGCAAATTACTGTAACACAAAACGTGATGAAAAACATAAGAAAAATTGTGATTTGGATCACATGACATTCGACGAAATTCGTCGGTACGTGACAAATATTTAAAATTAAAATATTTAAAATTAAAATATTTAAAATTAAAATATTTAAAATTAAAATATTTAAAATTAAAATATTTAAAATTAAAATATTTAAAATTAAAATATTTAAAATTAAAATATTTAAAATTAAAATATTAAAAATTTAAAATTAAAATATTAAAAATTTAAAATTAAAAAAAATTGAAAGTTTAAAATTAGAAAATTTTTACATTTTTAATTTTAAAATTTTTAAATTAAGAAATTTAAAATTAAAAAATTTAAAATTAAAAAATTTAAAATTAAAAAATTTAAAATTAAAAAATTTAAAATTGAAAAATTTAAATTTAAAAATTTAAATTTAAAAAATTTAAAATTAAAAAATTTAAAATTAAAAAAATTAAAATTAAAAAATTTAAGATTAAAAAATTTAAAATTTTAAAATTTAAAAATTTTAAAATTTAAAAATTTAAAAATTAAAAAATTTAAAAATTAAAAAATTTAAAATTAAAAAATTTAAAATTAAAAAGTTTAAAAATTTAAAATTTAAAAATTCAAAAATTCAAAATTCAAAAATTTAAAAATTAAAAGTTCAAAACTAAAAATTTTAAAATTTTAAATTAAATAATTTTAAAATGCAAAATCAAAAAAATTATTAGGGCGGAATTAAAATATGACAAATAAACAAAAAACACCATAAACAAAATAATGTAAACACATGTATGTAAACATGTGCAATGTGAATGAAAACAAAAAATAATCAGAATAATGTACAAGATCAATAAAATGTATAAAGTCTACTGTCTGGTCGTCTTTATTTATATAACTTACGCATCTCAATATCTAATCTTACTGTAAAATAATTGTCATATAGTCGTCCCGATCCTTAAATTTAGGGACGTTAAGGACGACTTTACCTGGTCCTATCAGGAACTCAGGAATAAGGATCAGGATTACAGATTACTATACATCGGCCTTTACTCTGATGCAAAGCACCAAGAAAATTTTGCGTTTTCAGCCACTATAATCCAAAAACAATGTTTAGGCACAAAAGAAAACACTGAGTACGACCAGTTTACACCATTCTCCGAAAAAACTATGCAATATTGAATTTTCTGAGTAGCAGTGAGTACTTGGTAGCTTTTTCAAAAATTCATATTATTGAACATATAAATTTATTACAGTAAAAGTGTTTCCATTGTGTATAAAATTGTGACAATACAATACGTCGAAAAAATCTTGGAAAAAACCAAAAAACCCCAACTTTAAAAAACACTTCACAAAAAACTCCCCCAAAAAAACCCCACATAAGCCTTAAGCCTACCGACAAATCCCTCAATTTGGAGTTTTTCCCTCAGTTGGCAACACTGTAATAGCATATTCGTTAGACTGCTCTTAGTGTGACAAATTATAGTTCAGACGTAAGCATATGTAAATTTGTACCGTTATTTAAATTCAAACCATTTTTTGCTGAACACAGCGACGACCTGGCGCGCGTCCTTCTGCATGGCACGACAAGTGGCACAATCATATATGTGCAGCATAGAAATTCTGCTGCGGTCCGCCAAGGCAGGGGGTTGTGATGATGCGCAAAAGGTGCCATCATGCATTTTCCTCTGAACCCGTAGACTTGATGTTGCTCATCCAAGTCACGGGCCCAGACCTGGATTTTTGTGACAGGCACTGCTGCAGTTGCAACAGGCGATGCAGCCCTGTGCAGTCAGTAGTAGAGAAGCTACCGCCCAGTATGCGGGAACCATTACATGGTGACCATACCAGGGGGCCTCTTGCCTGCCTCAGCAGGGGTCGGATGTTGTGACGAGGGCGTCACACTTCCCTAGGAGGAGAATTTGACAATGCACAAAAGGTGCCATCGTGCACTAAAATCATCCACTGTGATCACAGATCTGATTTTGTTTCTGATCTTTTCACCCGAATCACAGAATTATGCAATACCCAAAAAGTTCACACAACTCCCTATCACCCCATTGCCAACAGGGAAGTGGAACGCTGTAACCAAACCTTCACTGCCTGTATACGTATGTATATCAACTCCAAGCATACTGATTGGGACACTTATTCACCATTCGCCGTTTTTTCCATCAATATTCACAAAAATGATAGCACTTCATACCCCCCTTTGAATTACTCCATGGACGACAACGCAACTTACCATCTGACACAGCCTTAAACTTCATCCCCACCTTTTATATGATCGACCTTGATGACTATGCCCTCAGAGTCAAATCTCATTTCACAGAAGCCCTCGCCACTGTTCAGAAAAACTTACAAAAAGCACAGAACCAATATACAGTTCAGTAACATAAAAATGCACACGATATCCAGTACAAGTTTTTTTGGACCAATACATGTTAAAGATAGGTCAATGATACACAGGGAAATACTCGTGGACCAAAGCACTGAAAATGTTGGTCCATGCATTGCATCATAATCTAATCAAGCCAGCTAGCTGAAACTTTTTATTGTTTCAACCCAAAGTATGACATCACTAGTTTATTAGAAAATGCCTCGATGGGGCAGGAAAAAGGAGGATATACTTGCTTCATAGTTGCCATGCTAGAAAAAGAAGTGGACTAGACTTTTGAGAACTTGGGTCAAGGTTGGAAAAAATTCACTTTCTTCATATTGGCTTTTCATTCTATCTCAAAAAAATTTTCTATGTCTGTGAAGAAGTATATTCTGCAGCATCATGCATTTTGTCCTTCCCCTGGCATCAAGTACAGTAAAATTTTTCTATATGAAAATTATATGCACATGATTTCAAATGTAAAGAAATGGTAAACTAATAGCATTCTAACTCCTGACCAATTCAAAACTCCTGCCTCTCACACTGGCTGAAAAATATTGAGGGAGGCATATTATAGTAATTTTCTGAACTATAAAGAAACCTGAGGCTGGTTGCACTAACCCAACATGAAGATAATCTCAACATCGGGATTAAATTGCTGATCCAGAGTTTCAGCTAATCGCAATGTCCAAATTATTCTCTTGCAGTGCACAAACAATACTCACTTCAGGATTAACTAATACTGAGATTTGATTTTGCATTTGGGAATTGCAGACATTTTAATATTTATTTGCTTTAGGGATAAGAAAATTAGTCGAAAATGTTAGTGCAACCCAGGGTTTTTTTTGCCGGAGGCAAGTGAAAACTTTTGGGACCAACGAAATTCGAGTAGTCATTTGTACATGTACAAACGGCTCTTTCCCATTTAGGGAGGAGATAAGGTAGAAAAAATAAGCATTTTGATGCATTTTAGAAGTCCATAATCTCAAAATTTTCAGGCGCTTCGCACCGGTCATAACTTTAATAATCATCATTAGGCAGTAGTTTTGAATTGGTCGGGAGTTAGAAAGCTATTGGTTTACCATTTCTTTACATTTGAAATCATGTGCATATAATTTTCATATAGAAAAATTTTGCTGTAGTTAATGTCAGGGATAGGAAAAAATGCACGATGCTGCAGAATATACTTCTTCACAGACATAGAAAACTTTTTTGAGACAGAATGAAAATCCAATATGAAGAAAGTGAATTTTTTCCAACTTTGACCCAAGTTCTCAAAAGTCTAGTCCACTTCTTTTTCTGGCATGGCAACTATCGAAGCAAGTATATTCTCCTTTTTTCTGCCCCATCGGGGCATTTTCTAATAAACTAGTTCACCTCTTTTTAATGGGCCTCAACCATGCACGAAAACTTTCATAGAAGCACATTGAAGTTTTAAATTTGGTCATCTGCACTTCAAAAAAAAAACAATAAAAAACTTCAAGCAACGAATTCTCACCTCCGGCAAAAGTAAAGGATGTGTAAACCGCATAGTACTTAGAAAACGTAGTAAAGATACTGAAAGGTGACCATATCTATTGAATTCCTCATGGTTTAGAATCCTTCAACCCAAAAAATAGCAGAAATACCTTTATTTACACAAATGACTTTTTTCGTGTATACTGACTCTGTCCATTGAATTCCCCATGGTCAGAAACATCTTCCCTCAAAAATCGCAGAAATACATTTGTTTACACTCAATATGAATTAGTGTGTAAAGTGATCACTTTCATTAAATCCCCAGTGGTCGAAAACCCCTCCCACAAAAAGCTCACGAAAACAGGCTTGGTTAAAACCGGAATAATTTTTTTGTGTAAAGTGACACATCCATTGAATTCCCCGCAGTCGAAAGCCCCTTCCATAAAAAATCACGAAAATACGCTTGTTTACACCCGCGATAGTTTTTTTTGTAAGTTGATTGCATTCATCAAATTCTCCGTGATCGAAAACCCCGTCCACCGGAAAATCACGAAAATACGTTTGTTTACAACTGGAATTAGTTTTTGTGTAAAGGGATCGCATTCATCAAATTCCCCGTGGTCGAAAACCTCTTCCAGCAAAAAATCACGAAAATACGTTTGTTTACACACGGGATATTTTTTGGTGTAAAGTGATCACATTCATTGAATTCCTTGTGGTCGAAAATCCCCTCTGCATAAAAATTACGGCAGTGTGCTTGTGTACATCGTGGATAATTTTTTTGTGTAAAGTGAGGACGTCTCTTGAATTCGCCGCGGTCGAAAACTCCCTCCACTGAAAAATTACTGAAATACGCTTGTTTACACCCGGGATAATTTTTCGTGTAAAGGGACCGCGTCCATCAAATTCCCAATGGTCGAAAACCCTTGCAGTCCTAAAATCCCAATAAGGCTACAGGTTTATTTGAAACTGCAAAAAATTAGTAGTGCATTATGCTGCAAAAAATTATTTTTTTGAACCCATAAGTATTATATAACAAAATTGGTTTTCCGGAACTTTGGATAACCATATAATTCAATTGAGGCCATATTTCAAAAAAAAATTCGTATTTGAGATTACACCCCCAAGATGCTTAGGCCGAAGTATGGAGGTTGGATATGGTACACCGATTGCTGGACATGGTGGAACTGGGGGGGCCTAAAAAGTGCGTTTTTTATCTGTTTTTGGGGCCCCACCGAACACCACTTGCAGATGGAGGCGAAATGACAAAAGGCATCCCATAGTTTTCCCCTATACCCGATATTATGCGAAAAACCCGAAGGTTCTAGCTCTTACCGTTTTGGCTCTAGGGGGAGGGGACATGAAATTTGGGGGCCAAGTATATTATAGGTTGACGCTGTCGCGCCACCTATGATCAGTTGGCTGATTTGTTCTTTATTCTTTCACAATTGATTTTTTATTCAATTGGACCAAGTACGTCATCATACTTGGTCTAGAAAAGTACACGTAGTGCACCACTTTTTCCATGTAGCAACCAATAAACAACTTTTTTTTTAATTCATCCTGTAATCAAAAATTTTTCTAGATGCTTAGCAAAAATACATATAAAAAACAAACCACGATGCATATTAGCATAATTTCTATGCTTTTCTTTTTTAATCACCATAAACACGTAGTCTAAAGACTAGTACATTTTTTTGTTTGCTATTTATTTGTTCAACCACTACTTAAGCCACTTTTTTTATTCATATGGCTTCTACATAGCTCAAAGCTCATTCTGCTACTTATATGTTCAATGTTAATGTTTTTACATTGTTGTGTGTGAATGTATGTTATAGTTGTTATGCACTCGTTAGCACTGACCTTTACAGACCAGTCCTGGTGCCAGCCACGTGGAGGCCAGTACAATGTGGCACCAAGTATCCCCTTTTTGCAGGAAATACCCGCCATACAAAAATGTATGACTCGCAGTGCCCAACTTTAGGCTGTCATTGGCTCCTCACCATGCACCTAGCACCCTATAGAAGCACAACTTCTGCATTGCAGAAGTGAGACAAATACAAACATATAAAAAATGGAGACAAATACAAACACATAAAAATGATAAATAAATATAAAAAGAAAAATAAAAAATAATGACTTCTACATTGTAGAAGCAAAATAAAAAGATAAATAAATGCTATAGTAAAATAAAAAACAAATAAAACTAAAAAAAGGAAAAATGAATAAAATATTATAGTCACAAGTCCAGTGGAACTGAATCACGGAAATACGCTTGTTTACACCCGGGATAATTTTTCGTGTAAAGGGACCGCGTCCATCAAATTCCCAATGGTCGAAAACCCTTGCAGTCCTAAAATCCCAATAAGGCTACAGGTTTATTTGAAACTGCAAAAAATTAGTCGATAGTTAAATGTGTGGTCCAGTAAGCTGGTCATTGATTGTTTTGTTCTAATCAGCCTCCAATAATTGGTAATATCATTGTGTAGGTAATCCAGATAATCGGTCAAATCAGACACATCTGTCTTCTTTTGTGATGGCAGTAGTTTCCATTGCGACTTCAGGTGTATCATCCATTTTGCTTGGAATAGTTGGCTTAACCAATAAGCATCCATTGAAATGTTCTTTGGCCATTAACATTGCACAATTTGGGAATGGGTTGTTGCAATGCAAACACTCAAAAGTGGATGAGTGTTTACTTTTAAAGTGTGCTTTTAATCCTTTTTCATGACTAATTGAAGGACAATTTGGGCAACAATATCGCCATCCATTGTGTACACCATTAATATTTTCAGTGAGATATTTTTTCTCTGCAAAAGTCTTTCCACATGTTTCACAATAAAAATTCCTTTTATCCATTATAAATATAGGTTAGACAATAAAAAAAATCAACCTTCCATCAACCTGGTATAGTTCAAGAATAACCTTTTCTTAATTTTTCTCTCCTTTATACTTTTTTGGCTCCTATACCTCATGTGCATAGAAAACTACAGTATACTGGATAGGCAGCTAACTCCTTGATGATCAAATTCCATTCTGTACAAAAATTTGGCCTGAAATTTCCAGAAAAAAACCAGAAAAATCCAGTTTTTTCCAGTTTTTTTATGATTCATCTTTTATCTCTTTTTTTGATCTTTTTACAATTTTAATTTGCATATCATATATGCATAAAAACTATTTTTTTATTTTATTGTTTTTTTCAGTTATCATCTCTGGAATGTGCTGACGTCAATCTCTCCTAGCCATGTTGACTACAAAGCTATTTTTTTTATCTTACTGATGTCATTCAGCCATGCTCTGACAACTCTTTATTCCTTTTAGCCAAGCTGTTCAAAACTTTGACTTATATAGTGTGACAGAACTATTGCAATGCATGAATAAACAAACATACAGTAAGGTAGAGGAAGTGCTCAAACCTACTGATCAAGCTTTTCCTCATTATTGGCAAGATATTGGTTGTAAAAATGAGATTTTCTTTATTGACCTGTCTAGGTCAATGTAAAAAGCTGGCCTTTCATTTATAAGCTTATGACGTATGCACAAGCCAGCTGTTTTTTTCTCTTTTGCTTGTTAGCTAACATAGTGCACAGCATATTTGCTAGCTGTGTGCTTTTTATGAACATTGATTGATGTGTGGAAGCTGGCATTGTGTTTGTGTTTTTTTATGCATTGGCTCTAGATAATGAACACTGATTGATGTATGGAAGCTGATTCTGAATGTTTTGTGTGTTTTTATGCAAAAGCTCCAACTGAATGAATATTGATTGTTTATAAAAGTTGTGCATTAGTATAAATGTATGGAAAAATGGAGTCTCACAATAACAGCATTGAGAATTTTTCAGCTTGCTTGGAGAGAAATAATGGCAAAACAGTGTACAAAGTCTGAATTGGACTTTTTCACTGTTCCTCCCACACAAGTTTTTCACTGTTCCTCCCATACTGCTCAAACTTGGATATCGACCAAGACCCAGGAAATTTAGAATGTGCAATGTTGTTGGGTCATACACCCTAGATCAGTGTATCAATGTTGAAGAATTCTATAACACTCATAGGGGTCAATGTGATTATTCTCCCAAATTATTTCCTGCACTGAAATATACAATTAAAAAGCAGGGCTTATGTACATTGATTTTTCACAATGGTAAAATTATTATTACAGGAGCAAAGACCTATGGTGAACTGGAGAAGAAATTCAAAGAGTTAATTGTCAATTTTTGAACTTGATGAACAAGTCTTAGTATAATTCAATTACAGTACTACCCACTGATATAAATATATCATATAGAAAGCTGAAACATTCATTCTCTGCAATGGAGCCTTGCAGGTTGTGCTAAAAAGTTCCTATTCATAATTGTCACTATACTGTGTGTAAATACATCCAAGCAGGAAAGTTTAGAGAATTGGGGTCAGATCCCACAACAGCTCCTAAAGTAAAGACACCAAGGAAAGCTGATCATTGTGATCATTGTTATTATGTTGGATGCAAAATATTTGGCATAATGAAATCAAAATAGTGGGGAAATAACAACAAAAAAGTGATAAATAAAAATAAGAAATAAAAATAAATGAAAAAAGTGAAACAAAAAAGAATTGAATAATTACAAACAATAGAAAAAAATAAAAAAAATATACCAAAATCAAACATATAACTGTTTTGTGTAAGATGCATTCTGAACTTCGCATAGCTGACCCTGTCATTGGCATGTAAACTGCGATTGAAATGTTTAGATTTGTGCATATCACACAGCTTTGGAAAAAAAGCATAGAAATTATGCTAATGTGCATCATGGTTTGTTTTTTATATGTTTTTCTGCTAAGCATCTAGAAAAATTTTTGAGTATGGAATGAATTTAAAAAAAAAGTTGTTTATTGGTTGCTACATGGAAAAACTGGTGCACTACGTGTACGTTTCTAGACCAAGTATGATGACATACTTGGTCCAATTGAATAAAAAATTAATTGTAAAAGAATAAAGAACAAATTAGCCAACTGATGATGTCATACTTTGGGTTGAAACAATAAAAAGTTTCAGCTAGCTGGCTTGATTAGATTATGACGCAATGTGTGGACCAACATTTTCAGTGCTTTGGTCCACGAGTATTTCCCTGTGTATTATCAGCCTATCTTTAACACATCTTGGTCCAAAAAATACTCCTAAGAGGGGGTTGCTTAACTACTGACAACCCCTTTCTACCCCCGACCAAATCCTACCGAAACTACCCCGATCACCTCTCTCCCTCAAAACCCCTTGAACGAAGACATTCAACTTTGGAAGGAGGGAAATGTAATGTAGGTGCTAATGCATCAGTGTAAATTCACAATGTACGATATGTGTATTCTATTACTGCATATTAATTTAGTCCATAATTTACTGTCTCAAGGATGTCTGAGTTTTCCTATATTGACATTCCCATAAATTTATTTCAAGTGTTCTGTTTTGAACATCTTGCACCAAGAAGCTGTTACTGACCCAATTAAAGATGTACATAATTAATTTGCACATCGGCACCTGGCCCTCAAAACTCACATGAAAACACACATTCCATAGCTACAATAATTCTCCCCAAAATCGTAAATACACCTGCCCCATAATAAAAAGTAGAAACCCCAACCCAGACACCAGTCTCAAGTGGAACAGTAGTCATGGTTCATTACGGAAGCATATACATGGGTAATTAATAAGAAAGCACGTAGGTGTGGTCAAGCCACCGAAGTTGGAAGCACATAGACAGAGAAGCAAGTGTAACATAAAAAGATGTGGTAAGCATATGATAGTTAGAAAGCATGGAAGGTGTGGTTAGGTAAGCATACAGTACACAGAAGCGAATGAAGCAGGAAGCGACGATTGGTGGAAGAAGATTTTGGAAGCAGACCCCATACGAATCAAGAGAGTGGCCAACAGGAAGCAGTATAAAAAGCAGAGAAAGCGTGAAATAATCAGATTTATTCGTGTTTCGTCTTTATAAAAACTGTGTGTGGAAGCTTAAACTCGTATCGTGTTAGGTCGACGCCGAAGAAAGCAGTTAGTGTTCGTTATTATCGTTATCGCTTACCCATATTTCGTGTTGTTGTCGTGTGACGTCCCTGTGGACATTTGGAAAATTGAAAGGATCGATTCAAGTAAAAGTACAGAGAAAAAGCGGGTGTTACAGGGTGTACTTCAAAATTTTTTTCGTTCTAACGAAAAAAAGTCTTATGCTTTATAGATGACTAGGTCTTCTAGCCTCCAAGCAGCATATTCTTCGACCTATATTAGTCAGATCAAAAAGTTTTTATGTTACTTTTTTGGAATCAAGTAATTGTTTGTTTAGAAAAATTGTTAAACTACAACATCATTCCCATTTTTGTGAGGACTTCCTTCCTTCGTCGTCTTCTCTATCATTGCTGGGGCGGCCAAATCTGCTAGGGGTCAACAAAAACCTGCTCGGAGCCAATCGAAGTCTGCTGAGGGTTAAAACAATATATGCACAGCATAGAAATTCTGCTGAGGGTCAGCCAGGACAGGGAGTGGAATACAATTTTTTTTCATTCTTGATATCGAAAAAAACTTTCATAGGTCTTCTAACATCCATGCAGCATATGATCTGTTTAGAAAAATTGTTAAACTACATACAGCATCATTTCCATTTTTATGACGACTTGTAACAACCAGATTTGTGTGAGGTACTTTACTTTCAACCAACGGTCGATACGGCGGGGACGGAATAACGGGACGGGGCGCGGGCGGTACGATAATACGAAAAATATACGAAGGATCGACGGTCGCTTGAACGTCGACAATACAAAACGCGTCTCGATTTACAATACAAACGTGGGGCCTCGGTTTAAATGCTTTGGTACAAATGGCCCCTTGCAAATATAAACGATCGCGAACAACGAATTTAAAACCCACGAATATTAATGACCAAAAAATCACGCTTTTCTTCTCTTTAAATATGACGTTTTTGGCCACTCCCTGGTCGTCGCGGGAGGTCGTGTTTCCGTCGATCTTCTTCCACCAATCGCTGCTTCGCTTACCTGTTTCCACCTTCTGTATGCTTCTTTCGCCACGCCTCTTGCTTTAATTCATTCTTAATTTCCAGGCTCACATGCCTTTCAACCTACAGTATGCTTTGCCGCCTATGTTTTTCAGTTTTTCATGTGTTTTTCGGTTTTCCATGCATTCCTCCTAAATCTTCTGTCTGGGTCGGGATTTCTGTACTTTCTACATGGGCAGGTGTGTTTACGCGTTTTGGAGGGGATTATTGTACCTACAGAATGTGTATCTTCATGTGCATTACGAGGGCCAGGTGCCAATGTGGAAATAATTATGTCCATCTTTAATTGGGTCAATGGGGTGTGGGATGATCAAAACAAAGTGCTTCACATAAATTTATAAGAATGTTTGGGTGTGAATTCCAGACACCCTTGAGACGATAGATTAATAAATGAAAATATATCTAATAAATGAATATCACATACTGTACAATTTGTATTTACATTATTGCTTCAGCATGTACGTTACAGACTTTCTCTTCTCTCTTGCTCATTTTCCTTCGTCATCTTTTCGATCATTGCTGGAGTAGTCAAACCTGCTGGGGGTCAGCAAGAATCTGTTGGGGGACAATAAAAGTCTGCAGGGGGTCAAAACCCCTCAAACCCCCCCCCCACGTGCATGTATGGTTAAAACCCCCCTAAACCCCTCACGTGCTTGTATGGGCACAATATTGCCAAATCAATATTTTCTATGCCAGATATATCACTGATTGCAATCCTCTGACATTGATCTGGCATTATTTGAATCTGGCGTTGAATCGGCATAATGACTTGATTTCTAGTATAATTCTGACATTTTTGACAATCAAGTTTATACGGTTGTTGCATTTTTGAGTTTCGCCCAATTTTACTGTACTGAAGGAGTAAAATACACTAAGCATTAGAGATGAAGTGTTAGCCCTCTTTTGATTGGCCGAAATTACCCCCCCCCTTGTTGATTGGTGAAAATCGCTTGAAGGGGTTTTAACCATAGCTGCTGTACCCTGATCCTAAGCCTGAGGAAAATTTTAAAGGAAAAATTAATGAAAAATACGTAATAGGCGAAAAACCGTCTGGGGGCGGTAATTTCCCCGTAATTTCGGCAATCAGATCAGAAGAGGGCTAACACTTCGTCCCTAATGCTTAGTGTAAAACACAACTCTTCCAATTTCTTTCGATCAATGTTTTTTTTTGTGCCAAAACCAGGCCCGTATTTAGAGGGCAAAGGGGGAAATTCCTCCCCTAAATTTTTTTACATTTAAAATTTTCAGCAATATCATTGTGCTTATATACATCACAATTCCCAAATTAAAGTTGCGTTATAAAATGGAAAATAGTGAAAATTTTCCGGCGCTTGGCGCTGGATTTTAATTCAATAATTTTTCCATATTGTTCCAGTGCGCGGTTAGAAAATGTCATACTAGCTAATACTTACAGCTTTTAATTATCAATATATCAGCGTTTTTTTCTGCACGGACATTTGTGCCGATGGCACAAAAAAATTTTTTTCCACTAGAAACATACTGAAAACTGGAAAGGTCTTAGGCCGAAATTTTGATAAAAAGTTAACGTTTAACGCATTAATATTTTGTAAAAATCGTGCCTAACATGTTTTTCAACTAATCATGTCAGTGAGATGAGAAAAAACTGTGCAAGTAGTTCACGACGACTCGAAAAGAAACATACCTGTAAGACCTCCGACCAGTTGGGGGGGCCGGGGGGGGGGTAAATAAATCCGAAATTTTGGGGGGGAGGTAGGAAAAAGTCGAAATTTTTCCCAAAAAAGGCCAAAAAACATGCACTTTTTGGCAAATTTTTTTAATTTTTTCCCAACTGGGGGGGGGGGTTGGGGGGGGGGGTAAATGATTATGGGTACTGGGTTGGCCAAGTAGGGGGGGGGGTCCCCCCCAACCCCCTCCCCCAAGTACAGGTATGAAAAGAAATGGAATGCTGAGAAAATTTAAATACCTGCAGAATTGTTCAGGAAGTTCAAATTGATTCAATTTTCGTCTACCTTATCCTATTTAAGAACAATGTAAAGACTAGTATAAATAAAGTCGATAATTGTGTGAATTTTCGGTCGGAACAATGTACCATTACTAGGGATATCGCATTTTCTATTTGAGTGAATCA